>OW386563.1:9378747-10578747 GCA_936435175.1 Glyphotaelius pellucidus | reverse complement strand
TAAATTCAGTCGGAACAAAATGGCGCTTGCTTGAATCTTCAAACCTCGTGTTTCGTTTTCCGCTTTCCGCTTTCTCGACATCTACCCGTCCATTTCATTTCTCTCATCCGCTCCGCTCGTCATCGTCACGTCGCATCACACTTTTCCATTCGTTTCCGTGCTCTGAACGGCGACCCGAGAACACCTGATGAGAAGACCGACGGAAGGTAGGTCACGCAGCAAGGCCAGCATAGCCGCCTACCGCCTGAAACAATTTTCCGGGATTAAAACAAATTTTCCGACATGAAAAATTGCCAAATTTCACGTAACAAATTCAAAGTGTAAATGTTTTCACTAAAACAAAAAATTAAAATCCCTATCCATTATCGACGAATTTTCCGAACAAAATTTTTCAATTTTCCGAGAAGACTTTTTTCTGAAAAATAAAATTTTCCAAAATTCACATAATATTTATAATACAAATTTTCCGACGATTTTTCCGTACAAAAATTTTCCTAATTGTTAAGGAAGATTTTTTTTTTAGAAAATTAAATTTTCCGAAATTCGCGTAATATTTATAATTCCTTTCCGAACAAAATTTTCCGAAAAGTTTTTTTTTTTGCTGAAAAATAAAATTTTCCAAACTACACGTAATATTTACAAAACCCATTATTCGACGAATTTATCGAACAAAATTTTTCTTCAATTTTCCAGGAAGATTTTTTTCTGAAAAATAAAATTTTCCAAAATTCACATAATATTTATAATAATCATTTTCTATTTAGACTTTTCCGAACAAAAATTTTCCAACGTTCCGGAAGATTTTTTTTCTCATAAAAAAATTCGCATAAAAATACCCATTTTCCGAACAAAATTTTCCGAAAATTGTTTTTTTTCTGAAAAAAATAATTTTCCAAACTTCACGGAATATTTACAAAACCCATTTTCCGACTTTTCCGAACAAAATTTTCCAATTTTCCCGGAAGATTTTTTTTTCTGATGAGTTTAATTTTCCAAACTTCACGTACTATTTTAAAAAAGTTTTTTTTAAATTATTTCCCGGCACATTTTAGATCAAAAATGTCCAAATTTCAAACAAAATCAAAAGATTTTATGGTGAATTAGTTAACTTGCCTCACTCGACTATGACCGGTCTGGTGACGGACGACACAGCAAATTTAAGATATATTATTATAAAAATATATCTACATTAAAAATAATAGGTACACCAAATAATCATGAAAATACTAAATTTTAATTTTCAAATAACCCTTTTAGGATTTTTGAGCTATGTGACGAGAGGTTTCTCTTAGGAAGATGTTGAAAAAATAAATTAAATAACCTACAGCCTGGGCTCAATAAAGTCGTCATTTATTAATCAATCCAGTAAGATCAAATTTTATTTTTTATTTATTTTTACACGCCTATCACATTATTATAGATACATATGTTATTCAGGAGTATAATTTTAAGTATGTAGTATATAATATTATAAACTGAACATTAAGGATAACATTAAGCAGATTCAATATGTAGTTTCATTATGAAAATTGTACAAAGGAGTTAATAAGTTTAGATAGTATAAAAATGGTAAAACAGAAGTGCTTATGAAAGTAGTTACAGAGGAATGTGATTTTATTATTAACTTAATCATCAATAGTTTATTCTAAAGCGAGTTATTTTTTAAAGAAATTCTCATAGTAACAAATGGTACCTACACAAGGAAAAATAAAAAAAAAATACACGAGTTGCATTATCATAAAGAGTTTTACAAATGAGATCAACAAGTTAATATTACGATAGTAAGAAAGTACAAAATAGTACAAATAATAGTAAAAAAGTTCAAGATAATTATAGTACAAAAGAGAGAGTACAAAAAAGTAAGAACTTTTGGTAATCTATGCATAAATAAGTATTTAAGTTTCTTATTATTGTATCGATATTGAAGAGTCCATCGATTATAATTTAATCAATAATATAGGTATTATAATTGCAAGGGCACCAAGATTTAATTTTTATTTATTTGTTCTAAAGCAACTAAGAGGTATCATTTTTTTTTTGTTAAGACTCCTGATGTTTTGATTAAATAAATATCTTGTATTGGTTACCTTTATGTATTGTTTTTGTTGAAGTTGTTCTTGTTTGTTTATTTGTTTTGTCTGACTGTCTGTATATTTTTTTTGTTTATTCATTATTTTTTTTTCGATCACTTACATTAGCGGTTTAACTAGGTTAACATTTTCATGTTTTCGAGGGCTCGTCTCTGACGCCGCGCCGCGCCGTCCCCGGCTGTTCTTTAACAAATCAGATACAATAGCATCATCAGCAGGGCTGGTGTTATTTTATTAATTTCGTCTAATGTTATTTTATTTCAATCATTCAATTTTAATCACGCCTGAGTCGGATGAGCGGACACATATCCATCCCGGCCCGGGCACAGCGAGCCGAGCCCGATCCACGCTGTGGGCCGGCACACCGTTCTACGGCGGGGCGGCTCGGGAGCCCTGGCGGCGCTCGCGGGGCTCTCCGGCCTCGGGACTGCCGCGGGGTCCCCCGGCCGGAGTCTCGCCTTCGACCTCGCCGCGTCTCCGGCCCGCCGACTCGAGGGTCTCCCGAACTACGCCCCCTTTTGTGGCGCTCCGAGTCGCCGCCCTCGCGCATTTCCGTATCCTGAGCCTCCCTGCGCACGGCTCCGCCCCCGGGGAGCGCAGATTCCCCGACCCCGGCGGGCCCGCATCTCTGTCCGACGCCCGCCCTTGCCCTTCCGTTCCGGAAAATTTATCCTCGCCGAGAAAATCTTGTTTTTCTCCGAGGACCTAAGCATAAATGATACCCGTTTTCATCATCACAATCGACACGCGAGTGTTTTTCGCTGGCGGCACGGTAAAATGGCCGTTCGAAGACGACGCCATTTTGCATTTTCCTTCATCAGAAAACCCGCCCAAGAGCCGACAACTTCAATCTTCAGCATCAGAACAGCACCGACGACAACAGACATTCTACAATGGCAGATACAGCACTAGCAGCGACGGCGGCCTCTCCCATCCCGACCACGCCCGCCAAGAAGGCCAAGGCGTCCGCCGCGGCAGCCAAGAAGCCGAAGGCGAAGCCCTCTCACCCGAAGACCTCCGAGATGGTCAACAACGCCATCAAGGAGCTGAAGGAGCGCGGCGGCTCGTCCCTGCAGGCGATCAAGAAGTACATCACCGCCAACTACAAGGTCGACGCCGACAAGCTGGCCCCCTTCATCAAGAAGTACCTGAAGGGAGCCGTCGAGTCCGGCGCCCTGGTCCAGACCAAGGGCAAGGGAGCGTCCGGCTCCTTCAAGCTGGAGGCCAAGGCCAAGGGCTCCGCCGGTGGCGCCAAGAAGCCGGCAGCCGCCGCTCCCAAGAAGCGCACATCCGCCGCCTCTTCCGCCGCCAAGAAGCCCAGGAAGGCGACCGCGGCGCCCGCCAAGGCGAAGAAGGCCGCCGTCGCCCCCGCCAAGGCGAAGAAATCTCCCGCCGGCTCGCCCGCCAAGAAGGCCGCCGCCGCCGCCAAGAAGCCCGCCGCGAAGCCCAAGAGCCCCACGAAGGCGAAGAAGACCGCCAAGCCCCCGACCAAGAAGCCCAAGGCGCCCAAGCCGAAGAAGGCCGCCGCCGTCCCCAAGGGTAAGCCCGCAGCGAAGAAGGCCGCCCCCAAGAAGTAGGACCGCACGGCACCGGATACGCATCGCATCACGTGCTTGTATTCAGTTGCGTGTTATCGATACATAATAAACTATCAGCACCAGCTGGCTACTGAGCAGAGCACCGGCACCGGCACCGGCACCCCCGAGACGCGGTGCGAAGAAGATGTTGACGATAAAAAGCCCTTTTCAGGGCTACCAATCATTTTACACGTTTTAATGCATCACAAAAAAAGAACAATACTCTATACGCTAATCATCAATGGGAAATCATCGTTAAAAAAATAAATTAATCCTCTAACTAGCTAGGGCTTATAACAATGCCCTTTCATGTTTCTCACTAACCAGTATTTGGCCTTTTTACTATCACCTTCTGAAGGTTGTATTTAATTGACTGAATTTACGTTACATTAATGTCATCATCGTAAGGAAAAAGTAGTTACAACGTCATGCAAGGGAACATAAGTCGAATTGAGTCATAAAGTATTTTTTTACAAAAGGACCGCATCAATAAATCAATCAATGAATAGTATTAAAAATACAGACAAGTCGTCATGTCATAAAGTAATTTAGAATTCCCAAAAGACCGCGTGCAGAATTGCAGAATGAAAAAAAGGATTAAAGCCATAAACCAATTTAGAGGATGCCTGCCTGCCTGCCTGCCCCGGCCGTCCCTACAAAGGGACTGACCGCAGCGCATAAATGAAAAGGATTAGTAAGAAAGGTCATAAAATAATTCAGAAGCTTTCCAACAATTTCACGAGAGGACCGCCCGCATCAATGAAAAAGATTTATGTCAATGAAAGGTGACGTTTTTGCGCATCAATGAAGGGTTTTAACCCTTTGCGTCCCAATGTTTTTTTTTTTTTTTTTTAATTATTATTTTTTGTTTGTTTTTAATTATGTAATTTTTAAGACTTTTTCAAAAATCTTATTACTTATTACCAAGGTTGGTTCGAGAATTGTGCAAGATGCTTTCAATGGCTTGAACATAGTGGTGGCCCTGAGAAGGGCCGTTTGTGTTATGATAATTAGTTATACGGACAACTGTGCCAAGTAGTGAGTGTAGACGTGATGGTGTGTGTGTACCAGCTGGTGTTGTGATGCAGATGCAGATGCAGCTTAGCCGCCGAAGCCGTACAGGGTGCGCCCCTGGCGCTTCAGGGCGTACACGACGTCCATGGCGGTGACGGTCTTCCTCTTGGCGTGCTCGGTGTAGGTGACAGCGTCCCTGATCACGTTCTCCAGGAACACCTTCAGCACGCCGCGAGTCTCCTCGTAGATCAGGCCGGAGATACGCTTGACGCCTCCTCTGCGAGCCAGGCGGCGGATCGCCGGCTTCGTGATGCCCTGGATGTTATCACGGAGCACCTTCCTGTGACGCTTGGCTCCGCCCTTTCCGAGACCTTTTCCTCCCTTTCCGCGACCGGTCATGGTGCTGGTGCTTTGAGGTTAGTTTCTTTATCTGAATGCGAAGGCAACAACCGCTCACTGAGGCGGATGACGAACGTTTTCTGTGTCAAATAGCGTTTTTTTTTTTTGATTTTACGGATTCTTTCGTAATCCTCTAACTAGCTAGGGCTTATAACAATACCCTTTCATGATTCTAACTAACTAGTACTACGGCTCGCTTGGCCTTTTTACTATCACCTTCTGAAGGTTGTATTTAAATGACTGAATTTACGTTAACATTAATGTCATCATAAGGAAAAATTCGTTACTGGATAAAAAACCTTATGCAAGTTTCAAAGAAATTGTTGTCAAATAGCTTTTTTTTTTTTTTTAAAAAAAAAAAAAAAAAAAAAAAAAAAAAAAAAAAAAAAAAAAAAAAAAAAAAAAAAAAAAAAAAAAAAAAAAAAAAAAAAAAAAAAAAAAAAAAAAAAAAAAAGCTATTTGACAACAATTTCTTTGAAACTTGCATAAGGTTTTTTATCCAGTAACGAATTTTTCCTTATGATGACATTAATGTTAACGTAAATTCAGTCATTTAAATACAACCTTCAGAAGGTGATAGTAAAAAGGCCAAGCGAGCCGTAGTACTAGTTAGTTAGAATCATGAAAGGGTATTGTTATAAGCCCTTCGTTTTTTAATATATACTCTCCGATGACACCGAGAACCTCCTCTCGCTCGCATTGCAGGCTGGCCTAGTGACGTGATGGTGACGGTTGGCCTGTGGAAAAGAAAACGAGGTTGACGAAAAACGTCTTCTTCTTCTAATTGAATGATTCCTTAGATCAGGCAAAATATTGCACAATTGTTATTGTGCAATATTTTGTTATGAGCTATTATTTTGATAGCGCAATCTGACACCCGTAAAATAAAGACCGAAAGATTCTTTGAAAATATGACTTTAGTTAAATTATTATTCTCGGGATAGTAAAATAGTAGTAGTAGTAGCAGTAGTGGGCACGCGCCGCGCCGCGCTCACGAGCACTCACCCATTCACTCCCCAGGCGACCAATGGCATCGCACCGTACTTTACTATAAATAGGGTGATTCAAGGCTCGTCGGCTCGTGTAACGTGACATATTCATTCAGAACAGATCCCAGCCATGGCTCGTACGAAGCAGACCGCCCGCAAGTCGACCGGAGGCAAGGCCCCCAGGAAGCAGCTGGCCACGAAGGCCGCGAGGAAGAGCGCGCCCGCCACCGGAGGAGTGAAGAAGCCCCATCGCTACAGGCCCGGAACGGTCGCCCTCCGCGAGATCCGCCGCTACCAGAAGAGCACCGAGCTGCTGATCCGCAAGTTGCCCTTCCAGCGGCTGGTGCGCGAGATCGCCCAGGACTTCAAGACCGACCTGCGCTTCCAGAGCTCTGCCGTGATGGCCCTGCAGGAGGCCAGCGAGGCCTACCTGGTCGGCCTCTTCGAGGACACCAACCTGTGCGCGATCCACGCCAAGCGCGTCACCATCATGCCCAAGGACATCCAGCTGGCGAGACGCATCCGCGGCGAGCGCGCTTAAGCCTGGTGACCCCGACCATCAATCACTGACTAATCAAATCATACAAAATGGCCCTTATCAGGGCCGCCAAATTGTTCTATTGCAAATTACTATTTCGAAAATGACCCATATCAATCAATCAATCATTTGTTGTTGTTGTTTTTTTTTATTATCACTATTTGTCTTGTTTATTTTTTTATAAATGTGCATTGCACACACCCCTGCACGCATTCTGGAATACGCTGCTATTATACGGTCATAAAACCGGGTATTGAGTGAGTATCGTAAAATGTCTTGAATGAATAATGGCAAATGTCAAATATGCATTGTCAGAAAGCATTGTAAAATGTCTCGAATGCACTATAATAATAATATAGTACAATACTAGTAAAGCAATAAAAGTAACAAACTTTCCCAACATTAATAACTACTACTCATTGACTAACTGTCAAATGCAAAGGGCGAATGGTGCGACAATCGGTGACTCACACACACGATACCCGGGATTTTCCGATAATGCACGCGACAGAATATTGGTGCACACTCACAAAAAGGGTTATGTCATAAGATTACGAAATAATAGATATCCGGCTCGAAGGACCGGACCATCACGGTCCATATATGGTCGAGCATAACGACTTTTGCAATTTTAAAATAATAAAAATTTGGCGGCCCTGAGAAGGGCCTTTTTTTAAATTGGTGAATCACGTCATGCGGTGTTGGTGTGGTGGTTAATTAGATGTTAGCGCTGTCAAAATTACGCCTTCTTTTCTGTCTTCTTGGGCAGGAGAACAGCCTGGATGTTGGGCAGAACACCTCCCTGAGCAATGGTCACGCCGGAGAGCAGCTTGTTCAGCTCCTCGTCGTTTCGGATGGCCAGCTGCAGATGGCGGGGGATGATCCTGGTCTTCTTGTTGTCCCTGGCGGCGTTGCCGGCCAGCTCGAGCACCTCGGCGGCCAGGTACTCCATGACGGCGGCCAGGTAGACGGGGGCACCGGCGCCCACTCTCTCGGCGTAGTTGCCCTTCCTCAGCAGGCGGTGGATACGTCCGACGGGGAACTGGAGTCCGGCGCGGTTAGAGCGAGACTTTGCCTTTCCCTTCACTTTGCCTCCTTTGCCGCGGCCTGACATGATGCGGGGGTTTGGTGCTTGCGAACTGCTTCGATAGCGGAATAGCAGACTCGATATAGCGAGTCTGAGAGCGAATTTAAAATTAATTTCAGCCCTGCCCGACCGTCTATTCACGTTCTCTGCTGGCCCGCGCTAGTAAACGGTCGGTCCCCCCGACCCTCCGCGGATACTACGGCCCGCGCAGGTAGGCGTTCTTACTCCCAGGTGAAAGAGGGTCGGAGCTAGTAGCTAGTAGCTAGTCGGAGCACTTTGCGCGACGCCGCGACGCCTCTCCGCCACACTGTTGTAAAAGTAAGGTAAAGCGTATATCCGAGTCCGAAAAAAAAGCGTCAGCAGCAGCAGCAACAAGCAATATGCCACCCAAGACAAGTGGAAAAGCAGCCAAGAAGTCGGGCAAGGCCCAGAAGAACATCTCCAAGGGAGACAAGAAGAAGTCCAAGCGCAGGAGGAAGGAGAGCTACGCAATCTACATCTACAAAGTGCTGAAGCAGGTGCACCCCGACACCGGGATCTCCTCCAAGGCGATGAGCATCATGAACAGCTTCGTGAACGACATCTTCGAGCGCATCGCCGCCGAGGCCTCCCGCCTGGCCCACTACAACAAGAGGTCCACGATCACCAGCAGGGAGATCCAGACCGCCGTCAGGCTGCTCCTTCCCGGCGAGCTGGCCAAGCACGCCGTGTCCGAGGGCACCAAGGCCGTCACCAAGTACACCAGCTCCAAGTGAAGAGTCGCTTGCAACAAACAAACAAACAAACAAACCAACACGACACCCAACACCGACTCACCATCGTCGTCCAAGTCAAACAAAAGGCCCTTATTAGGGCCGCCAATATTTTCATTATTGTCAAAAAGCAAAAAGTCGAAATGCCAAACAAATATGTAATATATTATTGCAGTAAGGTAGAGGTAGAGATCGGGTAATAAATAATAAAGCAATTTAGAAACTTTTCACAACATAATATTATTACAGAACTTATTTCGGCCCAGAATAAACGTTAAAAATAAGAGCGTTGAATTCGCCCTCTGATAAACAAGTTAATTATATTTTACAAGCTTCGTCCGCGTACACGATAATCCAACAATTGCATAATTCTCTCGCTTAATAAATGTAAATCCAAATTAATTCTAATATGAATTGAATTCGTTAAACTTAAACGATTCCCATTTCATGAAGAAAAAAAAAAAAAATAATTATCTGGAATATAAAAAAAAAAAAAAATGCATTGGGGCGCAAAGGGTTAAAACCTTTCGTTGACATTTTAAATACTATATTAATCCTTTTCATTGATGCGCGCGGCCGGGCGTCGGTGGCGGTGGCGGTGGCGGTGGCGGTAGTAGGTACTAACGTGAAATGGTCGGAAAGTTTCTAAATTATTTTATGACCTTTCTTACAGTAGGTACCTAATCCTTTTCATTGATGCGGTCAGTTCCTTTTTTGGATGGCCTCTAAATTACTTTACGACACGACGACTTGTCTGTCTTTTTAATACTATTCATTGATTTATTGATGCGGTCCTTTTGCATAAATTGCTTTATGACATACCTACCTACCTACCTACCTACCTACCTATTATCTATCCTAATATTAACATTTCAGAGTGGATTATAATTCCGAATTAACGTACCTACGTTAAACTGATTGTTTTAAGAACTCTGAAAATAAATAATACCTATCCAAGTGCATTAAAAGAAAAACATTTGTGCAATCGATCAGAGTCAACCAAGTGCATAAAATGTGTAGGTAATTAAAAAAAAAAAATATATATATATATATATAATATTGTTTTTTTTGGCTGGTTCGGTTAGGTTAGGTCAGGTTAGGCTAGGCTAAGTTAGGTTAGGTTAGACTAGGTTAGGTTAGGTTAGGTTAGGCTAGTCTAGGTTAGGTTAGGTTAGGCTAGGCTAGGTCAGGTTAGGTTAGGTTAGGTTAGGCTAGGCTAGGTTAGGTTAGGCTGGGTTAGGTTAGGATAGGTTAGGTTAGGCTAGGTTAGGTCTGAAAAAAATGGTACACAAAAGGGACTCCTCGCACCACACAAACAACGCTCCGATGAAAAAATCTGCGAACAAAATAATATCTTTAATCGATGGGAGGTTAGGTTAGGTTAGGTTGGGCCGGTTGTTATTTTGTACGTTTTTTAAACTTTCGGCAAATGCCATATCAATAATAAACGATGTCTAACAGAACAGCGGGTTCAGAAGTTTCAATGGTAGTGATGGAATTAAAAATGTACCTAACCGCCGCACTTTTAGGCACAGATTATGGAAATTACCTACACTCTGTTTCGACAATTACTACACAAGAATCACCTATTTGCGTACACAAAACAGTTCAATATGTTATTAGTTTGGGTTAATCAAGTAATTCATGCGTATTTAGGTTGAAACTAAACTTGCGCAAATGCAATCAATACCTACCTACAAAAACAAAATGGCGGCAACGGGATCTTTCTGTACGGGAAGTTTTGAACATTGATTGAATTAAAAATGGAATTTTGATACATCTTTTTACCGTCTAGTTTAGTTTACGCAATTAGTTAGGTATTTATTTTAGTAATTAAGTGTAATTTCGGGATTGTTAAGTAAATATTTGTTCGTTTTCGTAACAACGAAATGAAATCCAAATATTTTCACAACATCACATGACATCACATCAGATCTATTGATCACAGTTTCTCCACCATAATTATAATTACAAAAGCTTTACAACAAAACACTTGTCAAGCTAACCAAAATAACAAACCAACGACAATCGACAATAATTTTGACAGCAAGTTCGTAGTTCGAAAGATTTCAGAAGCGATGAGTGCTGCCCTCGCAAATATATTATGCTTTTCACAAGAGACATTGATTAAATAATTACATCACGCACCTACCCACCTACCGATGAACATTATTTTTTTGTAATCATTCATCATTTTTTTTAATTTTATCATTAGATCGGTGTTAGTTTTCGTCGTGTCACGAAACAAGCGTGCACCATTTTTGTAAGTAGGTATATACTTTTGGAATTTATTGTTTTATTATCTTTTTGTGTGAATATCGGTTTCGCAAACACACTTTCGCAGAACAAACAAACAAACAGACAGACAGACACATACGTGAAACAATCAAACAATTATTGTGAATTAAATCGGCAAAGATCTGAACAACAACCGTCATTTTTGCCTTAGATAGGTATATTAAAATTAAATATTATCAATTGTATGATTTTTCTTAATGCCTAATTTATTTCATGTTATTTCAATCAACTATGTATTCCCAATGTAATTCTGACTATTTAATTGATGTAGAGAATTTCCCAGTTTAAATAAATTTGTTTTATAGGCAAATTTAAAAAAAAAGCAACATTGAAAACTTAAATTTTGAAATGGATAGTCATTTCATTATTATACAAGAATCAAAAAAGAGAGCAAAAGATTCGTAAGTTTAAATTTAAATATTAACAAAAAGGGATACCTATCAAGTTATCAGGGACGTAAAAAAAAAATAATAAAATAATTTTTAGAAATTAAATAAAAAGTAACTTTCAGATTCCTCTAATGTAAGTATAAAAATAGCCTCTGTGGTGATGTGTGGAGATCGTCTTAAACCACAGTGAACTAACTCACTTTTTGCAGTTTCTGAGTTAGAGCTTGAAATTAGTGCTCCCAATCATAATCTAGCTCTGCCAGAGAGAACCAATCAGAGAGATACCGTCTTGGCCAATCATAGAGAGTTTTTCTCTGATTGGTTCTTCTTTCTGGCAGAGCTAGATTATGATTTGTTCATAGTTCATAGTTCACTATGGTTTAAGACGATCCATATATTCTTGATAGTACATATTTATTTAACGCATAATTTATTTTATCAATGAAACGACCAAAAAAATGAGATGACAATAAAGTTTATAATTCATTTGTCTTATAAGACATGCGTGTGCGTGTTATTTAGAAAAAACGTTAGGTGAGGCATTTATAAAGTATGCATTCAAAATTTTTTTTTTTTTTTACGTGGTTATTTCTAGTTATAAAATAAATTTGAAAGCGTATTTGATCACCTTTCGAAAACAGTTTTTAGTTTTCGGATAAGCGAACATATTTTTACCTACCGAGAAAATACTCATTAACTTAAATGATAATAAAATTTAATCAATAACTAATCCGTAAGCCGCCGCAGTTTAAGTGGGCACAGATTTTGAAAAGTACACTACTTTTAAACTTAGTTACCACAAAAAACATCGGTTTCATTCAGTCAGAAAAATATGCATTAAAATTTAGATTTCATAAAAAAAAAAAATCTACATAATTTCTCGTTTCATTCCTTCGCGTACTGAACGTTTAGGTTAGGTTAGGTTAGGTTGGGTTAGGTTAGGTTAGGTTAGGTTGGGTTAGGTTAGGTTGGGTTGGGTTAGGTTAGGTTAGGTTAGGTTGGGTTAGGTTAGGTTAGGTTGGGTTAGGTTAGGTTGGGTTGGGTTAGGTTGGGTTAGGTTAGGTTAGGTTGGGTTAGGTTAGGTTGGGTTGGGTTAGGTTGGGTTAGGTTGGGTTAGGTTGGGTTAGGTTAGGTTGGGTTAGGTTGGGTTGGGTTGGGTTAGGTTAGGTTAGGTTAGGTTAGGTTAGGTTAGGTATATAAAAAAGGCGTTCTCCGACGACATCCAGAAATTAATTATTGACAAGTTTATACCTACCTGTTTTTATTTTTAAAAATGTATTAGAATAATTACAAATACCCGTTAGACAAATACCCTGCTTGTATATATTATTGAAAAGAGGAACGCGTGAGCATTCTTTTATTTATTTTCGTTCATTTGTCTTTTATTTTGTAATTATACATACCTACCTACCCTGCAAATACATAGCGGCATGGGGCGGCTCTTGGATTATTTACCTAAAATTTAAAAAGCGCCATTCGTTTTTATTATTTAAACTGTGTATCGATGAATTAATTTCGTTAATCGTCATTTTTTTTTATTATTATTTGAATACTTTTTTTTCTATGAATTTCTGCTTTCTATGGATGCAGATGCAGTCAGTAAGTAGTTGTCAACGTTGTTTGTTTGTTTTCATTATTTGCTTTGCCGTATCACTGTTATCGGTAGATATTTATAGTGTTTAAACATTAATTGATTGATTGATTGATTGATTGATTAATTAATTAATCATCGATGATCTGAGATGCGACTGATAATGCCTACGGATCTGATGTTATAGTGTTGTGTGTGTGTTTCTTTTGTATTTACTTATTTTTGTTTGTTTGTTATTTATTTCTTTCTTACTTACTTATCAATTTTGCGCTGCCGATTCCGCATCCCGCCCAAAACTATCCATCATCTTCTCCCGTCCCAGTCATAATAATAAAATAATAAACAAACAAGATATAAATTCAGTCGGAACAAAATGGCGCTTGCTTGAATCTTCAAACCTCGTGTTTCGTTTTCCGCTTTCCGCTTTCTCGACATCTACCCGTCCATTTCATTTCTCTCATCCGCTCCGCTCGTCATCGTCACGTCGCATCACACTTTTCCATTCGTTTCCGTGCTCTGAACGGCGACCCGAGAACACCTGATGAGAAGACCGACGGAAGGTAGGTCACGCAGCAAGGCCAGCATAGCCGCCTACCGCCTGAAACAATTTTCCGGGATTAAAACAAATTTTCCGACATGAAAAATTGCCAAATTTCACGTAACAAATTCAAAGTGTAAATGTTTTCACTAAAACAAAAAATTAAAATCCCTATCCATTATCGACGAATTTTCCGAACAAAATTTTTCAATTTTCCGAGAAGACTTTTTTCTGAAAAATAAAATTTTCCAAAATTCACATAATATTTATAATACAAATTTTCCGACGATTTTTCCGTACAAAAATTTTCCTAATTGTTAAGGAAGATTTTTTTTTTTAGAAAATTAAATTTTCCGAAATTCGCGTAATATTTATAATTCCTTTCCGAACAAAATTTTCCGAAAAGTTTTTTTTTTTGCTGAAAAATAAAATTTTCCAAACTACACGTAATATTTACAAAACCCATTTTTCGACGAATTTATCGAACAAAATTTTTCTTCAATTTTCCAGGAAGATTTTTTTCTGAAAAATAAAATTTTCCAAAATTCACATAATATTTATAATAATCATTTTCCGACGACTTTTCCGAACAAAAATTTTCCAACGTTCCGGAAGATTTTTTTTCTCATAAAAAAATTCGCATAAAAATACCCATTTTCCGAACAAAATTTTCCGAAAATTGTTTTTTTTCTGAAAAAAATAATTTTCCAAACTTCACGGAATATTTACAAAACCCATTTTCCGACTTTTCCGAACAAATTTTCTGGAATTTTTTCGGAAGATTTTTTTTTCTGATGAGTATAATTTTCCAAACTTCACGTACTATTTTAAAAAAGTTTTTTTTTAATTATTTCCCGGCACATTTTAGATCAAAAATGTCCAAATTTCAAACAAAATCAAAAGATTTTATGGTGAATTAGTTAACTTGCCTCACTCGACTATGACAGGTCTGGTGACGGACGACACAGCAAATTTAAGATATATTATTATAAAAATATATCTACATTAAAAATAATAGGTACACCAAATAATCATGAAAATACTAAAATTTTAATTTTCAAATAACCCTTTTAGGATTTTTGAGCTATGTGACGAGAGGTTTCTCTTAGGAAGATGTTGAAAAAATAAATTAAATAACCTACAGCCTGGGCTCAATAAAGTCGTCATTTATTAATCAATCCAGTAAGATCAAATTTTATTTTTTATTTATTTTTACACGCCTATCACATTGTTATAGATACATATGTTATTCAGGAGTATAATTTTAAGTATGTAGTATATAATATTATAAACTGAACATTAAGGATAACATTAAGCAGATTCAATATGTAGTTTCATTATGAAAATTGTACAAAGGAGTTAATAAGTTTAGATAGTATAAAAATGGTAAAACAGAAGTGCTTATGAAAGTAGTTACAGAGGAATGTGATTTTATTATTAACTTAATCATCAATAGTTTATTCTAAAGCGAGTTATTTTTTAAAGAAATTCTCATAGTAACAAATGGTACCTACACAAGGAAAAAAAAAAAAAAAAAATACACGAGTTGCATTATCATAAAGAGTTTTACAAATGAGATCAACAAGTTAATATTACGATAGTAAGAAAGTACAAAATAGTACAAATAATAGTAAAAAAGTTCAAGATAATTATAGTACAAAAGAGAGAGTACAAAAAAGTAAGAACTTTTGGTAATCTATGCATAAATAAGTATTTAAGTTTCTTATTATTGTATCGATATTGAAGAGTCCATCGATTATAATTTAATCAATAATATAAGTATTATAATTGCAAGGGCACCAAGATTTAATTTTTATTTATTTGTTCTAAAGCAACTAAGAGGTATCATTTTTTTTTTGTTAAGACTCCTGATGTTTTGATTAAATAAATATCTTGTATTGGTTACCTTTATGTATTGTTTTTGTTGAAGTTGTTCTTGTTTGTTTATTTGTTTTGTCTGACTGTCTGTATATTTTTTTTGTTTATTCATTATTTTTTTTTCGATCACTTACATTAGCGGTTAAACTAGGTTAACATTTTCATGTTTTCGAGGGCTCGTCTCTGACGCCGCGCCGCGCCGTCCCCGGCTGTTCTTTAACAAATCAGATACAATAGCATCATCAGCAGGGCTGGTGTTATTTTATTAATTTCGTCTAATGTTATTTTATTTCAATCATTCAATTTTAATCACGCCTGAGTCGGATGAGCGGACACATATCCATCCCGGCCCGGGCACAGCGAGCCGAGCCCGATCCACGCTGTGGGCCGGCACACCGTTCTACGGCGGGGCGGCTCGGGAGCCCTGGCGGCGCTCGCGGGGCTCTCCGGCCTCGGGACTGCCGCGGGGTCCCCCGGCCGGAGTCTCGCCTTCGACCTCGCCGCGTCTCCGGCCCGCCGACTCGAGGGTCTCCCGAACTACGCCCCCTTTTGTGGCGCTCCGAGTCGCCGCCCTCGCGCATTTCCGTATCCTGAGCCTCCCTGCGCACGGCTCCGCCCCCGGGGAGCGCAGATTCCCCGACCCCGGCGGGCCCGCATCTCTGTCCGACGCCCGCCCTTGCCCTTCCGTTCCGGAAAATTTATCCTCGCCGAGAAAATCTTGTTTTTCTCCGAGGACCTAAGCATAAATGATACCCGTTTTCATCATCACAATCGACACGCGAGTGTTTTTCGCTGGCGGCACGGTAAAATGGCCGTTCGAAGACGACGCCATTTTGCATTTTCCTTCATCAGAAAACCCGCCCAAGAGCCGACAACTTCAATCTTCAGCATCAGAACAGCACCGACGACAACAGACATTCTACAATGGCAGATACAGCACTAGCAGCGACGGCGGCCTCTCCCATCCCGACCACGCCCGCCAAGAAGGCCAAGGCGTCCGCCGCGGCAGCCAAGAAGCCGAAGGCGAAGCCCTCTCACCCGAAGACCTCCGAGATGGTCAACAACGCCATCAAGGAGCTGAAGGAGCGCGGCGGCTCGTCCCTGCAGGCGATCAAGAAGTACATCACCGCCAACTACAAGGTCGACGCCGACAAGCTGGCCCCCTTCATCAAGAAGTACCTGAAGGGAGCCGTCGAGTCCGGCGCCCTGGTCCAGACCAAGGGCAAGGGAGCGTCCGGCTCCTTCAAGCTGGAGGCCAAGGCCAAGGGCTCCGCCGGTGGCGCCAAGAAGCCGGCAGCCGCCGCTCCCAAGAAGCGCACATCCGCCGCCTCTTCCGCCGCCAAGAAGCCCAGGAAGGCGACCGCGGCGCCCGCCAAGGCGAAGAAGGCCGCCGTCGCCCCCGCCAAGGCGAAGAAATCTCCCGCCGGCTCGCCCGCCAAGAAGGCCGCCGCCGCCAAGAAGCCCGCCGCGAAGCCCAAGAGCCCCACGAAGGCGAAGAAGACCGCCAAGCCCCCGACCAAGAAGCCCAAGGCGCCCAAGCCGAAGAAGGCCGCCGCCGTCCCCAAGGGTAAGCCCGCAGCGAAGAAGGCCGCCCCCAAGAAGTAGGACCGCACGGCACCGGATACGCATCGCATCACGTGCTTGTATTCAGTTGCGTGTTATCGATACATAATAAACTATCAGCACCAGCTGGCTACTGAGCAGAGCACCGGCACCGGCACCGGCACCCCCGAGACGCGGTGCGAAGAAGATGTTGACGATAAAAAGCCCTTTTCAGGGCTACCAATCATTTTACACGTTTTAATGCATCACAAAAAAAGAACAATACTCTATACGCTAATCATCAATGGGAAATCATCGTTAAAAAAATAAATTAATCCTCTAACTAGCTAGGGCTTATAACAATGCCCTTTCATGTTTCTCACTAACCAGTATTTGGCCTTTTTACTATCACCTTCTGAAGGTTGTATTTAATTGACTGAATTTACGTTACATTAATGTCATCATCGTAAGGAAAAAGTAGTTACAACGTCATGCAAGGGAACATAAGTCGAATTGAGTCATAAAGTATTTTTTTACAAAAGGACCGCATCAATAAATCAATCAATGAATAGTATTAAAAATACAGACAAGTCGTCATGTCATAAAGTAATTTAGAATTCCCAAAAGACCGCGTGCAGAATTGCAGAATGAAAAAAAGGATTAAAGCCATAAACCAATTTAGAGGATGCCTGCCTGCCTGCCTGCCCCGGCCGTCCCTACAAAGGGACTGACCGCAGCGCATAAATGAAAAGGATTAGTAAGAAAGGTCATAAAATAATTCAGAAGCTTTCCAACAATTTCACGAGAGGACCGCCCGCATCAATGAAAAAGATTTATGTCAATGAAAGGTGACGTTTTTGCGCATCAATGAAGGGTTTTAACCCTTTGCGTCCCAATGTTTTTTTTTTTTTTTTTTTTTTAATTATTATTTTTTGTTTGTTTTTAATTATGTAATTTTTAAGACTTTTTCAAAAATCTTATTACTTATTACCAAGGTTGGTTCGAGAATTGTGCAAGATGCTTTCAATGGCTTGAACATAGTGGTGGCCCTGAGAAGGGCCGTTTGTGTTATGATAATTAGTTATACGGACAACTGTGCCAAGTAGTGAGTGTAGACGTGATGGTGTGTGTGTACCAGCTGGTGTTGTGATGCAGATGCAGATGCAGCTTAGCCGCCGAAGCCGTACAGGGTGCGCCCCTGGCGCTTCAGGGCGTACACGACGTCCATGGCGGTGACGGTCTTCCTCTTGGCGTGCTCGGTGTAGGTGACAGCGTCCCTGATCACGTTCTCCAGGAACACCTTCAGCACGCCGCGAGTCTCCTCGTAGATCAGGCCGGAGATACGCTTGACGCCTCCTCTGCGAGCCAGGCGGCGGATCGCCGGCTTCGTGATGCCCTGGATGTTATCACGTAGCACCTTCCTGTGACGCTTGGCTCCGCCCTTTCCGAGACCTTTTCCTCCCTTTCCGCGACCGGTCATGGTGCTGGTGCTTTGAGGTTAGTTTCTTTATCTGAATGCGAAGGCAACAACCGCTCACTGAGGCGGATGACGAACGTTTTCTGTGTCAAATAGCGCAATTCGTTTTTTAATATATACTCTCCGATGACACCGAGAACCTCCTCTCGCTCGCATTGCAGGCTGGCCTGGTGACGTGATGGTGACGGTTGGCCTGTGGAAAAGAAAACGAGGTTGACGAAAAACGTCTTCTTCTTCTAATTGAATGATTCCTTAGATCAGGCAAAATATTGCACAATTGTTATTGTGCAATATTTTGTTATGAGCTATTATTTTGATAGCGCAATCTGACACCCGTAAAATAAAGACCGAAAGATTCTTTGAAAATATGACTTTAGTTAAATTATTATTCTCGGGATAGTAAAATAGTAGTAGTAGTAGCAGTAGTGGGCACGCGCCGCGCCGCGCTCACGAGCACTCACCCATTCACTCCCCAGGCGACCAATGGCATCGCACCGTACTTTACTATAAATAGGGTGATTCAAGGCTCGTCGGCTCGTGTAACGTGACATATTCATTCAGAACAGATCCCAGCCATGGCTCGTACGAAGCAGACCGCCCGCAAGTCGACCGGAGGCAAGGCCCCCAGGAAGCAGCTGGCCACGAAGGCCGCGAGGAAGAGCGCGCCCGCCACCGGAGGAGTGAAGAAGCCCCATCGCTACAGGCCCGGAACGGTCGCCCTCCGCGAGATCCGCCGCTACCAGAAGAGCACCGAGCTGCTGATCCGCAAGTTGCCCTTCCAGCGGCTGGTGCGCGAGATCGCCCAGGACTTCAAGACCGACCTGCGCTTCCAGAGCTCTGCCGTGATGGCCCTGCAGGAGGCCAGCGAGGCCTACCTGGTCGGCCTCTTCGAGGACACCAACCTGTGCGCGATCCACGCCAAGCGCGTCACCATCATGCCCAAGGACATCCAGCTGGCGAGACGCATCCGCGGCGAGCGCGCTTAAGCCTGGTGACCCCGACCATCAATCACTGACTAATCAAATCATACAAAATGGCCCTTATCAGGGCCGCCAAATTGTTCTATTGCAAATTACTATTTCGAAAATGACCCATATCAATCAATCAATCAATCATTTGTTGTTGTTGTTTTTTTTTATTATCACTATTTGTCTTGTTTATTTTTTTATAAATGTGCATTGCACACACCCCTGCACGCATTCTGGAATACGCTGCTATTATACGGTCATAAAACCGGGTATTGAGTGAGTATCGTAAAATGTCTTGAATGAATAATGGCAAATGTCAAATATATGTGAAAGCATTGTAAAATGTCTCGAATGCACTATAATAATAATATAGTACAATACTAGTAAAGCAATAAAAGTAACAAACTTTCCCAACATAAATAACTACTACTCATTGACTAACTGTCAAATGCAAAGGGCGAATGGTGCGACAATCGGTGACTCACACACACGATACCCGGGATTTTCCGATAATGCACGCGACAGAATATTGGTGCACACTCACAAAAAGGGTTATGTCATAAGATTACGAAATAATAGATATCCGGCTCGAAGGACCGGACCATCACGGTCCATATATGGTCGAGCATAACGACTTTTGCAATTTTAAAATAATAAAAATTTGGCGGCCCTGAGAAGGGCCTTTTTTTAAATTGATGAATCACGTCATGCGGTGTTGGTGTGGTGGTTAATTAGATGTTAGCGCTGTCAAAATTACGCCTTCTTTTCTGTCTTCTTGGGCAGGAGAACAGCCTGGATGTTGGGCAGAACACCTCCCTGAGCAATGGTCACGCCGGAGAGCAGCTTGTTCAGCTCCTCGTCGTTTCGGATGGCCAGCTGCAGATGGCGGGGGATGATCCTGGTCTTCTTGTTGTCCCTGGCGGCGTTGCCGGCCAGCTCGAGCACCTCGGCGGCCAGGTACTCCATGACGGCGGCCAGGTAGACGGGGGCACCGGCGCCCACTCTCTCGGCGTAGTTGCCCTTCCTCAGCAGGCGGTGGATACGTCCGACGGGGAACTGGAGTCCGGCGCGGTTAGAGCGAGACTTTGCCTTTCCCTTCACTTTGCCTCCTTTGCCGCGGCCTGACATGATGCGGGGGTTTGGTGCTTGCGAACTGCTTCGATAGCGGAATAGCAGACTCGATATAGCGAGTCTGAGAGCGAATTTAAAATTAATTTCAGGTCGGTATCCTATTGTGAAGTTGGACGAGGTTCAGGGAAATCAATCCCTCTGTCTCGCGATCTGTAGTTTTAGTCACCTGAAGGATGGTTTTTTTCTACCCGATGTGTGGGCTGCCTCTGGCAACGTGAAGGGCTTTTGTTTTATTTTTATTTATTTTTTTATACTATGTTTTTTTGTATTTGTTGTTTAGTTTATATTGTCGGTAGGTATTTGTTTGTATGTAATACTATATTTTTTTGTATGTCTGGTTGTACTTATATTTCTTTTATTAGAGCCCACACATCAGGGGGGAAATGTGATGGATATAGGTAAGGAGTAGGTGGGGGGGTCGCCGGGACTTATGTGCCCGAGACGGGAGATGCTTGGGTTCGGATTTGAAGCGAGTTTGGAGTAAAACGCCTTGGCTAAATCTACTATGTGCGTTTTGAGGGGGGGGATTTTCGTGCCTGTGTTAATTATGCTGTTTCGGACAAACCAAGGGCTTTTGGTATATCTTCTGAGCGCAGCGTTCTGGAATTGTTCGAGACTCTTGGTGTTGCCTGTCCCCCAGATTGGGGAGGCGTATGTGATGACGGGACGGATTTGGGATCTGTATATGAGGAGTTTGTTGTGGAGGGATGCTTTGGAATTTGTATGTAGTAGTGGGTATAAAGATCCAGAGATTTTCCTTGCTTTTGTTAGTGTGTTTGTGATATGAGGTGTCCATGTGAGTTTTGTGTCTAGTGTGACTCCAAGATATTTAGCGGTTTTCTGCCAAGGTATGACCTGTCCGTACATCGTCACGACGCCCACTGGAGTCGAGCCGATTTTTCTGCGTGTGAAGAGGATCGCTACGCTCTTTGAGGGGTTGACGTCTATACGCCACAGGTCATAAAATTCTTGGAGTCTGTTTATGTTTTCTTGAAGGCGGTGAGTTATCATCCTGGGTGAACTGTACCTGACCATTACCGTTGTGTCATCTGCGTACAGAGCTTTGAGTGAATTATGGTCTTCTGAGAGGGGAATATCGTGGGTGTAGATATTGAAGAGGACGGGGGACAGCAAGGATCCTTGGGGGACACCTGCTGTCATGAATCTTTTTTGGGAGAGAGCGCTTTTGTATTTTACTTGGAAAGTACGCTGGCGGAGAAATGATTTTAAGACATCGAGCAATTGGGGGTCGATGCCTGTGTTGTGGAGTTTGAGAAGTAGGCCGTTTAGCCAGACTTTATCGAAGGCTTTGGCGATGTCCAGGAATATGGCGCCAGTTGATCGCTGGGTGTTGAAACCATCTATGATGTGTTCCGTGACTCTGAGGAGCTGATGGAGGGTGGAGTGTTGAGATCTAAAACCGTGTTGCTCATCAGGTAGGGTGGATACCTCGTGAATATGCTTTAGGAGCCTGGTGAGGAGAATTTTTTCGTAGATTTTACCGACGTTTGACAGGAGGCTAATGGGACGATGGTTCTCACAGAAGAGGGGGTCTTTTCCCGGTTTTGGGAGAACGATGACATGGGCGTGTTTCCAACTTTTGGGGAAGTAGCGCAGTCTGAGGGCGGCGTTTATGAGGTTGACTATTGCTAGTATTCCTTTTGGGGGGAGGGCTTTAAGAGCGAAGTTTGTGACGCCGTCCGGGCCGGGAGCTTTTTTGTTTTTACGGCCTTTGATAGCTCGTATGACTTCGGCCGGGGTAGTGAAGTGGATGTTTGTGGGGGGGAGTGAATTTAAGATGCTGTTTACTTGGCGGTTGACGTCTGCAATGTGATCAAGGTCGGCGTGTTTGAAGCTGGGGCTGAATTGTTTTTCTAGACTATCTGCGAACGCCTCCGCTTTGTCTAGATCGTCGAAGACGAGGCCGGTTTCGGCATGAATTGGGTGGTTCGGTGAGGGGGTGGATTGGAGGTTTTTGGATAATTTCCACAGGGAGCCATCCTGTGGATTTACCTCTTGAATTTTCATATTCCAGGATGCGTTTGAATGCTCAGTTAGTTTTTTTCTAATGAGGGCTTGAAGGCGGTTGATGTTTGTTTTGACTTTGGGATTCTGATTTTTTTGCCAGTGGCGGCGAAGGTTATTTTTGGTTTTTATCAACTCTTTTATTGTGTTCGGGAGGCTTTCTTTGAGATTTAGGTAGCGCTCCGGGAGGGTTTTTGAGGCTTCGTTTACTGAGGACATTATTGTCTCAGCGAATGTGTCAACCGCTGTGTCGAGTTCGGTCGAGTTTTGGATGGAGTGGTTTATGGAGAGTTTTTCCCCGACTATCTGTGAAAAGTATGTCCAATCGGTTTTTTTTGTGAGCAGGGGGGGGGTGGGGTCTAAGAATTTATTGAGAGTTAGCAACACGGGGTTGTGGTCGGAGTCGAGGTCGTTGATAGATTCGATACAGTACACCCAGGGTGTTTTGTTAAATATTGCGATGTCTAGCACGTCGGGTAGATGGCCCTGGGCGGGGAAGTGTGTGGGTTCCACAGGGCCGGCGACGATTTGATCAGGGTGGGATTTGGAGAATTCGAGAAGGATTCTACCATTGCTGTTTGCGCGTCTACTATTCCAATTTGGATGCTTCGAGTTGAAGTCTCCCATTAGGATAGTAGGCGTTTGTCCTTCGAGAAGTAGCTCAAGATCTGACTTTTGTAAAGCCTTATGTGGTGGATTGTAAATTGAGTTAATTCTCAAAGGCCCGGCTTGCTTGGTAAAAAGGGTGATGGAGGTACTTTCTATGGATGAAAGCTTGGGGGTGATGTTGTGTTGGTGTGCGAGTTTAGTTTTCACGAAGATGGCTGTGCCACCACCTCGTGAGTGTAATCGGTCGTTTCGGTACAGTGTATAGTTTGCGATTTTTGGTGTTGTTGATGGGTTTAAGTGTGTTTCGTTTATAAGAAGTACATCAAGGTTGTGTGTGTTGGTGAATATTTTGAGTTCTTTGAGACTCTTTGAGAGACCGTTCGCATTCCAGAAGGCTAGGCGCAGCGCGGAGGACGTGGTAGCAGAGTTAGCCATTAGACGGTAAAGAGAGCGAAGATTTGTGGGGCTGCAGCGAAGATGATGGAAAGATATTCTGTCGGAGAGGAGGCGGAAGTGAATTTAGGGATGAGGTCGGCGATGAGGTCGCCGATCCTGGAGAAGTTTATATTTTTGAAAAAATCAAAGATGTTAAAGGGGGTTGAGGCAGAGGGGGTGGTTTGGGAGATTGGGGCGGGGGTGGGTTGGGGGTTTGGGGCGGGGGTGGGTTGGGGGATTTGTGGGGGAGGGGTAGGTTGGAGTTGTGGGCTTGGGCCAGCAGCCTGGGCGTAAGAGGTATGGTGGGAGGTGGGGCGGGAGGTGAAGGTGACTAGGGGGGTTACCTTAGTACGCTGGGCGAAGGGTGTAGGGTTGGCGGGGCGCTTCGGGCACTCTTTGAAGTTTGCGGGATGAGGTCCAGCGCAGTTGGTGCAGGTGGCTGGGCCATCCTCCCTCCGCTTTGCACATTCGGCTGTAAAGTGGCCTCCTGTGCACTTCACGCAGCGGGGGGGGAGGTTGCATCCCTTGGCGGAGTGCCCGAAGTGTTGGCAGCGGTGGCATTGAGTGGGGGCGGCTTTTCGATCTAGATATTCCACCTTGATCTTCAGGTGGAAGATTGATGTGAGGCTGAAGATCTTCTGGCCTGCTTCTCCATGGCTCAGCTGGACCAGGACCATGGGGACGTTTGTCCTGTCCGGCCCTGATCGCATGCGGGTGACTGTGAGGACGGGCAGGGTCATGTCGAGCAGTTCGACCTTAATCTCCTCCTCGGATATGGTGGTGGGGATGCCTCTTAGGACGGCCTTTGTGGTTTTGTCTTCGGAAAGTTCGAAGGTGTGGAAGTCTGTCTTGTCTTCTTGTAGGAGTTTGGTCGCGAGACGGAAGCTGGAGGAGTTGCTGGTGTGCAGCACAATACCCTGGGGGATGGCTTTGGCGTTGGCGATGTTTACGCCCGCAGCCTCCAGCTTGCGTCTCATTTGGTTCCAGTTCTTGTCGGACTTTATTATGATGGGTGGGATTTTGGTAGGTCGGGGGTTGGGGGCAGTTTCGTTTGTTTGGTCTCGATCATTTTCGAGACCGTCGGCAGAGTTTGTATCGGAGTTTGTCGTGGTTTGGTCGTCGGGTTGTAGGGGGGAGAAGCGGTTTGAGGTGGTTAGTGGGGACTTTGGGGGGGGCGTGTTTGGGGCTTTTCGTTTGCGGTCGTGGTGGATCGGGGTGGGCGTGATCCAGAGGGGGGGAAAATCCGAGGAGGAGGTCCCCGGGAGGGGGGTGTTGAGGGCGATGGTGTTGAGGGCGGTGGTGTTGGGGGCGGTGGTGTTGAGGGCGGTGGTGTTGATGGCGGTGGTGGTGAGGGGCGGTGCTGAGGTCCCCGGGAGGGGGGTGTTATAGGCGATGGTGGTGGCGGCTTGTGAGTGTTTGATTCTGGGGTCACGGTTTTGAAACGGGAAGTCCGGCACAGGGTTTTTTAGAGTGAATAGGTAGTGTTCCAGGGCAGCTATTGGAGGGTCGAGTTTTTTAAGGTTGAAAAGATAATTTTCCATAATGACGCGAGTAGAGGTAGTTGGAAGGTTAAAAACCAAGATGGCGTCGGCTTTGAAAGCGCACTGTGCCGTGCCGCCGACGCTTGTGAAGAATTTTTTATTGGGCTTTTAATGGCGAGTTTGACGGAAACACTAATATGCACAGTATCACAGACACAAACAAACACTGGTTGGGCACAAACACACTGGTTGGGGACAAACACACTGGTTGGGCACAAACACAATCGAGGGGAAACGGTTGGCGCCTCGAGGGAAATTTTTCTTGGTTCTTTTTGAATTAATTTCAGCCCTGCCCGACCGTCTATTCACGTTCTCTGCTGGCCCGCGCTAGTAAACGGTCGGTCCCCCCGACCCTCCGCGGATACTACGGCCCGCGCAGGTAGGCGTTCTTACTCCCAGGTGAAAGAGGGTCGGAGCTAGTAGCTAGTAGCTAGTCGGAGCACTTTGCGCGACGCCGCGACGCCTCTCCGCCACACTGTTGTAAAAGTAAGGTAAAGCGTATATCCGAGTCCGAAAAAAAAGCGTCAGCAGCAGCAGCAACAAGCAATATGCCACCCAAGACAAGTGGAAAAGCAGCCAAGAAGTCGGGCAAGGCCCAGAAGAACATCTCCAAGGGAGACAAGAAGAAGTCCAAGCGCAGGAGGAAGGAGAGCTACGCAATCTACATCTACAAAGTGCTGAAGCAGGTGCACCCCGACACCGGCATCTCCTCCAAGGCGATGAGCATCATGAACAGCTTCGTGAACGACATCTTCGAGCGCATCGCCGCCGAGGCCTCCCGCCTGGCCCACTACAACAAGAGGTCCACGATCACCAGCAGGGAGATCCAGACCGCCGTCAGGCTGCTCCTTCCCGGCGAGCTGGCCAAGCACGCCGTGTCCGAGGGCACCAAGGCCGTCACCAAGTACACCAGCTCCAAGTGAAGAGTCGCTTGCAACAAACAAACAAACAAACAAACAAACCAACACGACACCCAACACCGACTCACCATCGTCGTCCAAGTCAAACAAAAGGCCCTTATTAGGGCCGCCAATATTTTCATTATTGTCAAAAAGCAAAAAGTCGAAATGCCAAACAAATATGTAATATATTATTGCAGTAAGGTAGAGGTAGAGATCGGGTAATAAATAATAAAGCAATTTAGAAACTTTTCACAACATAATATTATTACAGAACTTATTTCGGCCCAGAATAAACGTTAAAAATAAGAGCGTTGAATTCGCCCTCTGATAAACAAGTTAATTATATTTTACAAGCTTCGTCCGCGTACACGATAATCCAACAATTGCATAATTCTCTCGCTTAATAAATGTAAATCCAAATTAATTCTAATATGAATTGAATTCGTTAAACTTAAACGATTCCCATTTCATGAAGAAAAAAAAAAAATAATAATTATCTGGAATATAAAAAAAAAAAAAAAATGCATTGGGGCGCAAAGGGTTAAAACCTTTCGTTGACATTTTAAATACTATATTAATCCTTTTCATTGATGCGCGCGGCCGGGCGTCGGTGGCGGTGGCGGTGGCGGTAGTAGGTACTAACGTGAAATGGTCGGAAAGTTTCTAAATTATTTTATGACCTTTCTTACAGTAGGTACCTAATCCTTTTCATTGATTCGGTCAGTTCCTTTTTTGGATGGCCTCTAAATTACTTTACGACTTGTCTGTCTTTTTAATACTATTCATTGATTAAGTCCTTTTGCATAAATTGCTTTATGACATACCTACCTACCTACCTACCTACCTACCTACCTACCTACCTACCTATTATCTATCCTAATATTAACATTTCAGAGTGGATTATAATTCCGAATTAACGTACCTACGTTAAACTGATTGTTTTAAGAACTCTGAAAATAAATAATACCTATCCAAGTGCATTAAAAGAAAAACATTTGTGCAATCGATCAGAGTCAACCAAGTGCATAAAATGTGTAGGTAATTAAAAAAAAAAATATATATATATATATATATATATATAATATTGTTTTTTTTGGCTGGTTCGGTTAGGTTAGGTCAGGTTAGGGTAGGCTAAGTTAGGTTAGGTTAGACTAGGTTAGGTTAGGTTAGGTTAGGTTAGGTTAGGTTAGGTTAGGCTAGTCTAGGTTAGGTTAGGTTAGGCTAGGCTAGGTCAGGTTAGGTTAGGTTAGGTTAGGCTAGGCTAGGTTAGGTTAGGCTGGGTTAGGTTAGGATAGGTTAGGTTAGGCTAGGTTAGGTCTGAAAAAAATGGTACACAAAAGGGACTCCTCGCACCACACAAACAACGCTCCGATGAAAAAATCTGCGAACAAAATAATATCTTTAATCGATGGGAGGTTAGGTTAGGTTGGGCCGGTTGTTATTTTGTACGTTTTTTAAACTTTCGGCAAATGCCATATCAATAATAAACGATGTCTAACAGAACAGCGGGTTCAGAAGTTTCAATGGTAGTGATGGAATTAAAAATGTACCTAACCGCCGCACTTTTAGGCACAGATTATGGAAATTACCTACACTCTGTTTCGACAATTACTACACAAGAATCACCTATTTGCGTACACAAAACAGTTCAATATGTTATTAGTTTGGGTTAATCAAGTAATTCATGCGTATTTAGGTTGAAACTAAACTTGCGCAAATGCAATCAATACCTACCTACAAAAACAAAATGGCGGCAACGGGATCTTTCTGTACGGGAAGTTTTGAACATTGATTGAATTAAAAATGGAATTTTGATACATCTTTTTACCGTCTAGTTTAGTTTACGCAATTAGTTAGGTATTTATTTTAGTAATTAAGTGTAATTTCGGGATTGTTAAGTAAATATTTGTTCGTTTTCGTAACAACGAAATGAAATCCAAATATTTTCACAACATCACATGACATCACATCAGATCTATTGATCACAGTTTCTCCACCATAATTATAATTACAAAAGCTTTACAACAAAACACTTGTCAAGCTAACCAAAATAACAAACCAACGACAATCGACAATAATTTTGACAGCAAGTTCGTAGTTCGAAAGATTTCAGAAGCGATGAGTGCTGCCCTCGCAAATATATTATGCTTTTCACAAGAGACATTGATTAAATAATTACATCACGCACCTACCCACCTACCGATGAACATTATTTTTTTGTAATCATTCATCATTTTTTTTAATTTTATCATTAGATCGGTGTTAGTTTTCGTCGTGTCACGAAACAAGCGTGCACCATTTTTGTAAGTAGGTATATACTTTTGGAATTTATTGTTTTATTATCTTTTTGTGTGAATATCGGTTTCGCAAACACACTTTCGCAGAACAAACAAACAAACAAACAGACAGACACATACGTGAAACAATCAAACAATTATTGTGAATTAAATCGGCAAAGATCTGAACAACAACCGTCATTTTTGCCTTAGATAGGTATATTAAAATTAAATATTATCAATTGTATGATTTTTCTTAATGCCTAATTTATTTCATGTTATTTCAATCAACTATGTATTCCCAATGTAATTCTGACTATTTAATTGATGTAGAGAATTTCCCAGTTTAAATAAATTTGTTTTATAGGCAAATTTAAAAAAAAAGCAACATTGAAAACTTAAATTTTGAAATGGATAGTCATTTCATTATTATACAAGAATCAAAAAAGAGAGCAAAAGATTCGTAAGTTTAAATTTAAATATTAACAAAAAGGGATACCTATCAAGTTATCAGGGACGTAAAAAAAAAATAATAAAATAATTTTTAGAAATTAAATAAAAAGTAACTTTCAGATTCCTCTAATGTAAGTATAAAAATAGCCTCTGTGGTGATGTGTGGAGATCGTCTTAAACCACAGTGAACTAACTCACTTTTTGCAGTTTCTGAGTTAGAGCTTGAAATTAGTGCTCCCAATCATAATCTAGCTCTGCCAGAGAGAACCAATCAGAGAGATACCGTCTTGGCCAATCATAGAGAGTTTTTCTCTGATTGGTTCTTCTTTCTGGCAGAGCTAGATTATGATTTGTTCATAGTTCATAGTTCACTATGGTTTAAGACGATCCATATATTCTTGATAGTACATATTTATTTAACGCATAATTTATTTTATCAATGAAACGACCAAAAAAATGAGATGACAATAAAGTTTATAATTCATTTGTCTTATAAGACATGCGTGTGCGTGTTATTTAGAAAAAACGTTAGGTGAGGCATTTATAAAGTATGCATTCAAAATTTTTTTTTTTTTTTACGTGGTTATTTCTAGTTATAAAATAAATTTGAAAGCGTATTTGATCACCTTTCGAAAACAGTTTTTAGTTTTCGGATAAGCGAACATATTTTTACCTACCGAGAAAATACTCATTAACTTAAATGATAATAAAATTTAATCAATAACTAATCCGTAAGCCGCCGCAGTTTAAGTGGGCACAGATTTTGAAAAGTACACTACTTTTAAACTTAGTTACCACAAAAAACATCGGTTTCATTCAGTCAGAAAAATATGCATTAAAATTTAGATTTCATAAAAAAAAAAAATCTACATAATTTCTCGTTTCATTCCTTCGCGTACTGAACGTTTAGGTTAGGTTAGGTTAGGTTGGGTTAGGTTAGGTTAGGTTAGGTTGGGTTAGGTTAGGTTGGGTTGGGTTAGGTTAGGTTAGGTTAGGTTGGGTTAGGTTAGGTTAGGTTGGGTTAGGTTAGGTTGGGTTGGGTTAGGTTGGGTTAGGTTAGGTTAGGTTGGGTTAGGTTAGGTTGGGTTGGGTTAGGTTGGGTTAGGTTGGGTTAGGTTGGGTTAGGTTAGGTTGGGTTAGGTTGGGTTGGGTTGGGTTAGGTTAGGTTAGGTTAGGTTAGGTTAGGTTAGGTATATAAAAAAGGCGTTCTCCGACGACATCCAGAAATTAATTATTGACAAGTTTATACCTACCTGTTTTTATTTTTAAAAATGTATTAGAATAATTACAAATACCCGTTAGACAAATACCCTGCTTGTATATATTATTGAAAAGAGGAACGCGTGAGCATTCTTTTATTTATTTTCGTTCATTTGTCTTTTATTTTGTAATTATACATACCTACCTACCCTGCAAATACATAGCGGCATGGGGCGGCTCTTGGATTATTTACCTAAAATTTAAAAAGCGCCATTCGTTTTTATTATTTAAACTGTGTATCGATGAATTAATTTCGTTAATCGTCATTTTTTTTTATTATTATTTGAATACTTTTTTTTCTATGAATTTCTGCTTTCTATGGATGCAGATGCAGTCAGTAAGTAGTTGTCAACGTTGTTTGTTTGTTTTCATTATTTGCTTTGCCGTATCACTGTTATCGGTAGATATTTATAGTGTTTAAACATTAATTGATTGATTGATTGATTGATTGATTAATTAATTAATCATCGATGATCTGAGATGCGACTGATAATGCCTACGGATCTGATGTTATAGTGTTGTGTGTGTGTTTCTTTTGTATTTACTTATTTTTGTTTGTTTGTTATTTATTTCTTTCTTACTTACTTATCAATTTTGCGCTGCCGATTCCGCATCCCGCCCAAAACTATCCATCATCTTCTCCCGTCCCAGTCATAATAATAAAATAATAAACAAACAAGATATAAATTCAGTCGGAACAAAATGGCGCTTGCTTGAATCTTCAAACCTCGTGTTTCGTTTTCCGCTTTCCGCTTTCTCGACATCTACCCGTCCATTTCATTTCTCTCATCCGCTCCGCTCGTCATCGTCACGTCGCATCACACTTTTCCATTCGTTTCCGTGCTCTGAACGGCGACCCGAGAACACCTGATGAGAAGACCGACGGAAGGTAGGTCACGCAGCAAGGCCAGCATAGCCGCCTACCGCCTGAAACAATTTTCCGGGATTAAAACAAATTTTCCGACATGAAAAATTGCCAAATTTCACGTAACAAATTCAAAGTGTAAATGTTTTCACTAAAACAAAAAATTAAAATCCCTATCCATTATCGACGAATTTTCCGAACAAAATTTTTCAATTTTCCGAGAAGACTTTTTTCTGAAAAATAAAATTTTCCAAAATTCACATAATATTTATAATACAAATTTTCCGACGATTTTTCCGAAAAAAAATTTTCCTAATTGTTAAGGAAGATTTTTTTTTTAGAAAATTAAATTTTCCGAAATTCGCGTAATATTTATAATTCCTTTCCGAACAAAATTTTCCGAAAAGTTTTTTTTTTGCTGAAAAATAAAATTTTCCAAACTACACGTAATATTTACAAAACCCATTTTTCGACGAATTTATCGAACAAAATTTTTCTTCAATTTTCCAGGAAGATTTTTTTCTGAAAAATAAAATTTTCCAAAATTCACATAATATTTATAATACTCATTTTCCGACGACTTTTCCGAACAAAAATTTTCCAACGTTCCGGAAGATTTTTTTTCTCATAAAAAAATTCGCATAAAAATACCCATTTTCCGAACAAAATTTTCCGAAAATTGTTTTTTTTTCTGAAAAAAATAATTTTCCAAACTTCACGGAATATTTACAAAACCCATTTTCCGACTTTTCCGAACAAAATTTTCCAATTTTCCCGGAAGATTTTTTTTTCTGATGAGTATAATTTTCCAAACTTCACGTACTATTTTAAAAAAGTTTTTTTTAAATTATTTCCCGGCACATTTTAGATCAAAAATGTCCAAATTTCAAACAAAATCAAAAGATTTTATGGTGAATTAGTTAACTTGCCTCACTCGACTATGACAGGTCTGGTGACGGACGACACAGCAAATTTAAGATATATTATTATAAAAATATATCTACATTAAAAATAATAGGTACATCAAATAATCATGAAAATACTAAATTTTAATTTTCAAATAACCCTTTTAGGATTTTTGAGCTATGTGACGAGAGGTTTCTCTTAGGAAGATGTTGAAAAAATAAATTAAATAACCTACAGCCTTACACGCTGGGCTCAATAAAGTCGTCATTTATTAATCAATCCAGTAAGATCAAATTTTATTTTTTATTTATTTTTACACGCCTATCACATTATTATAGATACATATGTTATTCAGGAGTATAATTTTAAGTATGTAGTATATAATATTATAAACTGAACATTAAGGATAACATTAAGCAGATTCAATATGTAGTTTCATTATGAAAATTGTACAAAGGAGTTAATAAGTTTAGATAGTATAAAAATGGTAAAACAGAAGTGCTTATGAAAGTAGTTACAGAGGAATGTGATTTTATTATTAACTTAATCATCAATAGTTTATTCTAAAGCGAGTTATTTTTTAAAGAAATTCTCATAGTAACAAATGGTACCTACGCAAGGAAAAAAAAAAAAAAAAATACACGAGTTGCATTATCATAAAGAGTTTTACAAATGAGATCAACAAGTTAATATTACGATAGTAAGAAAGTACAAAATAGTACAAATAATAGTAAAAAAGTTCAAGATAATTATAGTACAAAAGAGAGAGTACAAAAAAGTAAGAACTTTTGGTAATCTATGCATAAATAAGTATTTAAGTTTCTTATTATTGTATCGATATTGAAGAGTCCATCGATTAAAATTTAATCAATAATATAAGTATTATAATTGCAAGGGCACCAAGATTTAATTTTTATTTATTTGTTCTAAAGCAACTAAGAGGTATCATTTTTTTTTTGTTAAGACTCCTGATGTTTTGATTAAATAAATATCTTGTATTGGTTACCTTTATGTATTGTTTTTGTTGAAGTTGTTCTTGTTTGTTTATTTGTTTTGTCTGACTGTCTGTATATTTTTTTTGTTTATTCATTATTTTTTTTTCGATCACTTACATTAGCGGTTTAACTAGGTTAACATTTTCATGTTTTCGAGGGCTCGTCTCTGACGCCGCGCCGCGCCGTCCCCGGCTGTTCTTTAACAAATCAGATACAATAGCATCATCAGCAGGGCTGGTGTTATTTTATTAATTTCGTCTAATGTTATTTTATTTCAATCATTCAATTTTAATCACGCCTGAGTCGGATGAGCGGACACATATCCATCCCGGCCCGGGCACAGCGAGCCGAGCCCGATCCACGCTGTGGGCCGGCACACCGTTCTACGGCGGGGCGGCTCGGGAGCCCTGGCGGCGCTCGCGGGGCTCTCCGGCCTCGGGACTGCCGCGGGGTCCCCCGGCCGGAGTCTCGCCTTCGACCTCGCCGCGTCTCCGGCCCGCCGACTCGAGGGTCTCCCGAACTACGCCCCCTTTTGTGGCGCTCCGAGTCGCCGCCCTCGCGCATTTCCGTATCCTGAGCCTCCCTGCGCACGGCTCCGCCCCCGGGGAGCGCAGATTCCCCGACCCCGGCGGGCCCGCATCTCTGTCCGACGCCCGCCCTTGCCCTTCCGTTCCGGAAAATTTATCCTCGCCGAGAAAATCTTGTTTTTCTCCGAGGACCTAAGCATAAATGATACCCGTTTTCATCATCACAATCGACACGCGAGTGTTTTTCGCTGGCGGCACGGTAAAATGGCCGTTCGAAGACGACGCCATTTTGCATTTTCCTTCATCAGAAAACCCGCCCAAGAGCCGACAACTTCAATCTTCAGCATCAGAACAGCACCGACGACAACAGACATTCTACAATGGCAGATACAGCACTAGCAGCGACGGCGGCCTCTCCCATCCCGACCACGCCCGCCAAGAAGGCCAAGGCGTCCGCCGCGGCAGCCAAGAAGCCGAAGGCGAAGCCCTCTCACCCGAAGACCTCCGAGATGGTCAACAACGCCATCAAGGAGCTGAAGGAGCGCGGCGGCTCGTCCCTGCAGGCGATCAAGAAGTACATCACCGCCAACTACAAGGTCGACGCCGACAAGCTGGCCCCCTTCATCAAGAAGTACCTGAAGGGAGCCGTCGAGTCCGGCGCCCTGGTCCAGACCAAGGGCAAGGGAGCGTCCGGCTCCTTCAAGCTGGAGGCCAAGGCCAAGGGCTCCGCCGGTGGCGCCAAGAAGCCGGCAGCCGCCGCTCCCAAGAAGCGCACATCCGCCGCCTCTTCCGCCGCCAAGAAGCCCAGGAAGGCGACCGCGGCGCCCGCCAAGGCGAAGAAGGCCGCCGTCGCCCCCGCCAAGGCGAAGAAATCTCCCGCCGGCTCGCCCGCCAAGAAGGCCGCCGCCGCCAAGAAGCCCGCCGCGAAGCCCAAGAGCCCCACGAAGGCGAAGAAGACCGCCAAGCCCCCGACCAAGAAGCCCAAGGCGCCCAAGCCGAAGAAGGCCGCCGCCGTCCCCAAGGGTAAGCCCGCAGCGAAGAAGGCCGCCCCCAAGAAGTAGGACCGCACGGCACCGGATACGCATCGCATCACGTGCTTGTATTCAGTTGCGTGTTATCGATACATAATAAACTATCAGCACCAGCTGGCTACTGAGCAGAGCACCGGCACCCCCGAGACGCGGTGCGAAGAAGATGTTGACGATAAAAAGCCCTTTTCAGGGCTACCAATCATTTTACACGTTTTAATGCATCACAAAAAAAGAACAATACTCTATACGCTAATCATCAATGGGAAATCATCGTTAAAAAAATAAATTAATCCTCTAACTAGCTAGGGCTTATAACAATGCCCTTTCATGTTTCTCACTAACCAGTATTTGGCCTTTTTACTATCACCTTCTGAAGGTTGTATTTAATTGACTGAATTTACGTTACATTAATGTCATCATCGTAAGGAAAAAGTAGTTACAACGTCATGCAAGGGAACATAAGTCGAATTGAGTCATAAAGTATTTTTTTACAAAAGGACCGCATCAATAAATCAATCAATGAATAGTATTAAAAATACAGACAAGTCGTCATGTCATAAAGTAATTTAGAATTCCCAAAAGACCGCGTGCAGAATTGCAGAATGAAAAAAAGGATTAAAGCCATAAACCAATTTAGAGGATGCCTGCCTGCCTGCCTGCCCCGGCCGTCCCTACAAAGGGACTGACCGCAGCGCATAAATGAAAAGGATTAGTAAGAAAGGTCATAAAATAATTCAGAAGCTTTCCAACAATTTCACGAGAGGACCGCCCGCATCAATGAAAAAGATTTATGTCAATGAAAGGTGACGTTTTTGCGCATCAATGAAGGGTTTTAACCCTTTGCGTCCCAATGTTTTTTTTTTTTTTTTTTTAATAATTATTTTTTGTTTGTTTTTAATTATGTAATTTTTAAGACTTTTTCAAAAATCTTATTACTTATTACCAAGGTTGGTTCGAGAATTGTGCAAGATGCTTTCAATGGCTTGAACATAGTGGTGGCCCTGAGAAGGGCCGTTTGTGTTATGATAATTAGTTATACGGACAACTGTGCCAAGTAGTGAGTGTAGACGTGATGGTGTGTGTGTACCAGCTGGTGTTGTGATGCAGATGCAGATGCAGCTTAGCCGCCGAAGCCGTACAGGGTGCGCCCCTGGCGCTTCAGGGCGTACACGACGTCCATGGCGGTGACGGTCTTCCTCTTGGCGTGCTCGGTGTAGGTGACAGCGTCCCTGATCACGTTCTCCAGGAACACCTTCAGCACGCCGCGAGTCTCCTCGTAGATCAGGCCGGAGATACGCTTGACGCCTCCTCTGCGAGCCAGGCGGCGGATCGCCGGCTTCGTGATGCCCTGGATGTTATCACGTAGCACCTTCCTGTGACGCTTGGCTCCGCCCTTTCCGAGACCTTTTCCTCCCTTTCCGCGACCGGTCATGGTGCTGGTGCTTTGAGGTTAGTTTCTTTATCTGAATGCGAAGGCAACAACCGCTCACTGAGGCGGATGACGAACGTTTTCTGTGTCAAATAGCGCAATTCGTTTTTTAATATATACTCTCCGATGACACCGAGAACCTCCTCTCGCTCGCATTGCAGGCTGGCCTGGTGACGTGATGGTGACGGTTGGCCTGTGGAAAAGAAAACGAGGTTGACGAAAAACGTCTTCTTCTTCTAATTGAATGATTCCTTAGATCAGGCAAAATATTGCACAATTGTTATTGTGCAATATTTTGTTATGAGCTATTATTTTGATAGCGCAATCTGACACCCGTAAAATAAAGACCGAAAGATTCTTTGAAAATATGACTTTAGTTAAATTATTATTCTCGGGATAGTAAAATAGTAGTAGTAGTAGCAGTAGTGGGCACGCGCCGCGCCGCGCTCACGAGCACTCACCCATTCACTCCCCAGGCGACCAATGGCATCGCACCGTACTTTACTATAAATAGGGTGATTCAAGGCTCGTCGGCTCGTGTAACGTGACATATTCATTCAGAACAGATCCCAGCCATGGCTCGTACGAAGCAGACCGCCCGCAAGTCGACCGGAGGCAAGGCCCCCAGGAAGCAGCTGGCCACGAAGGCCGCGAGGAAGAGCGCGCCCGCCACCGGAGGAGTGAAGAAGCCCCATCGCTACAGGCCCGGAACGGTCGCCCTCCGCGAGATCCGCCGCTACCAGAAGAGCACCGAGCTGCTGATCCGCAAGTTGCCCTTCCAGCGGCTGGTGCGCGAGATCGCCCAGGACTTCAAGACCGACCTGCGCTTCCAGAGCTCTGCCGTGATGGCCCTGCAGGAGGCCAGCGAGGCCTACCTGGTCGGCCTCTTCGAGGACACCAACCTGTGCGCGATCCACGCCAAGCGCGTCACCATCATGCCCAAGGACATCCAGCTGGCGAGACGCATCCGCGGCGAGCGCGCTTAAGCCTGGTGACCCCGACCATCAATCACTGACTAATCAAATCATACAAAATGGCCCTTATCAGGGCCGCCAAATTGTTCTATTGCAAATTACTATTTCGAAAATGACCCATATCAATCAATCAATCATTTGTTGTTGTTGTTTTTTTTTATTATCACTATTTGTCTTGTTTATTTTTTTATAAATGTGCATTGCACACACCCCTGCACGCATTCTGGAATACGCTGCTATTATACGGTCATAAAACCGGGTATTGAGTGAGTATCGTAAAATGTCTTGAATGAATAATGGCAAATGTCAAATATATGTGAAAGCATTGTAAAATGTCTCGAATGCACTATAATAATAATTTAGTACAATACTAGTAAAGCAATAAAAGTAACAAACTTTCCCAACATTAATAACTACTACTCATTGACTAACTGTCAAATGCAAAGGGCGAATGGTGCGACAATCGGTGACTCACACACACGATACCCGGGATTTTCCGATAATGCACGCGACAGAATATTGGTGCACACTCACAAAAAGGGTTATGTCATAAGATTACGAAATAATAGATATCCGGCTCGAAGGACCGGACCATCACGGTCCATATATGGTCGAGCATAACGACTTTTGCAATTTTAAAATAATAAAAATTTGGCGGCCCTGAGAAGGGCCTTTTTTTAAATTGATGAATCACGTCATGCGGTGTTGGTGTGGTGGTTAATTAGATGTTAGCGCTGTCAAAATTACGCCTTCTTTTCTGTCTTCTTGGGCAGGAGAACAGCCTGGATGTTGGGCAGAACACCTCCCTGAGCAATGGTCACGCCGGAGAGCAGCTTGTTCAGCTCCTCGTCGTTTCGGATGGCCAGCTGCAGATGGCGGGGGATGATCCTGGTCTTCTTGTTGTCCCTGGCGGCGTTGCCGGCCAGCTCGAGCACCTCGGCGGCCAGGTACTCCATGACGGCGGCCAGGTAGACGGGGGCACCGGCGCCCACTCTCTCGGCGTAGTTGCCCTTCCTCAGCAGGCGGTGGATACGTCCGACGGGGAACTGGAGTCCGGCGCGGTTAGAGCGAGACTTTGCCTTTCCCTTCACTTTGCCTCCTTTGCCGCGGCCTGACATGATGCGGGGGTTTGGTGCTTGCGAACTGCTTAGATAGCGGAATAGCAGACTCGATATAGCGAGTCTGAGAGCGAATTTAAAATTAATTTCAGCCCTGCCCGACCGTCTATTCACGTTCTCTGCTGGCCCGCGCTAGTAAACGGTCGGTCCCCCCGACCCTCCGCGGATACTACGGCCCGCGCAGGTAGGCGTTCTTACTCCCAGGTGAAAGAGGGTCGGAGCTAGTAGCTAGTAGCTAGTCGGAGCACTTTGCGCGACGCCGCGACGCCTCTCCGCCACACTGTTGTAAAAGTAAGGTAAAGCGTATATCCGAGTCCGAAAAAAAAGCGTCAGCAGCAGCAGCAACAAGCAATATGCCACCCAAGACAAGTGGAAAAGCAGCCAAGAAGTCGGGCAAGGCCCAGAAGAACATCTCCAAGGGAGACAAGAAGAAGTCCAAGCGCAGGAGGAAGGAGAGCTACGCAATCTACATCTACAAAGTGCTGAAGCAGGTGCACCCCGACACCGGCATCTCCTCCAAGGCGATGAGCATCATGAACAGCTTCGTGAACGACATCTTCGAGCGCATCGCCGCCGAGGCCTCCCGCCTGGCCCACTACAACAAGAGGTCCACGATCACCAGCAGGGAGATCCAGACCGCCGTCAGGCTGCTCCTTCCCGGCGAGCTGGCCAAGCACGCCGTGTCCGAGGGCACCAAGGCCGTCACCAAGTACACCAGCTCCAAGTGAAGAGTCGCTTGCAACAAACAAACAAACAAACAAACAAACCAACACGACACCCAACACCGACTCACCATCGTCGTCCAAGTCAAACAAAAGGCCCTTATTAGGGCCGCCAATATTTTCATTATTGTCAAAAAGCAAAAAGTCGAAATGCCAAACAAATATGTAATATATTATTGCAGTAAGGTAGAGGTAGAGATCGGGTAATAAATAATAAAGCAATTTAGAAACTTTTCACAACATAATATTATTACAGAACTTATTTCGGCCCAGAATAAACGTTAAAAATAAGAGCGTTGAATTCGCCCTCTGATAAACAAGTTAATTATATTTTACAAGCTTCGTCCGCGTACACGATAATCCAACAATTGCATAATTCTCTCGCTTAATAAATGTAAATCCAAATTAATTCTAATATGAATTGAATTCGTTAAACTTAAACGATTCCCATTTCATGAAGAAAAAAAAAAAATAATAATTATCTGGAATATAAAAAAAAAAAAAAAATGCATTGGGGCGCAAAGGGTTAAAACCTTTCGTTGACATTTTAAATACTATATTAATCCTTTTCATTGATGCGCGCGGCCGGGCGTCGGTGGCGGTGGCGGTGGCGGTAGTAGGTACTAACGTGAAATGGTCGGAAAGTTTCTAAATTATTTTATGACCTTTCTTACAGTAGGTACCTAATCCTTTTCATTGATTCGGTCAGTTCCTTTTTTGGATGGCCTCTAAATTACTTTACGACTTGTCTGTCTTTTTAATACTATTCATTGATTAAGTCCTTTTGCATAAATTGCTTTATGACATACCTACCTACCTACCTACCTACCTACCTACCTACCTACCTACCTATTATCTATCCTAATATTAACATTTCAGAGTGGATTATAATTCCGAATTAACGTACCTACGTTAAACTGATTGTTTTAAGAACTCTGAAAATAAATAATACCTATCCAAGTGCATTAAAAGAAAAACATTTGTGCAATCGATCAGAGTCAACCAAGTGCATAAAATGTGTAGGTAATTAAAAAAAAAAATATATATATATATATATATATATATAATATTGTTTTTTTTGGCTGGTTCGGTTAGGTTAGGTCAGGTTAGGGTAGGCTAAGTTAGGTTAGGTTAGACTAGGTTAGGTTAGGTTAGGTTAGGTTAGGTTAGGTTAGGTTAGGCTAGTCTAGGTTAGGTTAGGTTAGGCTAGGCTAGGTCAGGTTAGGTTAGGTTAGGTTAGGCTAGGCTAGGTTAGGTTAGGCTGGGTTAGGTTAGGATAGGTTAGGTTAGGCTAGGTTAGGTCTGAAAAAAATGGTACACAAAAGGGACTCCTCGCACCACACAAACAACGCTCCGATGAAAAAATCTGCGAACAAAATAATATCTTTAATCGATGGGAGGTTAGGTTAGGTTGGGCCGGTTGTTATTTTGTACGTTTTTTAAACTTTCGGCAAATGCCATATCAATAATAAACGATGTCTAACAGAACAGCGGGTTCAGAAGTTTCAATGGTAGTGATGGAATTAAAAATGTACCTAACCGCCGCACTTTTAGGCACAGATTATGGAAATTACCTACACTCTGTTTCGACAATTACTACACAAGAATCACCTATTTGCGTACACAAAACAGTTCAATATGTTATTAGTTTGGGTTAATCAAGTAATTCATGCGTATTTAGGTTGAAACTAAACTTGCGCAAATGCAATCAATACCTACCTACAAAAACAAAATGGCGGCAACGGGATCTTTCTGTACGGGAAGTTTTGAACATTGATTGAATTAAAAATGGAATTTTGATACATCTTTTTACCGTCTAGTTTAGTTTACGCAATTAGTTAGGTATTTATTTTAGTAATTAAGTGTAATTTCGGGATTGTTAAGTAAATATTTGTTCGTTTTCGTAACAACGAAATGAAATCCAAATATTTTCACAACATCACATGACATCACATCAGATCTATTGATCACAGTTTCTCCACCATAATTATAATTACAAAAGCTTTACAACAAAACACTTGTCAAGCTAACCAAAATAACAAACCAACGACAATCGACAATAATTTTGACAGCAAGTTCGTAGTTCGAAAGATTTCAGAAGCGATGAGTGCTGCCCTCGCAAATATATTATGCTTTTCACAAGAGACATTGATTAAATAATTACATCACGCACCTACCCACCTACCGATGAACATTATTTTTTTGTAATCATTCATCATTTTTTTTAATTTTATCATTAGATCGGTGTTAGTTTTCGTCGTGTCACGAAACAAGCGTGCACCATTTTTGTAAGTAGGTATATACTTTTGGAATTTATTGTTTTATTATCTTTTTGTGTGAATATCGGTTTCGCAAACACACTTTCGCAGAACAAACAAACAAACAAACAGACAGACACATACGTGAAACAATCAAACAATTATTGTGAATTAAATCGGCAAAGATCTGAACAACAACCGTCATTTTTGCCTTAGATAGGTATATTAAAATTAAATATTATCAATTGTATGATTTTTCTTAATGCCTAATTTATTTCATGTTATTTCAATCAACTATGTATTCCCAATGTAATTCTGACTATTTAATTGATGTAGAGAATTTCCCAGTTTAAATAAATTTGTTTTATAGGCAAATTTAAAAAAAAAGCAACATTGAAAACTTAAATTTTGAAATGGATAGTCATTTCATTATTATACAAGAATCAAAAAAGAGAGCAAAAGATTCGTAAGTTTAAATTTAAATATTAACAAAAAGGGATACCTATCAAGTTATCAGGGACGTAAAAAAAAAATAATAAAATAATTTTTAGAAATTAAATAAAAAGTAACTTTCAGATTCCTCTAATGTAAGTATAAAAATAGCCTCTGTGGTGATGTGTGGAGATCGTCTTAAACCACAGTGAACTAACTCACTTTTTGCAGTTTCTGAGTTAGAGCTTGAAATTAGTGCTCCCAATCATAATCTAGCTCTGCCAGAGAGAACCAATCAGAGAGATACCGTCTTGGCCAATCATAGAGAGTTTTTCTCTGATTGGTTCTTCTTTCTGGCAGAGCTAGATTATGATTTGTTCATAGTTCATAGTTCACTATGGTTTAAGACGATCCATATATTCTTGATAGTACATATTTATTTAACGCATAATTTATTTTATCAATGAAACGACCAAAAAAATGAGATGACAATAAAGTTTATAATTCATTTGTCTTATAAGACATGCATGTGCGTGTTATTTAGAAAAAACGTTAGGTGAGGCATTTATAAAGTATGCATTCAAAATTTTTTTTTTTTTTTTTACGTGGTTATTTCTAGTTATAAAATAAATTTGAAAGCGTATTTGATCACCTTTCGAAAACAGTTTTTAGTTTTCGGATAAGCGAACATATTTTTACCTACCGAGAAAATACTCATTAACTTAAATGATAATAAAATTTAATCAATAACTAATCCGTAAGCCGCCGCAGTTTAAGTGGGCACAGATTTTGAAAAGTACACTACTTTTAAACTTAGTTACCACAAAAAACATCGGTTTCATTCAGTCAGAAAAATATGCATTAAAATTTAGATTTCATAAAAAAAAAAAAAATCTACATAATTTCTCTTTTCATTCCTTCGCGTACTGAACGTTTAGGTTAGGTTGGGTTAGGTTAGGTTAGGTTGGGTTAGGTTAGGTTGGGTTGGGTTAGGTTAGGTTGGGTTGGGTTAGGTTAGGTTAGGTTAGGTTAGGTTAGGTTAGGTTAGGTTAGGTTAGGTTAGGTTAGGTTAGGTTGGGTTAGGTTGGGTTAGGTTGGGTTAGGTTGGGTTAGGTTGGGTTAGGTTGGGTTAGGTTAGGTTGGGTTAGGTTGGGTTAGGTTAGGTTAGGTTAGGTTAGATTGGGTTAGGTTAGGTTAGGTATATAAAAAAGGCGTTCTCCGACGACATCCAGAAATTAATTATTGACAAGTTTATACCTACCTGTTTTTATTTTTAAAAATGTATTAGAATAATTACAAATACCCGTTAGACAAATACCCTGCTTGTATATATTATTGAAAAGAGGAACGCGTGAGCATTCTTTTATTTATTTTCGTTCATTTGTCTTTTATTTTGTAATTATACATACCTACCTACCCTGCAAATACATAGCGGCATGGGGCGGCTCTTGGATTATTTACCTAAAATTTAAAAAGCGCCATTCGTTTTTATTATTTAAACTGTGTATCGATGAATTAATTTCGTTAATCGTCATTTTTTTTTATTATTATTTGAATACTTTTTTTTCTATGAATTTCTGCTTTCTATGGATGCAGATGCAGTCAGTAAGTAGTTGTCAACGTTGTTTGTTTGTTTTCATTATTTGCTTTGCCGTATCACTGTTATCGGTAGATATTTATAGTGTTTAAACATTGATTAATTGATTGATTGATTGATTAATTAATTAATCATCGATGATCTGAGATGCGACTGATAATGCCTACGGATCTGATGTTATAGTGTTGTGTGTGTGTTTCTTTTGTATTTACTTATTTTTGTTTGTTTGTTATTTATTTCTTTCTTACTTACTTATCAATTTTGCGCTGCCGATTCCGCATCCCGCCCAAAACTATCCATCATCTTCTCCCGTCCCAGTCATAATAATAAAATAATAAACAAACAAGATATAAATTCAGTCGGAACAAAATGGCGCTTGCTTGAATCTTCAAACCTCGTGTTTCGTTTTCCGCTTTCCGCTTTCTCGACATCTACCCGTCCATTTCATTTCTCTCATCCGCTCCGCTCGTCATCGTCACGTCGCATCACACTTTTCCATTCGTTTCCGTGCTCTGAACGGCGACCCGAGAACACCTGATGAGAAGACCGACGGAAGGTAGGTCACGCCGCAAGGCCAGCATTACCCACCCTCCCGCCCGCAATGCTTTATCGTCAAGGTGCGATTCAATAGTACCCGACAGAGACAAAGCTATACTAATTGTATCTTTTTCTCTTTCCCTCTTGCTTTTGATCGTGCTACTTATTTCACGTCGATTGTGGACAACAGAGCTGCCAACGGAGCAAGCAGTATTCGGTAGACGCACAGGCTTTTGTCCTTGCCATTATTGCCAACCTTCCGGTCATATTTCCCCCGCGTTTTCGTTGCAAATGGCGTTTGTTTTGTTTACTCGTCAAAGAAATAATAAAAGCATTGTGATGTCGTTTTATATTATTAAAATATCAATAACTTAAGAGTTTCCCGTTGTGATGGTAATCATTTATCGTACTTATATTACATCTTACTGTACTTTATTTACTCAATTGTACCATTAATTGTATTTCATTTCTGTTCAATTGAAATCACTGTCTCTCTTTTTATTTTGAATCGTGTTGACAAATCTGTTTATCTGTCACTAGTCTGAGTGTTTTTACAACTTGTACATATGTGTATTTTATTAATTTATTGCATTAAAAGCAAATCTTTGTGTTTTCAGTGAGGCCTCTAGCTGTCAAAACCTGCCTATGTATTTGAAAAGCGCTGTGGCCAGGAGGATGTAATTCTCGGTGAGGGATTTATTCCCGTTAAACCTTCAAAGGTACGCTTTTCACTTTCATTGGTAACTTTACATGATCACGAAATTGTCAAGATATCCGCCCTAAACATAGTTTCAAAACAAAACAGTACTTAGAGCAATGACGTTGTATACTAGACACGGGGTTGAAATCTCAAAGCGGGAAGCCAAATGTAAGGTAATTGCACTAGTCTCTATTTCTAGTACTTTGGTACTAAACTGCTACGCGTCGAGCAAGGTCGGGTCTTAGCGGCACTTACCAGTAAGTAAATTGCATTTTAAAAATGCCCTCCTGTATTACAACGTATGACAAGAAAATGTTTCAATTACAAGGCAAACAGTTGTGAGAGCGAAGGAATAACATTTTTTGTGTAAGTACGTGCAAATTACTTATTATTATCGATTATTATAAATATTACAATTAATTTTCTTGTTTCCCGCCTGCGGTTTTATGCGTCATTAGAAAATTCAATGCCTACTAAAGTAATGGGTCTGGATGCGCAACAGCCAAATGACAAAGTTAGTTAGTCTTATAATGACTACATACTTATATGATTGGGATAAAACAACATACAAATCAGCAGTAAAAGAAATACAATAACAATCAACGCCATCGGCAAACTATCATTGTTCATTACAGCTTGAAAACTTGACACTTCAAAATTCGACTGGTGCCCAGGCCTCCTACTTTAGTCGACCTTGAGGCAGTATTCGACGGAACTTTTGAATTTTGAACTTTACGAAAATGCCGCCCGTTCTATCTTTTGTTTCGTTCATATGCACGTATTCTTTAAACGTCCATCTTTAACGTAAATTAATAACTTTTGAATTAAGAAATTATTGAAAATTGCTGAAAACAAAAGAGTGCTGCTTAATTGCCACATTAAATTTTGAGTTTGTGAGACTATGGCATGTCTATTTATATGTATAACGTCATTGACTCAGAGTGAATTATTCAACATCTCTAGCTTTTAGTTGTAACAGTTTGTTCAGTATTTCCCCTGCATAATCCTCATCATGGAGAAATACTCTCAGAAAGGTTAAGATCCAAATACTCCTGCAGATATGCTTGAAGGGTCGGGTCCCCATTTTAACATATTATGTCCATTTTGGTAAAAGAAGTTTTGTGTTTTGCTTGGTATTCAATGTTTTAGAAATAACTACACAGTTATCCATCCTGGGCCTGTAGGGAGTACCGTGCCACAAATGAGGGATTATTAGATTGGATTTAAGTCTTGAAAATTCATCAGGTAAGTTACCTTTGCTCTTTATTGGATGCCCCCAGAAGTTTGCACCGCAGGAGTATCCAAATTCCAACCCGTAGCTGGGGTATTCAATTCTTAAATAATGGTGAGCAAACCATGGCGTGATCAAGTATTTGAACCAGCTCATGTCATATTATGAATAACAAGAGAATATATGATATGATGTAATACATGATTTCTAAGATTTCTATACATGAGGGAGTATGGCTATTATCCGTGGCTCTATCCTAGCGACTTTCTTTAGGGTATGCTCGGAATGAACCATCTACTACGGGTCAGAAGGGATGTACACATTGCTACGCATTTCTTCAGATTGATCCGCGGATGGTTTGAAAACTCAGCTATCATGGAGAGCATTCATTTCTATGTTCCCGATGGGTATCTTTGCCAACGATATCATCATTCTATCTTCCGGCCTGCAGGACTAACTTCCAATGGTCATGCCGGTCGGGAGAGCAGTTTTACTGTTAAACAGAATTAATTCGGATATGGACATATTTAGCGTTAGTGAAGCTGCCTTTAAAAGGCAAGCTCTATTAATACTTGTATAGTTTATATCTACCACTGTTACAAATGTATTGTAAAAACGAATTAAATGTAAAATTTTGTAAAGTTTTTAAAAGAATAAAATTAATTGAATTGAATGATTGAAGCAAATGTGCCTATCAGCGTCCCAGTTTTCTGTATAATTTACCCAGAGTTGTGTGGCAGTCCATCTTCCCTGCCTACCTCTGCGGGAAGCAGAATGATGGTTAATTAAATTTATTATGAATAGAACAAATAATGTTATTAAAATTCAATGTTTTCGATCGAATTGTTTATCATTGTTGCTATTTGGGAGCCATTGTTGTTTTTTTTTTTTTTTTATTATACGCACTTGATATAATCAAGGTAAAACCATTTACATTCCAGGAAGCATCCCGCCCCAAGACCTGACCCGCCCAGCAGCCCACACACATCCCCCGGAAGTACTACCACAACCGTATCTAATGCTGGAGTCCTTTACACAAAATCACAGGTAAACGTAAAAAAAATACCTTTACTACACATGAAATCTATTATAAATTAACCTGAAAATTGTAAATGTTTGTTAGTATGTGTGTTTGTAAATAAGTTTGTTAAGAAGTTTGAGATTACAATAAATAATTTATTATGATACAAAATTTACAAACATTAATCTTCAATGAAATTAAGCTATGAGACTTCTTAACTAACTAACTAATTCACCATCACACTATTTCCCATAGGGGTAAGCAGAGAGGACGGACTGCCAAACAACCCGGTCTTGGCACTCACTCCTTGCCTCGTTCACATTCATGCGTCGTCTCATACACGCTCCTCTATTATTCTGACTCTTGAGATGGCTCGACTCAAGTATCTGATTCACCTGGTGCCATGTCTTCCTCGGGCATCCCCGACTTCTTCTAGCATTCACATTTGCGCCATATATTCTTACACTCCTTTCCTCGTTCATTCGCTCTACATGCCCAAATCATCTGAGCGTCCCTTTCTTAATCTTACTCATTACTTCAGCCTTGCGTTCTTGCAGATATCCACGTTTCTCACACGATTGTACATGGTTTTAACACACATACGCCTCAGGGATCTCATTTCTACAGCATTCAGTCTACTTTTATCCTTCCTCTCCAGTTCCACGTCTCACTGCCATACATCAGGGTAGGTACCGGCACTGTGTACGGCTAGCTTCACTTCTTTTGACAGTTTTTTGTTGGCGCATATATCAGTCCACCATTGATGGAGTTACCTCAATATCTCTATCAGCCTTCCCATCTCTCATAAACATACCTCCCAAATACACAAAAATTCATCCACCTGCTCCAAGTATTCATCATTTACAACTATTTTGCACATTTTTTTCTTACTTTTTCTTTCAAATAGTCTCACTGGCTCCAGGCGGGCTCCTGCAGGGACTAGTATCCTTGGGAATTAGAAATGTTCTGAATTGTATGCCATGACTTATGCTATGTAACTTTAATTATTATTTTTACTTATTTTGCTCTGTTTCTGTTGCCTTAATAACTGCATATTATTGTATGAATGTTTTTTTTCTTATACTTGTTTTATTGTAGCCCTGGTCATATAAAATAGGTTAGAATTTTTATGAATTTGTTTACTTTTTTTATTATTTCTTCTAGGAATGGTACTGGAATCCTTATATATTTTAATGGATTATCCAACTGGTTAGAATTGTACTGCTTCTTCGTCTGTACTGTTACTCCCTCCCCATAAGGGGGTGGAATAGCCCCCTTGTCCCTGCCTGGCACAGGTGGTGCCCTTAATTTATACCTTCTGCAAGCGCTTAGTTTCCTGCACTGTCCACTGCGCCACCCCTGATGTAGCGGTAGCAGTGACTGTAGCGGCAACTGACCCCCTCTCCTACCACAGGAAGAAATATTTGATAGCCTCGTATGAATGGACAAAAGATAAGCGCTCGCGGTTCAACAGATATCTGAAGACTATTCAACAGATAGCTTGCAGATATATAGCTCAGTGTGAACTAAGCATTAACGAACGTTTACACGACTGTACGTACACACGACTTTATGAAAGCTGGTTCACACACAGTTATCAAATATAAAATATCATAGCACGCCAAATAACGCTCTCCATACAATCCCTTCAGACCGTTCACACCTAGCGGTTTTAAGCGCAGATCAATCATAGACAATACAGAAGATATATATCGCCCTCTCCGACTAAAACAGGAGAGGGGGTCATTGTAATTACGGAGCTGCCTAGACCGGTGGATGACAGATGTCAAGTTGACAGATTTCAGTACAAAAAATGTGCATTTGGTTGCCACTCCCTAATTCAACTGACCCCCTCCTACCACAGGAAGAAATATTTGATAGCGTCGTGTGAAAGTACAAAAGATAAGCGCTCACGGTTCAACAGATATCTGCTCGCAGATTTGTAGCTGTGTGTGAACGAGCTTTAATCGTTTAGTCCAACTTTCTATGTCAAATCGAGCCGTATACTATGATTTGAACAAGCCTTTAGTGATATTTTATGTTTATTGAATACTATTATTTATTTATTTTCACAGGAAATCAACAGTTAACATTTATTTCAGTTTGTACATAAGTATTGTTAGCAATAATAAAACGCTAATTAAATATTTAGAATGAAATATAATAACATCCAATAATCGTCAACAGTAGGTCGCGCCATTTTCCCAGCTGTTAGCTGTCCGTTCTGTTGGTAGCTCTGCCCCCAGTCCTGCCAATCAGCGGGAGTTAGTAGTTCCCTCCTTTACCGACCGCAGTAGCTGGAGTAGTTTCCCTGTTGGCCGCCAGAGGTGCTAGCAGCACATCTAGCGGCAGATGAGCGAACCAAACGTGTGAAGCAGTTAATTAGATTAGTTATTTAAATACGCTGCTAACAGTATATAGCCAAAATAAAACCAATTATGGATTTCCTCCTTGTGACTTTACCTCTATTGAGACAACATAATAAGGAATTAGTAAATTGAATTTATGAGATAGGAATGTGAATCTAATTGTGTTTAATCAGCATAAAAACCATTTACATTCCAGAAAGCATCCTTCCTGCTCCATGGCATAATCAGAAGTCTTATAAGCTGACCACAAGCGCAGTCCACCACATGCAGTTCACAAGCTGATCACAAACTGACCACAAGCAGACCACCACATGCAGTTCACAAGCTGATCACAAACTGACCACAAGCAAACCATATGCAGTTTACAAGCTTATCATAAACTGACCACAAGCTGACAACGACGAGCAGTCCACGAGCTGACCACAAGACCACCACACGCAGTTCACAAGCTGATCACAAACCGACCACGAGCAGTCCACAAGCGAGCAATGGGTTAGTAAACAATTTTAGTTAATTTTAAAATGGCGATCAATAGCTTAAACATTTATTTTATTTTATTTTCTGACCACCGATCTGTCAAATTAAGATTTATGGAGTAACTAGCTGACCCGACCATGCGTTGCTGTGGCTAACGAAATGCATGCCACCTACTGGATGGTTACCCAACTTTTTGACTCAATTTGACGATAATGATCTGTTAATTTACATACGAATCAAATTCACACCGCCCGCTTGCCACCCGCTCGTCTACCACGTACAGACATTCTCATATTTCAACCAATTTACACAAAACCTTCCTCATGAATCACTCTATCTCAGGACTTCCCAGCCAGGGGGGTACACCCCCCTAGGGGGGCGTAGAGAAATGTCAGGGGGACGTAATAGGTTAATAAACGTTTGTATTTCTGAAAAAAAAATCTATTTAATGCGTAGGTAAATTAACTGTTCGGAATTGCCATTCAATCGCTGTTATTCAAGTTTCGACAAGCCACAACACGACGTGTGATGCGCACCCCCCGCCCCACCATCCCGCTTGAATCCATCTTTCACTCATAAAACAATTGTGTGCCTAGTTTTAATAACTAAAGGGCGAAATCACCTTGCCGTCCATAGCGATTTAACCATAGCTCGAGCAAAGACTGAACCCAGAATCGACCAACTGGTTCAGAGCACGCAAGCTCAAGTAATCTCATTAGCACTTTAAAAGTTTTTATTTATTTGCTCTAAAATTACTTTGAAAGTTGTTAGACATTATGTAATTATAAAAATTTTATTGAAATAAATAAAAATAATAATAGAATAATATGTATAATTTAAAAAAATTTAAGAAATGTAAATGATGATTAAAAGTGTAACTACTCTTCTATTAAAGATTCATAATAAATAATAATAATAATAATAATTGGATAATTTGTAGAGCGCCGTTTTTGTGAAAAATCACCTCAAGGGCGCTGTACAGCTTATTATTAATTCCTGGGTTCTATCTAATTTAACTATTTACAAACAGATACAGAAACATACTTACCTGGCAGGTCACTTCCGAGAAATTAGAAAGTTAATAGATGCGTTAAGATAGTTGCAGAAGATACGGTCTTGCACGCGGAGGGCATTATATTTAAAACACTAGACATTGCATGAATTTACATTAAAAGTGTTTTGTTTTGGAGGAAGGAACTTCGTAAATAATAAAGCATCTTCAGGAAACTTTTAAAGGACTCGTGACTTTTATTTTGCTCTATTCCCAATTACATTGTGAATATTCAGGAGACCCAACTACCCAAGACAGACCAAGGATTTTACTTTTACTTATTAACCCCTCAAGTGCCAGACATATTTCGAAAAACTGCGTGAAAATCACCTTCCCGACTTTTGCTCAAATATCCATATAAAAGCAAAGAAATTGATTTTTTTTTATTGTTTTCTGTTTGACAGATAATGTATCTTATTTTTCATATATATTACATGATAATATCTTTACAAGTTTTCCCAGAATAGCTAACTTTAAAAAAAAAATGTATAAAAATTTTCCTATTCGGCAAACAAATGTTAAAAAAATATATCCATACAAAAATGAACAAATTTTTTTTATTTCGACACAAACCTGAATAGACACCCTACGTGAAAAAAAACAATCTAAAGGTGTTCTCGAAGAAATAATGACATTGATACTTCTTCGAAAATGTAAAATATTTTCATTTTATCAAAAAAAATTCAAACGCCAAGTGTGCACTTTAGAATTTTTTTGTGATGTCGACTCGTCTATGCACATTAGCATAGACGAGTCCCTGTTGCTCTGGAAGGGTCGCCTAGGGTTCAAGCAGTGCATCCGAACTAAGGCGGCTCGGTTCGGCATTAAGACCTACGAGCTGTGCGAATCGGCAACAGGGTACTTGTACTGCTTTATAATGTATACAGGGAAGAATACAGAAGTCGAAGAGAACCATCTTGGGTTTTCTAGTAAAACTTCTAAAGTTGTACTCAAACTCATGGAGGGGCTGTTTGACAAAGGGTACTACTGCCTCTACATGGACAATTTTTATAATAGCATGCCATTGACTAGGTACCTGAAACAGAGGAATACCGATCTTATCGGTACCCTCAATCGCAACCGAAAGATGGTACCTGAAGTCATCAAGAACATGAAGAAGAGATGACCAGGACACCCAGATTCCTAACCACCCCTTAAACCCTTTTCCTTCCCAGAACTCTCCTCTCCTTCCTTTCCTTAAAAAACCCTCCACACAGCATCCCCAAAGATGACATAGGCCCCGAGGGAAATTATGTTCCTCAGGGCCTCCTGTGTGGAGCTCGTGTAAAAAAAATAAAATAATTCCCAACAATCCTTCTGGCTCGACATAATCGACTTGAAATTGACCACTATATGGCTTCATCAAAAATTCAGATAGCAGAATTGCATCAACTACCATTGCAAGCAGAACTATCCTAAATGTTTTTTTATAATTGTAATACAAACTCTGTATTTGCTGGAGCTTGCATGTAGGGAATGCAAATCTCGCGAGATTGGGGCTCAAGCGAGATCTCGCGAGTTTATGAATACGATCTCGCCAATTTCGAGATCTCGTGAGATTGGCAGTTTTATGTGTTTTTTTGCAAATAATCACAATACTTGAATAAATTAGGAAAAAAAAATAATAAAAATTATAAGTATTATAAGATAAACATTTATTTTCACAAATTTTTCAATACACTTTATGCATAAACATTGTTTGACGTATTTGTCTATACTTTTTTAATAAACTTCAAGTAATAAACTTTGACGTACGTATCTATCAAATAACAAATTAAAGAAACAACCAGTCTTCTCTTCTAATATCAAACAAAAATCTTTTAGTAATAAAACAGTCCTTTTATAACAAACAAAACAACGAGAAGTCAAAAAAATGAAACTTATTATCTAAGTCGAGTTGCCTATTAAACTGAGATATTATTATCAACTAGCTGGTTCCTGCCATGCGTTGCTATGCCATTCAAAGAAATAAATTGACTCTCCCTTCTTATCCTCTCCCGTGCGTCCCCGTTCCCTTCCACCTTCCCGCCTTGCCCCTCTCTCGTCTCTTCCCTCTCCACGAACCCCACCTTCCCCCTACCTTTCCTCCCACCTGCAAAAATATATGAAATTCACACATTTTCATTTATACAAATTTCATAACGCCAGAGCTTACCATTATTTACAGCCTATGTTACTCGCTGATAATGTAGCTTTCTATTGGTGAAAGAAATTTTAAAATCGGTTGAGTAGTTTCGGAGCCTATTCAATGCAAACAAACAAACAATCAAATCTTTCCTCTTTATAATATTGGTACAGATTAAATAAAACTATATCTACTTAGTAGAGCCATTAGATATTACAGATTAATTAACAAAATAAACCAATTAGTCAGACTATCAGAAATTACAGATTACGGCAGATCGCAACTCCGTCCGTATCAGTCGGCGCTTCGAATAAGACGTTTTTATGCTCGAGTGCAATCTCGTTAAACTCGCGAGATCTCACCCTTTTTTCGTCCGAGATCAATCTCGCTAAAAAAAGGCCGAGATCTCGCAAAAATGAGATCTCGTGAGAACGAGATTGCATTCCCTACTGGCATGGTCATGTGTTTACCATCTAGGACACCAATGGCATGAGGGAAATTCCACCTGGCGTCAAGGCCTCTAGATATTCCTTTGCATTCATTTTCAGCTGTAGGTACCTGCAAAAAGGAAATAGTAATTTTTAAATTTAAAAATCTTTATTTCAGAGTGAAGAATCTGCACCATCACGACCTCGACCTCTGTCTACGCCAACAACGCCACCACTGCGACCACCCCCTACGCCAAAACCGCTATCTCAGTGACCACTATCTATGCCAAAATCACTACCACCACAACCGTCTAGAAGTACAAATAACCGTCAAAGAGCATCCAAAAATACGATGCAAGCAATAAGAGAAATCAGGCAAAGGAAACAAAATGATGCACAGGTTTTTGAACCATCCCTATCACCATCGTCTTCCAATACAATATACGGATCGTACATAGCTTCAAGCCTAGAAAAATGTAGCCTGCCCTTGCAATACAAGGCGAGACGTTCAATGAAGTTTTGTATGAATTAGATATGGAAATTCTTAATGACAATTGTTTAGAGTCCAGTGCTGTTGGCAATCTAGAAATGTCCAACGAGCCTGGATTGCACGATTACAATGTATAATTACAACAAAATAATTAAGTGATTTTACTGAATGTTTTTCAACAGCTCAGGGTCGAAAATGTACAAATTTTAAGTAAAGAAAGATATTTTCGATTTAAATATAGACGAATATGGTTCAAGTAGGTCCGACGATGAATTTCTAACCGACCGACCGACCGATTGAAGAGCAACCGACTAACTCGGAAAATGACGAAACTAAAAATCGAATTTATTTTTTTTTTAAAGTTTAATAAGAGGCAATAGGAAATTTTAGGTAATGTGTTATTCACTGGGGTAATCTATCCCTGACCCAAGCCACTGTATTCTTCATTATTTAAATTTTTTTTAAAATTATTGGACATATTATTTTCTTTGTATTGCTGACATTTTTATTTTTTTTTTTTTTACATGAGCTCCACACAGGAGGCCCAGAGGAAAATAATCTCCTTCAGGGCCTATATCATCTTTGGGGATGCTGTGTGGAGGGTTTTAAGGAAAGGAAACGGAGGAGAATTCTGGGAAGGAAAAGGGTTTAAGGGGTGGGTGGGTGGCCTCCAAGACCAAGACAAACCTCACCCCATGAGCCCGGGCACCCCTGCTAAACCACCAAACGTAGCGAACCACTTGGGGTGACCCATGGTAGAGGTTATCCAATAAAGGTTCCCGGGGCGGCGGTACCCATTCCCGCCTCCCAAATTAGATGATAACATTATTGAATTTTATTATTAAAAACATTATTATTACTTAAAGAGCAGGCGGCACTCATCTGATTTCACAATAAGTAATTTTTTTTTATTATTTTGATGTTTTAGTTTCGTTTAAAACCAAACCCAAATTATATTAACCACAGGCCAGATCGACGACCTAAAATTTGTAGGTGACTTTAAAACTTTGTTTGCTTTAAAAGATGTAATATTTTATGGCTATTATGTCGATTTGTAATTCTAAAATTCTGAGTTTTTCATTTGATTTCAAGAACGGTGTTTTGACGGCCTCCGTGGTCCCGAGGTAAGACTCTGGACTCACAATCCGAAGGTCGCGGGTTCGAACCCGACGTGCGCAAATATATTTTATTTGATTAATTTGTGTTATTTCACAATTTATTCATTTAAAATAATATATAGTATATTTACGCCACGTTCCAGAGTGGAAGATACTATCAGTATCGCCCTGGTGTAAGACCACCATTCAGAATTGAAACGTTGCTCGAAATGGCATTAGCCGTGTTTAGTGACCAGATCTGAATAGCCAGGTACTTCCCCACCTTCCTCTTCCCTGTCTCCTTCCCCTCCCCACTACCTTCAGCCACACAACATACCCCAATTGGGGATGCCATAGTCTCACTGGCTCCAGAGGGGAGCAGTTGGGACTCTTGTGCGGTATTTCATATAAAAAAAATAAAAAAAATACCAAACGGTAGCAGTGCAAACAAATACAATAACAATCAGGGCCATTTGCAAACTATCGTCGTTCATTATAGCCTGAAAACTTGACACCTCAGAAGTCGACTGGTGCCCAGGCCTCCTGCTTTGGTCGGCCTTGAGGCAGTATTTGACGGAACTTTTGAATTTTGAATACGAAAATGCCGCCCGCGTTCTATCTTTTGTTTTGTCCATACACACTTTCTTTAAACGTCTATCTTTATCGTACGTGAATAACTTCTGAATTAATAATAATATTTGGATGATTTATACAGCGCCGTTTTTGTGAAAAATCACCTCAAGGGTGCTGTACAAACATAAAATTTATTTCTTAAATCTAGAAAAACTACAAACTAGACAAACAATTAAAAACAACTTATGACTAAAAATTGCATCCACCGGTTCATACTAAAATATATGTACAATGTCTCGACCAGTGAACGCGATGATTATTAAAAATGTATACTGGACCATACTTACCTGGGAGGTTGCTTGAAATTAACACTTGTTTATTGTCTATTAAGAAATTTAGATAGAGTTTTCACGCAGAGGACATTATTGTGAACACTTGTTACGTGTATTTAACCCTGAAATATATTTTATAGTGGGCGGTACAGTAGTACAAGGATTTCATCTTCTAAATGTGGTTATTAAGAAACTATTGAAAATCGCTAAAAACAAAAGAGTGTTGCTTACTTGCCACATTAAATCTTGAGTTTATGAGACTTTGGCGAGTCTATTTATGTAACGTCATTGGTTCCGGTGACATTTTTAAGACCCACATGCCTTATCTAGATATTCTTGGTTGAGTGCCACCTCAAAATGAATATTTCGTCATACGATAAAAAGATATCTCAGATTTAAAATGTGACGCTGTGTCTGCAGCTGTCACTATCGGAACAGGTTTCACGAACCTGCAGCAACTTGCTGAAACCATGGAAATTCCAGCCACGGCTCGCACAACATTTCGCAAAATGGAAAATAAAGTTTTTGCAGTATATATTCATCATTGTTAAGTGTTTCACCTGATAAAATAAAGAATACTAATCATTAATTATTTCACATATCGGAGAAGCTCTCGGATCCGGAAAACTTGTGAACGTTGTAGATGAAATATATTTGAATTGTAAGATAGAATTTAAAGCCAAAAATATTACTGGATACGCAGAAAATAAGCCAAACGAATTAGCTGAAACTGCTCAGTGTTGCACGATTTCTTCGGCTTTCGGTAGTTTTAATGAAATTGTTAGGCTTTTCCCTTCGCATGGAACAACTGGAAATGAATTAAAAAAATTGACATTGCAGGTTATACGTTTTGTGGAATCGGTGGGTTTTAAAATTGTTAGTGTTTTACCGACAACAATAGACTCAATCAAAATATGTACAGATAACTGTCTTCAGATATTGTGGGTACAGGAATATTTTTACTTTATGATTTTGTACATACATTTAAAAACATTAGGAACAATTGGTTAAATTTAAAATCAGATGGAAAAAGCTTTACTTTTCTAAGTGTTGAATCTGGAGAGCCTAGAACCGCTAGTTTCTATCATTTGGAATCTGTTTGCAAACAAGAACTTGATCAAGTAGTGAAGAAGGCTTATAAATTAAATTCTAAAAGTCTTTTCCCATCCATTTTAGAAAGGCAAAGCGTTATATTGGTAGATAATATTTTCTAAGATTCTATGGTAGCGACTTTGAAATCAGAAACGGGAGAATTCTTAGAAATTATTTGTAAATGGTGGAATGTTGTTAACGTTAAAAATACAATTAAAGGTAAACTTAAAATAAACCGTTCTCCCATTTCTAGCCCTAATGACTTGAGTGTTGTATTTTTAAAAGACTTGATAAATTGGTTGGATAAGTGGCACGCCATGCCAAATAGTACAAGTTTGTCGAGACACTTATGCTGCTCCACACCACAGTACATCAACTTTCCTAGAAATTATTGAAACTGCTTTTAAAAACTTTCCCATTAAATATGTTCTGCTGGGAAAATTTCAGCCTGATTGCTTAGAAAAGAGATTTGGCAGATATCGCTCACTATCGGATTGTAACTATCATATCTCTTTTAGACAAATTATTGAATCGGAAAAAAAAATTCGAGTCAAACATTTATTAAAATTGCAGGACCTAAAAGTGAGTTTTTAAGTAATATCGAAGATTTTAACTTTTAACTGTGGACGCCGGGTCTCAGAGGCCCAGCCCCTTCTTCAATTTCTCGGAATAAACACCTTCCCCGCGCGCGCCACCCCCACGCTTCTCAGTAGCTTCAGTTTTAGTTGTGTTTGGACAAAGGGGGGGAGAAAGTCGCGTCGTCCGGCACTTATCACGTGAGTAATAATCATTTAAAATTTGATCAGGGTCTGTGAGACCCGCTGACTATAATGTCCATACAAATATACTTCATATAAACGGGCCTGTGTGACCCGACTACTATAATTCTCTTACATTTTAATATTATACATTTTTATTATTTGTTCTAAATTTTGAAAACAAAATGGCGGACAGTAGTGAGCCGAGTACATCAGCTGTGAAACGTGGTGTCCAACCACAAAAGAACATTCTGCATGCTGCAAGAAGCCAGTTTGTCTTCTGTGTCCCGTTCTGAGTGCCAGTAATTTTACATAAGTTTGATCCTTGTCAGAATTTTTATTTTATTTCTTTCAGAAGTTTTTTTTTTATGAGTTTTTGTTACTCTTTTCTTTATTAGCTTGGAAAAATTATTCGTTTTGGTTTATGCGATACCTACTATAATTAAGGAGCCTTAATATGATCTCAAGTCAATTAAGACTGAAAACTGACTAAGTTTTTTAATTTTCGAGATAATTATTAAAATATGAATAAAAGTTGATTATTTTTATTACTCTATCTTTTATTTATAAAAACTTCATATATATAAACTCCTTGCTAAAGTCAGATTGGTCCAGGTATGAAAATTAGAAGAATTTTATGAAGGGGTCTGAGTGACCCGACGTCCATGGGAGTGTGATTTTTATTTCACGTCCATAGTTAAGGGTTAAGCATGTATTGTTAACCGACTATTTTGAAAAATGTAGTTTAGACGAGGCCTCTCAAACTTATTTATGTTTGTGGTTATGCAGTACATGGTGTCATATATGTGAAACCTTAAGGTGCGATTCCGAGCAACGCGGCAGTCGGCAGACAGCAGCGGCAGACGTCAAATGCAGTGCCGTCGATGGCAGGCGGCACTGCTTAACTGTATGAACTTGTATTGGACCGTTTCCGACACACCACTACAAGTGCCGCGCGGCACATGCAGTCGACGACTGCCGCGTCGCGGCAGACGGCACTCGAGTGCAAACATAGTGCTGCCGTCGACTTCCGACATAATGGACGTGTTGACAGACGGAGAAAGCGAAAGTCTTATTAATTTAGTGTCTAAAAATCCATGCTTATTTAATTGCAAGAATATTAATTATAAAGATCAAAGAATAAGAGAAAACGTTTGGAAAGAGATCGCCCAAGATCTCAATAAAACCAGTAAGTTTTTACATTATTTTTTATTTATTTTAAACTTTTACTAACTGTAGGGTACGTCCTGGTTACTCCCACAAAGAATGTAGATAGGCGCTGGGTAGTCCTGGTAGCCGCTGGGTCCCGGGGGGTGGAGGTGTCCAGAGGGGAAGAAATAAGTCCAATATTTCCAAAAAGTCCGGAGAGAAGTCGGGTCAGGCAGAGAGGCGAAGATTGCTGTGATGGTACCGGTCGAGAGAAGTGACGATATAGGACTTTGGACTTTGGATTTATTTATTTTTCAGAGTACCTAAACCTAAGTTTACTTGCTCTAACATATTTATAAAGGATTATCTAATGATGCTTTACATGGTTTTTAATGTAATTGAGTTATCGAGATATATTTTTAATTTTACTGCGGCTTTATGCAGGAATATTCTATACGTAATGAACTAATCTCTACGTAAGACAGATTTTGGTTTTTTATATTTAAAGTGTTCATTCTCGCTGTATTTAGCGAGAGAGTTTATCGTGGGATTAGGGTGACTATCTAGGCCAGCGTAAAACCTAGTAGCCTGTGAAAAAATAAGGTCTTTGACCAACGGGACGTTGGATTCATTGTGGAGAGTAGAGATTCTACTCCAGTTGGGTGCATTTAAAGCGAGTCTAATGCATTTATTTTGGAAGACTTGAAGTTTATCAATATGGGTTTTTGGTGCATAACCCCAGATTGGGCAAGCGTAGGAGAAGCATGATCTGATGGTTGACTTATAAAGCAATAATTTGTTGTCTGTAGATAGACGGCTATTTTTACTCATCATGGGATAGAGGGATGATAGATAACGATTTGCAGCTTTTCTTTTTTCTTCTATATGTTTTTTCCAAGTTAGTCTATAATCTAGAGTGACACCGAGGTATTTTAATGACGATTCCCATGGAACGTTTTTCCCAAACAGTTTAATGAAAGGGGGCCGTTTGGGCCGTGTTTTGTGGAACACGGTCGCGACACTTTTGGTCGGATTGATAGAGATTCTCCACTTTTTACACCACTTTTCTGTAAGAGTGGCTTGTTTCTGTACGCGGCGTGTAGCAGTGGCCTCGACAGTTGAACTAGAGATGATGTTTGTGTCGTCAGCGAATTGGGTTATTATGATATTTTGATCTATTGGCTTAGGAATGTCACTCGAATAAATGTTATATAATGACGGCGAGAGTTGACTGCCTTGCGGGACCCCAGCTGACAGGGGGCGAGTAGTGGAGAAAATGTTATCTATTTTTACTTTAAATGAGCGATTTCTCAGGAAACTATTTATAAGTTGGATGATTCTAAGTGGGTACCCTAGACAGTACATTTTATATATAAGGCCATTATGCCAGACTTTGTCGAACGCTTTACTAACGTCTAGAGAGAGTATTACTGTTTTTTTCTTTGTGTTAAAGCCCTCCGTGATGTGTTCCACAACACGGAGGAGTTGGTGAGTGGTTGAATGACCAGCTCGAAACCCATGTTGAAAGTCTGGCAAGAATTTACATTTATTTGTGATTTCATTTAATCTTACAAGGATTACTTTTTCCAGGACTTTACCCAGACAAGGAAGGAGACTTATCGGCCTATGGTTCTCCGTTAATAATGGATCCTTGCCTGGTTTAGGAATTAATATTACGTCAGCTTCTTTAAAGTCCTTTGGAAAGCAACGTAGTCTAAGTGCTGCATTGCAGATGGCAGTCAGGGCGCAGATGCCCTTTTTCGGTAGGCATTTGAGTATTTTGTTAGATATACCGTCAGGACCGGCCGCTTTCTTCTTTTTTAGACCCTTGATTATTTTTATTATTTCATCTGGAGATGTGGCTTTAATGGGCGGGTCCTGGGGGTCGAGACTTAATATTGCTTCTACTTTAGAGTCCACCTTAGCTACAAAGGCTGGGTCATCGTGTTCCGTGTTAGGAGTGAATTGTGCTCCAAGGCTGTCTGCGAAGGCTTCTGCCTTGTCTGCTGCAGAAAAAACTTTACCGTTTGGGCCTTGAAGCGGAGCTATTTTTGTTGCTGGGCGTCTAAGGGCTTTGGAGAGTTTCCAGTAAGCGTCCCTGTCATCTTCGAGGGAGGATATGAATACGTTCCAACGCTCGTTACGGTAATCATAGAGTGCTTCGCGTACTTCTCTATTTAATCTATTTAAGTGTTGTTTAACAATAGGATTGTAGGAACTTTGCCACTCCTTACGCACTTGGTTTTTTTCCCTAATAAGATCTTTGATCTCTTCGGGAATACCATATTTCGCTGAGTTGTCTTTTTTAGTAATCGCTGTTGACGCTTCGTTAATACAAGATTTTAGGCATTTGATTAGGTCGGAGGTGGCAGTATTTAAAGCTAATTCGTCAGGTATTGATGTCGGTATTGTGATTTTATTTTCTAATAAAACGCTGAATTTTTTCCAATTAATTTTTTTTGTTATAGGCACGAGGGGGACCAAGGGATTAGAGCCTCCTGATAATGTTAGAAGAACTGGATCGTGGTCGGAGGATAGTTTGTTAACTACTTTTAAGGAGTGTAAATGATTAGTTTCTTTTAAGATCACTATGTCTATCACGTCCGGAGTACAGTTAGGTTTGTGTAGCGTTGGTGTGTCCGGAGCGTCTACTACAATTGATTTCGTGCTCGCGTAATTTGCCAACACGTTACCTTTTTGGTTCGATTGTAGGCTATGCCACGATCCGTGTTTAGCGTTCATGTCCCCGGCTATAATGGTGGGAACATTTTCTTCTAATAGACTGTCCAGTTCGGACGGGATCAGTGGACGTTTCGGTGGTGCATAAACGGAGATGAGTTTAAGTGGTCCGGAAGATGTATTTACTACTACCGAGGTGGATTCTATGTTAATACTAGAGAATGAATGTGCTAGACGGTGGTCAATATTATTTTTGACTAAAATAGCCGTGCCGCCGCCTTTATTGGTTAATCTATCATCACGGTACGTGATATAGTTAGGTAACTTAAATTTCTTAGATGGTTTGAGCCATGTTTCATTAATGAAGAATACGTCAATGTTGTATTCTTTAAGAAAATCAATTATTTCATCTTTGTGGGTGATGACAGATCCATTGGCGTTCCAATAGGCTGTTTGCAGGTTGACTATTTTATTTTGGTGTCTAGACATTATGGTTTCTTAAAGTGGCTTGAATTTTAAACATTTCCTCGGTGGCTTGTTTTATCGATAATTTAATGGCTTCTAGCTGCTCTTCGAGGGCTTTTTTATGTGTTGGGTCCAAGGGGGGCAACTGTTGTTGGGACGCTTGGTCGGGGGCAGATCCCCTATCTAGCCTGTATTGTTGGCTAGCTTGATTTGACGATATAGGGGGTAGCAGCCCCGTATATATAGCTCGCACCCCCACCTTGCCGCCGGCGGGGGTGAAACGGCAAACTGTCTCCTTTTCCGAGCAGTCTGAGTTTTAGCAGGTCGTGACCTCTGCTGTGGTCATCATAGCTGAGGTCACCATAGTAGCAATCATTCGCCTCTCTCCGTGCTTCAGTCTGAACCTCCCGACCTCTCTCCTTATAATTTATTTCGATTTTTTATGTCAGATACAAAAAAGATCATCGGCCCCCCGGAGTGACATTATTGGGGGGAATCTTAATTATTGAACTTAAAACTAAACTTACTCTAGGTTAACCTACATAAACATGGTAAGGGGAGTCTGGCCTATCAATTCATATTATTTATTTCGTAATTCATAATGCCAAACTCCCGTAATTCAATTAAACAGTGCGAGCTACACCAGGCATCAAACAGGACCAAAATACCTAACCCCCAGAAGGAGGGCTCTAATTGGTCCGCCCGAAGGTAAGACGCGGGGAAGGACAGGGGAGCGGGAGCCCCCCGCTCCCCGCCAGGCATTTTGGTTCTGTGGCAAGGTCAAGTTTTGCCCACAGTGGCGTGCGGAGAAACCGAAACGAGCTTTGGCATAGCAAAAACCAAACTCGCCTTCGATCTCCCTGACAGCCCATACAAATAACAAATACAACTTTTTATTAAAGGAAAACATACAATGGTGCAAGGACTTTACGTTACATAAACAAATTATTCATTTTATCCCAAGTCAAGTAAAGAAAAAGAAGAAGCTCTTTTCTTCTTCTTCTTTTTCTTCGTTGACCCGTTCGGTCCCTACTCGCGGTGAGTCGAGGGGAACGGTTTTGAGGTCTAGCGTATATAGTTACGGCATCGGTTGCCGTCACTATCATACACTAAACGCGCACCAAAGGGGGAGAGCGCCCTCAGAGCTACGGGAAAATAGAAAACGAGGAAGTTTTAGCAAAACGCTCCTCTTCTTCTATTTCCCCGATAACACGTCCGCTACACTAACTATTGTGTACGATTTACAACCCTTCTTTGCCAAGATACTTCACCTACTTGGGAACAAAAGTATTCTTTTAGTGTCTCGGATTGCCAAGCCTCCAACATTAGCAAAACCTCTTGAACGCGCCACTCTGATCATATTATCAGATGGTGTTTCTTCTTCGTTGCGTTGGTATCTTGGAATCTGTAGGTTTTCAAGAAAACCATCTCGTAATATATTGTGCAAACAACAGGCAGACATTATTAAGTCGTCACAAGTTTCAGGCAAAATCGGTATAGGTATATAAAATACTCTAAAACCTTGAGATAATAAACCGAAAGCGTTTTCGACCACACGCCGAGCATGACATAGCCGTAGTTGAAAATATCTTTCTGGTTGTCATGTCTTGCAATTCTTTGAGAATAAGGCTTCATCATAAATGTATCAAGAGCAAAGGCTTCGTCTCCAATTAGAAAATGTGGCAAAATATCATTTGTTCCCGGTAATTTTTTTGGTTCGGGAAAATTTAATGCATTGTTGTGTATTTTCTTTCCCATTTCCGACTTTTTAAATATACTGCTATCTCCTTCTTTTCCATACGACCCCGCATCAACTGCAATAAATTTGTAGTTTGAATCAACTATTGCTAGCAATACTATGGAGAAGTAGTCTTTATAGTTGAAGAAAAGAGATCCACTGTGCTGTGATGATTTTATACGGACATGCTTGCCATCGATGCTACCGACGCAATTTGGCATGTTCCATTTTTTCCAAAAGTCTTTTTCAATTCTTCGAAAATCGTTTTTAGTAGGAGGAGGCATACAAATTGGAACAAGTTTTAGTCGAAGTAAATTTAATACTTGTACTATTCTCGATATATATGATCTTGATGTACGATAATGAAATGCCAAGGAAGCAAAACTTTCTCCTGTTGCCATGAATCTGAAACAAACAAAAGCTACATATTAAATGTACAGTGGAACCTCTCATAACGAGTTTAAATCGATCCAGAATCTTACTCGTTCTGTGAAACACTCGTTATGAGAAACAATTTTTTCCATATAAAAACATGTTAAATACAATAATGCGTTCTTTGCCGAAAAAAACAATTTCCAGATATTTTTTACGCCCTTTAAATTCGGCTTACCAGATTAAATTGGTAATAATACGGCCTATTCCCATCATGAATCCGATTATCGCAGAAAATTTCCGCCGCGGTCGGTCCTGTATACGAAGTAAATTCGTAAAATACGATTTTTCCTTCCGACTTCCTCTTTCTGCGTCACTCGTTGTGGGAAAATTCGCTCGTTAAGGGAGCTTTTTTTTTCACAATCTGTTTTGCTCATTATGTGAATTACTCGTTATTAAATGTGCTCGTGACGAGGTTTCACTGTATACTTATACGAAATTACTGACTATGAATAAACTTACCGACCATAAAAAAAATTAGGATAAGATTAGGAGATAGGAGAGATCATCTAATATTGAATATTTAAATTGCAGGTGAGAATTGTAAAAAACAGTGGAAGACAATTCGCGATGGGTATATGCGCTTTAAATGCAAAAATAAACTTCCTACTGGATCGTCAGCTCCGAAAAGTAGTCGAACAAAGTGGAATTTCTACAGATTATTATCCTTCTTAGAAAATGTTCCACAAGAGAGGTCTACTATTGGTAGCATAGATGATGAATCGGAGTCATCACAAATCACCGCTGAAGAGTTCTCAGAGCCGGCACAGAACAATACTCATCAAGGGAATGATGACACGTATTGTGAAGCTAATGTCGAGCAAGGGAATGTTGACACACAGTCTGAAGATAATATATCAGTTCCTCTTACCGCAGCGTACAAGCAAATAAGAAAACGTCCCCATAGCAAGAGAGATGATATTCTATCATTTTTGAGAGAAAAATCACGGCTTTCGCTATTTAAAAATGCCTCTCAAAATGATAAAACAGATGAGTTCAGCTCGTTTGCTAACCATGTCGAGCACGTGTTAAAAAAATTACCAATTTTGCTTCAAATAAAAGCAAAAAAGGATATCTTTGAAGTTCTCACCAAGTACGAGATAATGGCCGTAGACAATGGGTCTAGTTCAACACCATCTACTTCAAGCGCTGGTACCGCCATGACAAGTGCTTCTGATGACAGTAGCTATACAATAGTGAATGTGTATTCTCCACATAGCTGTTATTCCGAACCGACCGATTTGACATGTGCACAAAATATAAATAATTATTCCGAACCAAATGAAGAAATTCCATCATTTTCGGAATATTTAAACCAGTAGCTTAACATAACTAAGGACAGGTTGTTTCACTGAATTTGAACGATTCATCAAAATTCAAAGTTAATTTTCAAGTTCTGTTATTATTTTAGCTTTGTGGTTCAACTGGCAAAATAACACGAGCTTGAAAAGAACCTTTGCAGAACTAGAAAATCAACTTTAAAATTTGATGAATTGTTCAAATTCTGTGAAACAAGTAGTCCTTTCTCTTATGTTATTCATTACAAAATAATTTTAATTTTCTTACCTTAATGTCAAGAATAATTTTTCTTCTGGCGATATTGTGTTTCTACTTGTTTTTGGAGCAAGATCATTATAAATTAAAGAGATTACAAAATCAAACTGGTTTTTATTTAAACGGCAATAACTTCTGAAAATGTCTTCACTCTCATTTAGGTGTCTTTTTATCAAAGTTTCGTAAGCGCCTTCTTCCAGTCTATTTAACACATTGTGATCGGGCAGTTTTCGGCCGCGTATCGTGCTGGTAACGGGTGATTTTTCGCGTAATTTCGCGCTAACGTAGACCTCTAGAAAAATTGCGATAACTTCAAAAATATTTGTTTGATTTCAATAATTCTTTTTGCAAATTATTTATTTTAATTCATTTTATTTTATTATATTTAGAAATGTATTCTTTATCGTTAAACTAGTGCAGAATTTCACATAAAGCAGGAAAGTTATGAAAAAATTTATATTTACACTACCTCGGTACCTACCGTACACCCCATCTATTGTTCTCAAAAGGTTTTTACCTGCATGGCTACAACCCTACAGAGGCTATATAGCGAAAACTCAAGTATATTGGAACCCGCATTTTAACGTGACCCGCGCTCCACTAACAATCTATCAAAAACGTATAAATACGTGTTCCGCTCTCTAGCATTAATTTGCTAAACACGTATTAATACGTGATCAGATTACAATGTGTTAAGTACATTGGCAGTATAGGCTTTCTATTTGAGTAATAATACAATAATAAATCATCGTCGTCTTCTTCTTCTTGCAATAACACTTAAAGCATTTTATTATTCATAATTTTATATGGAAGACACAACCGTCGGCAGTAATGCAGCGGACGCAACTGCAGACTGCAGTGCCGTTGTGCCGTCGACTTCGGAACCTACCCGACAGTGCCGCCTGCCGTCGACGGCACTGCAGTTGACGTCTGCCACTGCTGTCTGCCGCGTTGCTCGGAATCGCACCTTTAATCTTAGATAGCAAAGGCCAAGATATCGGTGACGACTATTTTGATTACCTTCAAAGAGGTGGGCTCTGTGGGCTCTCTCTCCCAACACAATCGGTAAAATCTATTTGTTTTTATTTATGTGCATTGTTTGAAACAATTATTAATGATCCTTCTATAAAAAGTCTGTTCTTTCAAAAAAATGATGTTACTGATATTCTTTGCCATCTCACATTTTTAAGCTTAGACTCTGGAGGTTTTTATACAGAACTTGACAAGGACTGTCCGTGTGTGCAACCCAATAGAAAAACATTTGGATTTATTTGTAGAGTATTAGTCAATATATTATTAAATAACTTTTCAAAACATGTAAAATCAAGATGACATTATTATACAGTCATTTAACCCGGCGCTCGCACAGTTAGGTCATTTTGACCCGGGCCATTTTAAAATTTGCTTATTTCTTAAAATTTTTGTGCGATGTTGCCATACTTCTCAGTAGCTGGAGCTAACAATCTCCCCTCCCCGCGGGCCATTGCTGTTCAGTGGTGTAGTGGCCGCAACGGTGGATAGACTTGGCTAAACACGAAAAAGGTAAATTTAACCCAACCATACATTTCGTGTCGTAATTTCGCGCCAACTTTGTTCTACTTGTAACTTAAACGTAATTCAAAAATATGGCCTTTGACCATTTTTTACTGCCTGCAAAATATATCCGGAATAAATTCACACATAAAACATACGAATAACAACACTGAAGCAAGACGTCGCAAATTCCTAAAGAATTTAGGCCTCCCACTTGTTTTTACATTTTTACAATCGCGAGCATTTGCGCGCGATTGTAAAAATGTCTTTCAATTGCCAAGACTGATGCGGAAAAGGATCAGAGAGTTTTTATGAGATTCTGATGAAGCGCCACCTGCACAGATACCTAATGTAAGAAAAAGATGTCAAGATTGTCCTGCCAAAAAGACAGAAAAACTAATAATGCTTATGACTGTAACAAATACATCTGCACTCAGCATGCAATGTTGTACTGTGGAGATTGTGCAGATGCAGATGGTAATATGTAAGATTAACTCATTGGACTCATGTATTATTCTTAGTCCTGCTATAGATCTCATTCATATGTTTGATATTTAATATATGTATGTTCACATTTTGAGAAAAAAGGTTGTTTTATTTAAATTTTATAACTTGAAGACAGAGGTTGTCTATTTTGTTAAAATTTTATTATACTTTTATAAAAATGTCATTAAAAGATAGTTTTGTATGAAGTTGTTTTATTTTACCCAAAATCTCGCAAACAATAAAGTTGTTTTATCAAATTATTGCAATATGTTACTAAATTTCTTTTAAATATTGAATTCATCGCGAGTTTTTTATTCGGGTCTCCCAGACCCAACCCTACTATCGTTGTTACATATTTTGACTGTGCTGACGCCAGGTTAAAGAAAGGATTCTCCGGTTTCGTCACAGAATAAGTAATGAAAAATTCCATATTCATTTCAAGCGGTCCGAATCGTAGGTGTGACAAAAATATGAAATGAAATGGTGGAAGTTTAAAAGATATTGTTATATTTTACCGCCCCTGAAAAGTGCCGCCCCCTCCCCACGCTGCATTCACTATATCGGTGAATCTAACTAACCAATGTGTGTTTTGTTATGTCTGTCGGTCATTTTGAGTTTGGTGAAAGGCTTATCCCTGTCTCTGACAATTAAGTTATTACTGCTAGCTTTATGTTAAGTGGTTGAGCTATCTAACATTTTGGGAAATGATTTGATTCTCTTGTATATGACTGCCCATTAGTTGTAGAATCTAATAAAATTACAGTTGAATTGATATCTGTTTGGATTATTTGTAACACAACTTTTACCTTCCGAATTATATTCCAAGTTACCTGGGGTAAATTTGATTTCATGGGTTGTAATTTATCATGTTATTTTTTCAATAATTGCAAAGTCACTTTGTGGTGTCATTTTAATTCAAAGAGGCGAATAACTTTCTTTACACCACTACTTAAATATTGGTAGGTATATACATATTTTTATCTATTTTCTAATTGCAAAATAATGTTTGTCCGTGTTCTGCAAACTAGATTCCTCATAGGATTTTCATGAACTCGGAGATCATACAATCGTACAACAATTGAAAAATATACTTTCACGGGATGAAATTATATCTTAATATATATATTTCTTCTGTCCGTGTGTATATCACTGAACTACTCCTTAACGGCTGGACCGATTTTGATGAAATCGTTTGTGTGGGTTCAAGGGGATTTGAGAATGGTTTAGATTCACAATTTGGTCCACTGGAAAATGTTCTTTTAATTATTTTTTTTATTTCTAAGGAGTTGTTGATTTTGGAATGTTTTACATTGGATCCTGCAGACTGCGCTACCATCGCAGTATCGAATATTCAATATTATTCTATTTTAATTTTAGTTTGTCCCGACAGTTGTTGTGTATAGGACAACGTCTGTCGGGTCCGCTATAAATAAACAAAATAAATTGTGGAACATTCCAGAACACTCTCGAATGTTGTCCTGAGCGAAGCCGGGTAACCCAGCTAGTAACTCTTTTATATAAGTATTTCATATATTTATTATAAAACATACTGTTGAAGAAACTATTAAATTTTAGTAATATTCGATATACCTGCCATCTATGATTACAAGACTTACGTACTTTCATTCCATCACGCCACAGGTTACTTTTAGTTTGAACCTTGGCTAAATCCAACACATTCACATCAACATCTCTGTGCTAATTCTTTGAATTTTTTTTTCTCTTTCAAATTTGGCATTTCAGTTTACACATCGGTAAAGAGTTAATAATAAGTTTTTTTTCAAATTTAAATGGTAAATCAATCACACAGGTAATAATAGTTTCAGGCCTATTAGAAGATATACATCATCATTGGAATCTCTCCGCTGGTGTCTAAAGACATAGTGCCTGGGCCCATACACACTGCTTCGATCAATAATAACATCATTGAAGAACTGAAGATAAGAAGTTGGGTTTGCTGCACCACTTCAGACTTCAAATATGACATCACAGAAGAACCAAGCTATATTGGATATTTTTGTTTACATTAGCTCCATATGGGCGGCCCTGAAGAAAAGAAATTCCTGTTATCTTTGGATGCTGTATGGAGGTCTTTTTAGGGAAAAGAAGAAGAGGAAGTTCTGGGAAAGAAAAAGGTATGAGGGGTGGGCAGGAATGTGTTCAGGTGTGACGGAGGTATGAATTCATCCCTCCTACTGCGGTGCAAGGCGATGTTCCGAGAGAGTACGCCTGGAGAAGTCAAAGGGGCTCCCTCAACCATTCTCTCCCGATCCGGCCTGCCTTGTAGCTGGTGGGCAGACGCATCCACCGTCAAGACCCGGACAAACCTCACCCCATGAACCCGGACACCCCTATTAGGTCACCAAACGTAGCGAACCACTTGGGGTGACCTACGTCAGAGGTGTTGGTTATCCAATAAATGGTTTCCGAGGCGGCGGTACCCCCGCCTCCCAAATTGCAATATATATGAATTAGTGTGTGGATTGCTTCAGCCTACGAGGATTTCAATCTTTTAAACCTTGGAGGACGCAGGCCTTTAGAGTTTGTCCGGCATTTTGTAGGTAGTATTGAAATATGTCAACGCCTAAATGCACTTTTCCATTTATTTTTTAACTGATTGAGTTTATTTTATTTTTTTATGTGACACCTTATAAAAGCGCCCTATTTCTACACTATACAGACGGAAGAACTATCTCTCTACCCGTTAAGCAGTGTTGAGACAGGTTGAGGTAATGGTCGTAGGTAGGGATTTAAGTATGCGGATTTTGAAAAAGTCCGAATTATACAAGGTATATAAGTGACTCAAAACATCAACAATATTTTTAAGAGTTTTAAGAAAGTGAACAATTTTGGGCTTCACACTCGACTGTCTTAAAACGTGTGACGTTTGGAATAGGTTAGCATGTGATGTTTTATTGAACCTTTTCGAGAACATGAATATTTGCAGTCGGAACACGAAAAAGGCTTTTCCCCTGTAAGCGTGTGACGATTTAAGGAACTCTTGTTGAGAACATGAATAATTATACTCTGAACATAAATAAGATTTTTCTCCAGAATGAGTTAGCGAGTGAAGATTTAAATAACTTACAGAACATGAAAAAGGTTTTTTTCCAGAATGGGTAGTCATGTGATGCAATGAGGTTCCCTTTGATGAAAATGAGTTTTTGCAGCAGTAACATGAAAAAGGTTTTTTTCCAGAATGGGTAGTCATGTGATGCAATGAGGTTCCCTTTGATGAAAATGAGTTTTTGCAGCAGGAACATGAAAAAGGTTTTTTCCAGAATGGGTAGTCATGTGATGCAATGAGGTTCCCTTTGATGAAAATGAGTTTTTGCAGCAGGAACATGAAAAAGGTTTTTTTTTTGAATGGGTAGTCATGTGATGCAATGAGGTTCCCTTTGATGAAAATGAGTTTTTGCAGCAGGAACATGAAAAAGGTTTTTTCCAGAATGGGTAGTCATGTGATGCAATGAGGTTCCCTTTGATGAAAATGAGTTTTTGCAGCAGGAACATGAAAAAGGGTTTTTTCCAGAATGGGTAGTCATGTGATGCAATGAGGTTACCTTTGATGAAAATGAGTTTTTGCAGCAGGAACATGAAAAAGGTTTTTTTTCCAGAATGGGTAGTCATGTGATGCAATGAGGTTCCCTTTGATGAAAATGAGTTTTTGCAGCAGTAACATGAAAAAGGTTTTTTTCCAGAATGGGTAGTCATGTGATGCAATGAGGTTCCCTTTGATGAAAATGAGTTTTTGCAGCAGTAACATGAAAAAGGTTTTTTTCCAGAATGGGTAGTCATGTGATGCAATGAGGTTCCCTTTGATGAAAATGAGTTTTTGCAGCAGTAACATGAAAAAGGTTTTTTTCCAGAATGGGTAGTCATGTGATGCAATGAGGTTCCCTTTGATGAAAATGAGTTTTTGCAGCAGTAACATGAAAAAGGTATTTTTCCAGAATGGGTAGTCATGTGATGCAATGAGGTTCCCTTTGATGAAAATGAGTTTTTGCAGCAGGAACATGAAAAAGGTTTTTTCCAGAATGGGTAGTCATGTGATGCAATGAGGTTCCCTTTGATGAAAATGAGTTTTTGCAGCAGTAACATGAAAAAGGTTTTTTTCCAGAATGGGTAGTCATGTGATGCAATGAGGTTCCCTTTGATGAAAATGAGTTTTTGCAGCAGTAACATGAAAAAGGTTTTTTTCCAGAATGGGTAGTCATGTGATGCAATGAGGTTCCCTTTGATGAAAATGAGTTTTTGCAACAGGAACATGAAAAAGGGTTTTTTCCAGAATGGGTAGTCATGTGATGCAATGATGATGAAAATGAGTTTTTGCAGCAGTAACATGAAAAAGGTTTTTTTCCAGAATGGGTAGTCATGTGATGCAATGAGGTTCCCTTTGATGAAAATGAGTTTTTGCAGCAGTAACATGAAAAAGGTATTTTTCCAGAATGGGTAGTCATGTGATGCAATGAGGTTCCCTTTGATGAAAATGAGTTTTTGCAGCAGGAACATGAAAAAGGTTTTTTCCAGAATGGGTAGTCATGTGATGCAATGAGGTTCCCTTTGATGAAAATGAGTTTTTGCAGCAGGAACATGAAAAAGGTTTTTTCCAGAATGGGTAGTCATGTGATGCAATGAGGTTCCCTTTGATGAAAATGAGTTTTTGCAGCAGTAACATGAAAAAGGTTTTTTTCCAGAATGGGTAGTCATGTGATGCAATGAGGTTCCCTTTGATGAAAATGAGTTTTTGCAGCAGTAACATGAAAAAGGTTTTTTTCCAGAATGGGTAGTCATGTGATGCAATGAGGTTCCCTTTGATGAAAATGAGTTTTTGCAGCAGGAACATGAAAAAGGTTTTTTCCAGAATGGGTAGTCATGTGATGCAATGAGGTTCCCTTTGATGAAAATGAGTTTTTGCAGCAGGAACATGAAAAAGGTTTTTTCCAGAATGGGTAGTCATGTGATGCAATGAGGTTCCCTTTGATGAAAATGAGTTTTTGCAGCAGTAACATGAAAAAGGTTTTTTTCCAGAATGGGTAGTCATGTGATGCAATGAGGTTCCCTTTGATGAAAATGAGTTTTTGCAGCAGGAACATGAAAAAGGTTTTTTCCAGAATGGGTAGTCATGTGATGCAATGAGGTTCCCTTTGATGAAAATGAGTTTTTGCAGCAGTAACATGAAAAAGGTTTTTTTCCAGAATGGGTAGTCATGTGATGCAATGAGGTTCCCTTTGATGAAAATGAGTTTTAGCAGCAGGAACATGACTAATGTTTTTCTCCAGTTTGAGTTAATAAAGCTAGTGGGCCTGATGGAATACCTGCCCTGGTATTACAGAGGTGCGCTGCAGAAATTGCTCCAATTTTGACGAAACTCTTTAAAATGTCCCTGAAGTCTGGTATTGTGCCCTCTGGTTGGAAAAAAGCGGTCATCCATCCTATTCCAAAGAAGGGTGATCGCTCCAACCCGGCCAACTACCGCCCCATAGCGATCACATCAGTTTTGTCCAAGGTGATGGAACGTGTGATTAACGACAAACTGCTCACATATCTCGAGAAGAACAAAATCATTAACGACCGTCAATACGGATTCCGGCGGAACCGCTCGTGCGGCTATCTTCTCGCATATGTAACGCATGTTTGGGAGCGGTGCCTGGAACGTTTCGGTGAGACCCAAACGGTCGCACCGGACATTTGCAAGGCCCTTTGACCGGGTTTGGCATCGAGGACTTGTCAACAAACTGCCATCTTACGGACTTCCCGTATCCCTGTGTACGTGGATTGCCGACTTTTTGAGGGAGAGGTCAATTCAGACGGTTGCTGATGGTTTCACCTCTTCCTCGCATCCAAAAAATGCTGGCGTCCCGCAGGGATCGGTTCTGTCCCCGACTTTGTTTTTGTTGCACATCAACGACCTTTTGTCATGTGCACCAATTCATTGTTACGCGGATGACAGTACAGTCCATGACAGCTTTTCGTTTGGCAAGCCCCCAAAGGGCACACAAACTCCAACGGCTCGGAGGGCTTTGAAGCAAAGAATGGATGGTTACCTCGAGAGTGTTTTCTCTTGGGGTAAGAATAACCTCGTCGAATTCAATGTTTCAAAGACCCAATCATGTCTGATTACGTCTAAAAGGGATCGAAATGAAAATCTAGTCTCCTTCAACGGAAGCAATATTCCGAACAGACCTTCCATTGATATGCTTGGTGTAACTATAAGTGACCAGCTCAGGTATGGGGGCTCCATCGAAGCCAGAGTAAAGTTAGCTTCTCAAAAACTGGGCGTACTGTACAGGGCCCGCAGATACTTTAATAGTACACAACTGCTTACCCTGTAAAAATCGCAAGTGCGCCCCACGGTTGAATTTGGCAGCCACCTCTGGTCTGGAGCTCCAAAATACTTGAAAAATACCATCGACTCTGTGCAGAAACGGGCGGTCCGTTTGATAGATTCTCCCATCTTAACGAACGGATTGCAATCTTTAGAGCACAGGCGCCGGGTGGGAATGCTATCCATGTTCTACCGGTATTTCAATGGAAGATGCTCTGAGGAACTAGCGTCATTGATCCCTTCGGCACCGGTGCATAGTCGGGAGACACGCCAAACGCGCGCCCAACATATGTACACGGTTGACATTTGTCACATGAGAACGGGTCGTTTTTCGACTCGTTCTTGAGTTCAACAGCTCAGCTATGGAACGATTTGCCGGCATCTGTGTTTCCTCCCTCCTACAAAATGGGTCTCTTCAAGACCAATGTTCATTCCTTCCTCTCCACAAAAAGACCCTCCACACAGCATCCCAGATGACATGAGGGGAATTATTTTCCTCAGGGCCTCCTGTGTGGAGTTAATGTAAAAAAAAAAAAAAGAGTATGCATGTGAATTTTTAAATTTCCTGTCTGAGAACATGAATAGTTGCAATCAGAACACAAATAAGGCTTTTTTCCTGTATGTGTAAGGATGTGACGGTTTAATGTTCCCTTTAGAGAACTTGAATAGCTGCAGAAGGAACATGAAAAGGGCTTTTCTCCACTATGCTTGTGAAGTTTTAAAGTTTTCCTTGAACAAGAATAGCTGCAGTCGGAACATGTATAAGGTTTTATCCTTGAATGAGTAAGCGTGAAGTTTTAAATTTCTCTCAACAGAACATGAGTAAGGATTTTTTCCAGTGTGGGTACGCATGTGAAGTTTTAAATTTTTCTTCTGAGAACATGAATAGTTGCAGTTGGAACAAAAAATGGCTTTTCTCCAGTATGCTTACGAATGTGACGTTTTAATGTTCTCTTCAGAGAACATGAATAGCTGCAAATGGAACATGTAAAAGGTTTTTCTCCACCATGGGTAAGCATACGAGGTTTAAAAATTCAGCTCCAGTCGGAACATTTATAAGGTTTTATCCCTGGGTTTTATGCGTGGGTAAACATGTGACGTTTTAAAGTCCCCTGTTGAAAACATGAATTAATAACTGCAGAAGGAACATGAAAAGGGGTTTTCTCCACTATGTTTATGCATGTGGATTTTTAAAGTTCCCCTGCGAGAACAAGAATAGCTGCAGTCGGAACATGTATAAAGTTTTGTTACAGAATTCTTGGAACGAAACTTTTTCTAAAGCAAAAGAATGTATTGCACTTGTTTCAACGTGGCTAAAATGTAACAAACTCATTTTAAACTACAGCAAAACATTTTATTTAACTTTTTATAAAAGCAATAAAAATAAACCTCATGATAACCTTAAAATTAGATTCCACAATACAAGTTGCAATCAAGATACATGTACACTGTGCAATGAACTTGTTAAAGTAGAAAGTATCAAATATTTAGGAGTATCTATTGATACACATCTAACTTGGAAAACACAAATTGTTAAAATCATCTCGAAATTAAGATACCTAACAAATACATTTTATAGACTTAAGGAAGTACTTAATCTTGACAAATTGAGAATGATATATTTTTCACTGGTGCAATCTTCAATAACGTACGGCATTTTAGGATGGGGTGGTGCGCTTGATTCTTTTATTAAGCCTTTACAAAACACTCAAAAGCGCATTATTAAAGTTATGTACAATAGAACTAAAACATTCTCGACTGAGTTACTTTTCAAAGATACTAAAATATTCAACATCCGTAAATTATTTATATTGCAGACAATGAAATATGTATTTAAAAACAAAAATTGTTTCGAAAAAAATGAAAATAGAATTAGCAAAAGGACTAATAATATCTTTTACACCCCTCAAATCAATACCAAATTAATGCAAACACATAGCAGCTTTATTGGTCCTCGGACATTTAATCTTCTACCAAAACACATTCAAACGACAGATAAAATATTACTCTACATAAAAGAATTAAAATTATGGCTTTATGGTGCAGATGTTAAAACACTTTTGCTATAAATTCTATGTTAACCTTAATACATCACTTTTCATTTTAATTCTAACTCATATAACTTTTTTATAACTTATAACTATTGTTAATTGTACTTACTGATATATGCATTTTTGTTTATATTACCCACGCACAGGCAGTGCCTTTGTGGGTTCCCATCACCTACTTTTTACTTTACGTAGATTTAATTATTCCTAACTTTTGATTTATTTGTTTCTTATATGTGTATTTTGAAATGTTTATAATAATGGGAAAAAATAAAGATTAAAAAAAAAAAAAAAGAATGGGTAAGCATGGGACGTTTTAAAGATCCTTTTCCCAAAAATGAATTATTGCAGCAGTAAAATGAATAAGGTTTTTCTCCAGTATGGGTACGCATGTGAATTTTCGATATTTCCTTTAAAGAACAAGAATAGTTGCAGTCAGAACATGCGAATGGTTTCTTCCTAGTATGTGTGCGTAAATGCCGAATTAACTCTACTTGCTGCGAGCGAAATAGTTACAACGGCAACAAGAATAAGGTTTTCTTCCAGGCCACGTCTTCAGGTCCGATATTAGGTCTGAAAAAGATGATGGATTAAGCTAATTTCTGTAATGCAAACACAAACGGAAATTAAACAAAATAAAACTCGCTAATGTATTAATAATAATTAAATATAATTCAGACAAATTAGGGCTATCCAAGAATTACAGACCTTTACTCATTTTCGGTAACGCGGACGTCATTTCTCAAATATAGCAACACTAGCACGTAGCTCAGACTTTCTCCTACAAAATAAACGGTGGTCCGGCTTGGTAACTGTTATTAGTAAGGCTGATAATATTTAAATGTTAAATTTTCTAATGCAAGCCAAAAAAAGTTTTGAAATGGCTCACCTTACGTTTTTCTAACTAAAATTACTGATTACGAAAATAAAAACGTTTTCGTATTTTATTAGCAAATGTATTATAAACGTTACCGTCAACTCATTTTTTTGTTGTTTCATGTAAAAATAATTAACAAAAAAATTCCCAAAGTTTCAAATTGCGGCGAGAAATTTTGGATTCATAAAGGTGAACATTTGAATTATTTTTTCAATATAAAGCGTGGTAACATTTCTAACCTAAACATTACAATAAGGCGAGAATGGGTACCGCCGCCCCGGGAACCTTTATTGGATAACCAACACCTCTGCCATAGGTCACCCCATCTGCCCTGATGATGGACACTGTAACGCTGTCCGAAACGTTGGCTAATGAAGGAGGTAGCGCAACACGGCATAATACCCCAAAAACAAATAACGAAAGCACTTAGCAACTAATATTATTTTTCAACACCTGGAAAACAGCAAACAAATTAGTCATTCTTTGCACATGCAGCGACAAAAACAATAACATTTTTACGTAAAAAACTTGGAACAGGTGCGTGAATATTGTGGTATAAAAGCTGACTGAAAATAAGTATTATTCTTTACCAAAAAGATTTCCGAGTTGTTAATTACAAAATATCTCCCGAACCAAAGTGAAGATTGGGGTCCAGCCGCCTAGTTTTACAGTATTGTATAGATCAAAGAAGTTGGTCTCATACAACAGAGTCGATATTCAATTGCACCGAGAGATCAATGCGTTGTTTACCGCACAGGCTTCATTAGCAGACTTATTGTACCATGATTTGTTTGAGTGTCACTTAGGTAAAATGGTTATACACTGTCAGATAGGGATAGCACGTTTGGTGGAGGAAAGCGGAATATATTTTGGCCTATAGCTTCAACGTCAACAATCTACAATCAAGAAACATAGTGATTTATTTATTTCATTTATTCTTTATTTTGTGGAAATCACAATACATCAAAAAGAGGAAATCAAAACGTCATACCCATATTAGTAAGGAGGTCTGCGAATAATAACAATGGCTGCTAAGTGAATAATCGATTTTAATATTAACGCAATAACTATTAAAATGCATTATTTCCTATTTTCGAAAACTACAATATTTACTTCCCATTATTATCTAACCACTACAAAGTGTTTTTTTAAAGATATTGAAATATTAGGAGATACGCTATGACGTCCGCCCGACTGTCAGCGGATTACGATCTAATGGTGCTTGTTTGAATACGGAATTTAGTTAATTTTTTATTGAAGGTGTGCAGTAGTATTGGTTAACAATGTGGTTTGAATACGGAAAGAATTCGTTCATTTAGTTGATTTTTTGAAAGTGTGCAATAGTATTGGTTAAAAATATCCAATAAAAACTGCCAATAGCCCGTCTCCTTATATTTCAATATCTTTGATATATACCAGATTTTTTTACAAACCTACAACTTATACAAATAATTATTTTTTTTTTTAAATATACAATGTATAAGCATGCTGAAGAAATACCTTTCTGAATTTTCGGAAAAAAATTGGTTGTCTGTAAAGACGGTTTACGGACGATAATTTTACGTGATAACGTCATATTCCACGATGGAGTGGAAGAGAGATAGATGCGTCACAAGCCGAACGCTTGTTCCGTGCTCTCGCTTGCACGCTCGGCTCAGGTGGAACGTGACAATGAGTCATGCTTTTTCGTGAGTGCAGCCAGCGTTAATCGATTTATAAGACGTTATCACGTCAAAAAGTAAAAAAAATACCGAAGATATAACGTTGATATTCGCGGCCAGCCGAAAATCTCGTGACATCACGGTACTTGCGCGGCGATCTGCAGCAATGCCATTCAACTATGAATTGCACTCAATCGCAATTGTGCTCACACCATTTCAAATGTTTTACCTAAGTTTACTTTCGAAGATCGTAACTTTGTCATTTTTGGAGATACTGTAAAACTTATTTTACTGGCAATATTAGCTTTTTAAATGTAATACGTCTTTGTATTCAAAATAGGAGACGGCTTCATTAAGCCGCTGCTATCCGAATCGATTTCTTACATATCTCCCTTAAAAATTTGAAGTTTTTAAGCTCTTAAAAAAATATGTGTTATTTTTTAAGATAATATCCAAATACGTTCCACGCTGAAACGCAAATTATATGAAATTCCCTCGATAGAGAAAAATCGCCAAGTATGCTCCAAATTATTTAAAACAAGTCTATTTCTATTATTTTAAAAGTTATATTTGTGAAAAAATTCACAATGTTTCTTTAAATGATACTTAAGATACCTTTCACGAGATTTTTGCTTTATTTAAAACGAGTCATGTTTTATTAAGCATTTTCCCAATTTTGTCATAGAACATATTGGCGCGCTCTGACCAACATTCGTAATTACATATATCTCCATCTTCTTCTTTTTGGGCCTGGAAGCGTCGCCTTAAGACTATCCAGTGATTTTTCAGAGCTTGTTAAATATTACACACTACCTAGAATACTATAAATACCATAAGAACTATTTTCAAAAAGGAAGAGAACAAATATAAAGTGTGATATATTATTTATATCTCTCCACATACTTTCATCCTTTTTTAATATTACTACTTGTACATTCGTTAGTTAAGTTCTAAGAACCATTCTCATCTCAGGCGAAATTATCTACTGGTATTTCATGGACTTACCCAATAGGTTCTTTAAGATGTTGGGCTTCCTAAGACAAATTAATCAGGAACGCAAAACAATATTTACTGTAAGGGTTTTAAAACGTTCAACGAACTCTTTGTAAATGCTAAGAAAAGTATTGCAGTTGTTTTTTGGTCTCAATAATGTGAAGTCCAAATTTTAAAACGCAGTTAAAAGAATAATATTGTAACAGTTTTACAATAGAAATACACTAGGTACAAGATGTAAAAAAATTATAGCCAAGTAAAGTGTTCTTTAAAAAATCACGTCATAATTTGATTTAATACACCTCATAACTTGTATCATAATATACCGCGTATGTCTTAAATAAACTAAAAACAAAACCACATCTAAAATGTTATGATAATGATGCATTGTAGCACGTACTTCTTTAAATGCGATTTTCGAGAACGTCAATGGTCACATTCGGGGCATGAGAGTTGTTTTCTAGAGCGTGATTTCTCCGCCGGTGCCTATTTAAATGAGAATTTCTTGTATACGAACGACTGCACTCCGAACACGGGAATGGCTTTACTATACTGTGAATAAGCTGGTGCCTTCTTAAATACCTCATATGTGAGCATGCAAAGCTGCATTCGGAGCACGAAAATGGTTTAAGTCCACTGTGAGTTGCCACGTGAAATTTAAGCTGCGCCTTTTGTGAACACGCATAGTTGCAGTCAGCACAGGAGAATGGTTTTAATCCATTATGGGTCAACATATGCCTTTTTATACCGGAACTTTGGGCGCAAGAAAAGTTACATTCGGAACATGAGAATGGTCTTTCTCCGGTATGGGTGAGCATGTGACTCTTAAAGTGCGACATTTGTGAAAAAGTATTATCGCATTCCAAACAGCAGATTCGTTTTCTTCTACCATAAGTCCCTTCCATGTGGCGAACTTTCTTATTTTTCTTTGTGGTGAAAGTCTCTGCAAAAAAAATCGTACAATTTATAACGTCGGTAGATAAATTATGTAAAGTGCATATTATATATTTTGGACGGCCATAAGGCCATAAGGCCCAAAATATAAGGCCAAACACGTTTGAATGTATTTGTTCATACTGATTTAAAAATGGTTTGGAACATTCGCCCGCAGTTCCGTCTTACCATGCACAAGACCAAGACTGCCCAACCTTTTTCACAGTTGGGCGAAATTGACGATTTGAAAATCACTGGCGGGCCACTCACTGCGGACGCAGTCTTATTTGGGTACTTCAACCGCACATTTTTAAGAGCCGGAGGGGGGGGGGGGGGGAGTACGTGGGAATCCTTTTTTTATTACGACCTCATTTTATGCCGATTTTTATAATCACATGTGATGCTTATTCTTCCAATAAAAATTATGTTTATAAATTCCACTACAAATTTATAACTGCTTTCGGAAATCTAGAATGGTTTCCATGTAATAGGATTTCACATCTCGAATTCTTACGCTGTGTTTAGAACACAAGGCAGGTTTTTTAAGATTGTTTCTGCTTAAGGCTCCCCAAATAAGTAATAGTCAATTTCTCAGAATTTTGCTGCATTTGGAATGTAACTGAAATCCTCAAACGTAAAGCTTCACTCTGTACACGATGAATTTGCAATTTGTTATTTAATTTATCGTTTTATTCCAAATACAAAACTGATTTAAATTGCAACTGAATGCGGCAAATTAAAACTACACTCAGAACATGAAAATGGTCTCTCTTTGATTCTGGCGGCACGTACATAGTCTGTAACTAGAATTTTATAACAGCACTTCGAATAAGATAATGTTTCCTTCGAAATATTTTAGCACATGAATTCACAACAGACATTTTACATTCTGAACACAAAACTGGTTTTAAATTAATCTATTTGCGGCAATGTGGCGAATTGAAACTACGCTCAGAACATAAAAATGATTTCTCTTTGATTCTGGCGGCACATACATAGTCTGCAACTAGAATTTTATAACTGCACTTCGCACCTGCCTCCGGTGATCCAAGACTCAATTCGTTCCCTAGGGTCTGTGAGTATCTCCCCCTCCCTCCCTCCACAAACACTTCTTCAAGGGTACTCTTGGGAAACTGGCTAAGGGACGCGGGTATTTGGGCAAACTGCCCCCGATATCTTTATTTTTATTTATTTTCTTTGGTTTCAATCATACTTACACCTGCAAATATTTTTATTTTTCTTTATTATTTTACTCTAACTAGATTCTGAACCAACAGGCGAACACATCTATGGTGTTTCTTTATCTTGCTAATTACTGCAAATGTAAGCATGCATACATTTTTTTTCTTTCTGACAATCATGCAGGGACATTGGAGGATCTAGATTCGTTTTAAAAATAAATGTAGATTCCTTTTAAAAAAAAAAATAGAATCTTGCGAGAGCCCTGAAGGAGTTACTTATTCCAGAACAAGAAAGATTGTTTGTTTTACGTCATTTTTCAAATTGGCAGTTATTTTGAAAATGGTTCACGCGGGCCACTCATAATTCGTTCACGGGCCACATTGTTGCCCGCGGGCCTGGGGTTGGGCAGTCTTGCACTAGACCAACGATACAGTACACCAATACACAAGCAAGAATCGCTTTCTGAACTTTCAATATACAATGCATCATTCAAAAGTTTATACATTGTCTTTCTTACCAGTCGTTGCATCAACTCGTTCATTAAAATCCATGGGGTCTGTGCCTACGTCCACACATTCCTTCTTTATGTTCCGCAGGTCCATCTTAATGTCCGGCAGTTCTATTTCTATATAAGTGGGCAGCCTTTCACCCCCGTCTTCTACTTCAGTCCCTGGCTCCATCTTGACGGAGACAATTTCTGTTCTAGGAAAGACCGTGTCCGTGGCTGAGAGAGCGTTCAACCAACGCTGTGATACTCGCAATACCTGCAACAAAACTTTAAAATGTACAATCTCTCGTGTCAAAGTGTTTTAATAATGATTATAAGTAATGGATTATAAAAGAAATAAATGTGTTGAATAAGAAAGAGAACAATAATACACGAGAGACAGTCGGTGACGAAAATGCGACCCAGAACACGGGAATGGCTTGACTTTACGGAGAAATAAAGCGGTTAAATTCCTTATTTGTGAGCAAACGAAGTTACGAATAGAGCCCGAGAATAATTTGACTCCACTGTGAGTTATCAAGGGAATTTAAAGCAGCGACTTTTTATGCACAAAAACTAATTATCCGAAAGAATGTTGCCTGTTGTAAGCTGATGTTACGGTGATGGTTTTTGACAGTACTACAAAGTGTCCAGGATGAACGCAGTACCTAGTGTGTACGTAGAATGATAATAAACCGATGAATGTGAGTTAGAGTAAAGTACGGTCGATCGATAAAACCCTATATCAAATCGATATTGACTAAATACGTCGTCTATGGTAAGTAGGCGACGTCAGGCGATATGGGCAAGCACAAACAGCAATGGTTGACATAAAATATAGCCACCGATAGACAAAAATTGTCTTGGTTGTCACTTGGCATCTTTGCTGTCACTGAGCATCAGTTAACAGTCAATATCCATGACTTGACGAACGTTTACACGACTGTACGTACACACGACTTTATGAAAGCTGGTTCACACACAGTTAAAGCTGGTTCACACTTAGCTATCAAATATAAAAGATCATAGCGCGCCAAATAACGCTCTCCGTACAATCCCTTCAGACCGTTCACACCTAAGCGTTTTTAAGCGCAGATCAATCATAGACAATACACATCTTTCGACGGAACCGCTCCAGACGCGATATACCAGAAGATATATATCGCCCTCTCCGACTAAAACAGGAGAGGGGGTCATTGTAATTACGGAGCTGCCTAGACCGGTGGATGACAGATGTCAAGTTGACAGATTTCAGTGCAAAAAATGTGCATTCCATTGCCGCTCCCTAATTCAACTCACCCCCTCTCCTACCACAGGAAGAAATATTTGATAGCGTCATGTGAAAGTACAAAATATAAGCGCTCGCGGTTCAACAGATATCTGCTCGCAGATATATAGCTCAGTGTGAACTAAGCATTAACGTCGTATGTTTTAACGCAGGCTGCCTAACGATGCTCGACGAATGATGAAATCTTAGATGGACACACCATATCAACCAAATCACAAATAAAATCCTCAAAACAATACACATTTTCCTAAACATAAGAAACATATATTAAATACAACAAATGAAAATAATGTATTTTGCACTTTGTCAATCAATAATAGAATATGGAATAATTGTTTGGGGAGGAGCAACAAACGCAGCAATCGATTATTTATCACGCAGAAAACGATTTTAAAGAAAATACGTAAAAAACATAGACTGACCGATACAGACCAAATATTCAACAATTTTGACGTACTAGATATCCGCCAAATATACGTTAAAAGACTACTTAACTACATATTTGACCAAAAAAACAAATTTTAACAAACAAAAATATCTCTAACAGACCAATCAGACAAGCGTACAAAGAAAACATAAAAACTCCGACGGTAAATACAAGCTTTGGACAAAAACACTCTACTTATCATGCTATAAAAGCATTCAACAGTCTTCCACTTGAAAATAAAATTGAGGAAAACAAAAATAAATTCAGACACAAAATAACAAAACGGATAGAACAAAAAAGACAATATTACTGAAATTTCATAACACGAAAGAATAAAACATACGAAAAGAATAACACACAACACACAAAAACAATATAAAACACAAACATCACATGACTCACAAACCCACAACGCATAATATATGCCGATTTTTTTTATTTAATTTTATATTTTTAATTTTACTTTAATTTTCACTTTAATATTACTTTTATCTTTAGTTTAAAGTTATCATAATTTTATGTTTTTTTATACTTACCAAAATTTGATTGTATAAAAAAAATATTCTTGTTTTATAAAATGGGGGTCTTAACACGGGTAAGTCACCCAGTGAGGCCAACATTACTAGTTTATACTTGGAAATATTAAATATTGCATCAAATAAATAAATAATAATTAATGATGTCTTCTTACATGCGATCATTTGAATCTGTTCGTGCTCAGAGGAACGGAATACAGAAAGTTGTGCAGAATATCAAAAATTATGGCTTAATACCTAATTGATCTATAAATTCCTCTTTTAGCGTCAAAAATACGTGTGGAACGCCAACGTAGAATGTAAGCGTATATCAAAACGACATTTTGAATTTGTAGCCGTCTGACGTTTGATGTCCGTAGACAATACAAGCTAGCATTTTATTATATACCGCCAGTGTTGCCATTGTAAGGCAGTTTCTTATTTAATTCAATATCGGCAAACTACAGCAACTGTGCACGGTAAATCGATATAAAATTGTAGTAAATGTAATCGGGCCATGTCTAGATTCATAACACAAGAGTACGTAAAGGACGATGTATGAATAATTAAGCTATGAGCTGAGCGTGTTCTAAGGCAGGGAGTGTAGCCACCCGAGAGTTTTTTCTTGTAGTAATTAAGTTGAAATGTAGTATTTTCAAAATCCTTGTCTACTAAAAGTGCGGGGGTTTGTGAAATTTTTACCATTATTTTGTATGCATTATTTTCCAATCATAATTATTATTTCTTATACTAGGTTAAAATTGGAACGAAATATTGTTTTTAGTATAAATGCAACTGTGGCGAAAGAGGCAATATTTATGAGAAAACGTGTATGGAGTAGTAAATATTCAAGGTCAAATACTAGCATTAAGTAACTTAGCGATGATTTCATCTGAAATGATGTGTTTTACTGGGAAGTAGATGATTAAAACTAATAAAAATTAATTTAAAAAATTGAATGCAGTTCACATGCGGTTTAAGTGAAAATTTTGCCCACACATTCTCAACCAATAGGAGCCTTGAAAGGTGAGGTCATAATCAAAGCGGCCAATGAGCGCTTCGTAAGTAACGTCAAGCCAATGAGCGCTTCGTAAGTAATCGTCTTCGTAAGTGCGTCATTTCCGTTTCATATCTCAACCAATAGGAGTCTTGAAAAGTGAGGTGATCATCAAAGTGGCCAATGAGCGCAGTTTGCCGCTTTGTAGGTATTGCAATGCGTCATTTCCGTTTCATCCGAATTTAAAATCACAACGGGGCTGAAGAAGTTTCGAAAGTTTTGCCAGTGTTCGAAATTTCCCCAGAATTGTGCTGATTTCCCTTTTCCTAAAAAATATTTTTCTCCCCTAGATATAGGGAAATATCCCTAGATATCGCAACCTCGCCACTAATATCAATATTCCAAAGGCTGCCGCAGATATCACATCCAAATTTACGACAGAAGGACCGCCTAAAAAGGCCGATTTTGACAACGGAATTAATAAGCAATCGCCTTACGATGGCAGCACTGGCAGGGTGTGAGCATATCTATGTTGGCATCTATTTATTGCCTATGGTTCGATATTCGTAAACGTCAGATGGCTGCAAAGTCGTGTTGAAATATACTCACTTTATTACACGTTGGCGTTTTGCATGTTCTATTGACGCTGTAAGGGGAGTTTATTGGTCAAAAGAAGAGGTATTAAGCCTAGTGATATTCTGTATGACTTTCTGTATTCCGTTTCTCTGAGTTCGAACGGTTTCAAATGATCGCGCGTACGACGTGCTTTAGTTCGTTAAGCTGCCTCCGTTATTAATGAGTCAGTAATTTTGCATGGCGAACGACATTATTCCAAAAGTGATGTATATTGACAGTTAGAGCTGGTTCACACACAGCTATCAAATATAAAAGATCACAGCACGCCAAATAACGCTCTCCATACAATCCCTTCAGACCGTTCACACCTAGCGGTTTTAAGCGCAGATCAATCATAGACAATACACATCTTTCGACGGAACCGCTCCAGAGGTGATATACCAAAAGATAGCCTCCCCCTCTCCCGACGAAAACAGGAGAGGGGGTCATTGTAATTACGGAGCTGCCTAGACCTGTGGATGACAGATGTCAAGTTGACAGATTTCAGTACAAGAAATGTGCATTCCGTTGCCGCTCCCTAATTCAACTGACTCCCTCTCCTACCACAGGAAGAAAAATTTGATAGTGTTATGTGAAAGTACAAAAGATAAGCGCTCGCGGTTCAACAGATATCTGCTCGCAGATTTATAGTTGTGTGTGAACGAGCTTTTAACCGAAGCTCAGTGACCGCTAAGACGACTTTTGTCAATCGGCGGCTGTCGGATTATTTTATTTCAAATATTACTGACTCTGATCGCACAAACCGCCTGACGCCGCCTAATGGTAATAGATAACCAATTTATTAAATATCATATATAGGGCAGGGCATAGGGCAGGAGTCACCAATTACTTTCACTGGGAGTCCGTTTTTTAAAATAACACGACCGTCGCGGTCCGGGAGGGAAAAAACCTACCCCCCCCCCCCGCCTTATCAATTGAAATAATAAATTGTACTATTTAAATATGTGTATATACAATATCAATTAACTCTTGACAAGAAACTTTGGTGTTTCGAAACTGTATTTTCTTGGAAATCGACCATTTTCATCTGGAGAGCAGCTTTATTACTCCCGAAATTACTGCGAAAATATTTGCAGCTTCATTGCTCCGTTCATCACCAGGATGAGAGTAAATGTTGTCTGAGGATGTCGACGACATTCTTAATTTTCTTAAAATCTTTGAATCTGTTTTCAAATTCCTATTTAAGATCCTGAATGAACGTCTTGTATAGTTTACACAAGGTCCGCACAACATAGGTCCGCCATTTGGTGACCCCTGGTATAGGGTTTTATCTGTCGATCGTACTCAAAACTTCAGTCTAACTTACATTCATCGTTTTTAAATCATTCTACATACACACTAGGTACTGCTATCCTTGACACATCGTAGTTCTTCCAAACTGTCAAAAATCAGCTCCGCAAAATCAGCTTTTAACAGGCAACATACTTTCGGATAAATCATTTTTGGGCCCAAGCTCACACATTCGATTTTTTGTCATACAATACAAATCACAGTTTCATTTTCACTAATTCACAGTGGAGCAAAACTTCACTCGTGCTCTAAATGTATCTTCGTATGCTCACCAGTAAGGAATTTAGCCGCTTTATTTCTCAAGCCATTTCTGTGTTCTGAGTGCAGCCTTTCATATACAAGAAGGTTATATTTAAAAGACACCGGTTGTCTCTTGTAAATTATTGTTCTCTTCCGTATTCAAGAAATTCATTTAATTTATTATCCGTCATACTCATTGATAAATCAATTTGACACGAGATATTATAAATTTTATAGTTTTGATCCAGTATCACAGCATTGGTTGAACGCCATCTCAGCCACGGACATGGACTTTCCTAGCACAGATATTGTCACCGTCAAGATGGAGCCAGAGACTGGAGAAGAGGACGGGAGTGAAATCCTACCCACTTATATAGAAATAGAACTGCCGGCCATTAAGATGGAATGTTTCGCAGATCCCCTGGAATTGAATGAACGAGTTGATTCAATGACTGGTAAGAAAGACACTGTAAATTTTTGAACGACGCATTGGATATTGGAAGTTCAGAATCCTTGTTCTTTTATGGTTGAAGCACAGTGTGCCATGACAAAACAAAACAGTGTACATCTTAATTATTTTATATTGTTCTGCTTTATTCAGTTACCAAATCACGTTTAAATACAGTACAATCATTTTAAATAGATTCTTGCTTGTGTATTGGTGTACTGTACTGTTGAACCACTGCGGGGTAAGAAGGGACAACAGGTGAGTGTTCTAAACCATTTTTCAACCAGTTTGAACCACTTTCGGTGTACAACCACTTTCGGCTCACAAATGCATTCAATCACGCTTTGCCTTTCTTTCACATTTGCGCAGTTTAATTTCAAAGGCAGTCAACCTTGGCAAGGCCTCCGTGGTCCCGAGGCAAGACTCTCGACTCACAATCCGAAGGTCGCGGGTTCGAACCCGGCGTGCGCAAATAAATTTTATTTGATTAACTTGTGTTATTTCACAATTTATTCATTTAAAATAATATGTAGTATATTTGCGGCACGTTCCAGAGTGGAAGATACTATCAGTATCGCCCTGGTGTAAGACCACCATTCAGAATTGAAACGTTGCTTGAAATGGCTTTAGCCGTGTTTAGTGACCAGATCTGAATAGCCATGTACTTCCCAACCTTCCCCTTCCCTATCTCCTTCCTCTTCCAACTACCTTCAGCCTCACAACATACCTCGATTGGGGATGCCATAGTCTCGCTGGCTCCAGACGGGAGCAGTTGGGACTCTTGTGCGGTATTAACTGTAAAAAAAAAAAACTTATTTTTTTAAATATTTTTTACAAAACATTCAAGCTAACTTGCAGGCCCTAAAATCCAAATATAAATTCAACGTATGATTTCGATGGGCCACGTTAGTCGGTATCCTAATTGAAAATGAAGTTTTTTTGCTTTGTAACTCGAACCTATAAAAATTCCTATTTTTCTACGTTTTATGATTTCTTTCACATTCTTTACGTTTTAATATGTTATTTGATAACAGCTTACCTTTTGTTTATTCAATACACATAAAATATTTAATAGAAAAATGGCTTTCTGGAAACTATTCAAACTTGATGACAAAGTTATTTGAATATTTGAGACTTTATATGTTATTAATGTTTTTAGACGTCATTAATTTGATGTCTTCATGATTGTGTATCACAAACTCTCCAGAATATACAATATTTAATTTAAATAGTATACTTACCAACAGTAAAAATTGTACGTATCTTTTGCAGAGACTACTACCAAGGAATATAAGACTATTTGCCATGTCGGCTGTGTTCTAAAAAAGAATAACGAGCAAAAACAACGAGGAAACTTAATGGAAATGTCATCAGATTGTTCTCTTCTTGACTACAACCACTCATCTTCTCGAAAGTCACAATTAAAGAGAGGCACGCTGACTCATATTAGAGGAAAACCATTCTCGTGTTCTGACTGCGACTTTTCTTGTTCCAAAAAGTCGGGTATAAGGAAGCACATGCTTACTCATAGTGAAGGAAAACTGTTCTCTTCAAGTTTACGTAAGCCAAATTTAAGGAGTCACTTACAGATTAAGAGTGGCAGAAAACAATGTTCCGAATGCGATTACACTAGTTTACGAACGTCGAGCTTGAAGATTCACCTGCTCACCCATAGCGGAGAAAGACCATTCTCATGTTCCAAATGTAACTTTTCTTGTGCCCAAAGTTCCGGTGTAAAAAGGCATATGTTGACCCACAGTGGATTAAAACCATTCTCCTGTGCCGACTGCAACTATGCTTGTTCACAAAAGTCGCAGCTGCAATTTCACGTGACAACTCACAGTGGAGTTAAACCATTCTCGTGCTCCGAATGCAGCTTCGTATGCTCACACATGAGGTATTTAAGAAAGCACCTTCTTGTTCACAGTATAGTCAAGCCGTTCCTGTGCTCGGTGTGTAGTCGTACGTATACGAGCAAGACAAATTTAAATAGGCACCGCCTGTGTCACGATCTAGACAACAACTCTTGAGATGTGACCATTGATTGACCAAAGATGCTTTAACCTTTTCGTCCCGGAACGAAAAAAATCACACATGACCCGAAGGGGGGTCACTCGGGGACCCCAATTTGTTTTGCTTATTAAAGGGTGTTAATGACATATTTTTTGTAATTTGTTATGATAATAATTAGAGGGAAGTATATTCATCGTATTTCAGTAGTCATTTTAAAAATCGTTTGATAAATAAAGTCATAATTAATATTCTAAAGAATTTAGACCATAGCGTGTATTTTTCCATAGAAAACAGAGAAGGCGGGCCGATAGCCAGCATAACACCTTGTTTCCGAATCTCGACTGGCGATTGGCGTTCACCGGAAACGACTCAGACCGAATGATCTTTGACCGGCAAGTGAACATTATAGCATTGTAAAAAGAGCAAACGAGATGCGCAGTGTAAACGAACGCGATCTAGTCCTTTCCACTAACAACTTAGAAATTACTTGCTATCGCTTAGAATTATCCCGATACATTCAGCAGATAGGGACGGGGTACGCCCGAACAGAGGGGAAGGGGGGCGGGTGGCACAGATTATTCGCCGGAATTTGTTATAAACTATTTAATTTTAAGAAAAGTAGTAATGCGATATTAATTTTTTTAATGCAGATCGATAACCAAATATATTGTCTAGGATTACCAAAATTATTGAGTATGTGGTTTAAAAAACAACTTAGATACAGCGTAAAACTCTCGTTAGTGTAAGTGCGTTCCCCTGGTCCGGTACGGAAGTGTTAAATGCGCAAAAGTGACCAAATCGCTTTTAAAGAAGTACTTGCCGGGATGCATTGTTTTAGATATCGTTCCCGATGCTGCAGTACTTTGTATGTCACCTGGCAAGTAACGAATTGAATTCTTTATGTTGACATGATCTTGAGAAATAACAAATTGCCATTTAATCTCTAGGTATATTTATACCATCTTTAGACGTACGACGTTTTGAAACGATGAAGATCAGGAATCTGCATACTTTTCTATCAAAAAACAAAAACAACGGCGATACGCTTTTTCGTTTTCGTTTATTCAGATAGACACAGGATATTATGATTTAAGTTACAAAATATATTAAATCAAACTATTACGTGTTTTTTTTTAGTATTTTTTACTAAATTTTAAATTTTTACATCCGTTTGACAAAGCGCTGTCCTGAGAAAATGAGCTTTGAAGAAAGCTATTTTAAAGCTCATCTTTTCAGGACAGCACTTTGTAGTTGTAGTCAAAAATATTGAAATATAAGGAGATACGCTATGATGTCCGCCCGACTATCGCCGGAACTACTACCTTATAAGAATAGTTTGAATATAGAATTTAGTTGATTTTTCGAAGTTTATAGTTTGAAAATGGAAAGAATTCTTTCATTTAGTTGATTTTTTGAATGTGTGTAATAGTATTAGTTAAAAATATCGGCGACACCAGGAAGCACAGTCCCACCCAGTAAAAACTGCGGGTAACCCACCTCCTTATATTTCAATACCTTTGGTGTTAGCCTCGTCTTGTTATTAGAAATATTTTATTCTTAATAATATTTTAGGCCAATGAATTAGGCAGGCTCCGAAAAAAGATTATTATCTTCTATGGTCGCGCCTATTTTTGAGCTTGCTCTATCCCCTCGATGGTGTGTGCCGTCAAATAATCGAATTATTAGCATATCTATGGTTAAGTAGTGTCGAAAATCTCCCCACACAAAAGCCCAAAGTTATCGATTTAGCGAGTGGTTTATTTATAGTCGGACGCTAAACGGCTGCAAATTGAAAATGTTGAGATGATATACACTCACTCTAGTACAAATTGGCTTTTCGCATATACTTTTTGCCGCTAAAAGGGAGTTTATTGGTCGATAAGCTATTTTGCTACTAACTAGTGAAAAACTGATAAACCTTCTATGTGCTCGAACGGACTTAAATTATCGCGTTTTCGAGGTATTTCAATTCTACGAGCTTCATTAGGCTGCCTCCGTTCCTAATGAACCAATAATTTTGCGTAAAGACCGACACTATTAAAAAAATCGTGCTTTTTGACAGTTAATCTAAGCTCAGTGACTGCCAAGATACCAAGCGATAGTCAAGGCGATTTTCGTCTATCGGCGGCTGTCGGAATATTTTATAGCAATTATTGGAGACCGTGCTTGCACATACAACCTGACGATGCCTAATAACCATAGCTCACGGATTTAGTCAAAACCTTATTAATATAGGGTTTTATCGATCGACCTTTCTCATAAGTTTGGATTCTAAAACATTCATCGTTATATTATCATTCTACACGAACATGACTGCGTTCATCCTGAACATGAGAATTTATAAATTTTTAAAACTGTCAAATTTAGTAGCTTCGTATTTTAAGAATTAAGGAATTTAACCGGGTTATTTCTAAGCACAGTCAAGCCATTCTCGTGTTCTGAGTGCAGCAGTTCATATACAAGAAGGTCGCGCTTAAATAGATACCAGCTGTATTGTTATTTTGTTACCTTCCTTATTTAAAATGTGTGCTTTTTATATAGCCTACTAACAATCATTGTTAAATCACTTTCATTCGAGGGATTTTTCACTTAAAAGTTTTGCTCCAGGTATTTACGAGTATCACAGCATTAGCGGAACGCTCTCTCATCATTGCCATGGACATGGAGTTTCCTAACCCAGATATTTTCACCGTCAAGATAGAGCCTGGGACTGAAGTAGAGAATGGAGGTGAAAAGCCCCCCACTTATATAGAAATAGACGTGCCGGACATTAAGGAGGACCAGGCCGACATTAAAGAGGACCAGGCCGACATTAATAAAGAGTGTTTGGACATAGAACCAGACCCCCTGGATTTTAATGAACGAGTTGATTCAACGACTGGTAAGAAAGACACTGTACACTTTTGAACGATGCATTTGATATTGAAAGTTCAGAATCCTTGTTCTTTTACGGTTGATACGCAATGTGCCATGACAAAACTAAACAGCGTTATCCTTCAAATTATTTTATCATTGTTCTGCTTTATCCGGATACAGAAGAATCATTTTAAAGAGATTCTTGCTTGTGTATTGGTGTTCTACTGGTGTATCGTTGGGCTACTGCAGTATAAGATGGGACTTTGAATGGGTGTTTTAAATTATTTTGAACCAATTTTCACCACTATCGGTGAAATTGAGCGACTTCATGTTTGTGTATCATAAATGCTCCAGAATATATAATACTCACTTTAAATAATATTCCAACCAACATTATAAGTCGTTCAATTGTTTTTTGCAGAGACATTTACTACGGAGGAAAAAAAGAATGTTTGCCACGCCAGCGGTATTTTAAAAAAGAATAACGATCAAAAACAACAACAAGGAAATTTAATACCAATGTCGTCAGATTATTCTCTTTTTGACTGCGACCATGTTTCTCCACAAAAGTCACAATCGAAGAGGGACACGCTGACTCACGTTAGTGGAAAACTATTCTCGTGTTCCGACTGTGACTTTTCTTGTTCCAAAAATTCGGGTTTAAGGAAGCACATGCTTACTCACACTGGTGGAAAACTGTTCTCGTCAAGTTTACTTATGCCAAATTTAAGTAGCGACTTGCGGACTCATAGTGGAAGGAAACGAATGTCGTGCACCGAATGCGATTATACTTGTTTACACACTTCGAACTTGAAGAGTCACCTGCTCACCCATACCGGAGAAAAACCATTCTCGTGTTCCGAATGTCATTTTTCTTGCGCCCAAAATTCGGGTCTAAAAAGGCATATGTTGACCCATAGTGGATTAAAACCATTCTCGTGTGCTGACTGCAACTATGCGTGTTCACAAAAATCGCAGCTTCAATTTCACGTGACAACTCATAGCAAACTTAAACCGTATTCATGCTCCGAATGCAGCTTCGTTTGCTCACACATGAGGTATTTAAAACGCCACCGGCTTGTTCACAGTATACTCAAGCCCCTCCAGTGTTCTGAGTGCAATCGCACATACACAAGAAAGTCAAATTTAAATAGGCACCGACTGTCGCACGCTTGAGAAAAGAACTTTCGTGTCACAGATGCGACAATTGACGTTCTCAAAAATCGTGTATAAATAAGTAAATGCCAGGATGCATCGTGAAACGTTTAAGATATTTTTAAGAAAGCCAAATATTCCCGGGCTACGAATAACCTGACAATATTTAAAGATCCCTACTACCATCACAGTAAGCAGAAATGGTGTATGTGTCATGATGGAGGACATGGCCAGCATTGGATGTGAACGCGATGCCAACTCAGCCACTGAATGGTCGAAGAGATGTGCTTTTTTGTTTTTTTTTTTGTTATTCAGACATGCACCAGTTATAGGACATAATAAATTGCTGACCGCAGCGCATTTACCGCTATGTCACAAGCTTCTTGGCTGGCCGCAAATGTCAACATTTTGATGGCTTATGTCTTCGGAACTATTCGATATTTTCCAAAAAATAAAATAGTTCCTCCCTCAGCATGCCCTTATTAATATATTTATTTATTTATTATTAATTAAGATAATTTAATACGTTATGTACAATTTTTTTTCTATAAACCGTCTGACTAGGTATAATTTGAATACATTAAGAAAATGAGAATTTCAAATAGATTAATAGAAATGATTGAAATGAAAAGAAAAGTAGTGGAAAAAATAGAAAACAAATGAAAAAAAGGAATAAAAATAAATTATGAGAAATGAGAAAAAATTCAGGCGTGGAGTGTGTTCTAATATTGTAGAAATTATCTGTCTGCAGTGTAAAATGACTTTGTTTTCCATTTGTGTTTTAGATTTACCAATTTTTGTCAGGTGAATGTCTTAAATATCTTTTGCAATTAAATTTTAAAATTTGTGATGCAAAACTATGGTAATGTCTTTGTGCGTAGATGGCATTTGTCACTGGAGTCATTTGTTGATATGTATGTGTTGTTTTGTTAAGTTAGTTGTTTTGGAAATGTAGGATATTATTTTGATTTACGTTGATGTATATTCAATTCAGCGAAGTCCTAACTGTGTTGTCAAGAATCTTTTAGGTAATAACTGTAATTAGGGCTTTTTGCGCTTTACCGAGAGGGTTTGTATTGATTTTAGCAGCATCACCCAAACTGATCATACCGTGAGTGATAATTGATTAGACTAATGCGTATTAAATCGTTTTTTTAGTCTTAACTGGCTATCTTTCTTATTTTCTTAAAAAATATATATAAGTTGCCCAACTTAACCGGCTGCATTATTTTTTTTTCTGTTCATCTAAATAGTTGTCATTGTAAATGCGCTGTAGTTCATTTGTTAAGTTTTAGGAATATTTCAACTTTAAAAATTTGTATACATCTTTAGTACGTAGTCAAGTCGAATAAAACTCCTCGATCTGGTCCCTCCATTTTAACATACATTCATATTCAATCGAGAACATTCAACATAAATTTCTAAGACACATTAATTTTTAACTCGATATTCCCATTGAAAACATAAACAATAATTACTTGATGAAAAAATTTAATTTATTAAGACTCTCAGATTGAAGAATTATATCCGACTTAACATTTACGTTCAAAATTGTAAATGGAAGAATAGACAGTCCTGATTTAACTAAGCTCATTGAATTTCATATACCCACGAGAGCCACTCGTTCTAAAATCGTGTTTGTTCCTCATTCCATCTCTTTTCCCTTTCCACTACCTTCAGCTTCACAACATACCCCAATTGGGGATGCCATGGTCTTACTGGCTCCAGACGGGAGCAGTAGGAACTCTTGTGCGGTATTCATATAAAAAAAAATTTGCTCCACACTGGAGGGAATAAGGGCCTAACAGGGCTTATGTCATCTTTGGGTATGCTGTGTGGAAATGCTTTTTAGGAAAGGAAGAAGAGGAAAGAATAGGGTATGAGGGGCGAGTAGGAATCTGGGGGTCAGTGTATCAGCGAAAGACACTCCTGCTACGTCACCAAACATGAGAACCACTTGGGAAGACTCTTGCCATAAGGCAGAGATATTGGTTATCCAATAAATTGTTTCCAGGGCGGTGGTACCCATACCCGCCATCAAAATTTAAAAGTTTGGACTCTTGTTCGGTGAATAAAATAATTATAAGAAAAGTGTGTCATCAGTAGGAGGCAGAATGCGGAGGCAAAAACATTGGGAATGTATGGCGAGCGATATGCTGAAATAGGCCAAAACCAAATGATCTTTTATCTTTTGTAGCTAAGTCTGTTGGCCCCATAACACAAAGTAGACCGGTCAAATAACGATAGTTTAATTGTTTTGTCTTTAATAATTAGCAGCTCTGGAATTTTTGTTTTGCCACCGCATTCCGTCTCCTAGTCATCAGCATAACACATATTTTATTCTTTACCCATGTAACAGTTTCTCATTTACTTTTGCATTTATTTTACATTAAATTATTATTTAATATGCTTACAAATTCATACATTATATCATTATTTAATATGCTAACAAATTGTTATTATTCTTCAGTCACGTATTTCGGTTAGGACAACAAATCCTTTTTACGTACTATAAAGAGCTCCAAAATTATATCTTACCAAAAATTATACATTGTATCAGATAATATGTGAAGGCACATTACCCCCAAAACCGAACAATCACATCTCTGTTCCTCGTAGTGACGGGTGGCACAATCGATTGTAGTTTCATTGAAATGTAATATGAAAGAAAAATTCCGCTTGCCAATGTCGTATTTATACTTCTCCAGGAGTACTCATTTAAAAATTGCTATATTTATCAGAAGTAGGAATTGTCTTTTATGATTATTTTCTTCGATAGTTCGTCGTCTATGGAAATGTCATTGAACCTTGTGACCTTGTTCACGAGTCTTTCGTCTTTGCACGATACCACCGTTAATCCGCTTTTCTGAATTAGTATTGTATTTACTTCCCAATATTTGCGTTCAATGTACATAATTATGTGTCAATTCAGTGACCATCATATTTATATTCCGAAGTTTATTAAATTATTGTATTTCTACTTTTCTATTGACGTTTCTTCAACGCTTTGGTACTGACCGCCGCTTCGTCTTGTACGTAAGTAGTTAATGTTGTATTTGACCGTGTAAGACCTAAGCCCATTAATTGGGGCATGTTTATTTTAAGAATATATAACATTTTACAAAATTCGAGATATAATATGTGTCGACAGTATTGTCCATGCATATCCTTACTATTTCTGACACGTAATTTCACCACCGACAAATTTAATCGTCCTGCTTCCAAACTTTTTTTCTACATAATCATATCCCTTACACTGTTCAACCCACATAATACTCAAATCAGTCGTTCCATGCATTTAAAAGTTGTGTTACCTGGGATGAGACGGCAACAATATACAAGGTAGATTTCTAAGATCAAAAATGATCCGCATGGCAGATGTAAGGAGTAGGTTAATGTTTTTTTATGAAAAGATGGTATTTTAAATACAAAGAAATATATATTAAAATAAAAAAGACATCCTAACAAAGGCTGTCTGGCAAAGGGCTTGCTTAGGTTTAAATAATATATGTTGATACCGTGGGTAGTTGAAAGGACGCATGATGAAATCTTCTTTTGTGAAAATGAATCTCGCATCGTGAGATGGGCAGAACTCCAGGCGATTGGCTCCCAGCCAAAAGGACCCTCCAGAAGCAGTAGAGGCGGATGATTCTCGATGCCAATCATCATATCGTTCACTTCCCCTTCCACGTACCCCTTCCACCTTCCCCGCCTTCTCTCTCCCCTCTCCCGCTCCCCCGTCCCGCTAATCCCCCTCCTGCGTTCCATTTATTCAGTCCCAGTGCATTCAGTTTTCAAACAGCTTGCGTGTCACCTATTACAATTTTTTTAATTCAAATTATCATTTTTCGTGTATTATAAATATATTAATTTTTGTATATTATAAGATAAATCAAATATTATAAGAACAATCAATCAAATTTGGTACATAACGTAGGTTTATCTGTAATTCTTAAAATTAATTCATTTATTTAAACTGTTTTGAATATTTAATTCTGATTCCACAATAATTTTTTTTTTCGAAATGTTATTCTCAACTTTTTGACAGTTTCGCAAGAATTTTTGAGATGATCAAAATGTTTTCAGATATATTGTCACGTGGTTGTAATAATCCAGAAACCTTTGCGGTGGTTTAACCAAGATATTTTGAAAGTTTTAAACATTTCCTTCACTTCATGGTCTACTATTCGTATTTCGACCGATTTCTTACATATCTCCCTTAAACATTTGAAGTTTTTAAGCTCTTAAAAAAAATATATGTTATTTTTGAAGATAATATCTAGATACGTTTCACGCCGAAACGCAAATTATATGAAATTCCCTCGATAGAAAAAAATCGCAAAGTATGCTCCGAAAATTATTTTAAACAAGTCTATTTCTTTTATTTTACAAGTAATATTTGTGAAAAAATTCACAAAGTTTCTTTAAATGACACTTAAGATACGTTCCACGAGATTTTTGCTCTATTTCAAACGAGTCATGTTTTATTAAGCTTTTTCGCAATTTTCGCTGCTATTCCACGACTTAACAGCGCGCTCTGTCCAACACTCGTAGATACATATCTCTCCATCTTCTTTTTCAGCGCCGTGCTTTTCAAGAGTGCGGCCTTAATATAGCAATACAAAAGACCTTTTATCCCCAAACACATTTGATTTGTATATATATATATAGATTTCAAGCATTACAGTACATTCACACAACTATTTTGTTCCTACTTTATAATTACATTTACTTTCATTATGATTATTTCCTGTATAATATAGACCTTCCCGTATGTACACTGTATATTTATGTTTTGATGTGTATCACTTTTACGTAAAAACGTTTTTAGGCGTTTAAATAAATATATTACCGTTGTATTAACAAGCTGATAATGCGATATAAATACAAAATTCCCATCACCCTCCCTTCCCCTCTACCTTCAGCTTCACAACATAACCCGTTTGGTGATGACATACTCCCTCAGGCCCCAGACGGTTGGGAACAGTTGGAACTCTTGTGCGGTGTTCATATAAAAAAAGTGTGTCTTAGAGTAAAGTCAGAATTAAGGGAATAAGATCTTCCCAGCCAACATTCTTAACTTTTTAATGCGTTATATAACGCTCTTACAACGGAAAGCTTTTGAATATCTGCTCTTCATCTTAAATTATAATGATATTTGTTTATCTATGATCCTCTACAAAAAGCCCAAAAAACAATAATACGTGCTATCAACAAGCGACCGACAAGATATTCCTCCACTAGACTCTTCACTGAATATAATGTCTTAAACATGGTCCAACAAACTCCATCTAAAATTTAATCTAACGCATTTCGCATAAGAAAAAACCCTCTTAAATCACAGTTACACCACCAGAACAATAACCAACCGACACTACAATGTACCTACACTACGTATCACATCAGCTCGAAGACATTTCATGTACCTAGCTCCTCAAATATTTAACCTTCTCCCTGAAAACTTAAAAACCGAAACCCATCCCCAATACCTTATCACAATCCTTATCCTTACATTTAGAAACTATGATATGTAAAACTTGTTACTTAAATTGAATTTAAATAAAATAATTACAATTTGTTACTTAAATTAAATTGTTTTGCATAATTATAATTTTTAATAACTATTATTATCATATTGAATTTCATAATTTAATAATTGTACCCAATTTGTAAACTTCATCCGCCATAACACAGGGACATCCCTAGGATGGCGGATGAATTAACACAATTTTTTTTTCAATGTTCAAAGTTCTTTAAATAAATAAATAAATATCTTTTATGCATCAGGTCGAATTACCGTTGATGGTATTGAATTAATTGTAGAGTTGTTCAAATTACCTCCGACCTCCGAAGTTTTGAATATTTCACCAACTGACGGTAATAACTTTATTCTTTTATGACCACTCGTTAAAATACTAGATAATGTTCTATTGCAGATCTAATTTATTTTGCGCTGGGACCAATACCATCGTTATATTATATCGCAAAGCTATCGCAGAAGGCCATGAATTTTTCAAATCCAGAGAGTGTTTTCATCAAGGTGGAGCCAGGGTCCCAGGAAGAGCGTGGAGATCTGATGCCACATAAAAACACAGATATCTCCCTCCCGGATGTGAAGAAAGAAAGTTTGCAGTGTGCGGCGAGTATTCCGTCAGCCAGTAAGTTGCATTTCGGAATTCATGCCAGTTTTGGGATGTTTTTCACATTCAGATATTATCCCTCTGCTGCTGACGTAACGCCTGTCAGACACAGCAAAATGTATATGCTACGAGTACGTTGCCATTATGCGGGGCATCGTTCTGTCTTGCTCAGTACTTTCCCGAGCTAGCTCCTGCCACCCGTCAGTATGCCGATCGCAGCCGTTGTGATCGCATGCGGGGAGTTGCAACCATTAAGTGACCATGAGACATAAGGTAGGTAATCAGTTACAAATCTGGTAGATTGTATTTATTGTCAGTGAAATAACTATAATGCCGTTCTGTTTCATAGACGTCACGTCATTAAATAAATTATATTCATAGTGTCTGGCAGTCAACATATTTCATTGAAGTCGTCTCAGTATTAGCGTAATCGTTTTTAGAGAAAGACCTTCAAAGAAAAGAAAGGGTACTGGAACATCAGCTGATATTTTCAGCTATGGTTAGAGGAAGAGAAAGAACTCAAATTCGTTGGTGTCGACAATGAAGTAGGCAATTAATTTGTTTTTTATTGAAGCGGAAATCCACGAAAAAAGCGAAATTTCTTTCGGTGAAGTAGAAGACAAAAGTTTGAATGAAGACCTGATACACCTGTAATGATGAACTTAGCTTTCAAAGGTCGTTGCAGCATTCACGGAGCAGTAAAATGATGATATTTATCAAATTACCATTGGAAAGTGCAAAGTGCGAACAATCCACTTAAACATGTTCACAGGATGCATCGTTTACGCTTAATCTATCAATGGGTAGAAATGCGAAACAACAGAGATAAACAAAATAAATGGAAATAAGAAAAATAAAACATAACTAAGATATGGGAAGATTATTATTCCAATTATTTTAGCAAATTCCTTGCATTCTTTGGGTAGTTTTGAATTTTTGATAAATTACTGATATATTATTTTAAATAAGCAAAATTTAAGCATTCATTTTCGTTGTGATTTATATTAAAAAAAATAAACATCTCCTATAAAAAAGTTTTCGCCTTTTTGAAAGTAGAATAAATTTGAACACAGAAAGCTCATAATGCTAACTCGGAATCAAGTCAATTCAACAACTCTTTGAAAAGTCATTAAAAGCTATTAAAAAATAATTTTAAAATAGCCGTTAACCCTTACCTAAATTAACCTATTTAACCAATTTTAAATTATTTTTTTTAGTATCACTCAATGACTTTTCTGATGTGGTTCTGAGTTGGTTTTAATCCGAATTGGCCGGTCACCAGCTCATAGGTATGGCGATACCTGTACACATCTCTAAACATGGGGTGGCTAACCTTTTTTACCATCATGGACCATTTGAGCCTTGAATTCACAACTTGAATTTCATGGTTACATTCTGAACACAAAACTGATTTTAACATAAGTGTGAATCTGAATTCCCAGTTTTTATTTGTATTGCACTAAAAATATGCTATCCCTTTTCCTCAGAAATTAGAAGCACGTGATATGCGATTCGAATTTTAAACTTCACTTGAAGATGAGATTGGTTTCCTTCGAAAAGATGAATCCATCAATTAAATTTCATGTTACATTCTGAACACAAAACTGGTTTTAACTTAAAGCGATCTGCGTGAGAGTATGTTAATTAGGAAAACATCCAGAGTACGCAAATGGCTTTCCTCCAAATTTTGCAGTGCATGTGTCACGAGAATTTCATATCACAACGGTTTGCTTTGGAATACGTCAGCAGATGGAACCATAAATGTGTATTTGGAACACATTTTTTAGTGAATCCTCGTGCGAGTCCCATTCATTAATGTTCCCAAAATATGAAAACGATCTTACTCAGATTTTTGCAGCACATGGTCTGCAACTTGACTTGCGTGTTACGAACTTCTCAAGTGAAAGAATGGTTTCCTTCGAAACATGTCAGCAGATGAACCCACAACTGGAATTTTATCGTTACTTTCTGAAAACAAAACTAGCTTAAATATGCGAGTCCATAAATTGGATAAATTTTATAAAATTATATGCTTTTAAAATTATTTTTTGATCTGAAGTATTTATAATTTTTCAATAACGTCTAAAAAAAATCAGTAGGTATATAAAATAATCAGAAATATATGTAATAAATAGACAAACAGAAAGATCTTAGTCGCAAAACACGTTCTCGGATCTGTTTTTTTTGTGTGTTTTTTTTTAAATAAAATTAAATTTCTGGAAAGTTATTTTCCTGGATTGTTAATTGATATTGTATTATTGCGTCATTTGAAATATATTTTTTAACTTCTTTTGAAAATGTAACAATTCTGCGCAAGGGACCAATAGTACAACACTATATTAATAAACTAGCTGACCCGGCCACGCGTTGCTGTGGCTAACGAAACACAACGCCATCTACTGGATGGTTACCCAACCTTTTAACTCACACCGCTATCTGTTATTTTGCATACAAATCAAATCCACACCGCCCGCTTGCCAGCCCTCTGGCAAGCGGGCCAATTTACACAAAACATTGACAAATTATAAACCTGAACTTTCCTCACGAATCACTCTATCTTTTGGTGAAAACCGCATTAAAATCCGTTCAGTAGTTTTTGAGTTTATCGCGAACAGACAAACAGACGCGGCGGAGGACTTTAATTTATAATTTGTATAGGTAAACGTTTTCAAAATTTAAAGTGTAACTTTATTTGATAAAAAAACAATTTTTCGTGATCAATTTGGGTTTTTTTTAAAGGGCTATACATCTAAAGCCCACATAGAAGGCCTTGAGGAAAATAATTTCTCTCGGGGCCTGTGTCACCTTAGAAAATGCTGTGGAAACACGAAGAGAAAATTCTGTTGCAGTAAAGGGTATGGGGGGTGGATAGGAACCTAGGGGTCAGTGCGTCCAGGGTGACAGACTATGAATCCATCCCTCCCGCTGAGAAGTCAATGGATCAAAGACCTGGACACACGTCAATTGCTAAGTCACCAAATGTAGCGAACCACTTGGGTTGACCTGTGGCAGAGGTGTTGGTTATCCAATAAATGGTTCCCGGGGTTGTACCCACACCCGCGTCCTAATTTGAAGTAATACACTGTTCTTCTCTTCATATCAACTTATTGTGTTTTGTTTCTCCAGGTGGAATTAATATGGAGACGGTTACCATCAAGATAGAACCCGCACCCGAAGAAGAAGTTGAAAGAGAAATTCCTTCTACAGAAATTGAAATAGACATCCCGGCTGATGAAAGCGAATATTTCGAGCGTTCTGAAAGAATTACCCAGGTGGCAGGTAAAATGTTTTTTTTTTTTGTATTTGTAAACATAAACAGCCTTACTAAAAAACGTCATAAAATTTTATTCAACTGATAAACGACCGTGCGTGTGAAAATCTTACTTATTTAAAACTGATTAATAATAGTTCATGGAAAGAATATACACATTGCTTAAACAGCCAAAGAGAGTGGTTTATGTGCTGTGATCCACTGGAGTGACAGTGCAATTTAAAACTTTTTGCTGCCAACATAAAAATTGCCTTTTATATTAGTAACTTTAAAAAAATACAGTCTTTATAAAACTGTGTAAAAAATACACCGTTTAATGGTCGTGAAGTGTTTTTTTTTAAAGTCTTTTAGTGTTTTCTTAATGTTTGCCTTTTTTATTTTACTGAACCTACTGAATCTAATATCTTAATCATCTTTATACGATCTTTTTCAGACGGATTCCTGAGGACGCATCCTGGGGAAAAACAATACTCTTGTTCTCATTGTGACTATTCCTGCCCTCGAAAGTCAACGTTAGAAAACCATGTTCGCACCCATACGGGGGAAAAACCTTTTTCCTGTCCCGAGTGTAATTTTTCATGTTCAGTTAAGTCTTCTTTAAAGCTTCACATAATGACTCATGGTGGAAAAAAACCTTTTTCGTGTCCTGACTGCAACTATTCATGTTCTCAAAAAGGACGTCTAAGAACGCACTCGCTGACTCACAGTGGAGCTAAACCTTTTTCTTGTCCCGACTGCAGCTATTCGTGTTCTCAAAAGGGACGTCTAAGAACACACTCGCTGATTCACAGTGGAGAGAAACCTTTTTCGTGTACTCACTGCAACTATTCATGTACTTCGAAGGGAAGTCTTAAACATCACTTATTTACCCACAGTGGGAAAAAACCTTTTTCATGTCCCAACTGCAACTATTCATCTTCTCGGAAGGGACATCTAAGAAGTCATTTGCTGACTCACAGTGGAGAGAAGCCTTTTTCATGTCTCGACTGCAACTATTCATGTTCAGAAAAGTCGCAATTAAAACGTCACATGCTGACTCACGGTGGAGAAAAACCTTTATCATGTCCCGACTGCAGCTACTCATGTTCACAAAATACACATTTAAAGCTTCACATGCTGACTCATGGTGGAGAAAAAGCCTTTTCATGTGCCGATTGCAACTATTCTTGTTCTACAATGAGAAGTCTCAAACATCACATCTTTACCCACAGTCGGAAAAAAACCTTTTCATGTCCCGACTGCAACTATTTAACTTCTCAAAAGCGACATCTAAGAATTCACTCGCTAACTCATAGTGGAGAAAAACCTTTTTCGTGTCTGGACTGTAATTATTCATGTTCAGTAAAGTCATCTCTAAAGCTTCACATGCTGACTCACAGTGGAGAAAAACCTTTTTCATGTCCTGACTGTAGCTATGTATGTTCTCGAAAAGGACAATTAAGAAATCACTCGCTCACTCACAGTAGTGAGAAACCTTTTTCATGTTCAGAATGCAACTATTCATGTTCGCAAATGGCGCAATTAAAGCTACACACGCTGACTCATGGCGGAGAAAAACCCTATTCATTTCTCGACTGCAAGTATTAATGTTCTACAAAGGTTGAAAGGGGAATCTAATTCACGAGTTTACCTACAATGAAGAAAAACCTTTTTGCACGTTCCGTCTGTAATTATTCGTGTTTAGTTAAGCCATCTTTAGAGCGTCACGTGCTGACTCACAGTAAAAAAAAAAAAAATTCCATGTCCCGACTGAAATTATTCATGTTCTCAAGAAGGAAGCCTAAGAATTTACTTGATTACGCACAGTGGATATAAACTTTTCATTTCCCCACTGCAACTTTTCATATATTTAGTTTCGCCTTGCGACATTGTAAAGTCTATTTGATTATTTTTTATGAACAAAAAAAAATTCTCTTGAATATGAGCATGCGTTTGAACATGCGTTTGAACATACTTCCCAGACTTATTTAATAACCCGCCTGGTTGATCTCGCATCCCAGTCATCATAGCAATGTGAATATAAAACAATCGAATAGACATCGGGCGCTTTGTACTAAGTGCCTTATGATTCTAGTTATACCTGCTGTTTTAGTTTCCAGGTTTATTTTGTTTTGTTTAGGTATGTATTTTTTAAATTTAATTTTTGTACATGTAAAATTGTATATCCTATGTGATGCGCGCTCGTCTTCCAGACCGAGCTGCCGGATGCCGAGATTTTAAAAATCATTCCGTGTCAGGCACTGGCTTCGAATAGTTCATATTCCTAGTTCCTACATCTAAATCCGCGTTTTAGATGTGTTTTATAAAGTTAACAATAAACTTATTTGTCTTTCGAATCTTTCTTTTCAAAACATCTTAACACATAAGGAGTCCTCGTGCTCTCTCAGCACTATCAATATATTACTATCAATATATCACTATCACTATCAATTATATATTTTTAAATTTTTTTTTATTATTTTTTTTTTTTTAAATGGTATATATTAAAGTATTACTGGTCTTCCATTAAAAGCATTTGCTTGTGGATGGAAGAAGAGTTTACATTTTATTTATACCTTTAAACAGTCACGTGTTTCACATAAATAATTAGTGCAGTTAATACAAACACATCGCAATCTTTAACTAAATGACATCCATGTAATCCATAAGAGTAAAAACAAGTATAATTTTTAGTGTTACATTCATGTGGAAATAGGGGAAGCAGTCTTCCCGTTGCTGATTTCTTTAAAATGATTTTTGATATAGTTCGATAATTGTATTTTGTTATTAATGATTCTGATTTCTATGGGTAGGTTGTTAAAGAAGTATTTTCCTTGGTATGAAAAATGATTTTGAGCAAAAGAAATGTTGAGTTTCGGGCATACAAATACTGAGTCTGGTACGATTTTCCGTTACGAATGAGTGTTTTTCTTTTTCTTTTACAATTTGTAAGATTGATTTTTTTATAAATAGGTTTTTGAATGTTGGGACTTTAAATTCTTCAAATATTCGTTCAGTGGGGAAGTCTAGAGGTTTTTTTAAATAATTTTTATTATGAGTTTTTGAACGATTTCTATGGGGGTCAGACTAGTTTTGTAAGCTGCTCCCCAACTGGTAACGGCATACTGAAGAATAGACTACTAATGCGTAGTATATTGAGTATAGATTTTTCGTTGATAAGAAGTTTCTAATTCGTAAGAATATATAAATTAATTTCCTAATTCTTTTTATCGTATGGCCGATGTGATCTAGCTGGTAAAAAAACAAAACAGTACAGACTGGTTTAAAATCAATGGTAGCAACTAGCGTTGGCTCCGCCAGCAAAACGTCTGTCATCGAGCCTGCATCCTATAGATATATATTTTTTCCATATTATAGACAACTACCCTTTTCATTGGAAACAATCGTTCTAAGAACTGGTTTGTAATCTAGATAGCATCTCGGATAAATATATCGGATTTTATTTTATATGGAACATATTGACCTTTTATAAAAGTTAAAATAATTATATGCAATGTTTTATATGAACAACTCTCTTTTTATTACTTTTGAAGGTTATTCCCATTAACGTAATATATCATCGAATAACAAGATAACACTAATAACACAGGCCAACAGTAAAAAACTTTTCACATTTCACTATTAAGTATGCCTGGTGAGCCTTAAAGTCCACTTCTTGCACAGCCATCTTGACTTTTTCCTGAAAATTTAGGTGATGTGAGTGAAGAGCAAGGGGAACGGTTTCATCAGGATATAAAAGAGATGGAGAAACGATACAAGGGACGGTGGAATATCAAAATGATGGGTGATTACTGTTGGTCACTTCACAGAGAACAACAAAACGCAACACATCGGCGAAAAAGCTACGCAAGAAAGAGAATAAAATAAGCATCTAATATTCAAATTTAAGTAATTAAACATGATTGTAGGCAAAATATAACCAATTTTAAAAACTGTCAATTTTTTAATTTTCATTGATCAAATTTTCCTTATTTTTTTAAATATTAAATCGATATTGTGAAAGAATGGTGGGTGTTAAAAAAACTGCTATGAAGTACGGTTTCAGCATTCAAAATGACATAAGATTTTGGTAAATTTGTTAAAAAAGTTTTCACAAACATTTTTTTTGTTGGCCTGTGTAATCTTTACAAAAATACGAAATGGAACAAGACAAATTAGGTTTTAACTCAAGATTGATTGAATAGTCAATTTCTCAGAAATTAGCAGGATGTGGTATTCTTCTCAAATTTAAAGCTTCACTCTGTAAATGAGATTGGCTTCCTTTAATGAATCTGCAATTTATCATTTAATTAATCATTATGTTTTACACACAAAACTGGTTTAAATTAAATCTGTGCTCGGGGATTTAAAACTATATTCAGAGCATGGTTTTTCTTTGATTTTGGCAGCACATACACAGTCCGCAACTAGAATTTTGTGACTGCATTTTGAATAATATAATGGTTTCCTTGAAATGTCCACAACTAAACATAACACAAAACACAAAAATCCAGTACTGGAATTTAATCGTTACATTCTGAACACAAGAAGCTGGTTTTAAATTAAGAGTGAATGTTTATGCGAGTCCCCGGCTTTAGTTCGTATTACTCTCATAATGTGTGTATGGTTTTCTTACATATTTTGCAGCATTTGGTTTGAAAGTTCAAAAATTTTAACTCCACTCGAAATATTAGAACAGCTTTCTTCGAAATGCGTCATTACATTAATCCGCCACTGGAATTTTGATAGATCATTCGAAAAATGAAACTGGTTTTAACTTTAGAGTGAATCTGCTAGCGAGACCCCACCTTTAATTGAAATTACGCACAAAACACGAAAATGGTTTTCCTCCGATTTTTGCACTTGGAACACATGGATCCTTCAAAATGCGTTAGCAGCTGAATCTGCAATAGAAATTTTCATTAATAACACAATAGTGGTATAAACTCAAGAATGGATCTGCGTAGGGTTCAACCAGTCCACCGGCTTAAATTATATTTTTCTCAGAACACATTTATGATTTTCCAGCATTTTATAGCTAATTTATTGACTGCAATGAAAATGTTGTAATATTATTTAATATTTGACGGCCAGCGTGGTCGAGGGGTAAGGCTCTTGACTCGCAATTCGAAGGTCGCGGGATGAAATCCCGGCGTGGGAAAATAATTTTTATTTAACTAATTTGTGTTATTTCACAATTGATTCCTTTAAAAATAATATATTGTATACTTGCGGCACGTTCCGGAGTGGAAAATACTCTCAGTATCGCCCTGGTGTAAGACCACCATTCCGAATTGAAACGTTGCTTGAAATGCTTTTTAATTTGGGAGGCGGGCATTGGAGGTTATCCACCACATACCCGCCCTGGTGTAAGTAACAGATGGTTACTTCTTCAAGGCTCTCGCAAGATTCTATTTTTTTTGTTAAACGAAGCTACATTTATTTATTTTGAACGAAACTAGACCTCCAGTGTCCCTGCATACGTTATTAGAAAGCAGTATGCAAGTGCTTAACAGGAAAAAAACATAATACAGCAAGCAGGTTAGTAATACAAGCAAAAATAACAAGTAAAGCAAAATAAAACTCGTTCAAGAGGCTCACAAGGCAGCATTGCATCATTGTTCACTCAAACTGCAATTATTCACAAATTAAATTCGCTTAATCTTCGTTGTACTGCAACTGCGTTCAGTGGCATAGCTTCAACTTGATTAGTATTAAAATAATTTATACATAATCCATTTGATAATAACAGCATGCAGCTTGAACTTCATACTAGTAGTAGGTAATTATAAACCCTTGCATGATTGAAGGACGCGTGCCTCGTACTGAAAACGGGTTTGGAGAGAGAATTAGCGTAACAAACCCGTGGATAACTGGAGGACGCGTGCCTCGTATTGAACACGGGTTGGGAATGAGAAATAGCGTTACAAACCCGTGTTGGTTTCGAACACGGAAAAGGAAATACGCTACCTAGGCACCAAATAGCGAACTACCTATGGCAGGGATATTGGTTATCCAATAAAGGGGTCCCGGGGCAGCGACACCCCCACTTAGCTCTAAAATTATGATAAATAAATAAATCAAAGCTCGTTTTTTTTATTATAAACAATAAACAAAAAAACAGTTAAAATTTTTTTTTATTGAATGATAGATTGAATGTGTGTTCTTTTTGAAGTTGGTGGGACTGTCGGCCATTCGATTTGTCCCTCAATCCAGGAGATGTAGGGGGCAACTCTTGTGGTCAGATAAACTTGGCCCCTACCACTACCTGAGAACACCCCCAACACTGTCTGTGTGCACGCCACAGAACCTCCGTTGTACACCTGTAGAGGGGCGCCAGCTGTTCCACCCTGTTGACAAAAGTAATGCAGCATTTTTATATTACGATCTTTAAAATAGTTTTACCTACAAGTCCCTCAACTCAAGCGGAACATATCGATCGTCCAATTAGTCAGACAATAATTGCGAAAATTGAAATTAGACTTAAGTATGCAGTTATATGCAACAGTGTACCCTATATCTGGTACAATATTCAGATTACTCATAAACACCACCAAATCAATTGAAATGCACAAAAACTTGTAGTAGATTTAAAAAAATGTTGATGTTTTCTGGGTCACTACTAGGATATTTCAAAATGTCATACTAATGTACCGGACCGTTATTTATTTATTTATTTATTAATAAACGCTCTTTTTCGGGGCTTTTACATTTATAGCATAGTTAGAAAAATACATATTTATTGTACATAACTGAACTGCCTCAATAACAAAATTTTATATTTATTCAAAGATAAATTGAAGATGTCCACTGACTTGGTATAATTGTTTCCCTCCATTAGTATTCTGGGCAAAGAAGAATACATATGGTAGTTAGTCCCAGAATTTCTGCACTGAAATAAATCCTGACTTCTAGTATTACGAAGTGGAATTCGGAAGCTTATCAATTCAAGTAATACCGGACTATCAACTAAATCATTTAGAATTTTATATAAAATTTTATATTAAATATAAAAATACAGTCAGTGAAAATTCTTCTGTCTGACAATTTAAGCATATTCATATCGTTTAAAATAGTGTTGTAGTTTAACATAATTGCTGGAATACCCATTTTAAAATTTAGAAAACGTAAGAATTTGTTTCGTATTCTTTCAACAGCTTGTACATGCATATCATAATGAGGATTCATTATGATATGCATGTACAATATTTATGTCTAAAAGGTCGAAATATTTCCGCTTTACAATAAAACAATTTACGATGGTTTTCGAGTAGATCAGTTCGTCACAAATTCCCTTGTCATCGTAATAATACAGGATCTAATGCTGAATTTTCAATAATAAATCGCCTGCATATGCTTGGTAATAAATATGTTGTTGATGATGTGAAAAATATTGAGATTATCAACGTATAAACATAATTTAATTAAAGCTGTTTTTCAGCGCTTCTCTGTTGGATTATAATCCAATATACTTTGAATGTTTATATTCTTCATCGATGTTTACTTCTTTTTTAAATTTATTATTGTTTTGGATTTGGATTTCTAAATTTATTTTTGTTACGTACTTTACTTACTTATTTTTTCTAGTTCAAAATATCTTGTAGGTATTCATGTATATGAGGTTTTCTTTTTCTACTTTATGCTGTCACTTCAATATGTACTTTTAAATTTTTTGGCATTTGAATATTTATTCTTAACTATGCATATTCTGTATCCATTTCAAATTATTGTAATTCCTATGTAAAAGCCGTTAATCGGCGTTAATTCATAATCAATAAATAAATCAAATCCAAATAAATGAAAAAATTCTTAATGCATTTGAAAACTGTTTTTTGAAAGGCAATGGAATACGCTTTGAAATTTTGTTTTTAGAAATATTCATTTAATTTTTAAAACGTGAAAATTTTAAATGCAAGCAAAAGATTTAAAAATTGCTCACGCTATGTTTTTTCTAACTGAAATTTCTGATAACAAAAAAAAAATAAAAACATACGCACATTTTTTTACACAAGTGTATAATGAACGTTATTGTCAACCCGCTTCGTCTTTTCATGTAAATATAATGCATAAAAAATTCCCAAAGTTCATAATTTTTTTTTCAAATTGCGGTCGTAAACTTTGGTTTCATTAAGATTTACCTACATTTAAATTATTTTGAGGTCAATTATTTGATATGAATATAAAGCGTATTGTTTTCTCTTTCTAACACCGTTTAAATCATATTTCTAACCATGACGGTAAGGGAGACGCAACGATTTCTATATGAGCTGTTTTGAAAAGTGAACAAATTAGCCTGGGGGGTTATAAAGAAGCAAAATTTTATGACGTTGAAGCAAACCATATTTTTATACATAAAATTAAATTAGGGATTGTGTCTAAGATACTGAAAAGAAATATTAATTAGGGGGGGGGGGGGGTGGCGTAGCGTGGGTGTCAGCCGCCCGGGGCGGAGGAAAATTTTGCCGCCCCCCCCCCCCTATATAGGTATTTCGAATTTTGCCGCCCCCCTATATAGGCCCCGGGCGGCACTTTTAAAGGGCGGCAAAATTTCACAATAAATTATATATATTTTTTATTATTTTATTTAAAGATAATAAAATAAAATAATTCGATGTGCAGTTCCAAAATTCTAGTTGCTGACTATGTGTGTTCTGCCAGAATCAAAGAGAAATCGTTTTCATGTTCTGAGTGTAGTTTCAATTCACCGCATACAGATTTACTTTAAACCAGTTTTGTATTCAGAATGTAAAATTTCAGTTGTGGAATCATCTCCCGACACATTTTGAAGGAAAACATTCTCTTATTTTAAGTGCAGTGATAAAATTCTAATTGCAGACTGATATGAATGTGCTGTCAAAATCAAAGATAAATTTCGTGTACTGAGTGTAGTCTTAATTCACCCCATTGAGATTTATTTAAAACCAGTTTTATGTTCAAAATAAAGCGATAAATTAAATAACCAGTTGCAGATTCATAGAGGTCCTAGACAAGTTTTGCATTCGAGTTGCATGCCATACATTACTCTGCAAAATTTTTAAAATTGACTGTTCCATGTGTCACTATTATTTTGGTTCTCTAACGCAAAATCAATCTTAAGTTAAAACCTGCCTTGTGTTATAAACACATTGTAAAAATTCGAGATGTGAAAAATTACATGGATACCATTATCGATTTTCGAGAGCAGTTATAAATTTGTAGCAGAATTTAAAACAGGATTTTTTGGAAGAAAGTCGATTCATGTGATATAAAAACCGTCGTATAAAAAATGCGGTCGTTATAAAAATAAGGAAATCTACCTATACCTATAAAGGGAGTTTGAAATACCTATAAAGGGAGGCGGCAAAATTCGAAATACCTACATAGGAGGGAGGCAAAATTCGAAATACCTATATAGGGGGGGGGGCGGCGAAAATTTCCTCCGCCCCGGGCGGCTGACACCCACGCTACGCCGCTGCGTACACCTTGATTTTTTTGGATATTATCCTTAGATTCTAGTATAAATTATCAGTTGTGTAATATTTTAAACACGTCTGTCACTAAAGGGAATAAAATTTGGAAAATAACTTACCTCCAAAACTTCGTCATTTGTCTGTTTGATGCAAAACTGAGTGGCTTCCCTCACCCCCCCTCCACCAACTGTAGAATCGAAAAGTTCAGAACACTCTTCGGCAGGAAGAATATCGACATCCATCTGTGCGAGAACAAAAGAGATATTTATTAAGGGGGTTAATAGTCTAATGGCACGTCTAGTGGCACGAATTGTAGGTGTTTTTTCAAGTGCAACAAGAAAAAAACCAATAATATTTTTACCAACTTCTATTTTGTGAAATATTTATTAAACATTAAAGAATCCATTAAAAAAACTCAAACTAAAGAAATAAAAATTCAGAAAGTTACAGGGTGTTGAAGTGGAGGGTCTCAAAAAAATGGTGCGCCCTGGTTGACACGATTGCAGTAATCTAAAAAAAAAAATCCTAATCCAAAAAAATGCGGCTATAGCCCGAACTAAGGAAAAGTAAAAATTTTTTTTTCGCAAAATGGCGGCTGTCTGAAATAAAAAAGACGTTTTTGTACCAGTTTTTTTGACTTTCCGAATTTTTAAGCGCACCCCCAGATGGGGAAAAAGAAACAAAATAGATAGGTGCAGTTCAGTTCAGCCTTCTGAGCGAAGCAGAATAGAGGTTGTGAGACTAAAAAGAAAAAGAAAACAAATAAAACCAAACCAAACAAACGCAAAAAAAAATCAAAATTGAAAATGTCCGTTGGATCACAACAGTGTTCCTTGGAACAGGAAACCGGAAAACAAATAATAAAACACAAAAATAATAAACAGGAATCTTGATAATACATCGCCTAGAATAGCTTAGTGAAATCTAAAATAAAAAATGTGAAAAGAAATACAATAAGCCTAAAGATAAGTCACACAAAAATAAAATAAATAGAAACAAAACTCATCCATTAATATAAGATAAAGATACATAAGATAAAGATGATGTAAAAAAAAATATATATATATATATATGTATTTATAAAACATAAAATTCAAGCAGCAGATGTAAGCATGTAATAAGAAAGTCCGTGGATTCAGGAGCAGATACACCTGGCACCTACATGATTTTACAGCTAATCAGCGACTCTAAGAACAGGCCATCTCTCAACCCAAACTTTCGTAAATTTCCTCAAGCGCTGAAAGTTCATCGTATTCTCGTAGTAACTTGCAAGCCATCTAGCATTTCCTCTCGAGCATCCGTCAAAATCTCGCAGTGCCACAGCGATATTGATATATTATTTATAGGCCGGTTATGTATGTCTTTCTTTTATTTTATTTTTAAATATTATATACAGAAAGGTTACTTACGTGTCTGACGATGCCTACACTACCAGCGTCCACCGTAATAATACCCTTCAGTGTTTCTTTAGGCAGCGCGTTACCCGTGTGGAGACAAGCGGGCAGGGTGTTCTTTGTGAAAACCACACTAAAATATAGGAGAAAACGTTCGTTAAGATGAAGCTAAACGTGAAATCACTATTTACATACATTTTTACTCTGAATTAGTTTACATTATGAACATCAAAAAATATGCTACGGATAAATTGAAGCTTTTACTAGCTTTTCTATGTATTGGAATTACAATAAAATTATTATTTACATAACAACAAATATAAGCGTAAGCTACTAAAAAAATGTTTTTTCATGACTTAACTATGAAGCCCAAAATGCCCAAATTGGGCCTATATTTGGATCACGAAAGACGTTCACATTCCTTATTCTATGGTTTCAATGCACAAATTAATTGAACCAAATAATTTCTTTATTGACTGAAATCCAGCAAGCGATTATAACGTTTTTTGCAAAATAAATATTTTCTTTATTGACTGAAATCCAGCAAGCGATTATAACGTTTTTTGCAAAATAAATATTTTCTTTATTGACTGAAATCCAGCAAGCGATTATAACGTTTTTTGCAAAATAAATATTTTCTTTATTGACTGAAATCCAGCAAGCGATTATAACGTTTTTTGCAAAATAAATATTTTCTTTATTGACTGAAATCCAGCAAGCGATTATAACGTTTTTTGCAAAATAAATATTTTTATTTTACGTTAATTTAAGATTATCAATTTAGGAGGCTAGTATGGGTACCCGTGGACCATTTTATTGGATAACCAAAACCCCTGTCGCTATGTTTAGTGACTTAGCGCGGGTGCCCGGGTTCATACGGTGTGGTTTGTCTAGGTTTTGGCGGCGGATGGGTTTGCCCACTTTGCTCACCGATATCTTTTTCCTTCCCAGAATTCCTCATCTTAGGTACATCTATATGCGAATGCGCGGAACTTATCCGAGGTTCATGCACCATATGGAGTTACTTGAGGCAACAAATAGATTTAGTTTGGAAACTAGACGTTATGCAAATCTTGCAATTCTTAGTTTTAACATAATCCATACCTATATTGACAGCCCATTCCTCTTGGAATGCTACGGTTTATACGTGCCTGAAAACTTCAGTCGTAGTCGTCGACACGACTTGTTAGCACAGCCTAGCACAGCATAGCATAACAAGAGGAATGGTACTGTTGAACGAAATATAAAAAACACTAGATATATGCAACTCTTCTTTAGATAGCCTTAAGATTTTTTTGTATAATGATCATTTTCTTAGGTGTTAAGATTGTCAAAATGAGAAAATTTTACTGTAATTGGGTTATTTATCTGTTGTACAATTTAAAAAAAATATATATATATAAATCAATAAATTATGATTTTTTGTTGCACTCATTAAAATTGTTGAAATTAAGTGACAGAAGAAAAATTTTTGATCTGATATTTTTGTATAAAATCGTTAACTATCAGTTGGATAGCCCTGATATATTAAAGTTGATTAACTTTCATATACCTACAATAAGATCAAGGTTCCCTAGTTTGTTTTATTGTGACAACTATATGTCGGTATCAGGCTCCAATTCAGTTGTAAATAGATTACACACCATTGGAAATTTTTATGCCAATGTGGCTGATATTTTTAATATTTCCATACTGAAATATAAGGTTGTACTGATCGAACATTTCAGCCAATTATACGTTAACGAGGTCACTACATAATGATTTTTTGATATTATTGTTTATTTTTAATGCCTGTATAATGTACTATGACTGTAATTAAATATACACAAGCTTGTAAATGGCACTTTGTGCCGTAAATTTTAAATAAATAAATAAAAAAAAATAAAAAAAAATCTTCCTTTCCATAAAAAAAAAACTCTACACCTATCATCCCCAAAGATAACATAGGCCCTGAAGAATTTTTTTCCTCAGGGTGTGGGGCTAATTTAAAAAAATAGATTTGTTGTTTATTGTTTATTTTTTATTATGTAGGAATAAAATTTCTCATTTGAGTTATGTAAATAAAAATACAAAATGAATTTGAAAAGAACACTCTTACTCTAAGAAAGTTTTACTCCACCACGATAGTACAAAAAAGTTACTTACTTTTTATTCAATAGTAGGAGTCCAATATCATCGAACAATTGTCCATCAACGAAATCATCATGAACAATATATAAAATGATGTCATAGAGGGTTCCTCCGATTCCACCTGCCAGTCCACCGATATTTGCGAAGTGAACCAGTCTCTTACTGCAAATAATGATTTGAGGGTTTTAATAATTGGCATAATATTCTAGAAATTCTTTCATTCAAATTGTCTTTGAAAATCTATACTAATATTCGAGTAGTTTAAAGTTGTTGAAGTTGCGTGGGTGTCAGCCGCCCGGGGCGGTATATAGGTATTTCAAACGTAGATTTCCTTTTTTTTACAACCACCGCATTTTTTATACGACGGTTTTTATATCACATGAATCGATTTTCTTCCAAAAAAATCTAGTTTTAAATTCTGCTACAAATTTATAACTGCTCTCGGAAATCGATAATGGTGGTATCGATAATGTGTTTATAACACAATGTAGGTTTCAACTTAAGATTGATTTTGCGTTAGAGAACCAAAATAATTGTGACAAATGGAACAGTCAATTTTAAAAATTTTGCAGCGTATGGCACGCAACTCGAATGTAAAACTTGACTAGGTCCACTATTAATCTGCAACTTGTTATTTAATTTTTCGTTATATTCAGAACATAAAACTGGTTTTAAATAAATCTCTATGGGGTGAATTAAGACTACACTCAGTACATGAAAATGGTTTATCTTTGATTTTTGCAGCACATTCATATTAGTATAGTATAGTATATAGTCGAACGTATAGTATATAGTCGAACGAAAAAATTTAAAATTTAAAAAGTTACAGGGTGTTGAAGTGGGGGGTCTCAAAAAATTGGCGCGCCCTGGTTGACACGATTGCAACCCTCCCAATAATCTAAAAAAAATAAAATAATTCTTAATCCAAACAAATGCGGCTATGGCCAGAACTAAGAAAAAGTTTAAAAATTTTTTTTCGCAAAATGGCGGCTCTCTGAAATAAAAACCACGTTTTTGTACCAGTTTTTTTGACTATCCAAATTTTTTTAAAATAGTAAAAATTGAAATTTTGTCATAATTCTAGTTCCCGCCATAAAGGAATGTATAGAAAAAGCTCACCAAATTTCAAATAAATTGGTTTAGTAGAACTTGAGATATCGTGTCACTTTTTTCGAGACGGAAAAAAGTGGTTTGGAAAAAAATGAGTTTAAAATTTGTTCTATTTAGATTTTGGTTAGATTTCGTCCAAACCGCGACACTAAAATGGTTATATTTTTAAAAATAACACGAATTTCGAAAAATCCTTTTAAGGAGATATTTTTGAATATTTAAACTTTGGAAATATGAAGGAAAAAAAGTTTTTTTTTCAAGACTAGAATACTGCCTTAAAAAACTATAATATACTTAAAGTATATTATACATTAAGAGGAAAGTATGCGCGGCCCATTTCGGCGCGTTTTATACAAATCTTAAATTTGGATTTAAGATCAAAATACCCAACCAAACTGAAAAATTATTTTTATAATCAAAAGGTATATCAAATATCTAGTAAGTATGAGAGCTATTTTATTTATTTTTTCTATAAATTATAAGATATAGGCCTTAAAATTTTTAGTGTTTCAACAGGGAACTGAACAAAATTAATTATTTTTACAGAATTTCAAAGGATTTAATCTTAACAAGTGCATCAAATTTAAATTTGGTGCACCTGTTAACTCCTAGAATACATAAGAAAAATACTATTTTTTCCAAAATTAATCCTTGCCTTCTCCACTACACTTTCTTACGTATTCTGATAACGTGTAGTTATACACGGTGTCCGAAAACTCGTAGTACAAGTGGGAAACTGGGGAATCTACATCACATTTCGAGTCGATTTTGTGGTATAACTTTTTTTGATTTAAGCCTTCGTTTTCGAGTAAATCGAGTCAGAAGTTGATTTTTTTTGGTCGAATTCTTGTAAATTATTAGTCACGATCATAGTACCTAAGTAATAAAAACTATTCAAAAGAAAAAAAAACAAAGAAATCCGGATTTAAAGCATTATTTTGAAATCGCCCATAATTGAATCCATTGTAAAAATAAAATATTCGGTCATTCCACGGTTGACCTGACCTTATACACAGCTCATAGTTCAAATTGGTTTGCAAAATTAGCCATCTCTATTCGCTCGGCTCAATAAACACGTGAGAGAAGAGACAAACTATATTTAAATTGAACAGTACTGCTTGGGATTTCCCGGACTCCGGTACAATGTTGTTTATTGTTGTTTCCGCAGTTTATTACAGCGTATCGTTTGTTGACAGTTGAGATTACAGCTCGTTGCGTTTTTAAACTTTATAACAAAGTAAGGTAAATCAATTCGTGAAATTTAAACGGTCATTGAAGATATTCCTCCGTAAATATCTTCAATGACCGTTTAAATTTAAACGGTTATTTAAGACGTTCGTCTGATAATCATAAGGAATGTGGTTTGTGATAAACGATTTGTGAAATTTAGACGGTTGTTGAAGACATTTGTCTGGATAATTATAAGGAGTACGTGGTTTGTGATATACGATTGTGCTCCGCCTCATTTTGGCCTACAAGTTCGAAGATACCTCGATGAAGAGTTTGAGGGCTGGTGGATGGGACGTGCTGGACCTATCGCATGGTCATCGGGTCTGACACCAACGGACCTTTTTCGGATTTGGATTCGAAAAGTGCAACTATCAATCATAAGACGGGCCTTACTGTACCGGTGATAATTTTGAACAATTTGTTTTGTTTTTGGATTGGAAAAGGAACATTGCTACATAACGTAAGTAGGCACCTACCTTTGCTAATACATAATTTTCTGTCGGTGAGCAACCCTAGAATAGCCAAAAAATATAATTTTTGTTTTTTTTTTAAATGTAAAAATGCACAAATCGAAAAACTTGATGTTTATTTGGGTTCTCTATGTGATGTAGATTCCCCAGTTTCCCGCTTGTACAACGAGTTTTCGGATACCGTGTATATTTGGGTTCTCTATGTGATGTAGATTCCCCAGTTTCCCGCTTGTACAACGAGTTTTCGGATACCGTGTATATTTGGGTTCTCTGTGTGATGTAGATTCCCCAGTTTCCCGCTTGTACAACGAGTTTTCGGATACCGTGTATATTTGGGTTCTCTATGTGATGTAGATTCCCCAGTTTCCCGCTTGTACAACGAGTTTTCGGATACCGTGTATAAACGCGCTTTTTATTCCATTTCCAGAAGAAATAAAACATTACATTCGAGATTGATCGCCATTTCTGTCAAACGTCCAAATGCACCCAGCGTAGCGCGTTGGTAGCGTGTAACTGAAGTCTAACTCGTAGAGGGCGCGTAGCATCGTGTACGAACACAAGTAAAATAGTATGGCGGATACTCACGAGCGGTGCGTGTGCTACGCGCATCAAAGTCAAGTCTCTTGCAGGTATCTCCGTGTACAAAGGCACTTAGGCCCTCCGTTCATGGAGATACTTACAAACTACGTGATTGTGACACAACCACAAGCACACTGCAGATGTATTACTTTTTACTGCTGGTTTCCGTACACGGCGCTACCCGAAATATACTGAACTTGATCATTTTTCACGTGCAGCCGTGGAGTTAACACGATGTCAAATGACTTTTTTCCAACATCAATCCATGCCTTCTCCACTAAATCCTTTCTTACGTATTCTGATAAAGTAAAGTTGTATAAATATGCATTTTTTCCACTTCCAGAACAAATCTAACATTACTTTCGTGTTCAGACGCCGTTTCCGTCAAACGTCAAACGAAAGTAGACACGGACGCTGCAACGCGTAGCGCGCTACCAGCACCGTCGGTAGCGTGCAGCTGACTTCAACCCGACATCCGTCGCGTAGCGCCGGGTACGAACACTAGCAAAATTGTATGGTGGGTACCCACGAGCGGTGCGCGTGCTACGCGCATGAGGCTCGAGTAGCTTTTAAGTAGCTCCATGTACGGAGGCACTTAGGCTGCCTTTAGGCAGCTGCCTTTTCACTCATAAGAAAATTTTACGACTTACGTAAGATTTTGACAAGTTACTCACAGTGCGTGCGATTACGGAAGTTATTTGGAAGCTTAACTTACGTATGTTTTCACAGCGACCGCTACACAAGTATTTTATGTGTAATTTTATTAGCGGTAAGGCTGTGCTGCTGTAAATAAAGACGAAAGGGCCCAACTTAAGTGGCCCGAATAGAAGTTGACTTGTTCCCCGGCGAAAATTAATTAATTACGTTAAGGAAATTAATTTTGTTTTTAATTTTATCCGACTTATATTTGGTAAAATATCCGAAATCCACTGTGAATCTTTTGCACACTAAGGGTTGATGAACTAATCTTCTTAAAAATTACAATATTATCATTTTTGCTCAAACTCAGGGCCTCCTGTGAGGATTTCATATAAAAATTAATTATATTGTAAAACTTACGATGCTATGGAGCCACTAGTCAACACCCACTTTTCGCTAACAAGGGTGCCAAAGGGAACAGAAGTCCAAAAATCGGCAACTTCACTCAACAAGACCTAAATTCAATAAAAACAACTGTTAATTTTACAAATAATTTGAATTAAATTGAAGCAGAAAAGAGAAAAGCTAAAAAGTTACTGATTTACTCTTAAAGTTATCAATATTAGGTTCTGGGGGTCAAACACATAATAAAACCTTACAAATCGGATCGATAGGCATAACTTCCGACGGTTTAATATCGTTATACCGCGCACAGTTTCACTGTTGACAGCCAAACCGATATGGACAGAAAATCGATATACGAAATCGATATACAAAAGGCATATATTAGAAATAATGGACGATAAATAAATGGGAAATACCAACAGAATATATGTATTTGAAAATCATCGGTAGAATATCAATAATGGTTCTATGACAACTCATAATCAACTTAAAGCAACACCTCTTAGGCTAGGTTTACACACATAAGTTTTTTTCCCGTAATTCGCTCGTGTAAGCGATTTATGGCCAAATTACCAATGTAAACGACACCAAAAGTCACTTAACGTAATTTAAAGCAAGTTTCAGAACTTCTTCTTTCGGAAGTTTTTTGACGGGTCTAATCGCGTCCGCGCGAAATTCCGGCCTTCTTACAGCTTATTAAATCAGTTTGATAAGCTGAGAGACTTCCCACAAGAAATGGTACCAAAATGCGTTGTTTGATAGATGTCAAAAATTAAAAGACAGTTGTTTTCGTAGAATGTTTTTCGTATAAAACTAGTATTTATTTACACTTATTTAAGTTTTCTGAAAACGGGCATCCTTATATTCAATTAGCAGTTCGATCCTTTCGATTCTCAATGTTTCTGTTTTTAACATTACGTGTTTGAATTCGATTTAGGTTGCTGTCAGATAGCTGTCATTCGGTTAAAATGAAAGAACTCCTTTAAATTCTGCCTTTGAGGCACAAAAGCATTTGGATAATTGTTAAATTAAAGCCAAATTCTTTTTCAACACTTTATTTTGGGTTTTTCGTCTTTATTGAAAGAATCGCGCAAATTTGACAGTAGTTGACAGGATCGTTGTTGACAGGAACAGATCGTTGACAGATCGTTGTTGACAGGAAGCCATCTAACTGCAAATAAATTTACAGATGTAAACTGTCGGATAAGCATTTACACAGGTCGAACTTCCGTGAGCATTAATTATCACAAGTTGGATGCATATGTAAACTCCTGTGGGTAGGTAGGTAGCTTGTCAAAAACTTCCGTTAAGTCGTAAATTTTACTTACGAATGTAAACCTAGCCTTAGAAAGTCATTAAAAGCTACGAAAAAAATGAAAAGTAGCCCGTAACCTAAAGGGCTTTGGAGGCTTCTACTAGCGGCTTGACGGCAGGAACGTTTGATTTACTCATTGCTTTCCTCGTTAAGTACCTCAAAACTTGGTATTTGAAGAACCACTAAAGCGACAGCGCATTTTAAAACTTTTTTCCGTTTGCTCGAAATTTTCAGAAGATAATATTTTTTAATTTTTCGCCATCATTAAAAAAATCATACCATCGAATTTTAACATGGAGACAAAAAACGTGTTATAATGCTATATAGCCAATAAATTTACCGTTTATCTCATATTTGTAGGATTTATAAAAAAATATATATAAAAAACCGGAAAGTTTATAACCGCACGAATCCTGCGTGGTTGTTACTTTGAAACTGCGGTGAGAGGTACTTATTCGAGTCAACATAGAATATTTTCGATTTCTGTATATTGTCTGTGGTATACTTGATAACGATGTGCATATCTATGAAAAAAGGACTTAATTTTAACTGTCAACAGACGATCTGAAATTCTTTGTGAAATATATATATATTTTTAATTTATTTTTAACACCGTTATAATAGATTAAGCATTTGAGCTTTGTTTGAAGTCAAAAAAAAAAACGTGGGAGCTACAAATATTAAAAAAAATGTCGAATCAAGGAGATAATTGCCTTTTTTATCCGAAAAGCAATCGGAATCATTTAAATGGCGCCAATACATGGCAAAAATCGCTCCAGTGATTATTATAATGTAGGTTAATGAATTCACCAGATGTGGGTATTCTCCTAGAAGCACTATTGCTCCGTTCTCGTTCTCCGTCCGAACAGGGCAGAAGCTTGCTCGTGTCTGGCTGTTGTCCGCGTCTACGCACGGGTGGGTCAGCTCGGCCAGGTTCACACAGTAATCCCAGGCCTTGTAGCCCGTCAGGGGAACCTTGACCAGGCCAGTCAGCAGCGGCGGGCAGACATCACTCCTGCAGCACACCGAGTCGTCTTCAGGGTCGCTGGAGCACATCTGGAGATACAACAAATTTAAGGACATCTATTCATATCCACATACAATATCTCGATTTGGGAGGCGGGTATGGGTACCACTTTGGATAACCAACACCTTTGCCATAGATCTCTAACGTTTCAAAGACTCAATCATGTCTTATTACGACTATAAGGGATCGAAATGAAAATCTGGTCTCCTTCAACGGAAGCAATCAGACGAGCGATTCTATATCTTTTGTGGGTTCGTTATCGGGATAACGGATGTGATGTGTATAGCTTTTTCTGTGTATAACGTACATTAAATGAATAAATAATCATTCATATCTATTCTAAAATATGTGACAGTAAATATGTAAAAATCTTCAAATCTGACATGAGATCACGTCCATTATCTCGATAACGATCCACAAAAGATATAGAATCGCTCGGCCGGCTTTTTATTAAAATGCTTGGGGTAACTTTTACCGCCCTACCTCTGGGTTATTATTCAAAAAGTAGGTAAAAAAACATCGGGTTTTTAAACGATTATATAAACCGTTCCACTTGCATAGAGAATACCACTGACTTGCAGCGGCGTGACTTGTATGGGAGAGACGAAAATACCCGGACACATCTCTTAGCTTTGCGATAACGCAGGAACAAACTTGATGTATACGAACGTACCACGTACGTTTTGTGGGTTTCAGGTTTAGTTATTTTTTTTACCTGAACGTACGTGATACGGTTTGTTGCGTTTAGGCGATAATATGAATTCAATTCAATAATATGATTATGAATGTTTTTGACGTTCGGCAGATATATGCAAAAACAATCCTCATTCATCTATACACAAACATACATAAATACTATCAAAAAAGATTGAATACTCACTTAAATACTCGAAACAATAATAAAGATTTACTACAAACTCCCATAATGCATACTACTTTTGGTCACCGTAACTTTATATACCTTGCAACAAGACTTTACAACATTCTTCCAGACTTAATAAAAAAATGCGACTCACAAAAAAATTTCAAAGAAAACATAAAAATTTGGATTAAAAGTAATGACAGGGCCTTTACCGGTGCACTCACCCAAATCCGCAATTACTAAAGACACCAATGTATTGGTTGGTACTATTAGAGCTTATCATTAAAGTAACCATCATATTATTAATACAATAATGTAGGTATGTTAGTAAGTATTTTAGATTGATGTACAAAATGACTGCCTCAACACAGGCTAGCCTAGTGAGGCAGGTTATAAGAATCTTCAACTATATAACTAACTAATTTACCTTTAACCTACTGTTCATATGTATACTACTTTCTACTTGTAAACTTTTTGTACTGATATAATCTATTGTAAACTACACTGAATATGTATTTTCTTAGTTATAATGTTCCAAATTTCACTGAATAAAGATATTATTATTATTATTATATAGCGGACGTATCACGTACGTTCGTGTGTGTAGGGTGGTTTAAAGTGACCAGCTCAGAAGCTCCACTGAAGCCAGATTTCAGTTAGCCTCTCAAAATAACTGTTAATCCTGTACAAATCGCAAGTAGAATTTTGCAGCTACGTCTAAAAAAATCTGTGCAGAAACGGGCGGTCCGTTTGATTGATTTTCGCATCTTAACAAACGGATTGCAATCTTTGGAGCACAGGCACAATCGAGTGGGAATCGAAGGTGCACGGTAGGAAACACGCCAAAAGCGTGCTCAACATACGTGCACGGTTGACATTTGTCACATGTGAACAGGTCGCTTCTACGACTCGTTCTTGAGTTCAACATCTCGCAGCTGTGGAACGTTTTGCCAACCTCTGCGTTTCCTCCTTCCTTCAACATGGGTCTCTTCAAGACTTCCTTCCTCTCCTCAAAAAGGCTCTCCACACAGATGACGTAGGCCCTTAGGGGAAATTATTTTCGTCAGACCCACTTTTCAACGGAATCAATACTTTTTTAAAAAGATGTTTAAATTTTGTAAACATCTATTGATAAATAAGCGTGACAAGTGACTTTAATTAGTTTATATTCTGTTGACATCACAAAAGGTGTTAAGCAAAGCTGCGTAATGTCACCGTGGTTATTCAATCTATACATGGATAATTGTATGCAAGAATTGAAAGAGATGGGATTGGGCGCGAAATTGAGTGATCTAGAAGTATGTTGCCTGTTGTATGCTGATGATGCGGTGATGATTTCTAACAGTATGGAAGATCTACAGTCGCTCGTGTCTAGGATGAACGAAGTATGTATGAAGAATGAGTTGATGATGAATGTATGTAAGTCTAAAGTAATGGTATTTGAAAGAGAGAGTCCGAAAACAATGTGCAACATAGTTGTGAATGACGAATACTTGGAGCAGGTGGATGAGTTTGTATATTTGGGAAGTATGTTTACGAGAGATGGGAAGACTGATAGAGATATCGAAATAAGGGTGAATGCCGGTAACTCCATTAATGGAGGACTGAATGCCGTTGGCGGCAACAAAAAACTGTCAAAAGAAGGGAAGCTAGCCGTCCATAATGGAGTGCTGGTACCTACCCTGATGTATGGCAGTGAGGCATGGAACTGGCAGAGAAAGGATGAAAGTAGACTGAATGCTGTAGAAATGAGATATGCTAGACGAAGTCGGGGACGCCCGAGGAAGACATGGCACGACCAAGTGAAGCAGATACTTGAGTCGGGCCATATCAAGAGTCAGAATAATAGAAGAGCATGTATGAGACGATGTATGAATGTGAACGAAGCAAGGAGTGTGTGCCAAGATCGAGTCGTTTGGCGGTCCGTTCTCTCTGCCTACCTCTGCCTAACCGTGATGGTTAGTTAGTTAGTTAGTTGGTTATATTCTGTATGCACTTATAAGAAGGTGATAACTAAACAATATTGTAATAGGGTATCCGACAAAGTTAAAGCTTGCTTACTTGCGGTAGGTGTCCTCTGCAGGCTACCCCCTTAGCGTAGGAACATTCTCCGAAGGGAATGCACGTCGCGTACTCTTCCTCACCAATTTCATTAATCAGGATGCAACCTTCTCCTGCAAATATACAGTAGGTATCATTAGGCTGGCTTTACGTTCGTAAGTTTTTTCCCGTAATTCGCTCGTGTAAGCGAATTATGGCCAAATTACCAATGTAAACGACACCAAAAGTCACTTAACCTAAATTAAAGCAAGTTACAGAATTTGTTCTTTCGGAAGTTTTTTGACAGGTCTAATCGCGTCCGCGCAAATTTCCAGCCTTCTCAGCTTATAAATTTGATAAGCTGAGGGACTTTCTGTAAGAAATAGTGCCAAAATGCGTCGTTGCGAAATGTCAAAAATCAAAAGACAATTGTTTTTATTGAATTTTTTCCTATAAAACTAGTATTTATTTCCACTTATTTGAGTTTTCTGAAAACAATGGCATCCTTCTATTCAATTATCGGTCCAATCCTTTCTAATCTCAATGTTTCTGTTTTTAAAATTACGTATTTGAATACGAAGTCGGTTGCTGTCAGCAGCCGTCAGGTAGCTGTCATTCGGATAAAATCAAAGAAATTCATTAATTTTCGCCTTTGACGGCGCAAAAGTGCGTGGAGAATTGTTTAATTAAAGCCAAATTCTATTTCAGCACTTTATTTGGGCTTTTTCGTCTTTATTGACAAAATCGCGTAAATTTGACAGTAGCAGATCGTTGTTGAAAGGAAGCCATCTTACCCCAAATAAATTTACAGATGTAAATGGTCGCATGAGCAGTTACACAGGTCGAACTTCCGAAAAACTTCCGTGATAAATAATTACCACAAGTCAGATGCATATGTAAATGCTCCTGCGAGTAACCTGTCAAAATCTAATCCGTAAATTTTGATTACGAGTGTAAAGCTAGCTGTACGGGATCAGGCACTATTGTCGCCAGCCGCACAGACGACGAAGTGGGAGGGGGCCGGCTGGCCGCTTCGACGCCTAGGGAGAAATGGGGAAAACGAGGGAAAATGTGGGAAAAGGGAGAAATGGGGTAAACGAGGGAAAAATAGGGAAAAATGTGGGGTAAGGGAAAAGTGGGGAAAATGAGGGAAAAATAAGAAAAATGTGGGGTAAGGGAAAAATAGGGAATAAGGTCGAGGAAGGGTTGTAGGCAAGGGGAGGAAGGGAGGTAGAGGGGATCGAAAAATTGTGATTTGTAAGTTTTTGTCAGTTTGGGACATATGAGAATAGTTCACAAAGAAATGTTAGAAAGTTGACGAAAGGTAATAGGGTGTAGGTATGTACACAGATTATGGTTCGTGCTACTTTGCACAAATTCCATTTTATGCAAAGTAGACGAAGTAAAAAAAGGGTGTAACTAGCGGGGTGAGGTCAAGCCTTGTTTTTGTCAATATTGACTGCTTGACCCCGTGAATTACTTTATTTTCATTTTACATTACACAGAAATTATAGAATTGTTCTTAAAACAAACGTCCGATACACTAGCCTTAGAGCTTACTGTAAGAGGGAACGTAAGTTTGTAGCAGATAGCTACTTTCTGCTAGTTCCTACTCGGTTCATCGGTCAGCCGCTTCTCGTCTTACTGGGAGATTCCAGTAGTATTCTCAAGCTCCCGCGAAGCGACCGTACAAACTATGAAATTCTTGGAACCAAAGTGCTGCAAGTTTTGTAATATTTATCCTGGAGTAAAAGCTACAACTAGGTAACTCGGGAATCAGCTTTGTTAGGAAATTGAATTATACGATGATAATCAATCTGATAAATTGATTGTTGTATATTTATAATGCCCGCGCCAGACAGAAGTTCAAAGAAGTGAACACTCGTTTGAAGACTTTGCTCACACATTTGGTCACATATTGTTGTACCTGCCAGATATGTGTTCAAAGATTTGTTCACTCCTTTGAGCACAGTTTTCAAATAGACTTCACATAATATGGACGACGATTTGGTCGACACAGTTTGCTTATATTATTTATGTGCTTGTAATTATTTATTACACGTGCAAATAAATAAACAAAAACAGCCAAAACGAAGACGTGAATGGACGTGTGAAATTTATCGTAATAGAATAAGTAAATTATTTAAATTTTATTTTAACACTTACAAAAATAAATCAGGAAAATTATAAGTCTTCGTAAATAGAATAATGTTTTCCTTGTAATCGTTTTTATTTAAAAACTGTTTTTGTTTTAGAGATTCCATGAAAAAAATGCTTGATGAAATGATGCCTAGACCAGTGGGTTACTTCAGTAATTTTTGCAGAATGTCTTCTGAAGACTTTGAAATACTATTACAGAAAGTTTCTCCTTTAATTTCAAAAACTAATAAAAAAAATAAACTCGAAAACGCTTTCATTACTCCACTCCATCGATAGTTAGTTAGATTGTTTGCGCTCGACACACGCAACTGGGCCCCGCGCAGTGTGGCAGGCACACAAACATGTGTACACTGATCCCTTTGATGTGCGCTAGAAAACCTACATGGAACGGCAAAGCGCACATAAGTGTTCAAATGTGTGACAATAGTGTCAAATGCCCGTGCCACACATGTGAACACTTATTGAACACTTCTTTGAACACATGTCTGGCGCGGGCATAATGATAAGTGTTGTTAAATAATAAATTGATATTTGGGAACCCTTAACACGTAAAACTTAAATTTTGGAAATGAGAAAATGGCTAATCATTTTCTAATGTTCCTATTTACAAAAATGGAATGACTTTCATAATTGTTACGAACAAAAACGCAAGGAAAGCAACTTAAGGGGGTATTCTAGAAGCATGAATTGTAGGTGTTTTTTTCAGGTGCAATAAAAAAAACCAATAATATAATTGAAACCATTAATTTAACAAAAATTTATTGAACAAAAGAACACATGAAATAAAAATCAAAAGAAAATATTCAAAATTTTTAAAAGGGTGTTGAAGTGGGGGTCTCAAAAATATGGCGCGCCCTGGTTGACACGATTGCAACCCTCCTAGTTATCCGAAAAAAAAAAACAATTTATTTTTAATTCCAATAAATGCTACTATGGCATGAACCTCGGAGAAGTCATAAATTTTTTTTTCGCAAAATGGCGGCTGTCTGAAAAAAAAATCATTTTTTTTACCAGTTTTTTTGACTTCCTAATTTTTTTAGAATAGTAAAAATTAAAATTTTGTTATAATTCTGATTCATGCCATAAAGTAATGAATAGAGAAGGCTCACACCAAATTTCATGTAAATTGGTTTAGTAGAACTTGAGATATCGTGTCAACCGTCACGAAAAAAGTGGTTTTGAGAAAAAGGTGTTTAAAATTTTGTCCTACTTGGATTTTGGTTAGATTCTGTCTAAACCGCGAAATTAAAATGGTTATAACTTTTAAAATAATGCGAATTTCAAAAAATCCTTTTAAGGAGATATTCTTGAATATTTAAACTTTGGAAATATAAAGTAATTTTTTTTTTTCTAGACTAGAATACGCCCTTAAGAGGGAATAACCAGACAAAACCGGAAACATGTCATTTTTAAATCAACTTTTAGACGTATTGACATTTTTCCACAAAAAATTAGAAATTGATTTCGAAAGACTGTTCTTTTATCTAGTAAATCTATTATTTAAATTTTGAGAAAATATGTTTATTTTTTGTATAATAAGGTTTTACCGTAGGTCATTGGCAGATTTGTTAAATTTTCAAACAAAATTTTGTATTGTACAACACACATTTCAAATCATAAAATCATTCAGTAAAATAAATCAATAAATTATTTGGAAAAACTACTTTTCAGAATTTTTATTTTAGTTCAAATAAAATCATTAAAAAAAGATCCGCGCCTTTGTTTTGTGACGAAAATACTTCAGTTTGTCTATTTATTTACGATCTTACAGACTAATTAATATATTTAAAAAAAATTACATTCTTATTTTGCTTATTAGACATTATTGAAAAAAATATATATGCTTATAATCAAAAAATAATTACAAAAGTACATAATTTTTATTGTTTTATCATCACGAGTTTGAGCAATTTTGAGTGTGGGTATTTATCAAAGCAAATTTGGAATGAAATAAAATCGATATTAAGTTATTATGTTAAAATGCTGGTATGGAGAATAATTAATCTTTCTCTTCGGAACTGCCCTGTACCGTCGCAAGGATACGATCGCAAGATCATCGTTCGACGAAATTTAAATTCTCGGCCGCTGGTTAATGGCTTTTAACGATTGGGAAGTGAATTTTTTATCAGTTTCGCTAAAAACACATAATTAAATTACCATTTGAACTTTCCGCCGCAACGCACCGTGTCGTAATCACCAAAAATAATAAACTGTATTTAAACACCATTTTCAGTGTTTACACAAACCTTACCGATTCACTAAAAACAATTCTGTACTGTTTTATATAGGAATAAAACAATCAGCTTACTGCAACGCAAGGCTTAACTTTATCAACGAAATGAATAATGTGATAAATTATTGTTAATTTTTACCAAAAGTGGATTATTAATAATTCCATTATTATGGATTAATGGCAATTAAACAATAAAAGTTGAAAAATATCGGAAAACAATAAAAATAGATTATGGCGGGAAATAGGTAAAGGCTTAAAAAAAATTTCTGTCATAAGTCTGTATTAAAACTATTCAAAAATATATTCTGAAAATTTCAAACCTAAATTCCACGCCGTTCAAAAATTATACTCATTTGAGCGAGTGTCCCTCGATCGAACTACTACTATTTAACTGCCACTCTTATTTTAAAACGCGTTTTTCTCAAAACTACTTTTTTCGAATTTGTGTAACCTCTAGCTCCTACAGTTTTTGATCAATCGTTGTCAAACTCAGCACAAAGTTTATTCATATAAATGCGCTATATTTGAACCTCAATCCTAAACAGTATCTTAATTTAAACTACTTTTAATTGCAAAAAAACGTACAAAATAATGGTAAAAAATCACGTAAAATTTTCGCTTTCCTCAAAATAATATTTATTTTTCGATTTTTATGAGGAATGAGGTTTAAATAGAAGAAACACTTTTTAAAAACGTATAATATTCTAGAAAAATTGATTTCAAGTGAAAATTGTAATCTCCAGGAGAAACACAAATTGCCCAGCCGGATGGCGACTTACAATGCGCGGCAGCTGATATCACCTTTATTTTTTGAGGAAAATATTTGAAAATTTTTGGATATACTCTGACCATAAAGTATATATACACGGTGTCCGGAAACTCGTGGTATAAGCGGAAAACTGGGGAATCTACATCACATTTGGAGTCGATTTTGTAGTATAACTTTTTTTGATTTGAGCTTCCGTTTTCGAGTAAATCGAGTCAGAAGTTGATTTTTTTTTTGGTCAAATTCTTGTAAATTATTAGTGACGATCACAGTAACTAAGTAATAAAAACTATTTAAAAGAAAAACAAACAAAGAAATTCGGATTTAAAGCATTATTTTATCATAAAATCAATGTAAAAATAAAATAGTCGGCTGCTCAAAGGTTAAATCACAGCTAATTCTTATGTTATGATACCGTAGGAGTCCCCGAATTCGGGTTTACCGCAGTTTAGTTCACGCCGGTTCGCTATTAACATCTATCAACAATCCTTTCGATAAACTTTAAAACAAAGTGTGTGTTTGTGAATTACTTTTGTGTTATTTTCTTATTTAAACAATAGGGCTTGATTAATTATTGTGTAATATACCAACGCAGAATATATGACATGTAAAATGTGTTTTTTGTGAAGTAGTTTTGGATTTTTGTAGTGCAGTGTTTTTTGGATTGGAAACGGAACATTGCTACATAATGTAAGTAGGTACCCATCTGTGCTATCAATTTATCTCACAAGATTTGTTAGAATCGGTCCAGTAGCGAGGATAGTTGATTTGCCGAAAATCGTTCGTATTAGTTTCAAGTAGAGTACATTATTGGCCGCCATTAGTGGGCTGCTGCACAATAAAGTAAATACGCTAATTAACCATATTGTAATGCTTAGAAGAAGTGAAATTTTAGAAGAGGTGGAATAATAAATTAGTAAGATGAAAATAAATACACTATGGACACGAAAAGAGATTAATAGTAGCATAAATAAATAATTTTAGAGTAGCATCTTCTCTCCAACGTCAAAATATTTCCACGTTAACCCCAAAGGAGCCGAAAATTTTTTATTTTTTAATTTAAAAAAAAATTTAATTGTAGAAATGCTTAAATTGAAAATCTTTATGTTTATTAGGGTTCTCTATGTGATGTGGATTCACCAGTTTTCCGCTTGTACTACGAGTTTTCGGACACCTTGTATATATTATTTATGTGTTAAAAAAAATCATGAAAATTACTAAAAATACGCCGTCCTACACCTATTTCCCCCCTTAAACCGTTGCTTAACCTTCCCTTTACGGTGCGATAAAATTCCGCGCGCCCCGGAGCCGTACACCCAGTATACATATTCCTTTACATTGCAGCAATTTGCTATTTCTATCCAAATTGTACGTGCAGTTCCTGCATTCATTATTATGAGACAAGTACCAACAGTCTTCTAGCCGCTCGTTGAATAAAGCGAGATCGGTGTATTTGTCCGCGGCAAACTTGAACAAGAGTAGATTAGAATCAGGTGGGAAGACAGGAGCTGACAGTTGCATAAAGACACAAACAATGGCGGACTTTCATCTTACGTAAAACCTCATCTTAATTTATTTTTTTTCTTTTTAATTCGTTGGTTTACTTACAATTGATTAACCCTTAATTTACCCGGTAGGTCCCTGGGACTCCATTGAAAACTTTCAGCGCTCATAAAACCGTTAGTTTTTGGAGTTACAAATTCTGCGTTCCAGTACCTTCACGCAGTGACGCGCCAAACGCGGGGGGGAGGGGATGTCGATGTGCGAGGCTCCGATTGGTCAGTAATCAAGCTAGTGGAGTCCGTGGGACTCCACCGGGGTATTGAGGCTTCTGTCTTATCTCTATCCAGAATTTCAATTTGCGAAATGCCCTCCTCAAACATTTTAAATGTTTGCTACAGGGGTTACCTAATCGTTTTATTTTACTGGTACCTAATAAATTGAATATATCCCGAATTATCGACATCTATTAAGCTCACCGAAATTATTATTAATAAATAAGTCCGTTAGAGCGATTTTTTACTAAAATTTTCGGTGAATTTGTTATTATAAAATGGAAAAAAATGGTAAAAACAAAAAAAAAACTCTTCGTCACTACCTGTAAATTTATGTTTAAAAAAGTGTACAAAATTTCAAAAAGATCGGTCAAGTAAATTTTGAGTTATGATGTTCACAAACTTAAAAAATTTATTTGCGAGAAAATCGATTTAAAGTTTTTGTATACTCAAAATATACTTGAATAGAGCAAGAGGGCCGGTCGCTTGAAATGCTGTATCTTCGTTATTTTTACTCCGATTTACTTGAAATTTTGACACAATACTTTCGACATGTTGTACATTTAGAAAAAAAATGAGTTTTAAAACCTCACCCCCTCCCCCCTTAACAACAATTTCTAATACTGAGGTTTGTTTGTTGATTTTTGGCTTTGACTGTTTTTATTTTATTATTTGTAAATTGAATTTTATAAATGAAAGTAAGTATATATAAATTTTGTAATTTTTACATATTTTATTTTTTAAATTTTAATAAAGAGCTATATCTTTATTAAATGTATTATTTATCTTAAAAAAAAACATAATTCATTAAATCAATCTCCCCACAGTTTAAGAATATTATCAGCTTTAAGAATATTATGAGCGGTCGACAGTAGAATAAATGAACAAAATTCCGTTTGACTCTATAATATTGTCTGCAAGAAATTTCACCAATAAACCGGCCACACGCCCGCCTGACAACGCATCTCAGCGGCGAGTGAAGAATATTTCAAAAGAATATACACAATTCCACAAGTTGGAGCGAGCGCGCTACAATTAATATCGTTTATAATCATTGGGCGGAAGCGACAATTTTGAATATATTTAATCATAATGAAAGTAAATGTAATTATAAAGTAGGAACAAAATAGTTGTGTGAATGTACTGTAATGCTTGTAATCTATATATATATATATACAAATCAAATGTGTTTGGGGATAAAAGGTCTTTTGTATTGCTATATTAAGGCCGCACTCTTGAAAAGCACGGCGCTGAAAAAGAAGATGGAGAGATATGTAACTACGAGTGTTGGACAGAGCGCGCTAATATGTTAAGTCATGGAATAGCAGCGAAAATTGCGAAAAAGCTTAATAAAACATGACTCGTTTGAAATAGAGCAAAAATCTCGTGGAACGTATCTTAGGTATCATTTAAAGAAACATTGTGAATTTTTTCACAAATATAACTTGTAAAGTAATGGAAATAAAAGAGTTTTTAATAATTTACGGAGCATACTTTGCGATTTTTTTCTTATCGAGGGAATTTCATATAATTTGCGTTTCGGCGTGGAACGTATCTAGATATTATCTTCAAACATAACATATATTTTTTTAAGAGCTTAAGGAGATATGCAAGAAATCGGTAGATATTCAGATAGCGCACGCAGCCTTAACGTGGCACGCGAACTGTTTGAAAATCTGAATGTACCAGGACTGAATAAATGAAACGCCGTAGAAGGGAGGGGAACGCGGAAGGGGGGTTTGCGGGACAGAGGAATGGCAGAGAGGAGAGGGAAGGCGGGGAAGGTGGAGGGGAAACGCCCGAAGGGAAGGAGACATGGTGGGAAGGGGAGGCGGAAGGGGAATGAGACGAATGGGAAAAGACAAGCAGGTAGAAACAATTTATTTATTAGTGGCATTGCAACGCACGCCGGGAAATCGCTGGTAGCATAATAAATAACGGTTTTAAAACTTCACCCAGTAAACAATTAATTTTAAATTCTACTGGTAATAAACGGAGATTACGAAATCCATAGTATCATTTTAGTATTATTCTTCACAATATTTTTGCAGAGAATTACAATAATCTTTTAAGATAATGAATAAATTATACAATTCCACTGGGGATCAAATAAAAATAATATTTCTTCAATAATCCCTATTTCACTTTGTGACGTAATTTTAAATTAACCCACATAGCCCTACAGTATCAATTTTGGTTCCGAATGAAAAATAATTATAAATAGGAATAAAATATAAAAAAATATCTTTATCTATGGCTTGCTTTACCGTAGATATAGTAGGATTTACGATTTTAACCGCTCAGGCCTCGAGCCTATTTTTTTGGAAGGTCAAAATATTTCGGCGTTCCAACAATATCTAAATAAATGGCGTTGTTCTGAACGCCTCCGAAAACTAAAGACTGTTTTAGAAAGGTGGTAAAATAAATACCCTTTTAATCTTTAAGACGACAATATACACTAAAATATATTCAGAATCTTAATGACGCAAGTAAAGGAGCCGGGTACACAAATTGCGACTCGCGACCCGTGTATTGGACGGACCTACTGTCGAATTTGCTCTATCAAAGAATAGAAGAAGACAAATAATGTGGAAATCTTAACGACTCAAGTGAAGAAAGCGTGTAAACAAATATACGCCCGCGGCACAGCGAACGTACGGTCGAAATTGCCGTAGCGGGCCTGGAGATTCGACCTTTCCGCCGCGTTCATTTTAGTTAATACTGAAGAACGTATTACAAATATTAAAGATGTTTCTTTATGAATCCCTCCCAAAGTTATTAATTCGTCGTCTAGAAAAATAAAATCTGGTGCTCACCGCTAACTTTGTAGTTGAAAAACTTGTTTTAAAATAGTTGTACGTAAAATATATTAATGATAAGGTATTGTTTTTATTAATTTTAAATATAAAAAAGAATTACATTCCCAGGGGTCTGTTGGAATAAAAAAGTTATTTTAGTTACAAATTCGCCGACAATGATTAAAATGTGAGTTTAGCTTTTTTTAAATTAAAATTACTGATAACGAAAAAAGCATAAACGCATAAATATTTTTTATTAGGCAAATGTATTATAAACGTTATTGTTAACTCACTTTTAGGTCGTTTCATGTTAAAATAATTAATAAAAAATTCCCAAGTTTCATAATTTATTTTCGAATTGCGGCGGGAAACATTGGATTCATAAAGGTGAACATTTTTATTTTTTTTATTATTAATTTTTGAATTTGAATATGAAGCGTGTTTTTTTGTGTAATACCATTTAGATCATGTTTCTAACAAATACACTAAGGGAGACACAAAGATTTTTGGTGACCGGACAACTCGGAATGAAACCAACTCAGAACCATCTCAGATAAATCATTTAGAGTGATTAAAAAATATATAAAAAATTAGATTAGGGATATCCGCTAATTTAAAATAATTTTTTTCGTAGCTCTTAATGACTTTTCAAGGACGTGTTGAGTTGACATTATTCTCAGTTGGCATGGAACCACAATTTTTATGACACCTATTCTCCAAAAACAGAACAAATTAGCCTGAGGCGTTAACTTTAAGCAGCATACTTTTGTCTTTCTTTGAGTAAAAAACTTAATTGAAGTTTTCACCTCATAAAATGAAAAAATTTAATTTAGAAAATGAGCATAAAATATATATTTTTTTTATAATGTGCATTACATTATAAAAATATGTTTAATATCAACATGTAAACTGCTTTTTAAAAATATTATGACGAAAATCACAATACTTTTTGTGTACCAAAATTTTGTGTTTCAATTTTGGTGCGGTAGGGTTATGGGCGTGTAACATGTTTTCTTTAAATTAATTTTCAGTTGCTTTTAGCGCACCAAAAATTGTCTTTTATTTAAGAAGGTGACAACTGATAACTATATTTTTTTAAACTTGAACTCCACACAGAAGGCCCTGAGGAAAATAATTGTGCTGTGTGAAGGGTTTTTTTGAGGAAAAGAAGGGAGAGTTCTGGGAAGGAAAGGGGTTTAAGGGGTGGGTAGGAATTTGGGGTTCGGCGTATCCTGGTCATCCGCCTCCAAGACCTAGACAAACCTCACCCAATGAACCAGGGCACCCCTGCTAAATCACCAAACGTAGCGAACAAGTAAGAGCAATTCTCTGGTATAAAATTATATTTCCGCATATGAATAGCCCCATATACATAAATAAACCGGACCACACTTACAATACTCGTTTTACGTTAAATGAAGGACTAATTGTACCTAAGCATTTAAACAAATATGGACAAAGAACGCTGGACTATATGATACCTAATTGCTTAAATATGTTACCTGCCGAAATTAAAAAATGTACAAATGGTAAAACAAATATTTTGTTGAAAAATTGGCTTGCCGAAAGAAATAATTTGCATTAGAATAACACAAAAATTCTAACTGCACTTAATCATGTAAAATAAGTTTATTTATATCTCAAACTGCTAAAAAGTAGTTAAAAAATTAATTTAATTGCCGGCAACCCGGGCGTTTATTACAGTAACAATATAATACAAGAAAAGTCTGTAACCCGTCTCACTAGACGATGTCTGTTCTGAGACGGGTACATAAATATGCGTGCATGAACATATTAATACACAATTAGCATATAAAAACATATTAATCCTATAAACACATACACACAAACATAACATACATACACAAACGTATACGCATGCATGCAGTATTCAGTTTTATTAAATTTAAGAGTTTAAATAGCATCTAAAAACAATAACATTTCAACAAAATAATATAAAGTATTAAACTAGACATGGGTAAAACATAAGCAATATTAATAAGAAAGCATAAATCTCTAAAAATTTAAATATCGCATATATGTAAATAGAGAATCAGGATTAGACTAAGATGGGATTATTAGTAACTTGGTGATGCATTCCCTTTTTTTGTGTAGTAACCAAGTGTTGAAATATTTATAGAACCCTTTTAGGTTTTTTTGATTCAAGCAAAAAGTGGTTTTTTTTAGGAATGTGTTGTAAATAAGAGGTGCGAGGTAGGATTCGTGCTTTTTGGCAAAGGTTGATTTAATTTTTGGGACAAGAAGTTGATTATGCGTTTTTGCTCTTGTATTTTGTGGGTGAGTTACGTGGCATGGCGAGGATTTTATGCAGTTAATTTGGATGATCTTTTTAATGAATAGTTTCCTTAATACTTAATTGGAACTTTTCTTTTTTCTGTATAATATTAAATTTTTTGTTATCATATTGTATTACTTTGTATTTATAATAAATAAATTAAACCTTGAAAAAAAAAAAACCACTTGGGGTGATTTATGCCAGAGGTGTTGGTTATCTAATAAATGCGACCAAAGAAGCACAATTTACAAACATGTTTGGTGTTCCAATAAAGGCCATTCATGATCTCACTGATCTAGATTCTGGTGATGAAAATGAGGCACGAATTGAAAGGAAAGGTTAAATCAACGATATAATCTAATTTTATGGTTTTACGACATTTTTCAACTTTTGTTGTTTAATTGCCAATGATCCATATCAATTGGATTATTATTAATCCACCTTTGGAAAAAAATTACAATAATTTATCACATTATTAATTTCATTGATAAAGTTAAGTTCCTATTTATAAGAGTGCGGAATTATTTTTAAAGAATCAGTAATAGGGTTTGTGTAGAAACTGAAAATGGTGTTTAAATATAGTGTACTGTTTTTGGTGATTACGACATGGTGCGTTGCGGCTAAAAGTTCAAATGGTAATATAGTTGTATATTTTTGTGTAGGGCATGTACAGGTATGCATCCTAAAAATCATATTGCGCAAATAATCCATCGAAAACATAAATTTTTTTGTTGTTGATAATATTGTTATATTTCTATACACGAGATAAAAAAAGAAGCGACAGTTTTCTTGCAGATTTTCCAAATAAAAGGAATGTGTTTTCGAAATTTTGTATTTTAGAGTAAATATTTGAATTTTTTCGTTACATAAGTTTTTAGATTTTTAATTAAATGAAGACACTATGAGCGAAACTCAATCAAAAATCTGGAAACAGTAAAATCAGAAAAAGATATTGGCACCTCTGGGACTTGAACCCAGGACCTCTCTCTTTCCGGGCGAGTGCTCTGACCACTGAGCTAAGGTGTAGATATCCAATTCAGTCACTTTTAACACGTAACACTTGTTTATTAATTATTTGTAAATATCAGTTAAATTGTAAAGATAAATCTTAAAAAGAAATTGACTAAATAAAGGGAGTACCTCAAGGATCTTTACTGGTACCGTTACTCTTCAACATATACATAAATGACATTGGAAAATGCTTAGCTCTCCAGAACTTTGTTGTACGCAGATGACATGAAAATATTTTCCCCTGTCACGTGCACCAACGACTGTACCCGCAAACAAGAAGATCTAAATGGCCTAAATATTTGTTGTTCACAGCAGCTTCAGCTCTTAACGGTACAGTATTAATAAAAATGACGGAACTTTGGGAATAGTGTTAAATTCAAAATTACTCTTTGACCGCCACATCGAATCCTTGGTATCAAAGGCTTCCAAGGTACTAGGCTTTGTACTTAGAACCTGCAAAGATTTAAAATAATAAACACCGTGAAAATTCTCTACTTTGCGTAGTACGAAGTTCTTTGGAGTACGCCTCTCAAATCTGAAATCCAGGTACATATCTCACATATAAAGGATTGAGAAAGTGCTAAACCGATTTCTACGATACCTCAATTTTCGGAGCTATCGTCCTCATCTGAGTCAGCTACGTTCTTCAAGATATCGTCATTGAAAAGTCGAAGAAATTCGGCAGACGTACTATTCTTACAAAAAATAGCTACCTTAAGACAGATTGCCCGGTATTACTAGAAAGAATTTAATTAAGACATCATCAGACAAACCAGAACACACGCATTAAATATTCCTCAATGCAACACTAAATCTAAACCAAATACATTCATTCACCGCGCTTCACATACCTTTAACAATTCATACAGTGAATTCGACTTACTTAACACAGTATCTAACATTTTCAAACCTAAAATGAATAAATAATATGTACACATACATACTACTACTTACACAGAATAGATCCATCCCTCTCCCTCCCTCCCACCATCCCACACGCATAAGCTTTTTAACTCTGTCTTGTAATTTTTCTTTCTTTTTCTTTATATTCACTGAATAATTTAATACACGTCAGTGAAAACCTGTTATTAGTTAAGTAATTTATACATATTGTGTGATTCATTGTAAATTATTGTTACTATATTATTCCAATTAAATAAAAAATAAATAAATACGTAAAATAAAACTTAAATGTCGTATCTCTGTTTTCACAGGGAAATACAAATGTTTTATAAATCAATCAATTGAAATGAATTGAAGTACAATATTCAGTGGCGGATTTGCCCTAAGGCCCCATAGGCCCAGGCCTAGGGCGTCCAGATATTAGGGACAGCCAATCGTGACAAAAAAGTCACTGATGATAACAATATATAACTCAGAGCACCTAAATATTCTAATGGCTCGCGCACATCCATCCATACTATATACTATACTATACTATATACTATATACTATACTATAATATTATAAATGCGAAACTGCTCGAGTTCGTTTATGACCTTTTCATGCATAACACAATATAAAGACTTTAATAATTCTTTCACCAATATAAAGCTAAATTATATGCGCAGACTACAGGTTGTGTATGATGGTAAGCTCTGGCGTTATGAAATTATAAATATTAATATATTATATTTATTATACGTTTTCTGTCGCTAACAAAAGCGAGTTTTTGCTAACGTCAGAAAAAAATCTTTTCTATGGAAACAATGTTGATATATTTTTGGGCTCTATGCTGGTAGATACTCAGTCTACTGGTCAGCTACTACTGCAGAAAATTCAAATATCAGAATTCGTTTTTTTTTTGGACAAGCTTCTGTTTTGCAATAAATGACAGATAAGAGTTCCTACATTAAAAATATAATTCGTAACGATTATAAAGACTGAATAATAAATAGTGTAATTTTTTATTATATTAACAAACTTCCAAATATTTAATTAAAAATAAACATCCGGAATGTTTGTAAGCGCATAAATTCCGAACGAATGAACAAAATTGGATAATTTTTTTTTCTTTGAGCAATAGATTTATGAAATTTAGGTGGCAGGTGAGATGTTTGAAAACTGAATGTAAGGGAATGAATGTATGGAATGCGGGAGGGGGTGGGGCTGGGGAGGAGGGGGGATAATTGATAAGTGCAAGCGCTACAGTAATTTACCGTAATGCCATGCGAGCGAAGCCGCGGGGAAAAGCTAGTTATATTATAAATTTATTTACAATAAATTTAATTTTATTACTAACTTGACGAAACTAAGCGAAGTCGAAGAAAAGGCCAAAGCATTGCAAATGGTTTATTCTACTGACTTAGCAGATAATTTTTCAGAAGAATATCTCCATTTTCGTGCTCACTGCAGTGTAAAAAATGAGGATCGAAACAGTGCTGTCAGTTTGTTGAAATGGTTACGAACTGAAGATCTTCAAACCATTTACCCAAACGTGGATATTGCTCTTGGTGTGTGTGTGTGTGTGTGTGTGTGTGTGTACTCTCACCACTAACCAGTCTGGAGAACGATCGTTTTCTTGTTTGCGACGAGTTATAAATTATTTACGCACAAAAATGACGGAGGGTTAAACAAAAGGTTAAACGATCTTGCTTTGCTTAACATAGAAGCAGATTTTTTAAGGAAATTGGATTGCAAAGATCTAATTAATGATTTTGCTGTGCAGAAGAGTTTTGTAACACTTGTGAAACACTTATTAAATATTGTATGAGAATAAACCTGTAGTTAAACCAGTTAAATAAATAAAACCTAAAACCATTTAAAAATGTTTTTTTAAATTTTTTTATTTATTTCTTTTATATATTCAGTAATATTTTTATTCAATTCATAAAAACAGTTTATTTATAAACAAGTTCTGCTAGGTAATTATTATTATACGTGACAGCTGTTTCGCCTTCTGAAGGCATTATCAAACTGTGGTCATGCCACCTACAGACGAGGTATTTATGTTATTTCTAGATAAGGATTTTGATAACTAATTTTTTATTTAACAGTCTCAGTTTTTTTATTTGTCAGTAAACTGACAGAAATTATTAATGGTTATTTATTTTAAATGTTTTATTTAAATGTGCAATTATCCTTGAAACCTTAGAAATTATCACAAACTAGCAGCTATTATAGTTAACTAAATTTCTGAATCGATCTCGATGAAGTTGGCAATAAAGTAAATTTATTATGTACTCTTATGATGGGTACTGAGAAAGGGGCGGCTGGTACTTACTACATGGCCTGGGGCCTAGGGCGGTCAAGACTGCAAATCCGCCACTGACAATATTCCAGAGTAAAAAACATAAACAAATAAAGTATCACTTATCTTTACTAGATATTTGCTATAACTTTTGATTAAATAAAATATTACTCAGTATGGTTGGCTATTTTTGCTTCAAATTCAGTGGCTAATCGATGTAATACTTGATATTTGCAGGAGAAGGTTGCATCATAAAGGATGGAGATCGGGATGGGGAGTACGGGGTGTGCACTCCCTTCTCCGATTGTGCCTATGCTAAGGGGCAAGGCTGCAGGGGACAACTACCGCTAGTAAGTGAAACTCTATCTTTGTTACTTATTGGGTTCACCGCCCCCTTTTCAAATGCGTTATTCCCAAAGATATTGCAATACAAGATATGTGCTATGATGGCCGCCCGACCGTTGGTTGGTGGACTACTACTTAAGCCGCCGCTATCCGAATTTCGACCGATTTCTTACATATTATAATGTTTGTTATTAACATTAAAAGACTTTAATATTTTAAGGTAATATTTATTTGGAAAGTAACTTGTTGACATGTTGACCAGAGTACACGAAGTGAGATCCCATTTCCGGATCTGCCATAGACAAGTATTTGTGTCATAGAAATTTTAACACAACACATTTTTCCCTTAAAAAATTGAAGTTTTTAAGCTCTTTAAAAATATATGTTATTTTTGAAGATAATATCTAGATACGTTCCACGCCGAAACGCAAATTATATGAAATTCCCTCGATAGAAAAAAATCGCAAAGTATGCTCCGAAAATTATTAAAAACAAGTCTATTTCTATTATTTTACAAGTTATAAGTGAAAAAATTCACAATGTTTCTTTAAATGATACTTAAGATCTTCCACGAGACTTTTGCTCTATTTTAAACGAGTCATGTTTTATTAAGCATTTTCGCTTCATTTTTATCACTTAAAATATTAGCGCGCTCTGTCCAACATTCGTGATTAAATATCTCTCCATCTTCTTCTTTTTGAGCCGGAAAGCGCCGCCTTAAGCCGCGGCATCCCACATTTCTACCGATATTATTATTCTACATATTTTCATTAAACAGTTTTAGTTTTAAGCCTCTTAAAAATATATCTTATTTTTGAAGATAATATCTAGACGTATAGACTCAATTTGGAAGGGGTGTGGGTACCGCCGCCCCGGGAAGTATTTATTGGATAACCGACACCTATGCCATACGTCACCCCAAGTGGTCTGCTACGTTTGGTAACTTAGCAGGAGTGCCCGGGTTCATGGGGTATGGTTTGTCCGGGTCTTGGCAATATCTTGTTAACAATATCGGCGACCCCAGGAAACACAGTCCCACCCAGTAAAAACTGCGGAAGAACTGCGAAAACTGCGAAACTATCTCTTAAATTTCAATATCTTTATTATTCCCTACTACAAAGGTCACGATGGGCGCCAAAATACTACAATAAGCAGGGTGATTGTAGGCAATAAGGTTCTTTAGGAAAGGAGTAAAAAAATTATAAAAAAGTTATTATTAATTATTTATCAAAAAACTAAAATATTTATCTTAATGTTAAAAAGGTTATCTATATGTACCTATATGAAAATCAAAATATGCATGCTTGCATGTTTCTTATGCGTTGCTAAACCATTCACCCGATTGCGATGAAACTTTGGGGATGTGATGTGCGCATGCCCAAGATATTTTTTTATATATAATAGTGAGCTATGGCGTCATGAAATTTTACGTTACCTTTTCGAAAGGATACGCAGAGAGAAATAATTTCTTTATTGAGTGGCATTGCACGCGTGCCGGGAACTCGTTAGTATTAACCCATTAACGCCCAAAAAAAAAACTAAAAGTTAAAATTATTTAATTAAATTAATACAATATAAGCGAAACTCAATCGAAAATCTGAAAACAGAAAAATCAGAAAAATATATTGACACTTCTGGGACTCGAACCCAGGACCTCTCGCTCTCCGGGCGAACGCGCTAACCACTGCGCAACGGTGTCGATATCCAATTCGGTCATTTTTAACTGTATCATACTTCGAGTAAGAACCACCCATACTATCTTCATTTTTCTTAACGCATATTCTATTGGCAGCTACCTTTATGTATGATCGCAAGATTCAAACCCGAACTAAATGCAATCTAGATAGTGTCTGGATAAGTCTTTATCCAGGCACTATCTAGTCCTGGGTTCGAGTCTCAGAGGTGTCAATATCTTTTTTGATTTTTCAGTTTTCTGATTTTCGATTGAGTTTCGCTTATATTGTCTTCATTTAAGTAAATATTGCAATTTGAGGTTTTACTCATAAAGTTAAAATAAAAATTAAATAAAACTTAAAATTATTTTTTAAAGTTATTACGAGGCAATGAACAAACAAAAAGGTTTTTTTAAGAAAAATAGAGATAAAAACGTTTAATATCGAAAATAAATGGGTGTACACAACAGTGGGCGGTTTAGGAGTGAAACTGTCCAAAGCAAGGTCGTTCAACACGTAGGTATCCTTGTGCAAACGTCCGGTCCGTCTGATTAATAACTGATCCATGCTCGTCACATGTTCCGTCTTACTGAGCCGGGAGCATACATCAGATTTTGCTTTCCGATTGTCTGATCAGACAATCGGAAAGTCTGTTTCAAAAGAATTGACAAATTCATTATTATTGATGTCTCTGAAAATGCAAATAAGTGTACATCCATTGTCAAAGAATGGCTCAATCAAAACCTCCTAACTCTGAACTGTGAAAAAACTCTCTATATTCCATTTTATAATACCAAAAAGGCGGCACCCTTAACTCACTTAAATATAAGGTTTCACAAAAATACTTGCAATCCTGTATTATGCTCTAGCTGTACAGAAATGAATACGGGAAATACAGTTAAATACTTAGGAATTATAATAGACAGCAAACTCAAATGGACAGATCACATACAAAAGCTTGTTAATAAACTTAGGTTTTTAACTTATATTTTTAAACGTTTAAAATACATAGTTGACATTAAAAGAATAAAATTGGTGTATCATGCATTGGTGCAATCATCAGTATCTTATGGAATAATTGGATGGGGGTGTGTGTATAATACACACATTAAGCCACTAGAAATAACTCAAAAATTAATACTAAAAATAATGTTGCATAAAGATATAAACTACCCCTCCGTGCAATTGTTCCATGAGGCTGAATTGTTAGATATAAGAAAAATTTACTGTAAACAATGTTTAAAATATATATTTACACGAAATGTTATTTTTACAAAAAATAAAAAGCGTTTTAGTAATAGGTTAAATAATGTATTTGAAGTTCCACGGTGTAACACTAGGCTTGCGCAAAGACATGCATATTTTATTACACCAAAAATATATAATGCTTTCTATAAGGCTACAGAAATTGATTGTAAAAATATATCCACCTACAGCAAGTATAAAAATGTATTAAAGTCTTGGATAAATACCGTCGACACAAACATTTACTTGCTGTAACATCTGACCTGCTGTAACTTAACTACATTTTTATTAATCTTTATGAACATGTCTTTTAAATATGTATTTCAGTAAACACTGAATCTATTTTTTATGTATTTAATTAAATTTATTTTTTATTATTTTAAACTTCTACAAGATTTGTATGTTTATGAGTAATAATTATCTGTCTTAAAAACACTCAAGTATACCCACGAACTGGCGATGCCTATGTGGGATTTTTTTGGTTAATCTGCTAATCTATTTATGTTATTCTCTACTTTTTTAAAACTGTTAATATAAAAAGTTTGTATTACAAAATTTTACCAAGTGTACCAAAAAATTTGTTAATAATGAAAAAAAAAAAAAAAAAAAAAAAAAGCAACTAGCCTACAATGATATAGTAACAGAACTTGAATAGAACTTCACAGAAAGTGAAATTAACTTAAAATATTTGATGAATTCGTAATTTTTTTTTAAATATTCAATAATATCTTTTGTGTATCCAGTTGTGTTCCAGCGGCGCCGAAGACAGTTCAGTGTGCTGTACGAGCGAGGAGTGCCCGCCGCTACCGCCTGGCCTGGTCAACGCTCCCGTGACGGGTTACAAAGCCTGGGACTACTGCGTGAGCCTCGCCGAGCTGACTCACCCATGCAATTACTTGGGCGACTCGTCGTCACGATTGGACTATTGCCCTGATCGGTCGGAGAGCACGAGCGGAGAAGTGGTGAAGTCAGGAGATTACCCTCATCTGGTAAGTTACACCAGTGATTCAATTTAATGGCACAAAGATCAAACCGCACGATAGTGGCTGTTCTTCACGGAGGCGTCTACTAATATCTACAGGAATTCCAAAAACTGAACAAATCGGACTAATATCTGTGAGAATCCACGTTCTGACTTATATCTATACGAGGTATGTTGGAACAATATCTGTGGGAACCAGAGTAAGGATAAATATCTACAGCTCAAACTGCTGACTAATATCTATGGAACAGGTGATGTGGACCAGTGTTCCGCAAAATTTTTGCGATCAAGGTACACCTACCAAAACAAAAATTTTTAGAGCTATACTAAAGATACAGACAATCTTATTTAACATTTATTATTAAAATCAATATAATATGAAAACACGTTTAATGAGAAATGTGAGCCTGCTTAATTGAGCACAGGCGATCAAAATTTGGAACGATCGTTGATTATGCTTCTCTCATCTCTTCGACGATCGTCTCCAGGGGTTCTCTTTTTTTATGTCATAGTGGGAGTTGAAAACCCCAATTTGCATAAATAGGTCGTGGCGGATGGTAAGATAATAATTGCAATACCACGCTTTGAAATCAGTGGATACTCATTTTTGTGCCAAAAATGTGCAAGCTCTATTTCGGAAAACTTTACTTTTTATGTCTTCCGGCTTATTCTGTATCTTTTGTGGGATCTATTTTCTGAGATCTCCTGCAGATTGTGTGATTTTCTATGGCTTTTTCTATGGACCGCAGTTTTTGTCTTCAGAATTCTTCGTTCGGTAAGTGTCTAAGGGAAACGCAATCTAAGAATGGATTTCGAACCCAGTCCATAGGTTTCAGGTCACAAATACGTGTTCATTTTTTCTGCTGTGTTTCACTAGCCTGTGCTTCGAGTGTTTCGCTATCAAAGCCTGCACTCTTTTTATTGAATCGACAGCCATGATATTTGGGAACATTTCGTTACTATTTACCATTGAGTGTGGCTGATCCATAACACCAACTTAGCTTTCAATCTTCTCCGATGACGTTAAAGTATTAGAATTCTTGCCTTGTTTTTTTGGTTGCGCTCATTTAAATGGGCGAATATGTCTGCCTGGCCTATTTTACTACCGATCCGATAGTCGGATGGCTTAAGCTGATGCAGCGTCGAAATGTTATTTTGTTACAATGTAGCATTGCAATGAGGCACACCAGCTAACGACCACGGTACACCACTGTGCCGCGGCACACACTTTGCGGAACACTGATGTAGACCAATATCTACAGCACTGACAGAGGTTGGGTTAGGTTAGGTTAGGTTAGGTTAGTACAACCTCTTGCTCAGCTGCCCTCTGTAGATATTAGTCCCACCTACGCTCCATAGATATTCGTCGTTACCACTGGGACCATCTTAGATATTTATCCGATCTTAGCTCTGTAGATATTAGTCTTCAGTCTGAAGTTCATAGATATTTGTCCAACATATGAGCTGTAGATATTCGTCCGACATACAGGCTGTAGATATTAGTAACTGGAGTCGTTCTTCACAGGGGGGCAGTCCCCACCAGTTACACCCTAAATGTCCTAAATTAAATTAAAAAAAACGTTTTCTTACACACCAAATAACAAAAGTCGGAAATGAGACGGACGGTGAACGTATATATGCACCTCCCAAAGGAAACATACAATCATTAAATCATTATCATGCATCTCTCTCACACGTATACAGAAAATGAAACGCTAGGAAAAAGTACTTTGGAAGAAACAGTCACACGTATTTTGCGTGTCTCATCTTTTGTCTTTTTTAATGAGTTAGAAAGAGCTGCAGCATTATAGCGATGATGAAAGTTTGTTTACTGTCGTTTTTTGCCGTCACGGTACCGTAATCGTGAATTGCCACTGTATTTATAAAAGGGCTCCAATCCCCTCGTAACAAAATACTGAACCTTTTATTTTAGTTCAAAAAAGTAGCATAGTTTCGAGCGGGAATCCCTCGCGTTCAAATTAAGCTCAATGATCATCTTGCAAGATAGAGCGTTATAAAACTTAACATTTTGAATTATTTTGTGTTTAGACATCTGATAAGCATGATTTGGCATATTATACCAGCTTTTACCCGCGGCTTTGCTCGTATGATATTAGGGGAAAATTACTGTAGCGCTTGCCTTCATCAATTACCGCCCCTCCCCCCCCAAATTCGATTGATAGTTCTTATAATATAAAAAAAATGAACGTTTGTGATAGAAAATTTGTACAAAAATTGAAACAGGTGGCACGCGAGATGTTTGAAAATCTGAATGTACCGGGACTGAATATATTGAAAGCGGGAGAGGAGGGGGGGGGAATAGCGGGGGAGGGATTGGCGGAAGAGGGGAGACCGAAGGCGGAGTGGGTACGCCTGAGGGGGAGGGGACGCGGGAGAGGAAGGGGAGGTTGAAGGAGAACGGGATAAATGGGAAAGGACACGCAGGGAGAAATAATTTCGTTCTTAAGTGGCATAACTCGCTGATTTCTTTAAAATGTGCCTTTTGTTTGAATATTTATTTATTTATTGTTTGAAACATTTACAGAGTGTTAACAATTATTACAATAATAGAATTGCCGTTGGGATGTACATAGATATTAACACTCCAATTAGAAATGTTCACAGCATGAGTAATCAATGTTTAGTTTTTACTAGACGGAAATGCTTGTAGTTATAAGAGAAATAATGATAATCAAAATGAAATGTAAAACATAGTAGTGTCAAATATAATTTATTTATTTATTTATTTATAAATAAACGCCCTTTTTCGGGGCTTTTACATATATAGCATAGAAAAAACATTTTATTGTACATAACTGAACCGCCTCAATAACAATATTTTATATTTATTCAAAGATAAATTGAAGATGTCCACTGACTTGGTATAATTGTTTCCCTCCATTAGTATTCTGGGCAAAGAGGAATACATATGGTAGTTAGTCCCAGAATTTCCGCACTGAAATAAATCCTGACTTCTAGTATTACGAAGTGGAATTCGGAAGCTTATCATTTCAAGTAATACCGGACTATCAACTAAATCATTTAGAATTTTATATAAAAATACCAAGTCAGTGAAAATTCTTCTGTCTGACAATTTAAGCATATTCATATCGTTTAAAATTGTGTTGTAGTTTAACATATTTGCTGGAATACCCATTTTAAAATTAAGAAAACGTAAGAATTTGTTTTGTATTCTTTCAACAGCTTGTACGTGCATATTATAATGAGGATTCCAGACAGGAGAATTGTACTCAAGTTGGCTTCTAACATAAGCAAAATATAACATTTTAATACACTTTATATTGTTAAAGTTTCTAGTTAGCCTAGTTATAAACCCCAACATTTTTAAGCCCTTATTACAGATTTCTATTATGTGGTTAACAAATGAAAGATTTGATTGAAAAGTGATGCCCAAGTCTTTAATTTGCATTAATGTTTGAAGAGCATTGTTATCAATGTTGTAATTAAATATCACCGGATTTTTTATTCTAGAAAATCTAACAATTTGACATTTTGAGATATTTAAATAAAGTCTATTTTCCATACACCAAATTAACAATTTGTTGATATTATCTTGAAGAATGTTGCAATGATAAATATTTTCAATAATTTTAAAAATTTTGAGGTCATCAGCAAAAAGTAAGATAGATACATCATGAAATATTTTTGTAAGATCATTTATAAACAAGATAAATAAGATTGGGCCAAGGTGTGAACCCTGTGGAACTCCACTTGTTGCATTAATACATACATATCTGCCATAGGTCACCCCGAGTGGTTCGCTACGTTTGGTGATTTAGCAGGGGTGCTCGGGTTCATGGGGGGAGGTTTGTCTAGGCGGATGAAACCATTTTCCTTCCCAGAACTCTCCTTCCCTTCCTTTCCTCAAAGAGACCCTCCACACAGCACCCCCAAAGATGACATCGGCCCTGAGAGAAGTTTTTTTTCTCAGGGCCTCCTGTGTGGAGCTCATGTAAAAAAATACATATCAATAACACAGTTTTAGAAAGAGCTACAGAAATGAGAGATCTGGGAATTATTTTGGATGAAAAACTAAGTTTCGCCAATCATATCCATCAAATTGTGAACAAAGGTATGAAAACACTAGGCTTCGTATTACGAACAACTAACAACTTTAATTCCTTACAAGCCATTAAACTAAAAAACGTATCTCTAGTTAGAAGCCTAATCGAATACAATTCAGTAGTTTGGTCCGCATCTTACAAAATTCACATTAATAACTTTGAGCGAATACAAAAAAATCTAAATTAAATATCCCAGTAGAAGACTAAAAACACGATTTCTTATTAAAAACTCTCAAAATACACACATTAGAAGACAGACGTACAATAAACAACTTAACATTTTTAATCAAAATACCTACCTCTAAATTTATTTATTTATTTATTTATTTCAACGCCATAAAATGGCTTTTACATTCAAGTGTGATACAATTATGTGTTACAACCAAAAAAATAATAAAGTGGAAACTTAAGTAAGAGAATAGAACATATTAAAATAACAAAACATTATATTTACGCTGATTAAAAATATGTAAGTAAAGGTGACTTGTTAGCAAGTAGAATCGAAGAATCGAGCAAATATAAAGTAATTATACCTATTCATACATTCACATTTATTTGCAAATTATAAATAATTTACTAGAGAGTTTATTGTTACCTTAAATTGCTTAACATTGCTTGAAATGACTGGAATCGCATAGTTGGCAAATTAGCTCTGTTATTTTAGGGCTGTCAGGAGATTTAATAATAATTATGAATTAATATTTTTTTTTGTTTTTTTAAATTTTTTTTTAATTATTAGGTATGACTCCCTTTGTCTGGTGGTTAAGATATCTGATTTAAGTAGTTTAGAATCTGTAGTAAAATATGATACAGAAACCATGCAGACAAGTATTAACATGCCTAACATTAATTATTGTGATTGAGGTGTGTTATTATAGCCTTCTTATAACTATGTTCCGTGCAGTTGAACACATCTACTATTTCTGAGAATGCATTGCCAACTGCATGCAATCTAGGTATAAGCGAATATCTAAATGACTCGGTCCTGAAATTGTTGTTGCAATTAAAAAGTATTTTGGATCGAGTAGTTCTTGTAGGTATATGAAAGGTAATTAGGCTTAATAGAGCAGGGCTGTCTAAAATACCATTAACAATTTTAAAAATAAAAGTCAAGTCAAAAATAAGTCTTCTATCTGAGAGTTTCAGTAAGTTTAATTTTTTCATCAGGTGATTGTAATTAATTGATTCAATTGGTAGACCGAGTTTATAGTTAATGAATCTAAGAAATTTGTGCTGAATTTTTTCAATGGAATCTGAGTGAATTTTGAAGTGAGGGGACCAAATAGAAGAATTATATTCAACTTGACTTCGAACTAAAGAGGAATACAGGATTTTTAATGTTGAAATATTTTGAAAGTCTTTACCATTTCGAAGAATGAAGCCTAGCATTTTTAATCCTTTATTGGTAACTGTATTTATATGTGAAAGGAAGTTAAATTTGGAATCGAAAATAATGCCCAGATCATTAATTTCACTGACAGAGGTGAGGGAAATATTGTTAATTTTATATTGATAGTTAAGGGGTTGGTTTGTTCTGAAAAATCTTATTATCTGGCATTTATTAATATTTAGATAAAGTTTGTTGGTTTTGCACCAATCTTGTAGTTTGTTTAAATTTATTTGAATGTGAGTACAGTCATTTATTGTTCTTACAAGTTTAAATAGTTTTAGGTCATCGGCGAAAAGCAATACTTCAACATTATTATCGAAAACAGTGACAATATCATTTATAAAAAGTAGGAACAGTATTAAGGCCTAAGTGTGACCCTTGAGGTACACCGCTGGTAGCCATGAATTTGTGTGACAGATTAGAATTGTTTTTTACTTGGAGAATTCTATTAGTTAAGTAACTCTTTATCCATTCCCATAGTTTACCCTCTATTCCTATTTTACTAAGTTTATGGAGAAGAATTTTGTGATTAACTTTGTCAAAAGCTTTTACAAAGTCTGTATATATTGAATCGGCTTGGGTTTTATTTTCAAGTGAGCAGGCTATAAATTGTTCGTACAAGGAAAGATTTGTTAGGGTGGATCTGCCCGGCATAAAGCCATGTTGATTAGGTACTATGATGTTATTAATATGTATGGAGATTTGGTCAAGGATAAGTTTTTCAAACAATTTGGGGATAGTTGAGAGCATGCAAATAGGTCGGTAATTAGTGACATCATGAATATCTCCCTTTTTAAATATAGGTGTTATGTAACATTTTTTCCATAGATCAGGGAAGCAGCCAGAATTTAGAGATTGGTTAAATAATTGACAAAGTGGCTTGGCTAGTATCGATGCACAGTTGATTAGAAAAGCAGGATTGACTTTGTCAGGACCTGCTTTTTTCTTTGTGTCGAGTGATTTTATTTTGCGTATAACATCCAGAACATTTATATGTAAAGCGGGAATGTGGACCGACACCTTAGGGTGATAGGGTGGAAGTTGAACATTTGGGATATCCTTATCATAAACACTTTTGAAGAAGTCGGCAAAGAAATTAACTATATCATTAGTATCACTACTGCTTTTCCCTTCGAAATACATGTAAGTAGGTAGGCTAGGTTTGTTTTTTCTTAGTGAGTTTATGTGTGTAAAAAATTTTTTGGTATCTGTAAATATGGACTTTTCTGTGTTTCTTATGTATGTTTGATATAATTTTTTGGTGAGTATTTTGCACTCAGTTCTGTATTTATGAAATATCTTGTAATCTGTGATAGAGTTGCTCTCTTTGAAATTTTTGTGCCAGATTTTTTTGTTTTTTATTAAGTGTTTTAGATCATTATTAAACCATTTGGGGAACTTAGATGGTTTGAATTGAAATGAGGGTACATATTTTTCGATAGCCGTGTTGATGATGGAGTAAAAAGATTCAAGATTATGGTTAACATTATTGTTTTTGTCTAAAAACGACCAATCTGCACTTTCTAAGTATTTTGTTATCAGCGGATAATTTGCTTTGGCAAAATTGTATGAATAGTTAGGAAAGGCGTTGGAATAAGTGTTAAGGAAGTTATTCATGATGGTGATGTTTAAGGGAGGATGGTGGGAGTCTACGGGGAGAAGGGGTTCTATGGATTTACTTAATTTTACTGAAGGATCGCTACTAAACACAAGGTCTAATAGGTGGTGATTAGAATTATATACGTTGTTAATTTGTTTAAGACCTAGGAAATTTGACATATTTATAATTTCGCGAGCATTAGTAGATGTATTAGAATGGATTGATGGATTATTACTTAGAGTAATCCAGTCTATATTTGGAATATTGTAGTCACCGATTAGCAGCATTCTAGCTTCCGGATATTTGAGCTTGAGGGCCTCTACATCTTCAATGTGGTTTTCGTAAACTTGTGTAGTTGATCCGGGTGGAATATAAACACATCCAAGAATAATTTTTCCAAGGTTCGTCTTCAGTAGTACGTAAAGTTGTTCTATATTTTTGTGTTTGCAATTTAATCTGGATGAAGTTATAGATTTCGTAACAGATATTATTACACCCCCTCCTCTTGATTTAGTGCTGGTAGTGGTACTTCTATCAAAGCGGTAGGTGTTGTGAGAAGTGAAGCCTAGTTCTTCTGTGTTAAAAGACGGATCCAACCAAGTTTCAGTCAGGAAATATATATGTGAGGGATGTATTGGAATTGATGATCTTAGCTCATTAAGTTTGGTGCGGCAGCCTCTAATATTCTGATAGTAACCCATGATAGGTTTTAGTTTTTTGGATTAGTATTAACAATTGCAGGTTTATTATTTCTGTATTTGATTGTGAGTCCTGTTTCACCGTTTTGAGTTCTTTGGTCCAAGGTCATTCGTAGATTGGCGAGATAGGTTCTTTGGGCTGGAGTTTGGTCGGAATAATTTTAATACCGGGGTACTCAGTTATATTGTTTTTTTTTTCTCAATATGTCTATGGCTTGGGTGGGATTGTCAAGTATAACTTTTAGAGGTCTGGGTTTGTCCGGCTTTCGACTGTTATGAACTCTTGCAACTCATTAACTTACCAACACCCACACGACAACATACAATATTATACAGCGGTACTCACAAGCGTAACTACATTGCCCACTCTCCGATACAACGACTTCAAACCATGGAAAATAAGTACTTGAGTGATGTTGACATATTCAATATCAACTTTTCGAGTTTTATGGATCATCTAAAACAGAGGTTCCCAGACTTTTTTTTTCTCGTAGACCACTTTCAAAATTTTACTTGTCTCATACTGATACATTTCTATCATATTCCCAACCGGATCTACATTTTTTTCAAACGGGGGTAAAATGGACTAGTATTCAAGATTATATTTGCCACGACGGAGGGGGCGTAATGGGATATGAGACGGGGGGTGGGATGGGATATATATATAGGTCCACGAACTGGTTTCGTGGATAGTTATTTCTTTATCGCGCTTACGTGGACCCCCGTCGGACCCCTAAAGGTCCACCTGGACCACTTTGGGAATCACTGATCTAAAACATTTCTTTCACCATTTAACACCATTACTGAACTTCTTGTAAACCTATAAAATAGCTGTATTTTTCTGTTTTTGTATGACTTGTTGAATGACTTTTATCTAATGTAATTTTATTTGTATTATTTCCTAAGTTTCAAAGTATCTGTCAAATTAAAATTACACTACAAATCACGTAAAAGCCCTGTGGGCGTTAAATAAATAGATAAAGTTTAAAAAAAAACTGCAAATAAAGAGATAAAAGAAAGAAATAATTAATACAAGTATTTTTTTCTAGGTCCTGTTGAGTAACAATATCTCTAGTTGGGCTGATTCTGATGGATCCACCCTTATAAGCGAAAAATGGGTGCTGACTAGTGCCGTCGAAGCAATGTAAGTTTTACATCGATACTGTTTTTTTTTAATTCCACTCAGGTTGATTTCAGAACCAGAGAATTAAGTTGGATTTATATTTGTCGGATGTGTTGTGTCTTCATATATTTAGTACTAGCTTTACTAGGAAATTACTGTAGCGCTTGCACTTATCAAATATCCCCCCTCTCCCCTACCACCACCCCCTCATTCATTCCGTACATTCATTCCCTTACATTCAGTTTTCAAACATCTCGCCTGCCACCTAAATTTCATAATGTTATAGCTCAAAGAAAAAAAGAATTATCCAATTTTGTTCATTCTGAATTTATGCGCTTACAAACATTTCGGATGTTTATTTTTATTTGAATATTTGGAAGTTTGTAAACATAATAAAAAATTACACTATTTATTATTCAGTCTTTATAATCGTTACGAATTATATTTTTAATGTAGGAACTCTCATATGACATTTATTCCAAAACATAAGCTTGTCCAAAAAAAAAAGCAAAACATATTCTAATATTTGAATTTTCTGGAGCAGTAGCCAACCAGTAGGTAGGGGGCTGAGTACCTACCAGCATAAGCCCACAAATATATCAACATCGTTTCCATGGAAACGATTTTTTTTCTGACGTTAGCAAAAACTCGCTTTTGTTAGCGACAGAAAACGTTTAACAAATATAATATATTAATATTTATAATTTCATAACGCCAAAGTTTACCATCACATACAGCCTATAGTCTTCACATATAATTTAGCTTTCTATTGATGAAAGAATTTTTAAGGTCTTTTAATTGGTTAATGCGTGAAAGCGTAGCAAACAAACTCGAGCAGTTTCGCATGGATGGCGAAATTTATATTAGTGTGTTGCTATGTAGTCACTTCATTTGGTTAGGGTTCTAACTGACATTTTTTTCAAAAATGACCTTCAAATGCCGAAGCATTTCTTTTGCTCCTATAACCCAAAATAATTTTCAGAAACTACTGTGTTGTATTTTCGTAGATATATATATATGTATGACAAAGTTCTAACATCAAGCATTTTAAATATTCATTCATTTTACAAGGTTCACTTACCTTAATATTTTGTTTGTATCTGACAGATGATTATTCACACACAGCTATAGAATATAAATGATCATCGCACGCCAAATAACGCTCTCCATACAATCCCTTCAGACCGTTCACACCTAAGCGGTTTTAACCGCAGATAAACATAGACAATACACATCTTACGACGGAACCGCTCCAGAGGCGATATCCCAAAAGATAAGCCTCCCCCTCTCCGACTAAAACAGGAAAGGGGGTCATTGTAATTACGGAGCTGCCTAGACCCGTGGATGACAGATGTCAAGTTGACAGATTTCAGTACAAAAATTGTGCATTCCGTTTCCGCTCCCTAATTCAACTGACCCCCTCTCCTACCACAGGAAGAAATATTTGATAGCGACGTGTGAAAGTACAAAAGATAAGCGCTCGTGATTCAACAGATATCTGCTCGCAGATTTATAGCTGGGTGTGAACGAGCTTTTATGGTTCGTCACTTTGGTTGGATAGGGTTCTAACTTCGCTTTACCATGTTTTAAGGTTTCAAAGTTTGCGAAGACGAATTTCCGTAATCTATTATACAATTTAGGTAAGTTAAAGTTTTTTAAGTTTATCATATTTTAATGGAACATATTAAAATAGGACTTGACCTAGCTTGGAATTGCATTAGGGAAATGTAATTGAAACCTTGTGCAATGAATTATTAGATGGTTGCATGTGGTTCTATTTACATGTTTATGTATGTTCTAAAATAATAAGTATTCGTCTTTATTAAATATTTTCCTTCAAAATATGTACAATTGAAATTCTTTACACAGGATTCAACCTCAAAATCTGAAATTAATAAATAGAATATGAGAAATCGTCTTCAGATGTGAATTCTAGCCATCACATCAGAGCATGTCATGACACAACACGTCAAACAAATATAAATCCACCAAAGAATAAGCGCCTCCGTACATGGAGCTACTTAAAGCTATTCGAGCCTGATGCGCGTAGCACGCGCACCACTCGTGGGTACCCGCCATACAATTTTGCTGGTGTTCGCACACGGCGGAACGCGACGGATGTCAGGTTGAAGCCGGTAGCGCGCCACCGACGGTGCTGGTAGCGCGCTACGCGTTGCAGCATTCGTGTCTGCTACTTTCGTTTGACGTTTGACAGAAATGGCGTCTGAACATGAAAGTAATGTTAGATTTGTTCTGGAAGTGGAAAAAACGCGTGTTTATATAACTTTACATTACCAGAATACGCAAGAAAGGATTTAGTGGAGAAGGCATAGATTCATGTTGGAGAAAAAGTCATTTGACATCGTTTGACATCGTGTCAACTCCACGGCTGCACGTGAAAAATGATCAAGTTCAGTATAATTCGGGTAGCGCCGTGTACGGAAACCAGCTTTAAAAAGTAGTATATCTGCAGGGTACTTGTGGTTGTGTCACAATCACGTAGTTTGTAAGTATCTCCATGAACGGAGGGCCTTAGACAGGGAGTGGCCTTGTGGACGTATTTCGTGATTCAAATATTTGCCTAATTGAGGTTAAATTTCCAAATTTCCAATTTCCAAAACAAAACTGTGTTTGCGAAATTCAATTAGGATGTAGATCCACGATTACTGCTGATGGCTTACAAGCTTCAGGGCTCCTAGTACAGTTTATCAATAAGTACCACGATAAGTAAGAAAAGGCAATGGTTTTGCTATAGCTGGTTGTAGTTGATGCTTGTAGCTGAATCTGTTGACTGGCTGATGAAGCTTGTAGTTGAACCTCGTCGCCTTAGTTCTTAATTGTCCAAATGACCATTTAAGTTTTTGTTCCATCTGGACTTTAATATCAAACTAAAGTATAAAAAATGATAGTTAATCGCTCAACTAAGAATTATTTAAACTAATGAGACCTTTACCTTTACGAAAATAGCTTTATTTTAAACACCTATCATAAAGTTTCATTGAAATAATGAAAGAAAACCTTTTCCTCCTGTAAAATCTTCTAATGGTCGTTTGGACAATTAAGAACTGAGACGACGAGCTGTTGACTGGCTGATGAAGCTTATTGTTGAACTGTTGACTGGCTGATGAAGCACATAGTTGAAACTGTTGACCGGCTGATGAAGCACATTGTTGAAGTTATGGCAATTGCCAGTAGGCACCTACAAATGTTTTATAGTTATAATTGATGTTGATATTAAACTTTTTTTAACGGGCTATTATTTGCAGGTTTTCTAAGCCAACCTTTGCCAAAGTCGGTGGACTAGTTTCCGATGGAGCCATTATTAAAATTTTGAGGCGTATTACTCACCCAAGTTACGAGGGATGTGCGGACGATAATATTGCACTCTTAGAACTGGAGACCAAGTAAGTAAGCGTGTTTTTGTACAATTCTGGAGATTTTTTTTACCTCAAGGGTTCGTAGTAGACGTTCAAAACGAAAAAGAAGATGATTTGGATGGGAGATATGTAAATGTGAACGTTACAGGGAGTGCTTCAATATTAACAAAATTATAACAATTAAACAAAAATTGTGAAAACATTTAATAAAACACGACTTGTTTAAAATAGAACAAAAATCTCTTGGCAAATGTCTAAAGTAGCATTTAAAGATATACTGTGATTTTTTCATACCTATAACATGTTAAATAAAAGAACAACATGTGTTTTTAATAATTTTCGGAGCAAACTTTACATTTTTTTTCTATCTAGGGAATCCATACTAATATTATAAATGCGAAACTGCTCGAGTTTGTTTATGACCTTTTCACGCATAACAAAATATAAAGACTTCAATATTTCTTTCCCCAATATAAAGCTAAATTATATGCGCAGACTATATTCTGTATATGATGGCAAGCTCTGGCGTTATGAAATTATAAATATTAATATATTATATTTGTTATACGTTTTCTGTCGCTACCAAAAGCGAGTTTTTGCTAACGTCAGAAAAAAATCGTTTCCATGGAAACGATGTTGATATATTTGTGGGCTCTAAGCTGGTAAGTACTCAGCCCCTGGTCAGCTCCAGAAAATTCAAAAATTAGAATATGTTTTGTGTTTTTTGGACACGCTTCTGTTTTGCAATAAATGTCAGAAGAGTTCCTACATTAAAAATATAATTCTTTAAGATTATAAAGACTGAATAATAAATAGTGTAATTTTTTTATTATATTAACAAACTTCTAAATATTTAATTAAAAATAAACATCCGAAATGTTTGTAAGCGCATAAATTCAGAACGAATGAACAAAATTGGATAATTCTTTTTTCTGTGAGCTTTAGCTTTATGAAATTTAGGTGGCAGGCGAGATGTTTGAAAACTGAATGTGAGGGAATGAATGTCTGGAATGCAGGAGGGGGTGGGGGTGGGGGTGGGGGTGGGGATGGGGAGGAGGTGGGATAATTGATAAGTTCAACCGCTACAGTAATTTCCCGTAATACCATGCGAGCGAAGCCGCGGGGAAAAGCTAGTTTCAAATAATAAGGAACTCCAGTGAAAAATATTATGGCTTTAAAAAAATATGTTCATATAGACCAATAAACGCTGATTCTGAATATATAAGTTTTATTACATAATATTTAACGTAGAGTTTTTAAAAAAATATTAAAAAGTCCATTTTAAAACGTGTCATTAAAACACCCTGTCAAGTTGGTGTTGCTGGATTTTGGCGGCGTGACGTCACCGCGCCGCGACACCTGGGTCAAAGTTATATAGAAATTATGTAAGGCGCAAGCCGTTCGACATTCCGTGTTATTGGTTTATCTAGATTTGGATAAAATAATAGTTTTTGTTTTTATTGAAACATTATTTAGGCCTAAATAATTCAGTATCAAAAATAAAGTATCTCTATTAGTTAATCTATATTAATTAAAATATTCAAAAACTCTAACTGTACAAAAAACGATCATAATGCCCAGTAAAACGCTCCAATGCTGAAATTCAAAATGGCGGGCGACGATCAGCTGTTTCCAGTTGCCCACTAAATTCATACTTCGGTTGGTCATGATGACGTCACACTAGATTCTGTGGTTTTCGGGGGATCTTGAAAAATTAAAACTTTGACATTTATTTTAACTATTAAAACTAACTGTAAAAATAAAAATAAATATGCAGTTATTTAAGTTAGAAGGTCATTATTCATAAAAAAAAATAAAAGATTGGACTGGAGTTCTCTATTATTGTTTTAGCTCAACAAACGTTTAGGTAGATATTATCTTTAAAAAAATACAATTTTTTAAGAACTGAATAACGTAAGGTGTGTAAAATAAATCATGTTATAAATTAGAAGAATTTCGACATGACGGAAATGAACAGCTGCACAGTCCTTTTTATGGATAACTTAATTTTGGATTTGAAAATAAAATACCCAACCAAATTTAAAAAGAATTTTTTTAATCAAAAAGTGTAACAAATATTTTGTAGGGATACATGCTACTTTATTTATTTGTGTTTAAAATTATAAAATAAACTCAATGAAAAGATTCAATATTTCATAATTTTAGAGGCAAATTTGACTTGACTTTTTTGGGAGCTAAAGGTAATTCTTAAAAAAATAATCTTGCCTAACATACTGTACGAGACTATTGGGGCGTTTGTACAATACTGTATTTCTGAAAGGTGTCGTACACATTTTTCACGCCAAAAGCCTCTCACAGAGTTTCGCAACGATCAGTTTATTACTGCGCGAAAATGATTTCATCTCCCAAATATGGGAACGAATACGATTTTAGTACTGAATTAAGACACTTGAAAATAGATTTGAACTGGTAGACTTTGGTTGTAGGAGACTGTTACTTCGTTGGTGGTAGATTTTGGAACTCCTGAGAATTTTTTTTTTTTTTTTGATTTTACGGATTCTTTCGTAATCCTCTAACTAGCTAGGGCTTATAACAATACCCTTTCATGATTCTAACTAACTAGTACTACGGCTCGCTTGGCCTTTTTACTATCACCTTCTGAAGGTTGTATTTAAATGACTGAATTTACGTTAACATTAATGTCATCATAAGGAAAAATTCGTTACTGGATAAAAAACCTTATGTAAGTTTCAAAGAAAAGGGGAACAGAAGTTCTGAACTTTTTTCACAAATTTTACATTTACGCTTACTGAATGTAAATATTTTGTTCTTTTCTGGTCTGCGCCTTGTCGTCGGGAGCTGGTACTGGTGCCTACGCCTAGTGGAAGAAGGTGGGAGGAAACATCATTAGTTTTGGCTCAATCCGCGTTGGTTTTTAAGCCAACACAGATCGAGCGCAAAAAGTCCGAAAATCTCACCCCACGCCACTGGACAGAATTCCACAGATGGAATGTGTGGAATGTTGGCGCCGGTTAGGAAATACCGTGTCCTTGGAGTTCGGGAGATGGCTGTAGGAATGTTGGGGAAGGTCAGGAGAGGTAGGTATTTGGAGCGTAAGGATGGTGGCTGTCAATCCTCGTCTGTTGCATCGGGCTCGTCGTGTTCATCCTCATGGAAGTCTAATAGCAGGTGTTTTGGCATTCGATGTTTGTACCTGAATGGTAGGTCGTGTGGGGAGTCGTATCTGCCCAGCTCTTTGATAAGCACGTTGTTCTGATTCAGTGTGTTGTAGAACTTCGACGTAAGTTGATAAGCGTGTTCCTGTATAGTTGGTATGCCTTTTCGGTCATGTAGGTTTTTGTTTCGGTCATGTAGGTTTTTAAACTCCTGAGAATTTTTTGATTTTACGGATTCTTTCGTAATCCTCTAACTAGCTAGGGCTTATAACAATACCCTTTCATGATTCTAACTAACTAGTACTACGGCCCGCTTGGCCTTTTTACTATCACCTTCTGAAGGTTGTATTTAATTGACTGAATTTACGTTTACATTAATGTTATCATAAGGAAAAATTCGTTACTGGATAAAAAACCTTATGCAAGTTTCAAAGAAAAAGGGGAACAGAAGTTCTGAACTTTTTTCACAAATTTTACATTTACGCTTACTGAATGTAAATACTTTGTTTTCTTCTTTCATTCCCCGCCACTGGGAAAAATTGCAGATGGTTAGGAAATACCGTGTGGGATGTTGAGTAGGTCCGGGATTGCGGAAGATCAGGGCGATGGTTCACGTTACTTAGACGTTGACGGTGTTAGTCAAAAGCTCCATGAGGATGATCAGCTTTTCCTCCTTGCATGTGCAGGTAGCCAGCCTTCCACGGACCTTGATGAGGCCACGGAGGAGAGACATGATGTCCTCGTCATCTGAGGTGGTGTTGGGATGGGACCTGGAGGGGACCCCACCACTTTCCCACGGCGTTATAAGGAAACATATGGTTTCCTCCTTCACTGCACACGTCAAGACTCTACTTTTTTATTGAACGAAGCTACATTTATTTAATCGACTCTAGACCCTCCAATGTCCATGCATACGGGGTTATTAAGCAGTATGCAAGTACTTACATAATAACATAATACAAAAAAAGTGGCAGCCCGTGGAATAATTCTTCTGAAATTCTATATAAAATATATAAAGATATTAGTAAAAATAAAAATAAGAGGAGAGGAGAAAAATAATAATATTGAGGAAGCCTGGAATACGAGAAATAATGGAAAAAGAAAAAAATAAATAATATAACAGTAATCATGTAATGCAAGTATTTACAATCATAACAGTATAGGTTTTCCACAAACCACCCGGCAGTCCCAATGACAATGTGCATGGCTATCGGCCCAACCGCTGACGGAACCCGAAGTCCGCGCCCTTTAGCCGGCTCCCCGATTTTGCCTCGAAGAAGTGTAGGAAAGAAGAAAAAGTTTTAGAAGACCCTATGAGAGAGATGAGCGTCGGGTTGTCGGAGGGGGGGCGGAAGGACGCCGGGACCGCTCGGCTGTTCCTCAGGCCTACGCATATCATTAGGGGAGGCGCAGGAGGATCGCAGGAAGACCGCTCCGGTGTGTGTTCGCCTGACAGTAGGTATGCACGGACGGGGTCTATCCCACCCCCTTTTTCTGGGGTGACGACGATACATCATATATGTACAGTTGCGTCTCTCCAAATTACGGAAACCAAAGCTAATTTAAAGTAAAAAATAATAAGAGCATATATATGTGAAACATAATTATAGTATGAGAGCAGAATTCATAATATATTGAGCGATGGTGTCATCACTACCGTCGCTCACCATGATGGGACGTGACCTGTTGAGGTGAAAACATAAATCATAAAACTAAAACATAAATCATAAAGCTTAAACATAAATCAAAAGCTAAAACAAAAACAAAAAGATAAGTAAAACATGAAGAACAGAAAGAAAAAAAAAAAAAAAAAAAAAAAAAAAAAGCGTATATTGGATATGTGTAGGTGTTATTTACAAGTCACAAGAGTAATATTGTTCAAGCGTGTACACTAACTGAAAAGTAATGAGAAGATACCGAGGGAGGCAGGAACAATACGTGTAGCACCTGAAACAAAGATGATTTTAGTCTAGATCGGCGACTCTAAGTACAGACCATCTTTCTACCCAGGACTTAACAAACTTTTTCAGGCACTCGAAATTCTCTTTGTTCGACACAAGGTCAGCGTTCCACGCTGGTCTTGTTATTCCGCGCAAGCCATCCAACATTTCCTCTCGTGCTTCCTTCATCAAATCACAGTCCCACAGTATATGCCTGGCGTCCTGGTTAGTATCTCCACACGCACAGTTTGGATGGGGAGAAAGGGTCAAGCTGTGCAGCCGACCCCTGAATTCCCCATGCCCGGAAAGCATCTGCGTCATGTAGTGATCCAGTTTAATGTGTGACCCTTCCATTCTGACTTTAACTGAAGGGAAAAAGGAGAAAGTCCATCTGCCCTTCGTCGACCTATCCCATCGCTCTTGCCATACACTCAGCGTCCTTTCACGCATCGCTTTGAGCAAACCGGGTAGGGCCACGATTCCTCTCGGTGTCAGCTCGACTCCCAGGTGTATAGCGGCCCTGCCTCTAATAAGTTCCTTTTTTGTCAATATTTCCCTAATTTCAAGATCTATCGGCAGAACGCCAGCCAGAACCGGTAATGCATCTGAAGCCACAGTCCTATAAGCGCCCGAGAGCGCCAACAGGGGAGTCCGCTGGCCCCGTTTAAGAGTGGAGTTTATCAAGACGTTATCCAGGCGATGCTCCCACACGGAGGCAGCATACGAGACTTGCATCACATATACCCCTCTGTACAGCAGGCGAATCGCCGGAGAACGCAATCCCCACTCGGCTGTTGAGATTCTTCTCAGTTTCTGAAACAGGGCCTGGGCCCTGTCGGAGACGCTCTTGACGTGGGCTAGGAACGAAGAAGATCTATCCATAATGACGCCTAAATACCTGGTGTTTTCTGCAAATCGAATAGATGAGTCTCCCATTCTGATGAAAGGGTTCCTGCCTCTGCTGAGCATGCCCTTCATGAGGAGACCCACGGTCTTGTGGGGAGCGAAGTTCAGCCTGTTTCTCTTTCCCCATGCAAGGATCTCTTGTAAACCTTCTTCAGCCTTAGATTCCACTTCCCTTCTACTGTCCCCAGAGACCAAATACAATTTGTCATCCGCGTAGTCGACCGATGTACAACCTTCAGGCAAGGGTAACCTGGAGGAGTCGTCGAACAAGATGTTCCACAGGTCGGGTCCGAGGACCGACCCCTGCGGACAACCCATGTTGACTTTTCGGGTGATTAAAACGTCCCCGTGCCCAATGATAACTGTCCTACCATTTAAATAATCACTAATAATCTCAAACAGTTTCGGCGGGCAATTTCTGTTTTTCAGCTTGGTAAGTATCATCGGCCACCATGCGTGATCAAAGGCACCCGAGATATCCAAGAAGATGCCTATGACGTACCTCTTTGGGCATACCCTCACCCATTCAAGCGCATGCTTAATGGCGTGCTCCGTGGATTTGCCGGGGACAAAGCCGAATTGAAGTTCGCTGGGCGGCGTTAGGGTGAGGCGTAGACGGTGTTTAATGATGATTTCCAATACTTTGCCTAGAATTGGCAATAAGGTTATAGGCCTATAGGCTCCTATGTCCGTCCTCGGCTTATCGTTGCCCTTTGGTATAATCCGGAGCACACCCTTCTTCCATTCTGTGGGGAATTTTCCCCTACGCAAACACGTCTCTAGAACTTGGTAGAACTCTTCTTTGGCGTAGATCCAGACATTCTTCGCTATTATACCATTCAATCTGTCAAATCCCGGTGCCTTTTTTGAACCCAAACCCTTAATTATTACTTCAACCTCGACTCGACTTAACGGTGGCACGCCCTCCCCCTAGGCGGGTGCACTAGGTGGCAGCCGTGACAGAATTCTTATCTGTTTGTGGTGGACACTTTCCCCTATTACTGAGTCTAACGGAACTAACTTGCCCAGAAGTGTCTCAAGAGTGGAGGTAACATCGACACTCTCAACGTTCCCGAGCACCACGCTCGAAAAGTAACTATCAGATCCTTTTCCCGTTTTTCCAATGACGCTGTGGATTTCCCACGGGTTGGCGTTGCCCACTTCGTTAACCCAATTATGCCAGGAAGCTCGTTTTGCCAATAGGACACCCGAGCGATAGGCACCTCGTGCGGCCCGAAAACGGGCTTGGAGGACAATAGCCTCTTCGGGCGAGCACAAGCTCTGCCTGACCACACTGAGATTCCTGTAAGCGCTTTTAAAGGCACCCTTCAGCAAAGTCAGCTCTTGTGTCCACCACGGCGTCCGAATAGCTTTTTTAGGGTTTGTTCTTCCCAAAGAAGCTTCAGCGGCCGATACCACCGCCGCGTTGAAAAAATTCCCCAAATTATCCGGTTCCCTAGCTGCAACGTCGTGAAAGCCCCTTAACGATTGACGTAGCGCTTCCCCAAATTTATCCCAATCCGCCCTTGTGGTGTGGGATGGGACCTCTGTGTGTTGGTTTCTGGCCCACGACGCTCTTCTTGTTGTGAAGCCCTGGTGTTGCCACCCGCTGCTTCGGAGTAGGTCCTCCGGCCGCCTACGTTGCCTGATGTTGATGGCTGAGGCGTTTCAGTGGCCCTCTGGCGCGACTCTGGGGCCCTCTGAGAGGCGTTCTCTCTTGCTCTGCGCTGGAGGGCGGCGACGTATTCTACCCTTTTTGGGCATTCGCTGTAGTTCGCTGGGTGAGCGCCTCCGCAGTTACAGCAGACGGCCGGGAGTTCGCGCGTGACCTTGGGGCAGTCAGCGGTTGTGTGTGCACCCTCGCACTTTACGCAGCGGGCGGGGTGGGCGCAGTTTCGGGAGCCGTGGCCGAACTTCTGGCACCTGTGGCACTGCGTGCCGTGTTGTAGGTGGCCGCTTCGGTACTTCCTCATGGAAATCCTGCAAAAGCAGATAAATCGGATAGTGGCTCGTAGCTGTCCCATATTGGTTTCTCGGCCGAAGTGGGCCAGATAGAGCGGGTATTCGGATCCGGGTGTCGTCATTTCAATGACGGCTTTCGCCGGGAAGCCCTGGTCCCTGAGATCATTGCTGATCTCCTCTGCGGATAGTTTGGGAAGACCTCTGATGACGGTCTTCTTGATCTTTTCAGTCTCGGTAGTGAAGGTGTGGAAGGGCTTGGCTTCCTGACGTAGGGCGTTGGTAAGCTGGGCGTGAGCTTCGACCGAGCTCACGAGGACGCTGATTGTTCCGCCTTTGTTATAACGGAAGTTGAAGGTGGCACTGCCGATGTGCTTCCTGATCTCCCTTGTGATGTCGCCGTGAGTCATGCTCCCCAGAGTCATGATGACAGGTGGCACTCTCGTGCTCTTGCGGCCTGCTCCCGTGGCGACATTCTGCTGGTATGTCCTGTTGGGTTGGGCGCCCTCGGTTGGACGTCTTTTGGGCGGTGGGACGGTGTGCGTGGAGGCGTCGCCGTCTCCTACCTCTGGCAGGGATTCAAACCTGTTCTTCTGGGACAGGTAGGGTGTGGGTTGGATAGGTGGGGAGTGGCAGCGCTTGGCAGCTGGCATCCTCTGCCATTCTGGCTCCATTGGCTCAGAGCTGGGCCCCGGGACAGGAGAGGAATGGGTGTCGGGGGTTTGAGGGATGATAGGGATGGGTTCGCTTACTGAATCTGCGAAGACAAACTCCACGGTGTTGGTCATCAGGTTGACTCTGGATGCAATCGCCCCGGCCGGGATGTGGAAAACCAGGGGCTCGACGGGGTTCCTGGATCTTTTCTTCATGCCTGTTGAGGTGGACATTCTGTAAGAAAAAAGAAATCAATGTGATTAATTAAGTAATAGGTTTGCCTTGAGAAAGGCAGTTGTTGCCTTGAAAAGGCAGTTCTCGCGTTGCCGTTGGCCGAACTGAATGACGGGCGACTGCCGGCCTCGAGCGCCCTAGAGCACAAGAAAGCCTCAGTTCCCACCGTTCAGCACTTCCTTTGAAATTAGTCTTATTTTCTAGCAGCAAGCCACCAGAAAATGAGGTAAAATCCCGTGTGCAAGCCCTCACATCGACTGTCTCAAGTCTCTGTGCGTCTCGTCTCGTCAAACCAGTCAAGTCCGTCCGTCTGTCTCGATCTCGTCGTCTTCGTCCCCGTCTCGTGAGTCGTCACTCACTCTCTCGTCGTCTCTCTCGAACTCCTGAGAAAGGAGAGAGGTCTCTATTTATAGGACCGACCTGGGTTGAACTTTTGTTGCCAGAAACTTCCTATTCTTTGTAGGATATGTGAGTTTAGGCATTTTTCCTGAACGCTATGTTTGGCGATTAGGTTTTGCAAAAATTGTATGCAATAGTTCTCACCAAGTCAGATCAGCTCCTACAAACCATCGTCTCCCATTATTTTTATTGTATTTATAATAAAATGTACAATGTTTACATATTAGAACCAAATCACAATTTTGTTGGAATAAATATTTTTTAAAGTGCGGAAAACATAGATAGATGTTAGTTTTCAGGTTATTATTTTAGCACATTGTTACGTTACAATTCGAGAATTAGACTTCGCCACGGACTGCAGAATAACGCGCCATATAGATGCGCGCGCACCATCCCCTCCCGCGCGCGCACTCTACCCCTTCCCGCGAGCAACAAACCGAACGGCCGCCAGACGCGCTCGCTCACCGCTGCCCGCGCCAGTCTCCAGCAAGCCGGCTTAGAGGGCCCACGTACCGCCCGAACATGTACGACACCAGTTTCGCCGTTCGTGCGCTTCCGGTGTCCGATGGACGCTGCCTAGCTTGATAGAATCAAGCGCGTGGAGTCGCTGTTGGCCCAAAACCAAACGTGAGTCAATTACCATGTTATCCCTTGTGTGCAATTAAATGTATTAACCCTAGCCACGCGTGTTAGAGAAGAGAGACGGACATTCAAACTAAACTTTCAGCTAGGCTCGTTCCTTATGTATTATTGTGTCTCCTAGAATTGAATAAACTGTTTATGTGATAACCTACCGTGTTTTGCTTGACGAGGGAGGCCCTGGGACAATGGAGAAACGTGAAGTTCCGAACCATAAGCACTAGCCCTGAGTTTACGAGGAATCCTGCTTGTGCCAAATCTTGAGCTAGTTATAATTTGGGGCAGATACAGCAGCTAATTGTATTAAATATGTGGGAGCTTTCTCCAACCCTGCCGTTGGCATCAGCACCCACGCTGGACGCCAACACTGGCGCTAAACGTGGGGCCATTTAAATTTTTTCTGTCCTACCACGGCCTCGTTCCCAAGCAACAATTGTAAACTCTGAAATGTTATTATGATGTATTGTTTATTCCCAATTGTATAGCACTTCCAACAGGAATCTCGGCGCGAACATAATTTCGAATCACAATTTAAATTATTACGGACGCGATTTTATCATTTGTGACTCGTCACTCGACAAAATATTACCGGTATTCCAACGCAAGGTGCCCAACCTAGGAAGTTGTCGCTGCGAATAATACAGTGATTACAAAGTGTCGGCCGATTAAAAGTGCTATTTTCAATACAAGTGAATAGTGGAAATAAACACAAATTAAAGAAGAATTTATTCAACAATTAAAATCATGTACATGATAAACAAATCATCCGCTTGGTCTCGAAAGTGCTAAATATTTTTAATAATATACTAGTTTGCAGCTCGCTGGTATCGTTTCTTTAATCGAGACACTTGCTGACACCTAGGGAACAAGTGGATTTAAATTCTTTCTGTCATTTGACAATTAAGTATTTTTGACTCTGTCGTCTGATGAAACCGGACCATGCCATGCCATGCCAAAATCACATTCGAATATTGCAAAAAATACTAAATTCGCGTTGACGTGGATTCCTTGACATCTGACACTATAATACCTTGTCAATTGACAATGAAGGTAATATCTTGTCGAAAAGACGAAGGGAATTCGCGGGTAAATACCAAAAAATTGGTGCTGTTTAAAGCCAGGCTATAGGAAGCCGCGTAATGAAACCATGCCCCCAAGATATTGTTGAATTCTCAAACAAATTACTTCCACGAAAACTTGTGAAAATTTTTTTTCGATTTTTTAATTTTCGAAATATTTTTTTTCCAAACGCTTGGAGTTTTTCTTAAAAACGCATTGCCAGAGGAAAATCGCTGCGCAAATTTTCTCCAGTTTTCGGACTCTGAAAATTTTTCCGATTTTTTCCTTTTTTCGATTTTTTTAATTTTCGAAATATTTTTTTTTCCAAACGCTTGGAGTTTTTTCTTAAAAACGCATTGCCAGAGGAAAATCGCTGCGCAAATTTTCTCCAGTTTTCGGACTCTGAAAATTTTTCCGATTTTTCCTTTTTTCGATTTTTTTAATTTTCGAAATATTTTTTTTCCAAACGCTTGGAGTTTTTCTTAAAAACGCATTGCCAGAGGAAAATCGCTGCGCAAATTTTCTCCAGTTTTCGGACTCTGAAAATTTTTCCGATTTTTCCTTTTTTCGATTTTTTTAATTTTCGAAATATTTTTTTTCCAAACGCTTGGAGTTTTTCTTAAAAACGCATTGCCAGAGGAAAATCGCTGCGCAAATTTTCTCCAGTTTTCGGACTCTGAAAATTTTTCCGATTTTTCCTTTTTTCGATTTTTTTAGTTTTCGAAATATTTTTTTTTCCAAACGCTTGGAGTTTTTCTTAAAAACGCATTGCCAGAGGAAAATCGCTGCGCAAATTTTCTCCAGTTTTCGGACTCTGAAAATTTTTCCGATTTTTTCCTTTTTTCGATTTTTTAATTTTCGAAATATTTTTTTTTCCAAACGCTTGGAGTTTTTCTTAAAAACGCATTGCCAGAGGAAAATCGCTGCGCAAATTTTCTCCAGTTTTCGGACTCTGAAAATTTTTCCGATTTTTTCCTTTTTTCGATTTTTTTTAAATTTTCGAAAATTTTTTTTCAAAACGCTTGGATTTTTCCTAAAAAGCACGCGGCCAGAGGCAAACCTCTGCCCAAATTTTCAAATAACCCAAACACTTACAAATACGCGTTTTTTCGCAGAAGCATTTTTTTTAAAAAAAATATATATACGTCCCCAGTGGTCAATCCCTGGCAAAAAATTTCTTTCCAATTACGGATAAAGAGTCGAGTTCTCGTTTTTCTCCCAACGTAAGGTCACCCTGACACGACCCTATACACTATGGAAGTCCCTCAAGTCACGCTGGGTATAATCCCCCACATTTCTACGTCAAAAAAGGAAGAACTACTACAGGCCCTGAGAAGTAGAAAGATTTCTCCCAGGAATAAATCCAAAAAATACCTTATTCAATATGCTTCTTTCTACAACAAAAAGTACATCAGGAAGCACGTCACGTTCAAGGAAGAACGTCTGGAGAAGAAACAACACTCTGTCGCAAGGTGCGCTGTACTTCTCTGCCAAATTGGCACCCCGTTTTGTAAAAACGAAAGATTCCCCAAAGAGAACTTTCGCCCAAGCCTTTCGTCCGGCATAAAACCGGAGCACAACGAAAGGAAATTTTTTTTTACGAAACCTTTTCTAGCTCTGGCACAGTGTTGCCAACTGTAGCCAAAGTCATGGAAGAATTATAATTCTCCCTTGTGGTTTCGTTTCATTTTATTTTATTTTTGTTTGTATAAATACCTCGTCATCATCAGTCATTCGCCTCTAATTGCGGCCCCAGGTGTCAAACCTTGGAAACATCGTTTTTTCTAAGCATGCACACCTCTACCTGAAATTGATCACTTCGGAGAAAGGAATTCCCTGTGGCTTACTGCAAGTAGTCAGAGACTACGTGCCCAAGGTTTTGTGCATCGTCACAACTCGCAGCATCACATTTTCACATCATCATGTCATACCTCGTCACCCCTTTCTAAATATTAGAAAATCTTTTTGTACATTAAATATCGGGTCCTCGCCAAAGTGCATCTAACCCTTATGTCATATGTAATTAAATTAGGTAAGCAAACCTGTGTAAACCCACGACGGTATCAGATGTTTGCTACCCGTTCTAAGTTTTTTTTTCTGTTTTTTAAGAAAATAGAATGGCGCTCAATAAATAACCCTAATTGCTCTAGCTCTCCCCAGAACTGAATGTGGAGTCTGGAAAGTATCGTTATAAAAGGGACAACTTTTAACGTGCCTCTTCATTAACGATAAATTTTTTTTTACAACATTTCAGCAACATTGAGTCACCCTGGGTCTCAACTGTTCAAACTGAAATTTTGGGGTTGCCTTGTTGTGACTTATCACGTGCAAAGTACGAGGTCACAACAAGAAGCCAGGTCTCCAAGTGAACACCCTGCGAACAACCCATCCCATTATTATAATTTTCATAACACCAAGGTGTGTCCATCGCAGTCTGTTTAAGTAAGTAAAACCTAGAAGGTCTTAAACACTCAAATCGGACCAATGTAAATAATTTTCCTTGTCAAAACGATAAGCGCATGTCTTGTATTGTTGCTACCATCGTACGTGTAAGTACAACAAAAGTTGTACCATCACGATACGATACTCTGTGCATAACACCAAAGTGTGTTCATAGCAGTCTGTTTAAGTAAGTAAAACCTAGAAGGTCTTAAACACTCAAATCGGACCAATGTAAATAATTTTCCTTGTCAAACAACGATAAGCGCATGTCTTGTATTGTTGCTACCATCGTACGTGTAAGTACAACAAAAGTTGTACCATCACGATACGATACTCTGTGCGTAACCAAAAGGGTTGTACCACAAAGGATCTCTTTTGCGGTAAGCTTAGATGAAATTCACATTCCATCAGCACGCCAGAAATTTTTTTTGTCCCTTAATTGTTGAAGTATAAAATCTTGGCCAGATCTTCAAATATGTTTTGCCTTTGTGCAAGTCTTTAACGTACGCTAATATGGATTTATTATGCTACGGTATTGTTGTACTAAGTACATCAGTATGTCTCGCCGTCTGTATTGAATAGGTACCTTTATATGAACGTTAACCTTTTGTTGCCATCATAGGTGGGAACCTTATAAAATCTGCCATCATAGGTGGGAACCTTATAAAATCTGCCGTCATAGATGGGAATCTCAGAATATCTACTAAATGCGATACGGGGAGCCCGTTATAATTACTCTGTGGGTTTTTGTCAGAAATGTCATAAACACCTAGTCTTTTGCACCTCCCTTCAATACTGGGCAACCCAGTTGTAATTCGTTCATTGTTATCCGTGAAGACGTTATAAAACTTACTTGCAAATCTTTTGATTTTGCAATCTTGTATGTTATCCGTGAAGACGTTATAAAACTTACTTGCAAATCTTTTGATTTTGCAATCTTGTACGCTATACGTGAAGACGTTACAATACTCACCATGTCCAACATTACCAAATATTATTGTAATGTGCCAGGATAACTGCTGTAGACCTTGTTTCACCTCCACCCAGAGGTCGAATTTCGGAAATAGCCGAATCCCCAGCAGTTTTCTTCGTTCAAATGTTCCCAATTATCACCCTCCCCCTTCCTCGAAATTATCCGTGAATGGGGATATATGCGTTACGCACTTGGCGTTTCGTTTGTCAAATGGGACAATCTTCATACGCGGATCCTTTCAACTTCCTACTCCTTTCCCAGTTGTCATTATTGTAATGTGCCAGGATGACTGCTGTAGACCTTGTTTCACCTCCACCCAGAGGTCGAATTTCGGAAATAGCCGAGTCCCCAGCAGTTTTCTTCGTTCAAATGTTCCCAATTATCACCCTCCCCCTTCCTCGAAATTATCCGTGAATGGGGATATATGCGTTACGCACTTGGCGTTTCGTTTGTCAAATGGGACAATCTTCATACGCGGATCCTTTCAACTTCCTACTCCTTTCCCACTTTGTTATAACTAATCTTGTACGCAATGTTTTGTTTTTCGAAAGTAGAAAAAATGCTACCGTATAGACGTGAGCATAGGTCATGGAAGACCAACTTCTTTCGAATGGGAATTTTGTTATACGTACAATCCCTCAACCACGTATTCTTGGAAATGTATTTGGTAAAGAAAAAAACCAAAAGGGGTTACACAGAACCTGTCCTTGAATACGTACCTTTGTAACATGTATTAGGAATTAGCCACATTTAGTTAGCTCTCTCTCCGTCTCTCTCTCTACACGCCAAACAAATCCAACTTTTTCTCAACATGCACACTTGTTTCTCTCCAAACTTTTTCATCATTGGTCTACTAGGCAGGTAAACTTCAAGAATTTTGTTCTAATAATAATTTTTGCCGGATTTTAAAAAAAAAAGAAAACCAGCAGCTCTGCACCCTATCTACATCTGCGCCTCTTCATGCTGCCCTCGCTACCGTCACGGAGGTCCCTTGCCTTCAATCCCTGCGTACCAAAAGCACCCGACCGCATCTAACATAACCTAGTGTGAGTCGTGCGTGTAGTTGCGAATCGTATCACCACAAAGAACCGACACTCCAAACAAACCCGAGCACGCCAGCTCTAGGTTGGTTCCTGTTTCTGCTGCCATTATGCAAATATTCCTGCTGCATAATGCAAATGTTCCTGTTGCCCTTGTGCAAATGCTCTGCTGCCATTATGCAAATATTCCTGCTGCATAATACAAATGTTCCTGTTGCCCTTGTGCAAATGTTTCCGCTGCCATTATGCAAATGTTCCTGCTGCATAATGCAAATGCCCTACTGCCATTGTGCGGATGCTCCTGTGCCCTCGCGCAAATAACAATACCAACGATTGTTCACAAAACAATCCCACTACATACAAAAACCAGTGTACCAACCACCAATTGCGATTCCACTCTCCAGTACTTCAATGGTTTCGTACTGGCTCACCCACAGGATCCGGAAGCAGTTACCCTTTCGACCTCTGTGACAGGTAGAACTCTCCACACCACCTAGAAGCCTCATCATGTGTTCTCTTCCTCGTATTTTCTTAAAGGCCCTAGTGTCCCTTGAGTGTAATCTCAAATGGGCCAGGTTACTGTGACAAAGTAACCTTGTAACTTCAGTGAAACGTTCAACCACCCCAGACATCCTACGCAAACCACGTTCGCAAACATTAGCTCACAGACCAATGATACAATTTTAGAGTTTTTTTTTTCTATCACTGCATAACCCTTGTACCTTTCTTCAACAGATCCTTGTTCTTTGCAACTGTATTTATGTATGCCACTGCCTTTATATACATTTATTGACAATTCCTTGTTACACCATGTATCTTCTCTTTTGTGTTCTGTTCATAACTATTCTCCAGCTAGGAATCTCTCTCTCTCTCTCTCTCTCCTCGTTTCTCTTAAATGTTTTTGGCACAAGTGCTGAAAAGGTAAGAGGATTTATTAGTCCTACAGCTCCATTACCACGTCGCTTTTATTGCGGCGAGGGGGGAAGTGTTACGTTACAATTCGAGAATTAGACTTCGCCACGGACTGCAGAATAACGCGCCATATAGATGCGCGCGCACCATCCCCTCCCGCGCGCGCACTCTACCCCTTCCCGCGAGCAACAAACCGAACGGCCGCCAGACGCGCTCGCTCACCGCTGCCCGCGCCAGTCTCCAGCAAGCCGGCTTAGAGGGCCCACGTACCGCCCGAACATGTACGACACCAGTTTCGCCGTTCGTGCGCTTCCGGTGTCCGATGGACGCTGCCTAGCTTGATAGAATCAAGCGCGTGGAGTCGCTGTTGGCCCAAAACCAAACGTGAGTCAATTACCATGTTATCCCTTGTGTGCAATTAAATGTATTAACCCTAGCCACGCGTGTTAGAGAAGAGAGACGGACATTCAAACTAAACTTTCAGCTAGGCTCGTTCCTTATGTATTATTGTGTCTCCTAGAATTGAATAAACTGTTTATGTGATAACCTACCGTGTTTTGCTTGACGAGGGAGGCCCTGGGACAATGGAGAAACGTGAAGTTCCGAACCATAAGCACTAGCCCTGAGTTTACGAGGAATCCTGCTTGTGCCAAATCTTGAGCTAGTTATAATTTGGGGCAGATACAGCAGCTAATTGTATTAAATATGTGGGAGCTTTCTCCAACCCTGCCGTTGGCATCAGCACCCACGCTGGACGCCAACAACATACTTATTTTTTGGCGCTGATATTTATTTACTGGTCGTAAATGTGACCAATTTATCGTAATTTCGCTCCTCGTTTTCGAGATAGAGAATTTGGTTACGTAATTATTCCCGATTTGGGAACTTCTTTTGTCAGCGTTGACCAATAGTAGCTCGGCGGCTGGCAAAGTGGGGGCAACGTAAATAGTGAGATTTTTTACTCAGCTGTAGTCATTTCATGGGCTGCAGGCTCCGGGTGAAGAGTTTAAGCGGTTGTTTAGAAGGGGTTTGGGACCCGTTTTGATGCTGTATGTAACATCTATTATCAATTGCGCATATATTTCCAATTGATAAAGATAATTGAAGAAACGTAAATGTGTGAGCTGGCGGCACGGTACTGTGTAATTGTGTGGGCTGGCGGCATGGTACCGTGTGGGGACGTAAATTTCAATTTCGACCTTTTCAGTTGTCTCATTTGCTTTTGTGGACACGTTTGATACACAAATCATTACAGAATTATAAGTATAAACGATAGAAACATATTCACATAACACATTCATGAAACAAAAAAAATTCCCACAAAAAAAAATTCCCACAATTTTAATTTTAAATTCCAAAAAAAATTCCCAGAATCTCTGGCTTGGCCTACTTGCCACTTACCGTCGCCTTGTCCGTAAATCGTTGTTTTCGTCCAAGTTCGTTGCGTGATCCTCAGTCTCCCAGCGAAGCAAAGTGCCTTTCCCAGCAAAGGAATACCATCACCCCAGTCACCCCACCTACCCCAGTGCCTTGCAAAGGAACCTTCCCGCACTACCGTCGCGCCCACAGCCGCCCACTACCGACGCGCCCACCGTTTTTCGCGCCAAAACAAACCGTTCTTCATCACTCGTTTTCCCGCCATTTCAAACCGTCATTTTACCTACCGACCCACGCCACTCAAATCTCGCCACAGTTCCACCGCCTTTCACCCGCGATTCTCCATTCAGTAAATTCTGTGCTCTGAACTTTCGTGGTAGTTATCCCCGTGTTTGCGGCTTGAGTTGATCTGCCTGAACGAAGAGTAGGGTCAATCGCTCGCCAATATCAACAGCCCCGCCACGAAATCAGCACAGAACCGCCCTCCAGTCCAGCACCAGCCCGCAGCCCAGCCCACTACAACCATCTCTCCGCCCCGTAAGTCCCTTCCTCATACTTGGCATACAGATTCCTCCAAGCTTAAAATCATTTTATTAAAATCTGTTGTTTTCAATTTTCAATTTCAATCTTCAATTCTCACTTTTAAACTCTCCCCGTCTCTCTCACCAACCTCGACATGGCTTCCCCCGTCACCCACGCCTCTATCTCCCCCGCCGACGTCAACGAGATCCTAGATCTCGAGCTGACCTCATTTTTAGACTCGCGCCCAGACCTCGACTCCTACACCCCTGAAGAGAAAGCTCACGTATGCAATCTGACCTTCCGTCAGTATGTCAACGCCCGCTCCCCCCCCGCCTCCCCCCAGGCGTCCCCTCGCTCGTCGCCCTCTCCCAACTCGATCACCCCGACCAACCGCTCCCCTACCCCTTCTCAATCCTCCCCTCGTAGCTCGCCTCCGCCCAACTCTGGCAACGTCACCCCGACCAACTCCGCCGCCCCCTCGCCCCAATCCACCCCCTTCCCCTCTACCTCCGCCCTAGCCCTCTCCTCTATCGGCTCACGAAGGGGCCACTCCATCTCCTCGCGCTCCAGCGACACCTCCGACGCCGCCGACTCCGAGGCATCTGACTTCTCCGAGTCAGAGCTGTCCGCGTCCGATAACCCAGGCCCCGAAGAAATGGCCTGGGAATCGGTCAAGCTGACCCGCAAACGGGTCAGGGATATCAAATCCCCCAATTGCACGCCATTCAAAGCCACCAAGCCTTCGTCCCCCAATAAGAAGCGCCCTCTCCTCAACACCTCCGTCCAGCCCGACGCTACCTCCACCCCCCTACCCCCCGCCCCATTCACCCCCCGACCTGCCACCCCCCGAAGCTCCCCCATCCCCCCCCCACTCTCCCCCACCCCAATCCCCACCCCCCCTCCTAGCTCACCCATCCCCCTCTCCACCCCCCAAGTAGTAGTTTCCACCTACCGTATCCCCCCAGTCGTGCTCCATTCAAAAGCCGGCTGGGCAATGCTTGAAAAGTCCCTTGCCGACAGAGGCATCGACTTCTTTGCCAAAACCAGGCAAAAAACATCTCCCTGCACCCCAAAACCCCCCGTGACCACCACCGCATAACAAAACATCTCCTTGAAAAGCAGATCGACCACCACTCCTTCAAGCTCCCTGAAGACAAACCTCTCAGGGTCGTGCTCAGGGGCATCCCTGAAGAGATAACGAGCCAGGAGGTCAGCGACGTGCTGGGCCTCACTTACCCCGTCCTCTCCGTCCACCGGATGCGCACCGGCCCCACCCGCCGAGAAATCCCCCTAATGTTAGTGAACCTAACAAAAAATGACGCCGCAAAGAAGATCTTTACCGATCTTACTTCAATCCTCCACCTCCGCATTACTGTCGAACCCCAGCGTCGACGCCTCTCAGTAGGCCAATGTCACCGTTGCCAGTCTCACGGCCACTCCTCTTCCTGCTGCAGCGCTACCCCCCGCTGTGTAAAATGTGGTGAAAACCACCCTACCAGCTCCTGTACAAAAACCCCCGACACCCCAGCAAAATGCGCCCTATGCTCAGGGCCCCACCCAGCCAACTTCAAAGGCTGCCCTGCCCACCCCGCCCCTCGCTTCCCCATCTTCGCCAACCGATTCCGTTTTGCGTCCCAAAACCAACCCCAACACCCCATACGTCCCCTCATGCAAGATCCCATCCAGCACCCAAACTCTTGGCCCCGCCCCAATTTTACCAATTTTACCAACTTCACCACCAACAACCCCCAATCCCAACAGTTCCGCCTAGATCGACCCCCCATTCCCCTCATCACCGAGCCCCCCACGCAAACCTTCCCCTCTGCCTCCTTCCCCCCTCTCCCCTACTCCACCATTCCCCCTCAAGCCTCATCTACCCCCCCCCCAAGCCCCACCCATCCCCCCCAGACCCCTTCTAACCCCCAAACCCCACCCAACCCCCCCCAACCCACACCCCCCATTACTCTCTCCTCCAAGCTCATTAAGGCGCTACAAGCCTCGGCTGCCCAATTAAGGACAGCCATAGAAATGAACACCAGGCTCCTCTCAAACGTCCAAATCCTCCTCGAAGCCGCTCACCAAGAAGCTATTCAACAACAATAGAAGCCACCTAAACTCGCTCTATCCCCTTCCTACATCCATCAAATCACTCAAAATGTCCAGACAAACTCACAAACCTTCTAACCTTCAAGCTGCATACTGGAATGCAGACGGTAGAGTCAAAAACTTCCGAGGAGAAATCAATCAATTCCTGTCAGATTACAACCTCGATGTTCTCCTCATTAACGAAACCTGGCTAAAACCCAGTGTAAGCATTAAATTTCCCAACTACATTACCTACCGCACGGACCGCACCCACACCACCGGCGGTGGCACCGCGATCATCGTTAAATACTCCATAGACCACTGTTTCATAAATTGCCCCTCGACAGTAAACATCGAAACCACCGCAATAGTCATCAACACCCTAAACAACGGCCCCCTTAAACTCATCGCAGCCTACAGCCCCCCCAATAAAAAACTAACTACCCCCGACCTCGACAATCTCCTAGCTGACCCCCTACCCACAATAATAGCGGGCGATCTAAATGCGAAACATACTTTTTGGAATAGCATCAAAACAAACGTCAAAGGAACCTTTCTAGCCAACTACGCAGCCGAAAAATCTCTCGTAATAAACGCCCCCGATATACCTACATTTTTCCCGAGAATAGCCGGCCACTCCTCCGACGTCCTCGACATAATCATCATGAAAAATTGCCCTCTCCTCTACACTCTCCAACCGGTAAAAAAATTAACCTCCGACCACGACCCCGTTCTCCTGTTCCTCTCCGACGGCTCCATACCCTCAGTACCATCTCATCAAGATACACGCAAAAAAATTTTATGGCAGAAACTCCCCAAACTTCTAGAATCAGTAAGAATCCAAACCTCCATCACCGACGAAGAAAGCTTAAATCTAGCCACGAAAAATTTCACCGACGACGTAAAATCCGCAGTAAATCTCGCCACCGTCGATGTCGCGAACGACAAATATAGACCCGACCTACCCGCTGAATTAAAAGAGCTCATACGAGAAAAAAACTATGCCCGAAAAGAGTGGCAAAGATTCTCAAACCCGATCGATCGCATCCACATGAACCGACTCGCCCACCAAGTCAAAGTCGAACTACAAAAATTCAGAGACGAGCAGTGGCATGACTACATCTCCACTCTCGAAGACGACATAAAAGCCTTTTGGAAACTCTCCAAAACCCTCAGAAAACCCCCCACCAAAATATGTCCCCTTACGGGCCCAAAAGGCACTTTGGACTTTGGATTTATTTATTTTTCAGAGTACCTAAACCTAAGTTTACTTGCTCTAACATATTTATAAAGGATTATCTAATGATGCTTTACATGGTTTTTAATGTAATTGAGTTTTCGAGATATATTTTTAATTTTACTGCGGCTTTATGCAGGAATATTCTATACGTTATGAACTAATCTCTACGTAAGACAGATTTTGGTTTTTTATATTTAAAGTGTTCATTCTCGCTGTATTTAGCGAGAGAGTTTATCGTGGGATTAGGGTGACTATCTAGGCCAGCGTAAAACCTAGTAGCCTGTGAAAAAATAAGGTCTTTAACCAACGGGACGTTGGATTCATTGTGCAGAGTAGAGATTCTACTCCAGTTGGGTGCGTTTAAAGCGAGTCTAATGCATTTATTTTGGAAGACTTGAAGTTTATCAATATGGGTTTTTGGTGCATACCCCCAGATTGGGCAAGCGTAGGAGAAACATGATCTGATGGTAGACTTATAAAGCAGTAATTTGTTGTCTGTAGATAGACGGCTATTTCTACACATCATGGGATAGAGGGATGATAGATAACGATTTGCAGCTTTTCTTTTTTCTTCTATATGTTTTTTCCATGTTAGTCTATAATCTAGAGTGACACCGAGGTATTTTAATGACGATTCCCATGGAACGTTTTTCCCAAACAGTTTAATGAAAGGGGGCCGTTTGGGCCGTGTTTTGTGGAACACGGTCGCGACACTTTTGCTCGGATTGATAGAGATTCTCCACTTTTTACACCACTTTTCTGTGAGAGTGGCTTGTTTCTGTACGCGGCGTGTAGCAGTGGCCTCGACAGTTGAACTAGAGATTATATTTGTGTCGTCTGCGAATTGGGTTATTATGATATTTTGATCTATTGGCTTAGGAATGTCACTCGAATAAATGTTATATAATGACGGCGAGAGTTGACTGCCTTGAGGGACCCCAGCTGACAGGGGGCGAGTAGTGGAGAAAATGTTATCTATTTTTACTTTAAATGAGCGATTTCTCAGGAAACTATTTATAAGTTGTATGATTCTAAGTGGGTACCCTAGACAGTACATTTTATATATAAGGCCATTATGCCAGACTTTGTCGAACGCTTTACTAACGTCTAGAGAGAGTATTACTGTTTTTTTCTTTGTGTTAAAGCCCTCCGTGATGTGTTCCACAACACGGAGGAGTTGGTGAGTGGTTGAATGACCAGCTCGAAACCCATGTTGAAAGTCTGGCAAGAATTTACATTTATTTGTGATTTCATTTAATCTTACAAGGATTACTTTTTCCAGGACTTTACCCAGACAAGGAAGGAGACTTATCGGCCTATGGTTCTCCGTTAATAATGGATCCTTGCCTGGTTTAGGAATTAATATTACGTCAGCTTCTTTAAAGTCCTTTGGAAAGCAACGTAGTCTAAGTGCTGCATTGCAGATGGCAGTCAGGGCGCAGATGCCCTTTTTCGGTAGGCATTTGAGTATTTTGTTAGATATACCGTCAGGACCGGCCGCTTTCTTCTTTTTTAGACCCTTGATTATTTTTATTATTTCATCTGGAGATGTGGCTTTAATGGGCGGGTCCTGGGGGTCGAGACTTAATATTGCTTCTACTTTAGAGTCCACCTTAGCTACAAAGGCTGGGTCATCGTGTTCCGTGTTAGGAGTGAATTGTGCTCCAAGGCTGTCTGCGAAGGCTTCTGCCTTGTCTGCTGCAGAAAAAACTTTACCGTTAGGGCCTTGAAGCGGAGCTATTTTTGTTGCTGGGCGTCTAAGGGCTTTGGAGAGTTTCCAGTAAGCGTCTCTGTCATCTTCGAGGGAGGATATGAATACGTTCCAACGCTCGTTACGGTAATCATAGAGTGCTTCGCGTACTTCTCTATTTAATCTATTTAAGTGTTGTTTAACAATAGGATTGTAGGAACTTTGCCACTCCTTACGCACTTGGTTTTTTTCCCTAATAAGATCTTTGATCTCTTCGGGAATACCATATTTCGCTGAGTTGTCTTTTTTAGTAATCGCTGTTGACGCTTCGTTAATACAAGATTTTAGGCATTTAATTAGGTCGGAGGTGGCAGTATTTAAAGCTAATTCGTCAGGTATTGATGTCGATATTGTGATTTTATTTTCTAATAAAACGCTGAATTTTTTCCAATTAATTTTTTTTTGTTATAGGCACGAGGGGGACCAAGGGATTAGAGCCTCCTGATAATGTTAGAAGAACTGGATCGTGGTCGGAGGATAGTTTGTTAACTACTTTTAAGGAGTGTAAATGATTAGTTTCTTTTAAGATCACTATGTCTATCACGTCCGGAGTACAGTTAGGTTTGTGTAGCGTTGGTGTGTCCGGAGCGTCTACTACAATTGATTTCGTGCTCGCGTAATTTGCCAACACGTTACCTTTTTGGTTCGATTGTAGGCTATGCCACGATCCGTGTTTAGCGTTCATGTCCCCGGCTATAATGGTGGGAACATTTTCTTCTAATAGACTGTCCAGTTCGGACGGGATCAGTGGACGTTTCGGTGGTGCATAAACGGAGATGAGTTTAAGTGGTCCGGAAGATGTATTTACTACTACCGAGGTGGATTCTATGTTAATACTAGAGAATGAATGTGCTAGACGGTGGTCAATATTATTTTTGACTAAAATAGCCGTGCCGCCGCCTTTATTGGTTAATCTATCATCACGGTACGTGATATAGTTAGGTAACTTAAATTTCTTAGATGGTTTGAGCCATGTTTCATTAATGAAGAATACGTCAATGTTGTATTCTTTAAGAAAATCAATTATTTCATCTTTGTGGGTGATGACAGATCCATTGGCGTTCCAATAGGCTGTTTGCAGGTTGACTATTTTATTTTGGTGTCTAGACATTATGGTTTCTTAAAGTGGCTTGAATTTTAAACATTTCGTCGGTGGCTTGTTTTATCGATAATTTAATGGCTTCTAGCTGCTCTTCGAGGGCTTTTTTATGTGTTGGGTCCAAGGGGGGCAACTGTTGTTGGGACGCTTGGTCGGGGGCAGATCCCCTATCTAGCCTGTATTGTTGGCTAGCTTGATTTTTTTGGGATTGCGATTGGGTCGAAGAACCCTTATTTGAATGATGGTGGGATCTTGGTTTATAATAGTGAGGCTGAGGCCAGTTTCGGGGATTTGGATTGCGAGAGTTGGGCGGGAGTTGAGATGCGGGTTTGTGGACCGTACGAGTAGGATTAGGGGTGGGGGGAGTTAAGGTAGGGGGTGGCAAGGGGACGGATGGGGTCGGGAGGGCGGGAAAATCCTCTTGGGAGGCTGCAGGAGCAGCTACGGCTGCGGGAATGGTCGGTCTGGACGTGTTTTCGTAAGAGTCAACTTGTCTATTATTATAATTACGGTGATTAAAATTCCTTTGATGATTATTATAATCGTTAATATGATTGCGCCTATTATTGTTATAATTTCGCCCATAATTAGCGTTACGGTTCCTATTAAAGTTAGGATTGGCGTTTTGGGGCCTAGCAGGGCACCCGCCGTAGTTGGCCGTATGGTCACCTTGACACAAAGCGCATTTAGCCGGAGTCTCTCTCGGCTTTGTGCAGTTTGACGATCTGTGCGGTTCGCCGCACTTAACGCAGCGCTCGCTGCCATGGCAGCAATTCGCTGAGTGCCCGTGCATTTGGTACCGATAGCACTGCCCAACGCGGGCTTTGTTCCTTAAGGATTCGACTTGAATCCTTAGCCGGAATATTGATGTTAAATTGTTAAATATTCCCTTCGCAGTTTCATTTTTAGAAAGGTTCACTAACACTAGCGGAATAGGTTTTTTTGTGCGGGCCGCTTTCATTCGGTGCACAGAAATTATAGGGTACTTTGTGGCTAATTCTTATTTTATTTCTTCCGGAGAAATGTCTTCGGGGATTCCCCTTAGAACAACCCTTAAAGGTTTTTCTTCCGGAAGCCTGAAGGAGTGAAATTCCGTATTATTGGAAATTAGGTGCCTGGTGACTGCCTGGTGATCGCGCGGAGTTTTTGTCATAATATGCAGGCCATTGCCCATGTTTTTAGCGAAGAAGTCAATTCCTTTGTCTTCAAGGGTACGGAAGAGCGCCCTGGTCTCTGACTTCTTATGAAGGACTATTGGCGGGATTCTATGGAGTTTAACTGGCGTTATAGTTTGCGCCGAGGTTGCTGCAGCTGGGGAATTGGTCCTTAGCGGTGTGAATCTGTTGCTAGTGGACGCTAGCGGCGATGGGGAACGAGACCGACGGTTCCCGTTATTTTTCTTAGGTACCGGGGAGGTCCTGGGAGAATTAGTCGGGGTATCAGACCCGTTAGAGTTGGCACGCGAGCGTTTACGCCTAGGAACCGATTGAAACGGTGCCTCCGATTCGTCGGATGAAGATGGCCAGTCTTCCATGAGCACCAGGTTCTCTCTGAAAGGAACGCTACCTGGGATCGGTGATACAGTATGCCTTGGGGAGGCTGAGGGGGAATCAAATGACTTTACTTCCTTGGGAGAAGGTATTTGGGTTGACGTGGTATTATCTTCTAAGTATTGTTTCATGACTAGTTTAGCCAGGTGGTCTTTCTCTTCAAGAGAAAGTTCCCGGTGCTTACGAGCTTCCAAGAAGTCAACTAAATTGACTTCAGGGACACCAGCCACACATTGAGAGTAAAGGGTTGTCATGGTGGATAAACTAGTTGAGGTCGTTAAGATATTTGCAAAGTGTAGATTTTAAAAAAAGAGAAAGCGGTTTCGATACGAAAGTTAGTAGCTGCTAATGACTTTTTAATTGGTTTGCGACCGAGCCGGGAGAATTAGATAAGTGCTCGCTAATGGCTTTTTAATTGCTTTAGACCGGGCGGGTTCGAGGAAATTTGTTATTTATTAAAACGACTTTAATTTTGTTGCTACGCAGTAAATATTTGTTTAGTGACTCATTGGTAAAAACGCGGCTAGGAGCGTTAAGATTTTGAAGTATTTATAAATTATTGATTTTATATGAAACGAAATTACGAATGCATTGGTAAATTATAAATAATTACGAGGGAGATGATACTCAAAACTCTGAATAACAAACAAATCCAAATGAAAAGCACATGTAATGATAATGACTTACTGATTCTGGGCAGACTCTCGATTATGCTGTTAAACCAAACACCAACAGACACGGATTTTTTCACTAAAAACACCAGCACCAACACCACAACACCAGATGCACTGAACCACGAACACACACTGCAGGCTGAGACCGTATAACCACGGAACCACAAGTGGCAAAATTCTCCCTGAGACAAAAACACTCGTATAGTTCCGAACTACCACAACAGATTTTATGTAGGCAAAAAATAGTGAATGCAATTTTAACAATCACATGTGCAGAGCACAATGCAAAAGAAAGAATTGAATTGAATATTATAACTGTTTCAGCAAACGGGAGCGAGAAATATACTGTATGTGACAGACGTCTTGTCGCTAGCGCAGGCAAAAGCAGAATTTGTTTGGTGCCCAAGAGGCACAGTCTATTCCTCCCGGGATAAAGCCGAGACTTTTGCCGACAGCCTCGAAGAACAATTCTCCCCAACCACGACCTACGACAACCCTCAATTCGTTGCTACCGTAGAAGCCAAAGTCTCATCCCTCATGTCTGAAATCCCCACCGATGATCAAATCCCCTTCACAACCCCTCAGGAAATCACCTCAGTCATCAAAACTCTCAAAACAAAAAAATCCCCAGGACCAGATTCAATCTCAAACAAAATTCTAAAATGCCTCCCCTCCAAGGGCATCTGCGCCCTCACAGCCATCAGCAACGCGTCCTTCAGACTTCGCATTTTTCCCCAAGACTACAAAACCGCCGACGTCATTCTCATCCCCAAACCTGGCAAAGACCCCCTTCAGGCCGAAAACCACCGACCAATCAGCCTACTCCCCTGTACAGGCAAAATCCTAGAAAAATTAATCCTCGCCAGACTGAAAAAAATAGTCGACGCCCTCCAAATCATCCCCGACTGCCAACACGGCTTTCGATCGGGCCACTCTACTCTCCACCAACTCTTGCGGGTGGTCGAAGAAATTACCAACGCCTTCAATAACAACCAGTGCACGGTAGTCCTCTCCCTAGACGTCCAAAAGGCTTTCGACAAAGTCTGGCACGAAGGCCTCATCTACAAAATGTTCCTCCTAGGGATTCCCCTCCAAATGATCCAACTCCTAGGAAATTTCCTCACAAATCGTAAATTCCGAATCAAACTCGACGGCATTTTTTCAACCATCAGATCAATCACAGCAGGAGTCCCTCAGGGATCCATTCTCTCACCAGCCCTCTTCAACATCTACCTAAGCGATATCCCCCGCCCCAGCATCCAAAATTTTCGCACAAAAATAGGAAAATTCGCGGACGACACTGAAGTCATGTCCACTTCAGTAAGTCCACTCACCGCCACCCGTCGAGTTCAATCCCACACCTCCGAATGCGAAATCTTCTTCAAAGAATGGAGAATTAGCATCAACCCTTCCAAGAGCGCAGCCTGCGTCTTTTCCCGCAAAAATTCCATCCGAAGGCCACCCAACATCCAGCTGTTCGGTCAAAACGTCCCCTGGGTAAAAAACATCAAATACCTCGGCGTAACCCTCGACAGTAGACTCACGTGGAAAAAACACACCCAAGAAATCCTAGCCTCCGCTAACAAAACATACGCAGCCCTCTATCCCATGCTATGTAAAAGAAACAAAAAACTCTCTCCTAAAAATAAACTCCTAATATACAAAACTACAATAAGACCCAAATTAACCTATGCCAGCCCCATCTGGGGAAACACTTCAAATTCCAACATGAACAAACTTCAAACTTTCCAAAACAAAGTCATCCGTACAGCCCTGGGCGCCCCCAAGTGGTTGAGGGTTTCCCAACTCCACAACGACTCAGAAGTCCCATTATTGAAAAACCACATCGTAAGCCTCGCGGAAACTTTCTATGCGGGAATCCCCACCCACGACAACGCGTCCATAAACTGTCTCACCCAGTACGACATTAGCGAAAAAACAAAACATAAGAAACCCAAACAAATCCTCCGAAAAATCCCTCCCCCCATATTGCAGCCATGTACCCCCCTTGCAAATAACAATTAAAAAACACGAATAAATTCATTTTTCCTACAAACATAATTTTTTAAATTATAAACTCATGATGAAAGAGAAAGGGGCCTTTTTTGGCCCGGAGCTCTGTATGCCAGTATATTCAAAAGTTCAAAAGTTCACATTCATGAAACATCAGAGAAATACTTCTTTATATGTATTCATTTCTTTGACACGTTCGATACACATACTACATATCTGTTTATATAAAAATCAAAATATGTTTTCGAGATGTGCGTCGCTAAACCATTCATCCGATTGCAATGAAACTTTGGGGATTTAATGTGCGCATACCCGCGATGGTTTCTATTTACAATAGTGAGCTCTGGTGTCATGAAATTATAAGTTGCTAACCATTCATCCGATTGCGATGAAACCTTGGAGATTTGATATGTGCATGCCCGCGATGATTTCTATTTACAATAGTGAGTTGTGGCATCATAAAATTATGCATTGCTAACCGTTCATCGGATTGCGATGAAACTTTGGGGATGAATGAGTGAGTGAGTGAGTGAGTGAGTGAATGAGTGAGTGAGTGAGTGAGTGAGTGAGTGAGTGAGTATTTTTTTTTTTTGATTTACTAGATTCTTATATTCCTTGAAGAGGTGAATCATTTAAATTTACTGAATTTAAAGTTAATGTTCTTTATACAAATAGAACGGCGTCATTTGCGCCTCGCAATCTTTACCTCATGTGGGTATTTAAAAATTTTACTTGATTATTATAGACTTAAGGTCCTGAATTTAATCGGTAGGGAAAAATTGTTACCTAAAAACCCTACTAAAATTGCATCTTTTTTGGTCATCATTTACTCTTGATCTTCAGCAAACTGGAAAGCATAAATACATGTGTGTGTGTTTGTGTTATGTTGGGAGTGGGAAGGAGGCGGTCATGTCCTTTTATTTGGAGTTCTTCCGCATTTGCCTTCGGGAATGAGGAAACCATGAAAAACCTCATCCAGGAAGATTCGGCCGGCGGTCAACATGAACCCGGTCGGCCTTCAGTGATATCGGTGTACGATATCCTGCATTGTGTGTGTGTGGGGTGTATGTCTGTTTTTATGTAGATATATACTTTATGGGACTATAGGGGATAAACATACATATACATACATACTATACAATATTATATAAATATATACGTAGATATATAAACATAAGTTACGGGGGAGGGGTCTGGAGTTTGGGAATACCTACTGCTCGCTCACTCGTCGGCGTCTGAATCTGGTTCATGCCAGATGTGGTCAAGGTCCATCAGAATGTGTTTGGGTAGTCTGTGTACGTATTTGAATGTGAAGTCGCTGGGAGAATTGTATTGACCGATTTCCTGTATGAGTTTATTTTTACTGTGTCTTAAAGATTTGTAAAATCGGTCTGTCAGTCTGTGAGTGTATTCAAATAAGGTCGGAATGTCTTCTCTCGCATGTAGTCTTTTCAAATTTGTTCTGATTCTAGTGTTGTATGTGATTTTAATGCAGAGATTCTGTAGTGTCTGTAGTTTTGTAAAGTCAGATTGTGAGATGCTACTCCACACGGGAATAGCATAGGTCAGCACCGGTCGAATGAGCGAATAGTAAGTCAGGAGTTTGGTTCTGGGAAGTAGCGGACTTTTTCTATTGAAGATGGGCTTCATCATGCCGAGTGCCATTCTGGCTCTTGCGTGCATCTTGGCTAGGTGAGATTTCCAGTTGAGTCGTGAGTCCATAGTCAGGCCCAGGTAAACGACTTCATCCTTCCATTCTAAGACGTGTCCGCCCATTTCGATGTTGACGTCTGGTGTCCTTCTGACGCGTTTCCTCGTGTACATGATGGCTTCGGTTTTGGCCTCGTTCAGTTTGAGGCGCCACATCTTGTAGAACTCTACGAGAGCGTCGAGCGCTCTCTGTAGGTATATGGCCGCCATCTCGGCTTTCAGCGAGGAAACGTACAGCTTGACGTCGTCTGCATAGATAGACAGGTTGCATCTCTCGTCTCGGGGGATGTCATGTGTAAAGATGTTGAAGAGATGAGGTCCCAGTAGACTTCCTTGTGGCACGCCTTTTGGAATCTCACGTAGTGACGACAGCGCGTTCCTGATGAAGACTCGGAAGGATCTGTTCTTGAGGTATTCTTGTATCACTCTCGTTAGGTATATGGGCGTGTTAGTTCTGTGCAGCTTGTGCAGTAGCCCTCTGATCCAAACGGTGTCAAATGCCTTCTCCAAGTCTAGCAGTGCAGCGGCGATGTAGCGATGTTCGTTAAATCTTCTGGTGATGAATTCCGCTACTCGGGTGAGTTGATGGGTGGTGGAATGCCTCTTTCTGAATCCGAACTGCTCGTCTGGCAAAGTGTTGTTTTCTTCGTGGTGTGGAAGCAGCCTGTTGAGTATAACCTGTTCAAATACTTTGCTCAGCGTGGATAGTAGACTGATCGGCCGGTAGCTTGTCGGCTGCCTCTTGTCCTTGTTTGGCTTCGAGAAGGGCAGCACGGTCGCCGTCTTCCAGATCTGTGGGAAATGTCCGGTGATGAGACAGGCATTGAACAGCTTTGTGATGTAGATGATGGCTTTCTGAGGTAGATGTTTGAGTAGAATGTTGTGTATTTGATCGCTTCCCGGCGCCTTGTTGGTCTTCAATCGCTTAATAATGACGGCGACTTCGCTCGGCGTGCTGAAGTGGATGTCTTCGACGTTCGTCTGCTCCGCTTGTTCGAGATGTCGTAGAGATTCTTCTACTAGTCGATCCGTTTCCGGATCAGATAGGCCGTCCGTGGCTGCGTAGGCTCTCTCGAATCCGTCGGCGAGCGCGTTCGCCTTCTCTTCTAGTGACAGCGCCAATCCTGAGCCGTCTAGCTTCTCTAGCGGGGGAATCGTGTGGTCTTGATGTTTCAGCGCTTTTGCCATTTTCCATAGGCTGTTATCCTTTGGCGTGAGTGATGTAACTTTCTTCGTCCAAAGTTGGCGTCTGAGGTCCGTTATTTCCTGCTTGATTTCCCGCTGTAGAGTGTTGTAGGCCGTTTTGAAGTAGCCGTCGCGCGTACGATGGTAGATGCGTCGCAAGCGATTTTTCTCCTTGATGAGCGATAAGACATGCTCGGGAAGCTTGATCGTGTGTGTGTGTACTTCTTTGAGAGGTATGTGTGTGTCTTGTGCATGTTGTATGATTTCCGTGAGAGTGCTTGCGGCCTCGTCGATTTCATCTGTAGAGCGCAGAGTTCCCGATGTTAGGTGAATTCGTTCGTTAATCTCTTTCTTGAATCCTTCCCAGTCTGCGTCCTTGTAGTTTCGCTGTTTTCTGGGGCTCCTCGAAGTCGTTCCTCCAATACTGAAGCTCACGGGCAGATGGTCCGATGACAGTTCATCCAGCGTGCGCAGTGGCGAGATCGTCTTGACGTTTTTCTCGAGTACGATGTCCAGAGTGCTGGGGTACTGTGCGTGCACTGCGTGGTATGTCGGTTTGTCCGGCGCCATTATCGTGTAGTTGTGAGTCTGCATATGCGTAAAGAGCGTTTTCCCGTTCGCATTGCCTCTGTAGTTATTCCAATAGTTGTGTTTGGCGTTGAGATCTCCTCCTAGAACAACAATTGGGCGCAGATTAAGTAATTTGTCCAAATCTTCTCTCACCAGAAGGTTGTGGTGTCTGCAATAGGCGGCGATGAAGGTATGCGCTCTATCCTCTATGGTGACTTCGACAATCGTAGCTTCAGTATGCTTCAGCTTCGGAGTGGGGATCCTTGTAGATGTGATGGATTGACGAACGAAAATGGCGGTGCCTCCGCCTCCTCCTTCTAGTCGGTCGTCTCGGTGAACTTCGAAGCCGGGCACTCTCAGCGGTGTGTCGGGTTTGAGATGTGTTTCTGAAATGAGAATGATGTCAATGTTAGTGTTATTTGCCAGAGCGAGCAGTTCATCGATCTTAAAGCGGATGCTGAAGGCATTCCACAGGAGGACGTTCACCATCTCGGGATTATACATTGATGGTGGTGGTGATGACATCCATCAGGATGCAAGCCCTCTGGTATATGGAGGTGCAGCTGGCCAGCTGCGATCGCACGCCATCTAATCCCATGAGGAGGGACATCATCAGCGTGGCGTCTGGGTCTCTGGAGCCTGCGGACTGCTGCGTGTAGGTCTGCGAGCGGGGCTGCGGTTGGGGCTGAGGCTCGGGCTGCGCCTCGGGCTGCGCCTCGGGCTGCTGGGTGGCCGCTCTTCCGCCAGCCACGTGGGCCCATGAGCGTCCATCAGTCCTCGTCGTCTGCTGCGCCTGAGGATGTGGCCTGCTGGCCCCTGGTCCGGGGCGATGGGGCTGCTTCTGTCGCTGCTGGAGGGAGGCGACGTACGCTACCCTCTTCGGGCAGCCTCTGAAGTTGGCGGGATGGGGGCCTCCGCAGTTGCAGCACGCGGCGGGCTCGTCCCTGGTGGTTTTGGGGCACTCGGCCGAGGCGTGCTCCACCAAGCACTTTACACACCTCGCGGTGTGTGAGCAGTTGCGGGACCCGTGCCCGAAGTTCTGGCAGCGGTAGCACTGTGTCCCGTGCTGCAGATGGTTGCTGCGGTGCTTCTGCAGGCGGATCCTGCAGTGGCAGAGGTACTTGACTGCCGCCCTCAGCTGGCCCACTTCACTTCTTTGTCAAATTGGGCCATGTACATCGGGTATTCCGCTGCGGTCGTCATCCTGATGACCTTGACTGGGGGGAAGCCCTGATCCGTCAGGTCTGCAGCGATCTCCTCCGTCTCGATGTTTGGCAGGCCCTTGATGACCGCCTTCTTCAATTTTTCAGCCTCCGCCGTGTAGGTATGGAAGCCGCGCGCCTCCGCTCGCAGCCCGTTGGTGAGGGCGCGGTGGTCCGCCATGCTGCGTACAAAGATATTGGCGGTCCCGCCCCTGTTGTATCTGAAATTGAAATTGGCGTGGCCAAGATGACCCTGCACTGCAGAGGTGATCTGGCTGTGTGTGAGGTTCCCCAGGGTCATCACGACCGGGGGAACGCGATCTCTCCTTGCCGCTGCTTGGCTGCTGGTACCTGCGGATGAGAAAGAGGGATTAGTTGTGTTGGCGCGTTTGGGTTGCGGAGCGCCGCCGCCTTCAGAAACCTCCTTGAGGTCGGAGAACCGGTTACCGACAATAACCGGTTCCGGTCCCTGCGGTGACAGGGGCCTCTTCACGGGGTTGGACGGCCTCGTCCAACCCTCCTCGTGGGTCGTCTCCATGTCCTGGGATGGCTGCTGGGGTCTGGGGGGCGGCACGTAGCCCGAAGCTGGGCCTACTGTGGGGCGGTTGCTGGGTCCGGGTGCGGGGGCGGGCTCGGGCATCACGGGGGACGGCATGGGGATGGCCGGCCTTGTCCTCGGGTCTGCGTGGTGGCTCTTCACTGGCTGCTGGGGCTGGATGGCGGGGATCGTGTACAGCACGGTCCCGGTCTTTGTCCTGCTGCGGTACTGGCGGGCGCCAGGGGGAATCACGATAGGAGATTCCTCCGGGTCTGCGGCTTCTAGCCGCGCGGAGTACATCCGCACGGCAGGGATGATGTTTTTCCTCTTCTGGATTGAGGTGATGGTCCTGTGATCTCGTCTCGGTGGGGCCAGGTCGTCCTTCTTCTTCTTCTTTGCCTTGAAAAAGGCAGTTGGTGGCGCGGGGGCCTGGGTAGTGAGCCGGTCGGGCCGGCTGGCTGCGAGGTGGCAGGTGTCTGGCCGTGTAAACACAAGCCAGACAAAAGCGAATCGGGGCGAAAGGGCGGTGGTCTCGAAAAGCGACTGTCGCAGGCGGCAGTCACAAGGCGACTCCGATGATCGTGAGTGAGTATTCGAATGAATGAATCAGTGGTATTACCACTCAATACCATGCGAAACCGCGGCAAATAAAAATAAAACATTGCAAAATTTTCATTTTTTTAACTAAATTTTAAATTCTGAAAAGTAGCTTTCTTAGGTAATTTATTTTACTGTATGATTTGAAATTTGTGTTGTATTATTCAACATTTTGTTTGAAAATTTAACAAATCTGCCAACGACCAACGGTAATACCTTATTATTGTAATAAAAATAAACATATATTTTCAAAATTTAAAATATTGTTTTACTAAATAAAATCTTTCGAAATCAATTTATATGTTTTTGTAAAAAAAAAAGTACTTCTAGATTTTGACTTAAAAAGTATTTATGGTTGTGTCTGGTTATTCCCTCTTCACACACGCATCAATTCCAATTGTTAAATGTAACGCAAGGCACGCGAAAATTATTTTCTGTTTTTGTCTCTCAGTGTTGCGTCAATCTTTTTTTTCTTCAATTTCAGTGTGATTTTCTCCAAGACCGTTCTGCCCGCTTGCCTCCACACGGGCAGCGTACTTCCTGAAGAGAAATTAAAGGAAATTTTGGGAAACTACGTCAGCGTGAGTATCCTTTAAAAACATATATATTATATTTATTACTAGCGAGCTCCCGGCGTGCGTTGCATACCACTTAAATAAAAAAGTAGTTTCTCCCTGCGTGTCCTTTTCATTCGTCCCCGTTCCGGGACTGATTTTTTTTTTTACATTAGCTCCACACAGGAGGCCCTGAGGAAAATAATTTCCCTCAGGGCCTATGTCATCTTAGGGGATGCTGTGTGGAGGGTTTTTTAAGGAAAGGAAGTTTTGGGAAGGAAATAGGTATGAGGGGTGGGTAGGAATCTGGGGGTCAGTGTAACCAGGCGTAATGGAAGTATGAATCCATCCCTCCAACCGAGGTGCAGGGGTCGAGAGATTCCAGCTGGAGAGGATAAAAGACCTCCCTCAACCAGTCTCTCTCGAACCTGCACACCATGCGGCAGGCAGACAGGCGCATTGGCCGCCAAGACTTGGACAAACTTCATCCCACGAACCCGGGCACCCATGCTAAGTCACCAAACGTAGCGAACCACTTGGGGTGACCTATGGCAGAGTATGTATGGAATTAATGGAATGCGGGAGTGGGGATGGAAACCCGGGAGGGAGAAGAGGAACTCATTACAGGAGTGTAACGGGATCAATTAGTTAAAATTACGGGAGGCGGAAAGGGAACGGAACGAATGCGAAAGGACACGCAGGAAGAAACAATTTCTTTATTAAGTGGCATAGCAACCGATTACTCGCTAGTAAACCAATAAATTTTGGTTCGGGTGTTAATTTCAAGTTTCGCATGCCCTAAAAAACCTGCTCGATGATTTCATTAAGAGGAATATAAACGCTAGAAATATTTCGATTCTCATGCCATACAAAATTTAAAATCGCGCTTCGTATTTGCACGAGGCAAGTAAGCGAAAAAGTACTTTTTATTTATTTTGTGCATAATTTTATAAGAATGGAAAAAGTTAGTACATACAAAACCTCAAAAATAGTCTTAGCCAAATAGAGGTATCTTTTAAAAATTGTTTCTTATATTTTTTTTTTAGTGGTTTACGCTTATTTTTTTTGTTTTGTAAATAATAATTTTATTGTAATTCCAAAACATAGAAAAGCTAGTAAAAGCTTCAATTTTTCCGTAACATATTTTTTGATGTTCAAATGTAAACCGATTCGTCGTAAAGATGAATCTAAATAGTGTCTAAATAGGATTTCACGTATAGCTTCATCTTAATAAATACTTTGCTGTGTTTTTTTACAGACGGATGTTCACATTCTACCTCATGAAGAATGTTCTAAGCTTTACGAGGATAATGACTTTATTCCAGATGGAGTGAGGGAAGCCACCCAGTTTTGCGTTAAGCAGACAACAGCTGACAGCAATTTTGATGTAAGTTCTTTCTAATATTTAATATTATACATACGAAAAGTTTATCATTCGAGAAAATTGACATCACGGGGGATAAATTCACCAATACAATCAAACGCGTGTTAGTATGTCACGTATTCTCAATAAAACGATTCCACTTGCATTTGGGCAAGCAGAATATAAGAGCTGTGATTCGCGTCGTTGCGTCTCACTCGAGCTATTTACATTATATAGGGTTTTCCAATTAGAGGTGTTATTTTGAATAGCCCGCTATTTTGGTACATGTCACTTTTGAAGCTGTCATTTTTTGACATTTGACAAGTAAAAACTACGTTATTAATAAAAATGGAACGAAACACGCTTCAACAACGCATTAAAATTATTTGAATATCAAAATAACAACTCTTATTTGAAAACCCTGTATATGCAAGTGCGCAAAATGGAAGTCCAGTCATGTTTTTTACTTCGAAGATGTTGTGTCGGCGGTAACTTGGGGTGAAGGGGTTCTCAACTGAATAATTATTATTTGTCGATAATTATTTAATTTTGTTTTAGGTGTGTTCGATTTTTTTTAAAGTAATTGTGCTTTGAGCGGCCCGGTACCATTTGATACACGGACCGGTACCCAGAATACCTCGACCCATCGCCTTGCACCGCAGAAAAGGGGATGGATTCATATGTTCGGCACTCCTGGACACACTGACCCTCAGATTCTTATCCACCCCTGTATCCTTTCCAGAACTTCCTCTTCTTCCTTTCTTAAAAAAAAACCCTCCACACAGCATCCCCTTAGATGACCCTGAGGGAAATTATTTTCCTCACAGCCTCCTGTGTTTTTTTTTATGTGAATACGTCACAAGAGTCTCAGCTGCTTCTGTCTGGAGCCAGTGAGACTATGGCATCGATATGTTGTGAGGCTAAAGGTAGTGAGGAGGGGAAGGAGATGGGGAAGAGAAAGGTGGGAAAGTACCTGGCTATTCAGATCACGGCTACGTGTGGTTCGCTACGTTTGGTGATTTAGCAGGGGTGCCCGGGTTCATGGGGTGAGGTTTGTCTAGGTCTTGGAGGCAGATGACCAGGACACACTGAACCCCAGATTCCTACCCACCCCTTAAACCCTTTTCCTTCCCAGAATTCTCCTCCACTTCCTTTCCTAAAAAAAACCCTCCATACAGCATCCCCAAAGATGACAAAGGCCTTGAGGGAGATTATTTTCCTCAGGGCCTCCTGTGTGGAGCTCATGTAAAAAAAAAAACGGCTAAAGCCATTTCAAGCAACTTTTCAATTCTGAATGGTGGTCTCACACCAGGGCGATACTAAGAGTATCTTCCACTCTGAAACGTGCCTCGAATACACTTTTTATTATTTTAAATGAATTATTTGTGAAATTAATCAAATAAAATATATTTTCCCACGCCAAGATTCGATCCCTAATGTGGAGCTTTTGTTAAAAAATAATATTATTTTAACACATAAGTCCCGCGATTCGTAACATTTACTAAACATAAGTAATAAAAAATTGAAAAAAAAACCTGAAAACTTAACATTGTTTTAGTGAAATTAACTTAAAAACAATAAAATGTTTTTGTCAACAGATAGGAATGATTGGCTCACCTCTACAGGTGTACAACGGAGCTGCAGTGGCTTGCACCCAGAGCGTGTTGGGGGTCTACGTGGCCCATTCAGCCTCCCCCACGGTTCACTTGTTCACCCGAGTAGCAGCCTACATACCCTGGATTGAGAGTCACGTATGGCCGACAGTCTCGCCAAATGTGGAAACAAAACTCTGTTTGAAAAAAAAAAAATCAATGTATAAAAAGTAAGTAGGTTCTTACCCAATTTACTTACCCAAATTCAACAAATTGTAAATAATAGTATGAAAACATTAGTTTTTTTTTATTTTAAGAACAATTAGAAACTTTGAATCGTTACAAATCGTAAACTGTTATACATCATTTTAATTTTTTAATTTTAATTTTTATACATATCCCTTGTTAGAAGCTTAATGGAATATAACTCTATAGTCTGGTCACCCTTCTACAAAATTTGTATTCATAATGTTGAAAGAATTCATATTTTAATAAATTTTTGACAGCATATTTCAACATAAATATTTTTAATTTTCCAAGTTTAGAAAAGAGACGAAAAATGAATTGTGAACTTTTAATATATCTATACGAACAACTAGATAACATTAACATTTAATGTACGTATACATCTCATTTCAACTACAGTTTGCATTCCCCAATACAACGTTTACATAGCTTGGTAACAAATACTTAAACAATATGGATGTATTTGACAATAATTTGAACTCAGCAAACTCCAAACGCCGTATGTGTGAACTATTTCATAGTTCATAAACTATTGTTTGTGCACTAGGTAGCATCAACAATTTTATACATTTTTATTAATATTATCTGTTTTTTGTTTCACTTATTAAATCTCTTTAATAAAGCAATGGTCCGCAAAAAACACCCTTCAGCGGCAACTCATCACCTCAGTCCTTAATTGTCCAAACGACCATTAGAACATTTTACACGAGGAGTAGGTTTTCTTTCATTATTTCAATGAAACGTTATAAAAGGAGTGTAAGATAAAGCAATTTTCGAACATGTGGTCACATTAGTTTAAATAATTAAGTGATTAACTGTGATTTTTTATACTTTATTTTTAATTTCAAAGTGGAGATTGAACGAAAACTAAATTGGTCGTTTGGACAATTAAGAACTGAGGCGACGAACTCTAGACTAGATTCTCTAGTCTTCCGGAAGTTAAACAATAAAATGTTAAAATTCTCAATCTGTGTGAGTTTTGTATCGATTGGTAGCCGTTCCGACCATATATTTATTTTTTGACAAAATGGCGACAAGATATTTTTTTAGATAATTAATTATTTTTTTCTCTGGTCCGAGTTAATCCGAGTCCGATCCGAATTTTAAAAATATCTACCTAATACTGCTACCGACGTTAAAAAATAGTCTTTTGAAGATATTAAACAAATCTAAGCTCAATTGGTCATATTGGTTATCGAGAAATCGTAGTTGCTGATTTGTTAAAGTGCTTGAACAATGAATGTTCTATTGGGTGAGTTTTAAATGAAGTATTTAATTGATAGTTAGCGGCTAATCAGCCAACCCAGGACCAAGAACAATTTGTTCCTCTCTATGTGTAAAATGAGTTATAGTCAGAAAGACATTCTATCCTTCAGTTCTTGTTACTTGTTTCCTTCTCAGTACTTATCAGTAAGAGTGGGCACCTGCCTCTCCCGCCCATACTTCTTACTAATTCTACAACACTTTCATTTTATCGATATATACTATTCACTTTGGACAGGCGTATTTAGGAAGGTCTACAGTCAATTCTGAAACTTTTTCTTACTAGAAAATAATACCGCCTTAAGTAAGGTAGCAATAAAGGGTAGGTACTGTGAGTGTTAATGGTTTAAGAATATTTTATATTTTTTCGTGAACACCTCATTAGGAGAACCTTCTTTGCTGAGGTGTTCACGTGTTTTGGTATAATATGTTTTTCTGTATTTTATTATTATTATTATCATATTAATGGATTGAAAAATATTATGTTATATTGTACAACGTCCGAATAAAGATGTAATATAATGTTTCGTCCTATGTTTGATGTTAATAAATTTTTGAAAAACTTTTGTAGGTTTTTTTATCCAAACCTTTGTTGGTGTGTTTTCTATTAATGGTATTGTCGATCAAAGCCTTTATCGTGTCGATGCAGAATGTCCGTTCTAAGGACTAAGGAACCAGTACTTCCACTAGAGATAACAGATCAAATGTCCGCTTGTGTGGTTTTGAGAAAGTGTTATTTGGAAAATGCATTGCATACCTATTTTTTGTAAAAACATTCAGTGTTGTGGATGATTCCATTGTTTGTTTGTATTCACTCCACTGCAGGGATATAAGTGTCAGTTTCCACTGAAGAGATATAACTGACAGTGACCTAGGTGACTTAGCAGGGGTGCCCGGGTTCATGGGGTGAGGTTTGTCCGAGTTTTAGCGGCGGATGCGTCTACCCACCAGCTGCATGGCAGGCCGGATCGGGAGAGAATGGTTGAGGGAGCCTCATCTCGATTCAAATATATTGGTCTTCCACTCCAGGATAACTGAGAGTGTTTTCAACTCTCGAACGTGCCGGAAATGAAATAAAATCATTTTACTTAAATTATATGTTCAAAAACGAAAAAGAATATTTAAAACTTATTTGCGCAAACACTAGAAATGCCTTCCACGCAGATTAACCAATTGGACCCATAAGCTTGTTTTTGCGATAATTTAACATTACCAGACATATGTATGACGTATGAGGTGCACCTGACTTATTAAATTGAAACCAATGTTGCCACCGACTTCATACATCTTGATTCTAGCCCATTTATGTCACACATTGAATATCGGCATCCCATATGAAATTCATTATTATACGGGATATGTATAATAATATTTTAAACAAAGAATGGTCAGACTTTTGGATCACAAAACACGCCCACATGGCATTTCTTGTGATCTTCTTTATTCTATGGCGCATATCTTCCTATAATGTGAGCCATCTTCGACAGCTTTGCATGAACACTTTTTTGTATTATTAAATTTCTTGTAATAACTATTGTTTCTTACTATCGTACGAGAACACAACTCGATGGAATTTGCAGGAAAACACTTATTCTTCTTCTTTAGCACAATGTATTTTATACAAATACAAAGGTTCTATTTTCTTTTGGTTGTGTGATCTCCAAGATCACACCACAACATATTTCCCTCGATATCTCTTTTGTCAGTTCTTTACAAAACTAAACTGTAGGTACATTCTGTACCTCACAGCTCCAGTGCAACTACAATACTGAAGGTACAATCCGTGTACCTTCTCGTTCCACCTTAACGACAATACTATACTCACTGCAGGTACCTATGTACCTCTCAGCTCGAGTTCAACTACTATACTAACTCTACATTAAAAACGTCGCCATATTTAAAGAAAAAACACTCAAATACAAATTAAAAGTGTGCATTAAAAATGGTGGGAACAGAATATTTTAGCAGTTCCCACAGCTAGGATTTTAAAATCTAACATACAGAAAACAATAAAACTATTACTTAAAAGTCGGCCGAAAAGGGCCACTCCACTAAAACTACATCTTAAAATTATTTGACCATTATAAAACACCATTTATAATGAAAACATTTTTTAATGTGTTCATTAAAAAAAATTCGCCGATTTTTCGTGCAACAACATCAAACAATGATTTTGCCGCTGCTCTTTTTTATCAGAAAATTAACTTGTTGCAGTAACCACAAAGGATAAATTGTTTTTGAAATGACATGTTTAATATCAAAATAATACCAATTCACTAAATAAAAATATCTAATAAAAAGATTATTTAGTTTTTAATCAGAACACAAACATTTATTTTTTATGATATGAAACAAAGAAGTTACAGATTTATGAGACGATAATCGGCATTTGCAACCACTGACAATATGGATTGGCCCGGAACAAGACCGTGTGATAAATGGTACATTTTTTTGGACCGTGGAAAAACGGTACATTTTTTTTCAGATATACAAAAAGCGGTTTTAATAAGATAAATGATCGATAAATATTCATTTATTGAAAAAAATATATTTTTGTTTTTTTGTACCTATGTTTAAAATAATGTCAAAGAACGGGTTCAGGCTGTGATACTTAATTAAATCAAAATGAGGAATACTTCGTGGCACAAATTTAAAGCATTTGAGCTAGTTCATGTACAGTTTATTATATATATCACCGCAAAGGTTGTTTTTAAAGCTTTAATATTATGTTTTTTTAATATTTAAGTTTTAAGTAATAGTGATCTATAAGCTCCCTTTAAAAGCAAAAAGCTATTAGCAAAAGATACCTAAGCTTGAAAAAGTTCAGGTGAACTTTCAACTATGAAATACCGCACAAGAGTCCCAACTGCTCCCCTCTGGAGCCAGTGAGACTATGGCATCCCCAATTGGGGTATGTTGTGTGGCTGAAGGTAGTGGGGAGGGGAAGGAGATAGGGAAGAGGAAGGTGGGGAAGTACCTGGCTATTCAGATCTGGTCACTAAACACGGCTAATGCCATTTCGAGCAACGTTTCAATTCTGAATGGTGGTCTTACACCAGGGCGATACTGATAGTATCTTCCACTCTGGAACGTGCCGCAAATATACTATATATTATTTTAAATGAATAAATTGTGAAATAACACAAATTAAACAAATAAAATTTATTTGCGCACGCCGGGTTCGAACCCGCGACCTTCGGATTGTGAGTCCAGAGTCTTACCTCGGGACCACGGAGGCCGTCTTGAATATTAAAATACCATTTTTATAAAAGGAACATTTTTTTAAAGTGTTCATTCAAAAAAATGTGCGGATTTTTTGCCCAACAGCGTCAAAAAATGGTTTTGCCGGTGCTCTTTTAATCAAAAAATAACTTGACGCATTACTAAAATTTTTTTTTGTTTTTGAAATTACATGTTTAATATTTTTTGACATATGATTCTGACATTTTTAATTATTTTCTACGGAAACAGAAATGCACTGGGTGCAAAACCTTTTGAGAGACAATGTAACAATGTCAACAAACCTACAAATAAAATAAGTGGAAAATCTGTGCGAGATATCAACTACTTTTAAACTCAAAACTTACTTTGAAAAAATGTCTCTGGTAGGTTTTTGGCTCAAAGTTTCGAAGGAATATCCCACAATAGCAGCTGTAGCTCTAAAAATATTAATGCCGTAAACGAGCACGTATTTGTGTGAAAAGGCATTTTCTTCCTACGCGTTTATTAAAAATAAATACCGCAATTGCCTGAATACTGAACCAGACTTGACCTGTGAAATTGAGCCAAATTTTCTAAAACTTTATTTTGCAAAGCAAGCTCAAGGGTTACATTGACTGTATGTATATCGGACGTGCCTTTAGATATAATTTTAATTATGATTTTATGTTCTTTTCCGTTAATAAATTGAATCACGGGTCAAGCAGTTCCCATGGGACAAAAAACTAAGTTTGACCCCCCCCCCCCTCATTTTCTCTCTCCCACCCCGAATGTGTACATACCTACACACCTTTTTCACTTTGCATAAAGTTTGAATTTGTGCAAAGTAGTCCATTCGTACGGGCGCCTTATCTTTGCGCAAATTCGAATTTTGTGCAAAGCTGTTTCAATGTGTACCAAAATTATGCAAACCGCAAACCCATAATTATTGTAAATAAAATAACGGAGGACGGCAAAGTGTCAGGCGAGGATGATAATGTGTGGCGACACGCTCGGTGTAAATACGCCGGCCTGTTCCTAAACCCTGCCCGGTCCAATGATCTCAGTTCTTGGAATTACGGGGAGACAAAAAAACTAGGCTAGGCCTAGTTTCTCCCTTTAAATAGAGCCCTAAACGCTCTGGACCGGCAGAGTGCCAGCATCCGCCTTCACATCATCATCTCGCCTGCCCTGCTCTGCCTCTCCGATCGAACTGAGACTTGGACTTCTTCTTTCCACTGGCCGACACGTTCACCCTGAGGAAACAAATTACAATTCTCGATCGCCTTTCTCAAGGCGCAGGTTTCCCCTCTACCTCCCTTCCTCCCCTTGCCCTGAAGGCACATATTACAATTCTCGATCGCCCTTTTCAAGGCGCAGGTATCTCCTCTTCCTCCCTTCCTTCCCTTGCCGAGATCCCTACTTATCCCACATTATTCCCTATTTTTCCCGTTCCCTACATTTTACCCTACTTTCTCCCTAGGCGTTGAAGCGGCCAGCCGGTCCAATTCCCGCTACATCGTCTGTGCGGCCGGCGGTTACAGCGCCCGTCCCGTACAGTATGCTAACATTATATGATTTATTGTACAGGAAATCGGGCTTTGATTGTAACTACTGAAACATGAGAAACTTTTTTTCCACAAAATTTTTTGAGGTTAAAAAAATTCATCCTCTCAATACACTTAGTGGGTTTTAATTGTGTATGGAAAACGTGAATTTTTTGCGTCGAAATAAAAAGACTTGGTATTTCTACATAAAATTCTACATGATTTAGTTGATAGTCCGGTATTGCTTGAATTGATAAGCTTCCGGATACCAGGACGTAATACAGTCAGGATTTATTTCAGTGCAGACATTATGGGACAAACTACCATATGTATTCCTCTTACTGAGGCTGTTCAGTTATGTACAATAAAAATATTGTATTTCTTACCATTTTCATTACCATTTTGTGGAAAACACACCAAGAATCGGTTAAGTAGGTACCTACGCATACATAATATTTAAACTAGTGAGTTAATTTTGTAAACACCTTACTCTCCTAGTGAGATGTTCACAAAACACTACAACTGAGCCATTTACATACGTTAACATTTTCAACATTTTAGCATTTTTTGGGATACTGGTATGTATTATATTATCTATGAAAACTGCTGTAAACTGTATTTTTTTACATAAGCTCCACACATTAGGCTAATGTCATCTTTGGAGATGCCGTATGGATGGTCATTTTTAGGGAAAGGATGGAGAAGAAGTTCTGGGAAGGAAAAAGTTATGAGGGGGGGGGTTGAAATCTGGAAGTCAATGTGTCCAGGAGTGGCGGACGAATCCATTCCTTCCACTACTGTGCAAGACGATGGGTCGAGAGAGCCCAACTGGAGAGGTCTAGGTTAGGTTTCCCTCAACCAGGCTTTCCCGATCCGGCCCGCCACACAGTAGTCGGGCAAAGCAATTGCCGCAAAGACCTAGTCAAACCTCACCCCATGAACCCGGGCACCAAGTTAGGGTGATCTATGGCAGAGATATTGGTTATCGAATAAATGGGTCCCGGGGCAGCGATACCCCCACTCGCCTCTCAAATTATTGTAAATAAATAAATTAAAACTCGTTTTTTATTATAAATAATTAACAAAAATACAGTTATTTTTTTTATTTTCACAAAAATAATAAATTACTTTTTAAAAATTGATTTAATGAAAGATTGAAAGTGTTTTCTTTGTGAAGTTAGTGGGACTGTCGGCCACACTATTCCCTCAATCCAGGAGATGTAGGGGGCAACTCTTGTGGTCAGATGGACTTGACCCTCACTACTTGAGAACACCCCCAACACAGTCTGTGTGCACGCCACAGAATCTCCGTTGTACACCTGTAGAGGGGCGCCAGCTGTTCCACCCTGTTGACAAAAGTAATGCAGCCTTTTAACATTTCGATCTTTAAAATAGTTTTACCTAAAAGTCCCTCAACTCAAGCGCAACATTAACACACGGATAAGAGACACGTTGATGACCCAGATGCAATGATAGCCATGTTCGATGGCGTCATAAGAAGTAAGCTGGAGTATGCTAGTGGTGTGTGGACTCCGCACTAAAATAAACATGTTAATATGCTGGAACAAATCCAGAAAAAAATCCTTAGGTATGTCTATATGTGGATGCATAGAACTTATCCAAGGTTTATGCACCATATAGAGTTACTTGAAACAACAAATAAATTTAGCTTAGAAACTAGACGTTATGCAAATGTTGCAATTTTTAGTTTTAACATAATCCATAATTCATGTCAGCCTGTGATGGCTTAAACGTGCCTGAAAATTTCAGCCGTAGTCGTCGACACGACTTGTTCAAAATACCATACGACAGAGCAAATGTTCTAGCACAGCATAGCATGACAAGAGGAATGGTACTGTTAACGAACAAAATATAAACGAAATATCGAAAACACTAGATATATATAACTCTTCTTTAGAAAGCCTTAAAATTTTTTTGTATAATAATCATCTTCCTAGGTGTTAAAATTGTCAAAATGTGAAAATTGTACTGTAATTGGATAAATAATCTGTTGTACAGTTAAAAAAATGTTAACCCCTTAAGTCCCGGGCATATTTTTTCAGAAGGTCAAAATATTTCCGCTATTCAATACACCAAATAAACGGAATATTTCTGAACGCATTCAACATCTTAAAAGTGTTTTTGAAAGGTGACGAAATACGCTTTCAAGTTATATGATTCGAAATGAACATACATTTTTTAAATTTAAAATTTTGTTTATTGCACACATTAAAAAAAAATTTAAATGGCTAACCTTCCTCATTTGTCTAATTAAAATTACTGATAACGAATAAAAAACACAAACACATTTTATTAGACAAATGTATCACAAAGTAATTTGTAAAAAATCCCAAAATTTCATAATTTTTTTTTTGAAATTGTTGTCATAAGAATTGTGGTCATAAAGATATAGTTTTTAAATTTTTTGTGGTAAAATTTTTGATTTGAATATAAAGCGTACTGTTTTCTCTTTCTAACACCGTTTAAATCATATTTCTAACCATAACGGTAAGGGAGACGCAACGATTTCTATAAGACCTATAAGAGTTGTTCCGAAAAGCAAACAAATTATCCTGGCGGGTTTTAAAGGAGCTAAATTTTATGTTTGAATGTACATATTTTTATTGGGATTGTGTCTAAGGTACTGAAAAGAATATAAATTACAATTACGAAATACCATACTAATTTATTACTGAAGGTATTTTTTATGTTGATTTTATATTGGAAATTGGTAAATCATGATCGAAAAATCATAATTTTAATTTCGGCGGGCCAATTATCGGGAATCGCCAAAAAAAAATAAATTTCAACCGTCAACGACAAAATCCGCCAATTTGTGATCGTACACACATATTTTTTGATAATATCCATAAAATCAAGAATAAATTATCAGTTGTGTTTTGTTTGTCTTTCTTAAAAAAAAAAATTTAATCGAGTTTGTCACTAAAGGGAATAAAATTTGGAAAACAACTTACCTCCAAATCTTTATCTTCGTCAATTATCTGTTTGATGCAAAACTGAGTGGCTTCCCTCACCCCAGCTCCACCAACTGTAGCATCGAAAAGTTCAGAACACCCTTCGGCAGGAAGAATATCGACATCCACCTGTGAGACAACACAACAAAATAGGTATTTATTAAGGCAAGCGTACTTGAATACAATAAAAAGACACTGAGTGCCAAAAAAATAATAAAACACTAAATATTTGCTGGAATGACATTTGTGCCAATGACGTAAATAAATGCCCAAGTGGAAAAAAATATTGCGAAGTTTTTAAGTGACTTTTTACTCAGGAGCCACCCTGTTTTCTTTTTAAATATGATTTTTTTTTATAGTGAAATGTTAATTTATTAATAATATTATACTCCCATAAGAGATTCTACATACATTTGATATATGATCAAATTTATTTTTTTAGGGTCATCTATGTACGGTTAAAATCTTAAATGATCAAAAGCCCTCTCAATTTCGATCGTAAATTTTGCAAATAAAACTGGACCAAGGTTTGTCCCTTGGGGAATTCCCGAGAATGTGAAGAAATCTTGTAATCGGTACAGCGTCTTTGTACCAACATAAAATTTTATTTTGTATTTATTGTTTTTTATATAATTTTTTCAACAAAATAAAATTAATGGACTGTATCCGTAGAAAATAATAAAAAAATAAAAATTTGTATGTATGTCTCGAATTTCTCGGCACATTATCTGTAAAAAATGCAAAATAAATTTAAAAATGTAGTTTTAATGTAGCTTTTAGAACCAATATAATAAATCAGCAAGCCTTACAACACAGAAAGTGAAATCCTAAACTTAATAAAAGTGGCATATGTAAATGAACGCTAATGTAACGCTACTTACATCGGAGAAACGGCAAGAGCATTCTCAGCTAGATTCGAAGAACATTCAAGATGTTGTAATAATAAAAACAATTCTTCAAAATCGCAAAACTTCTCTTAGTGAATAATTACGTACCACTTAACAACAAGGGATATAAACCATTAAATATAGAAAGAGTCTTAGATTAAAGTTACTTAAACAATAAGAAATTAATAAACGAACGAATGACCCTAAAATAACACTTATTTATAAAGTAATAACTTATTTATTTCTCTCTTCTTAGAATGTTTTAAAGGCCTATGAAAAAATTCAGATAAGTCACAGCAGTAACGTCATTACTCATTATTGAACAATAAAGAAAACATTAACATTTAGTTCGTGGAAAACAGCTTTAAAAGTACCCCACATAATAAAGAATCCATTGATACAATTATTTTCTCAGCAAATTAAAACCACTCCGTTATTTTGCGATTATGCAAGTTTTTCGTCAACGAACTGTCAGATTTATAAAAACTTTGTGTCATTTCCGCTTCGCAATTAAAGCTCTATAAATGAAACATTTCTGTTACATAGCCGAATACTAAAAACTGTTTTTGAAAGGTTATGAAATAAGCTTTCCAATTGTCATATTAAAAATAAATATTAACATTTGTTAATATTGAAATTTAGAATGCAAACATAAAAAAATTGTTTTAATGACTCACGTGATGTTTTTAGGTGAAAACGGTACTAAAATCAAGAGTGATGTAAAAAAAAACACTTATTTTATTGTATAAATGTATGGTCAACAATTTTGTAACCTCACTTTTCTATCATTTCATACAAGAATATTTAATAAAAAATAACAATCTCTAAAGGCGCGTAGGCGATTAGCGCGTTGGCGGGTGAAAACTGTTTCTACAAAATAAATATTTTTATAAATTAAATAAAAATTGTAATACATCAGAGTAAATGTGGTGGAACTAATTGTAATCAAACATGTTCTACACTTAATTCAACTTCAAATATTAAATATCTTGGTGTATATATAGATCAACATTTTAAATGGAAAACACATATTTGTGAACTTGTCAAAAGAATTAGGAAATGTATATATATATTTATCAGAATTAGAAATATTCTTAGACTAGAAAACCTCAAAAAAGTGTACTATGCAATTGTTCAATCTATATTACAGTACGGTATCATAGGGTGGGGAGGAACTTATGATGTTATTTTAAATCCTCTGAAAATAGTTCAAAGATTGATAATTAAGGTTATCTTGAAAAAACCATCTACATTCTCTACTGAAAGAATCTTTTCAATATTCAAAGTATCTACAACAGACAATATATATAAAAAATATGCAATTCTACAGACTTTTAAAGAAATACAGCTAAAAAAATTACAATTAAATATATCAGCAAGATTTCAAAACAATATCAAAATCCCTAAATTTAATACCAAGCACATCCAAAATACCTATCTGTATCTAGATATAAATTATTTCAACAACCTCCCATTAGAACTAAAAATTATCGAAAATATACATAAATTCCAAATTAAATTGAAAAATCACCTGAAACAACTGTAAGAGTCCATTTCTACCGTTAATATTTCATTTAAATCTTGAAATTTATTTATTGTTATATCTCGAGTTTTCTTACATATCTTTTGTTATTAGATGCAATATTATTATTTTATACTAAATTTTACATATATTTGAGCTTGAATTCCCTCACCAAACACAAGAGCCTTGTCTCTTTATGAAGAGGAAATGCTATTGTTATGTTCATTTTACAACTCTGTTTAACAAGTAAAAAAAATGTATACTTATTGTAAAAACATACAAATATTAAATAAATAAAAAAAAAATAAATAAAAAAATGTACATCTATGGACAATTTTGAATAGAAATGTGAAGCTTGATTTACTATTGATCTAATACTTTTTGTTTTAGGGTTGTCACTGGAACAATAACAGAGTTATAAAGATTTCTATGGGAACACACGTGTTAACGTGCAAACACGCTTATTGTACTGACTGCTGTTGTTATATTCGGAGTGGTCCGTAATACGTCAATTTAGACACCAAATTTAAATTTAATTTAAAAAAAAATTATATGCAGTTCTACGAATTGAACACAAAACAATTTATCAAGTAATGATATATATAGTATGATAGTATAACGTAATATTTAATAGTTAATCTAAGCCTAAGGTTTACGATATATTTAAAATTGGATAAAATTTCAGAACTAAAAATACCTGAACATTGGCAGGCAGTGGCTAAGTTTTGTCGTAAGCGTCTAGCGTCTGGTTCCCACTCACTAGTCGAATTTAGGCAGACTAAGTCCTCCATCACGACACAAGCAACATTTTTCGCTTACGATTTAACAGAAAGTCAAGTTATAGGTAAGCCGGTATTGTATGTCTATCTTTTATTTTATTTTTAAACTAGCTTTTCCCCGCGGCTTCGCTCGCATGGTATTACGGGAAATTACTGTAGCGCTTGCACTTATATCAATTATCTCCCCCCCACCCCACCCCCATCCCCTCCCGCATTCCATATATTCATTCCCTTACATTCAGTTTTCAAACATCTCGCCTACCACCTAAATTTCATAATGCTATAGCTCAAAGAAAAAAAGAATTACTTATCCAATTTTGTTCATTCGTTCGGAATTTATGCGCTTACAAACATTTCGGATGTTTATTTTTATTTAAATATTTGGAAGTTCGTTAATATAATAAAAAAATCTATTTATCATTCAGTCTTTATAATCGTTACGAATTATATTTTTAATATAGGAACTCAAATCTGACATTTATTCCAAGCTTGTCCAAAAAAAAAACGAATTCTAATATTTGAATTTTCTGCAGTAGTAAGTAGCTGACCAGTAGACTGAGTACCTACCAGCACAGAGCCCAAAAATATATCATCATTGTTTCCATGGAAAAGATTTTTTTCTGACGTTAGCAAAAACTCGCTTTTGTTAGCGACAGAAAACGTATAACAAATATAATATATATAATAATATTTATAATTTCATAACGCCAGAGCTTACCATCATATACAACCTGTAGTCTGCGCATATAATTTAGCTTTATATTGGTGAAAGAATTATTAAAGTCTTTATATTGTGTTATGTGTGAAAAGGTCATAAACAAACTCGAGCAGTTTCGCATTTATAATATTAGTATGGATATTATATACAGAAAGGTTACTTACACTTGAGATAACACCGACCACCGTAATAATATCCTTCAGTGTTTCTTTAGGCAGCGGATTGCCCGTGTGGAGACAGGCGGGAAGGATGTTCTTTGTGAAAACAACACTAAAATATAGGAGAAAATGTTCGTAAAGATGAAGCTAAACTGAAATCACTATTTATATTAATTTTTACTATGTTTATACTATGAGCATCAAAATAAAAAATATGCTACGGATAAATTATTATAACTAGTTTGCAGTCTATTTCAGTTATAATCACACTTATTTTATTGTTGTGTATTGGTTTATCATTTGTTGAATTCAGATTTGTACTATTATTAAATTTTTAGTTGCTGCTTCTGTTTTTCATTTTTCTTAAATATTCTAGTTTACATTCAGTTAGTCTTGTTTTTAAATACCTATCTGTGAATATTAATAATTGGTCTGTTTTTTATCATCTTCTTAGGTTTATTATATTACTACTAAGACTGTTTATGTTCCAATAAATAAATTGAAGTTTTTACAACATTTTCTATGCATTGGAATTAAATTGGAATTGGAATAAAATCATTATTTACGTAACAACAAATGTAAGCGTAAGCTACTAAAAAAATGTTTTTTCATGACTTAACTATGAAATAATATTAAAAAAAAACAATTAAAAATAATACCCGTTTATGGCTGTGACTATTTTTGACAATCTCCATGGATTAACTTTTTTTCATCCTTACAAAATTATGCACAAAATAAATAAAAATCACTTGGGCGCTTTTTTGCCTCGTGCAAATATAAGACGCTCGATTTCAAATTATGAAAGTGAGAGAATTGAAATATTTCTAGCATTTATATTCCTAAGTACACAGAGTAAAATATAACACAAGAAATGCCTTCAACACAAAATTTAATTGAAACAAACTTTCACCAGCGTTCCGTCTCATTTACACTCGCCTGAAATTGTAGATCTCCATCCCTTTAGAACTTCAATATATTTGTATACAAAACACGTTCACAAAGCGTTATTCTTTATTCTATGGTTTCAGTGCACAAATAAATTGAACCAAATAATTTCTTTATTGACTGAAATCCAGCAAGCGATTATAATGTTTTTTGCAATACAAATATTTTTATTTTACTTTAATTGAAGATTATCAATTTAGGAGGCGAGTACGGGTACCGCCACCCGTGGACCATTTTATTGGATAACCAAAACCCCCGTCAAAGGTCACTGCATGTGCTTCGCTATGTTTAGTGGCTTAGCGCGGGTGCTCGGGTTCACTTCTGCGTGATGGCCCGGATCGGGAGAGACTGGTTGAAGGATACTTTTTGACCTCTTCAGCCAGAATCTCCCGACCCGTCGCCTTTCTCCGCAGTGGGAGGGTAGATTCCCCCTGGTATCTTTTTCCTTCCTAGAACTTTCTCATATTCCTTTACATAAAAATACTCTACACTCATCATCCCCAAAGATGACATAGACCCTGAATGACTTTTTTCCTCAGGGTTTGGGGCTAATTTAAAAAAAAACAGATGTTAAAAAAAACTCCACCACGATTGTACAAAAAATTTACTTACTTTTTATTCAATTGTAAGAGTCCAATATCATTAAACAATTGTCCTTCAACGAAAGCATCGGGATATTCATGTGAAATGATGTCGTAGGTGGTTCCTCCGATTCCACCTGCCAGTCCACCGATCTTTGCGAATAGAACCAGTTTCTTACTGCAAATAATGATTCGGGTGTTTTAATAATTGGCATAATATTCTAGAAGGTGACCGGACAAATCGGAATGAAACCAATTCAGAACCATCTCAGATAAGTCATTTAGAGTGATAAAAAAATCTATAAAAATTGATTAAATAGGCAACGTTATCGGCTAATTTGAAATATTTTTTTTCATAGCTTTATGACTTTTCAAGGAGGTGTTGAGTTGACTTTATTCTTGGTTGGAATGGCTAAGATGGCTCCCAATCAACAACGATGTGCTGCTATCAAATTTGTGCGATTTTTTCAATAAACACAAAAGGGCCCAAATAAAGTGTTCGGATAGAAGTTGGCTTGAGAAAAACAATTCTCCAGGCGCCTTTGTTCCCCGGTGGAAATTAATTTAGTTCTTTAATTTTATCCGACTTATATTTTTTGCACACTAAGGGTTGACGAATAAATCTTCCTAAAAATTACAATATAAGCATTTTTGCTCAAACCCAGGGCCTCCTGTGAGGATTTTATATAAAAATAAATTATATTGTAAAACTTACAACGCTATGGAGCCACTAGTCAACACCCAATTTTCGCTAACAAGAGTGCCAAGGGAAACAGAAGTCCAAGGATCATCAACTTCACTCAACAAGACCTAAAATCAATAAAAACAACTGTTAATTATACAAATAATTTGAATTAAATAGAAACAGAAAAGAGAAAAGCCAAAAAGTTACTAATTTACTCTTAAAGTTTTCAAAATCAGTTTCTGGGAGTCAAACACAGAGAAACCGAAAATCTTACATATCGGATCGATAGGCATAACTTCCGACAATTTTATATCGTTATACCGCGCACAGTTTCACTGTTGACAGCCAAACCGATATGGACAGAGAATAAATGAGAAATCGATATATAGAAGGCTTATTTTAGCAATTTTGCTGTTAAACGGAATTAATTCAGATAGCTCTATTAATGCTTGTATAGTTTGTATCTACCACTGTTATAAATGTATTTAAAAAACGTATTAAAATGTAAAATTTTGTAATGTTTTTAAAATAATAAATTGAATTGAATATATTAGAAATAATGGACGATAAATGAATTAATGAAATACATGGAAAATACCACAGATATAAATAAACAGAATATATATTTGTATTTGAAAATCATCGGTAGAACATCAATAATGGTTCTATAACAACTCATAATCAACTTAAAGCAACACCTCTTTGAAAGTCATTAAAAGCTATGAAAAAAATGAAAAATAGCCCGTAACCCAAAGGGCTTTGGAGGCTTCGACTAGCGTAGTGATTCCCAAAGTGGTCCAGGTGAACCCCTCGGGGTCCACGGGAGACCCGACGGGGGTCCACGTAGGCGTGATAAAGAAAGGGGGGTCCATAAGTTGTAAGTGGGGGTCCACGAACTGGTTTCGATTGAGACCCATCCCATGCCCCATATCCATATCCCACCCCACCCCCGTCTCATATCCCATTCTGCCCCCCCCCCCCCCCCCATAAAAGAGATCTTAAAACGCCCAGCTAGGTAGGGGAGGGGAAGGGCATAGTGAATATGGGTGTACTGGGAACTCTCCCCCCCCCCGTCCCATATCCCATTACGCCCCATCATAATCTCATCTCGAATACTGGTCCATTTTGCCCCCGTTTGAAAAAGTTGTAGATCCGGTACTGCTCCGTTGTGACAGACCACACCTCGCCATTCAATATTCAGTACAACGCGTGTCGAGTTTTGGGAATATGTACCAGCAGGGGGTCCACCTTGACCAGTAAAATTTTGAAAGTGGTCTACGAGAAAAAAAAGTTTGGGAACCTCTGGACCAGCGGCTTGACGGCAAGCATCTTTGATTTACGCATTCGAATATTGCTTACCTCAAAACTGTTAATAACCACTAGAGCCACAGCGCATTTTAAAACTTTTTTCTCCGTTTGCTCGAGATTTTCGAAAGATTTTTAATTTTTCGCCAACGTTAAAAAAGTCATACCTTCGAATTTTAACATGGAGACATAAAAACTTTTTATAGTGCTATATAGCCAATGAATTAATCTGTATTTTACCGTTTATCTCATATTTGTAGGATTTATAAAAAAAATGTAAAAAAAAGGTTAAGTTTATAACCGCGCGAAACCTGCGTGGTTGTTACTTTGAAACTGCCGTGAGAGGTACTTATTCGAGTCAACATAAAATATTTTCGTTTTCTGTATATTGTCTGTGGTACACTTGATAATTTAAGGTGCATATCTATGGGAAAAGGACTTCATTTTAACCGTAAACAGCTGATCAGAAATTCTGCGTGAAATTTTTTAAAAAATTTATTTTTAAAAAAATTTAACACCGTTATAAAATCTAAATCGTCTACGAAAGTCAGACTTGCGACATCTATGGTTATAATAGATAAAAGCATTTCAATTGCTTCGTTTTAAGTCCAAAATAACAATCGTGGGAGCTTTAAAAAAAAAAAAATTCCGAATCATGGATATAATTGTCTTTTTTATCCGAAAAGCAATCGGGGACATTTAAAATGGCGCCAATTTTTGGCAAAAATCGCTCCAGTGGTTATTATAATGAACATTATTGAACTTACCAGATGTGGGTAATCTCCTACAACCACTTCTGCTCCGTTCTCGCTGTCCTTCCGAACAGGGCAGATGCTTGATCGTTTCTGGCTGTCGCCCCCTTCTACGCACGGGTGGGTCAGCTCGGCCAGGTTCACACAGTAGTCCCAGGCCTTGTAGCCAGTCAGGGGAACCTTGACCATGCTAGTCGGCAGCGGCGGGCAGACATCGCTCCTGCAGCACACCGAGTCGTCTTCAGGGTCGCTGGAGCACATCTGGAGACACGACAAATATAGGGACATCTATCCATCTCCGTCTATAACTTTGAACGTTATTAACCCTAGATTCATAAACATACGTCTCTCAGACACCCCGAAGTAGTAAAACGCTCATAGAGAGCAGCGCGAAAGAGATGGCAAAACGTGCGTCTCAGTACCCTCCCGACATGGTTAGAGCTCAGTGTGGCGCCAGGGATCTTGGCGCCTAAGCTTGTAATTGTGCAAACACTACGTCTAAGGTGTCTGAGGTACGTGTGTTTATGAATAGTGTAACAATTTTATTAAGATATACTATGCTACTATGCTACTTTTACAGTATGTTGAATACGTCCATAGTCAATTCGTTTGTCATCCACGTTCACAATAATAGTCGTAATCAAAACAAACCACTGACAAGGAGAGCTCTTGTCAAAGAAATATCAAGTAAGTTGATCGAGCCTTGGTTACAGTGTCGCCGTGAAACACCAACTTTGAAGCGATGCCTAAAACAAAACATCGATTTGATTTTAGGCGATACTTTGCCTGATGTACCAACCGATCCTGGAATACAAAACAGAAAGCTATGCAACTTCTGTTGTTACAAAAAAAAACGTGTTACTAAATTTAGCTGCACCGCTTGCAAACGTCACATGTGCATGGAACATCGGAGAGGTTTGTGCTTAGAATGCTCTGAATGATCTCAAAAATTGTTTTTTAAATGGGTTGATCTTAAATAAACCTTCCTATTATTAATATAATGAATGATTATTTATTATTATTCTCATAGTTTAAAAATTTGGTGCACTTAAATATAGGGTGTATCACAGACGTATGTTTATGAACATTGCGTCATTGGAGGGGACCCCACCACTTTCCCAACGGCGTTATAAGGAAACATATGGTTTCCTCCTTCACCGCACACGTCAAGACTCTATTTTTGATTAAACGAAGCTACATTTATTTGAACGGCTCTAGACCCTCCAATGTCCATGCATACGGGGTTAGTAAGCAGTATGCAAGTACTTACATTAACATAACACAAAAGAAAAGTAGAAGTATCAGCCCCTGAATTCCTCTGAAATCGGTAACATTAAAAATAAAAAAATAGAGATAAAAGTGTTAGTAAGAAAAAAATAAATAAGAGCTGCACCCAGTTGAAGAAGCCTTCTGGAAAGAAAGAAATAGCGAAAAAAAACAGTGATAACATAATGCAAGTATTTACAATAATAACAAAAAGAAAATAAAATGCAAAACCAAAAAAGTCAGAGTAGGTATTCAACAAACCACCAGGAAGTCCCAATGATAATGTGCATGACTATCGGCCCAGACCGCAGACGAGGCCCGAGGTCCGCGCCCTTTAGCCGGCTCCCCGAGTTTGCCTCGAAGAAATGTATACGGGAAAGAAACGGAAGATTTAGAAGACCCTGGGAAAAAGATGAGCGTCGGGTTGTCGGAGGGGGGGGCGGAAGGACGTCGAGACCGCGCGACTGTTCCTCAAGCCTACGCATGTCATTGGGGGAGGCGCGGGAGGATTGCGAGAAGACCGCTCCGATGTGTGTACGCCTGCAATATGCACGAACAGGGTCTATCCTACCCCCTTTTTATGGGGTGACGACGATACATAATATATATACAGTTCAATGCGCCGCCAAAGTATAAAACCAAAGTTAACAAAGTAAGAAAACAATAAGGGCAATTATTTATGTGAGTACAGAAGTCACAATACGTTGAGCGACGGTGTCATCACCACCGTCACTCACCAAGCTAGAATATAAAAACACAGGTAAAAACATAAATCATTATCAGCAGAGACATAAGAAAATACAAATCATAGATCCTTGTGAAGCTAAAGCTAAAAAATATAAGTAAAACAAGAAGAAAAAAAACATTTAAATGTGTAAGTAAGTCAAAAGTAACCAGTGATTTACTGGTCACAAAATTAATATCATAAACACTTTAAACCAAATATCTTAAATGAAGAGTATAGAGGAGATCCGAGGGAGACAGGTGCAATACGTGTAGCACCTGAAACAAAAATAATTTAATCTAGATCGGCGACTCTAAGTACAGATCATCTCTCCACCCAGGACTTGACAAACTTTTTCAGGCACTCGAAATTCTCTTTGTTCGACACAAGGTCAGCGTTCCACGCTGGTCTTGTTGTTCCACGCAAGCCATCCAACATTTCCTCTCGTGCTTCCTTCATCAACTCGCAGTCCCACAGTATATGCCTGGCGTCCTGGTTAGTATCACCACACGCACAGTTTTGAACTCAGAACATTGCGTCAGTAAATATAGTTTATGAATCTAGGCTTAATAGCATTTCGTCTGCGTGGTTGAATTTCAGAACCCGACTTCGATTGCATGTTTGACGCCACGCCTTACGCGCCGCACCATAAATAACATCTGTGTACATAGAATTTCAAACGAAGCTATCGTTGCAATTCGGTTTTAAATTCAAAAATTCCTCACAAGATGTCGCCATTTCCGTTGCGATAGATTGGTGTGGACGTGCCCCAGGCAAGTAAAAGAACTACGATTTAGTAAACTTGCAGTATCTCTCCGGATATAGAAAGATTGACGTTTAAACTTAGTTTTATCAAGCGGCTTTATGTTACATGTGACGTCATTGCCTATCTCGGTTACTTTGTCCCGGTGACTATCACTGGTTGACTTTGGAACTGTGGAACAGGCGACTTTTGGAACCAGTTCCTATTGGATTTATAAAGTGGTCACAAACACTAACTGGGAGAAGCTGAACCAAAAGCCGCCCAAAGGGCCTAGCAACAAAAGAATGTGGAGCGGGTTTTTAACTGCTAGCCGTTTAACCGCTTATAAACCGCTTTGGATAACCAATAGCTTTGCCATGGATCTCGAAGGTTTCAAAGACTCAATCATGTCTTATTACGTCTAAAAGGGATCGATCCGTCAAAGGCTTTCTATAGAAATGCTTGGTGTAATTCTAAGTGACCAGCTCAGGTACGAGGGCTCCATTGAAGCCAGTGTTAAAGGCTATAAATTAATGGGTGACCGGACAACTCGGAATAAAACCAACTCAGAACCAGCTCAGATAAGTCATTCAGAGTGTTTAAAAATATATATAAAAAAATGTTTAAACAGGTTACGTTAGGTTAGGGTTATTGGCTTATTTAAAATTATGTTTTTCAAAGCTTTTAATGACTTTTCAAGGAGGTATTGAGTTGAATTAATTCTCAGTTGGCATGGAACCCTAGTTAATTCACGCTATGCAATTGCACTGTATAAGTATAATAAATACAAATACAAGAACAACATGTCAACCTACCAGAGACCAAATGGGAAAATAATTCACCGACTCCAGATATTTTCATATCAGAGGGTTCGGCTCAATAGAACTCCTAACTGGACCGGTAAATGCTACTGATCCCTCAATATAAATATTTTTTAAAAATCTTTCGTAATCCTACATGTATTTAATATGACTGATTTTTGCATTTTTATATATAGATTCTTTGACAAATCTAATAAGCTTAAATATTGAAAAAGAGAGCTAGGTATAATGCCAGTAGCCAAAATAACAAATGGTAATATTTTTACAGTCTGAGAATGCCAAATTCTTTTAATCTCATTTCCTAAATCTGTATATTTTCTAAATTTTTCAGAAACAGATTTTTAAATATTACAGGAATTTGGACTAGCGACATCAATGATATAAGTTATTTTTTTTAATTTGTCGTGTAAAACTTTATCGGGTCTATTATGACAAATTAATCTACCTGTTAGTATAGTTTTATTTTAATATATTTTATAAAATTAATTTTCTAAAAATGAATTTGGTTCGTATTCATAATATGGTACTGCATTACGGCAGTCAATCAAGTTATGTTTAATTTCCAAACTTTGATTAATTATTTTTAGAACCTGATTGTGCCTAAATGTATACTCGGACGGCACTACTACAGAACATTTCGATATATTATGTTCAATAGTTTCCGGAAAAGCCAAACATTTTCTACATAAATCATCAATTTGATTTGTGTCTTTGATTATATACTTCCTATAATTTTTAGTATTAATGACTATCCTGAATGGCAAGCATAAATCCTTCTATTTCTGCGCTCGATTCTCCAATACTCAACCATTTGTTTGACGAAAGTTTGTCAACATACGTTTGGTTGAGATAATTGAAGTGTTTGGCGTGAATAATTTTATTTGACCAGGAATTTAATAATTTAATAATTCCTGGGTGTTATTCAAAAGAATGTTGGCATTCTCGTCGTATAAATTTAGAAGTGTAATGTTTCTATCTGCCTTGCAAATTTATTTGTGCATTTCTGAACTATTATTTTTCCGACAATATTTTTTTTTTTTTTTTTCTTTATTCATTATAATGTTTGTTACATGAATTTTATGATTTTTCGACCACCATGCTAGGCACATGCCCGTGTTGTGGTGGCCAGAAATATAGAAAGGGTAAAGCACAAATTTCTAAGATTTATTAACTTTAAGCCGAATATTCCAATTCAAAATATTAACCATGTCCTTTTGATAACGCGCACGTCCCGGTTAGACGAGAGGTCTGAGTTCGAGTCCCAGTTGCGACCATTGTCTTTTTCTATTTTGCTGTGTCTTGTTCTCTTTCATATTTTCATTTAGATTTAAAGTGTTATCTTCTTCTTCAATGATATATTACGTTGAAGGGAATAACCTTCAAAAGTTATAAAAAGAGAGTTTTTCTTATAAAAAATTGATTTTTTTTTCTTATTGTAAGTGACTTTAATTTAGTATATATTCTGTATGCAATGTGATACCCATAATACCAATCTTGGGGAAAACTGCTGGGTAAGGAAAACGTAAGGTATGTATATCTGGGGGATAATGCTAGAAGTGCCAATGTCACATTTTGATGATTTGAGTAAGGCATTAGAAATTAGTTAAAATATATCTTATTTCAAAGGACAAATATGTGTCAGCCGCTTTAAATTCATTAAAGTGTGGTCTATCTGACGATGATAATACTTTGACAGGTTTTACAAGAAGAAATGTACAAATGATGGCCTATTCTGAACAATTTACGCTTTTGACATAGGCACTTCTAGCATTAACCGCCAGATATATATTGATACACTTTTTTTATAAATATTTAAACACATTATCTGATAATATCATATTTATTTACGCCCTAGTGGGATTTTACAAAGATAAGTTCAGTTGTGTTAGGTACATAGCATACAATATATAAAGATTAAATTAAGGCAAATTAAAATTAATAGTGTGTAGTATGGAAAGCGAAATATGTATAAAGCAAGTTAGAAATATAAAAATAAAAAGTGTATTCACTTAAGTTGTAATATCATTGCTCTATCCAAAGTTAAAAATAACGGCTTACCGAAGCAAATAACCGCAGATATTTTGAGAAAAACTTTGAAATCGACCAATAAAAATAAATACAGTAATAAAGAAACGAAAATTTTAAATGATATAAAAACTAAAATTAAAGATTGTAACCTCACAATTACTAAGGCGGACAAGGGGAATTCGGTAGTTATCTTAAACAAAGTCGATTACGTAAATAAAGTAGAATCATTCTTAAAGCCAGAAGAATTTAAAATTTTAAAAAAGGATCCAACGAACAAAATGCCACATGACCACAGTTTGATAATGCCTTCAGAAGGCGAAACAGCTGTCACGTGTAATAATAATTACCTAGCAGAACTTGTTTATAAATAAACTGTTTTTATAAATTGAATAATAATATTATTAAATATATAAAAGAAATAAAAAAATTAAAATGGAGTTCTACAAATTAAACTTGGAATATTCGGCTTAAAGTTAATAAATCTTAGAAATTTGTGCTTTACCCTTTCTATATTGTCGGAATGTGTTTTATGCGATGGGGACCAAATAGGAAAATTATACTCTACCTGGCTTCTTACTAAAGAAATGTACAATGTTTTCAAACATTCCAGTGACTTGAAATCACTTGCTGTTCTGCATATATGAAACCAAGCATTTTTATAGCTCTCATATTGTATTAACCACGTCATTTTTTTGAAATATTTTACCACTGGTACTGGACCATCCATGTTTAATTCGAAGGAGATTTGAAAGAGAGTGGCAAACTAAATAATATTATAGGGAGTCTGACAAAGTTGGAGCTTGCTTACTTGCGGTAGGTGTCCTCTGCAGCTTATCCCCTTAGCGTAGGTACATTCTCCGAAGCGAATGCACGTCGCGTACTCTTCTGTATTATTGTTTTCTGGATCAGTTAGGATGCAACCTTCTCCTGTAAACACACAGTAGGTAAGAGTATTATTAGAACCAACACCTCTACCATAGGTCACCCCAAGTTGTTCGCTACGTTTGGTGATTTAGCAGGGGTGCCCGGGTTCATGGGGTGAGGTTTGTTTAGGTCTTGGAGGCGGATTACCAGGACACACTGAACCCCAGATTCCTACCTACCCTTTGAACCCTTTTCCTTCCCAGAACTTTCCTTCCCTTCCTTTCCTTAAAAAACCCTCCACACAGCATCCCCAAAGATGATATAGGCCTTGAGGGTAATTATCTCCTCAGGACCTCCCGTGTGGAGCTAATGTAAAAAAAATTAGAACTTGCCGTAAGATGGAATGTAAGATTTGTAATATTTATCGTGGGGTAATCACTACGACTAGGTAACTCTGAAATCAGCTTTGTTGGGAAATTGAATAAGGACTCCAGTGAAAAATATTATGGCTTAAAAAATTATGTTCATATTGTCCAATAAACGCTGATTCCTAATAAATTAGTTTTATTAAATAATATTAAACGTAGAGTTTTAAAAAAATATTAAAAAATCCATTTTAAATTGTGTCATTAAAACACACCGTCAAGTTGGTATTTTTGTATTTTTAGTGCTGACGTCACTGCTCTCCATAATTCTCAGAAGCTTCGAACTCCGAATTTGAAAATGGCGGACGTCGAACAGCTGATTCGGCGCTGTGTAGTACCCACCTACGTAGAGTTCGGAGCGGAACGTGCCCCGCTCTACTTCAGGCCGCCGCGCAGAAAAGTAAAGACCGAAAGTAAGATAACCGCTTACAGCGCAGTTCACTGTGAGACTTTTCTGCGCGGCGGCCTAGAAGTGGCGCGGGTACGTCCCGCTCCGAACTTTAGGTGTGGGGGAGACTTATCTTTTCAGTTGCCTAAATGTAATATTAATAATGCAGATCGTGGAACACTAATAAATTGTTTATCAGGTGCGTCACAGATGTGTTATTGCATTTGGTACAATACAATAACAGTAGCCATGAGATGTTGACATTCTACCTAATGTTTTTCTATATTAAAAGTAGTTAATCTTGAATAAAAAAACGCCCCGACTTCTGACACCTAAAGTCATTCCTCCATTGATATGACAACACCTGTTGAAAATAACTATAATTTTTGGAGAGTGATGACGTCACACGATTCACTAGATACGGTGGTTTTCGGGGGATCTTGAAAAATTAAAATTTTGACATTTATTTTATCTATTAAAACTAGCTATAAAAATAAATATGCAGTTATTTAAGTTAGAAGGTCATTATTTATTGAATAAAATTAAATGATTGGACTGGAGTTCCTTTTTATACGATGGCAATCAATTTGATAAATCGGTTGTTGTAAATTTAAACTGATGATAAATATTGTTAAAATCACAGATTGACGTGTTGGAAACTGTAAAACGTAAATTTTGGAAATGAGAGAATGGTTAATCATATTTTTATGTTTTTATTTACAAAAAGGAATGACTTTCTGAGTTATTACGTACAAAAACGAAAGGAAACCAATAGTATGCGCTACCCATTTCAGCCAGTTTCATATAAATCTTAAATTTGAATTTGAGATCAAAATACCCAACCAAACTGAAACATTATTTTTGTAATCAAAAGGTATTTCAAATATCTAGTACGGATGTGAGCTACTTTATTTATGTTTGCTTTAAATTATAAGATATAGGCCATTAAAGATTGTAGTGTATCATGATTTTAGAGGCAACTTGGACGATTATTTGTGAGTAAATTAAAAACATTAAAAAAATATTTTTCCTATTTTTATTTTACAAATACAATGAAAAATAAAATAAAAAATTGTTAAAAACGCATTTTTTGGGTAGTAATTTTAATGTATAAACGAAAAACTTTGTTCCGCCATAAATTAGTAATTTGTATATTAAATTTACACCTATCAAAATGATTTTTTTCTAAATTTTTAATTTTTGTTTTATATTTCAAGAAGTGAGATATATAACTTTTAATAATGCACGGTCGCTCTGGGACAATCTGGGTCTCCTGTTATTATAACGGCATATGATGTTTTGGGACAACTTGGGTCTCCTGTGGTTAGACGGGTTAAAAACGATGATTGTAGTAATTACCTCCAGGATATTATTATTCAAAGAACACCAAGGGTGAAGCTATAGCATTCACATGGGTAAGGATCCCGGGGGGTGGGGGAGGACAAAGAAGAAATGGGGAGGGCAAGGGAGAAACATGGGGGGAGGGGGGTGGGGGAGTTGGTAGAAAGTTATTTAAAAAAAATTTTGACACAACTATTTGTCATATCTTCAGTCCAATGCCAAAGTCGCGAATCCGTATTTTTGCCAGTTTTGAGTGATATTCTAAAAATATTCATTTTAAACGGAGCAAAAATTGCCAAAACACCGAATGTGAAATGGGTAACATGACCTAATTTGGTCACCTAAAATTTCACGGATTTCAAACCAAATTAGGTCATGTTACCCATTTCACGGATCTGACTACTGCCCTCAAATTGCACAGCCAGACAGTTTGTTACTATTCGTTTTAATGTTTTTGGCATTGGATATTTCGATTGTCCATTTGATTAGTCAGACATCTCCAAATACTAAGGTTTTTGGATAATGAGGAAAGCAATACTCGAATGCTCACATCGTAAAGCGATTTTACCAGAAGAATATTTTTAGAAAATTAAATCTTCCAGGATAAATTTTTTTTAAATTTTCCAAAATTCAAATAACAAAATATTCCCATAATAATAACCATAAGATCCAAACAAATTAACGATTTATATAGAAAATGTTTGGCTTTTCCGGAAACTATAGAACATATTATATCGCGATGTTCTGTAGTAGTGCCGTCCGAGTATACATTTAGGCACAATCAGGTTTTAAAAATAATTCACCAAAGTTTGGTAATTAAACATAACTTGATTGATTGCCGTAATGTAGTACCATATTATGAATACGAATCAAATTCATTTTTAGAAAACGAATTTTATAAAATACTAGCTGACCCGGCAAACGTTGTTTTGCCATATACATTATTTCTAGGAAATGTTTTTTTAGTTCGATAAAAAATAACTAACACTTTAAGTGTGTGGGGATGTAATTATAATTTAAAGAGGAATGAAGCGGTGTAGACAATTAAAGTATATTTTATTTAAGTTGATAAATTATTCTTTATTAAAGTAACAAATATATATTGAATTACAATTCTTGATTGATGTCTAAACATAGAAAATAGTTATTCATATTTCTATTTGTAATTATGGCAATTAAAAAATAAACAAAGATTAATCTCTCAGCGCAATTGAGTGTACAATATTTTTGGTCATTCCTTCTTTAGTCAAAACATACAAACTGGATGGTTTTCTCACTCGAGAACATGCCACATATAAATTGTTGACCGTTTGCAGCAATATTTTGAACTATTTCTGTTGCTCCGAACGATGTCATTTGAAAACATGAATTGAATGTGCGAATTGACTTTAGGAACAGGCTAGAATCTGGATCAGTATCGATAAGTAAACCGTGCAATGGTTCAGGGGTGTTTCAATTTCCGTTAGTTGCACTTTTTCTGACGAGCAACACATCCCGACTTGCTCATTTTTAAATTTAAGTTTTTTTTTTTTTTTCTACATTAACTCCACACAGGAGGCCCTGAGGAAAAAATAGTTTCCCTCAGGGCCTATGTCATCTTTGAGGATGCTGTATGGAGGGTGTTTTTGAGGAGAGGAAGGAGTGAACATGGGTCTTGAAGAGACCCATATTGTAGGAGGGAGGAAACACAGAGGAGGTTCCACAGCCGAGCTGTTGAACTCAAGAACGAGTCGTAGAAACGACCCGTTCTCATGTGACTAATGTCAACCGTGTACAAATGTTGAGCGCGCGTTTGGCGTGTTTCCCGACTATGCACCGGTGCCGAGGGGATCAATGACGCTAGTTCCTCGGAGCATCTTCCATTGTAATACCTGTAGAACAAGGACAGCATTCCCACCTGGCGCCTGTGCTCTAAAGATTGCAATCCGTTTGTTAAATTAGGAGAATCTATCAAACGGACCGCCCGTTTCTGCACAGAGTCAAGGGTTTTTTCAGGTATTTTGGGGCTCCAGACCAGAGGTGACTGCCAAATTCAACCATGGGGCGCACTTGCGATTTGTACAGGGCTAGCAGTTGTGTACTATTAAAGTATCTGCGTGCCCTGTACAGTATGCCCAGTTTTTGAGAGGCTAACTTAACTCTGGCCTCGATGGAGCCCCCGTACCTGAGCTGGTCACTAAGAGTTACACCAAGCATATCAATAGAAGGCCTGTTCGGGAGAATGCTTCCGTTGAAGGAGACTAGATTATCATTTCGATCCTCTGCATGACAATGTGAGCATTCCTTTGTCCAAAATATCAATGACCACTTTGAAAAGAGCATAATTTTCAACATCAGGCTCATACTGGAATGCCAGTCGAAGGAATGAATCTGGTGTAAATGCTCGATGCACTTGTTGGCGTTGTTGGTCAGTTGCTCGACGTCTGTTGACTACGAATCTGAGCGATTCTCTTCGTTCTAGTTGTCTTTGTTGATTTCGTTCATCTCGTGCCTCTTGCGATTGTGTTTCACGTAACTGCGCCATTTTTACACGTACATCTGCATTGTTTTGTTGGATTTGTTCACCTGATCTTTGTGCTCTTCTATCTTGCATGACTCTAGATTGGATTGGATTGGACCCTTTACGCTTTGTTGGCATTGTTGACTGTACATAGAACATATAAATAAATCAATTTGAAATATTTATTGGTGAAAAAACAGTAGCTTAAAAGTTTGGAAAAACCAAATGAGCGTGCCTTGCGCTCAAATTATACATAAATGATTTTAATAATAATTAAATAAAGAATCTATTAAAAAATTGAAAGAAAAATTTGTCAAAAACCATAATTATCATTATTTTATTGTGCAGTAGGTATGTTTTTTGTATGATTTGTGTGGTTTTTATTTAATTAAAAAAAAAACTGTCTGTCAGGAACAAATTATTTTGGCAAAAAAATGTGTAAAAAAAAAACAAAAAAAGATTGATGTTTGTTTAAACTTTCCCGCTAATAGTGATCATATTTTTGAGCGATTTGAACGCCCTCGTGTATCCTGTAAAATTAACTACAAACCGATAGATAGAAATGCATGCGCACATTGACTCCATTACAACTTAAATAAATATTCGAAATTCTATTAAGGTGCTTTTTGAATCAAAAATACGATTTTTTTGCCTGTTAGAAACCATTTAATGCGACGACATTGAGATTTTTAACTTTTAGCGCCTCCGTACATGGAGCTACTTACAAACTATTCGAGCCTGATGCGCGTAGCACGCACACCGCTCGTGGGTACCCGCCATACAATTTTGCTGGTGTTCGTACACGGCGCTGCGCGACGGATGTCAGGTTGAAGTCGGTAGCGCGCTAACGACGGTGCTGGTAGCGCGCTACGCGTTGTAGCATTCGTGTCTGCTACTTTCGTTTGACGTTTGACAGAAATGGCGTCTGAACATGAAAGTAATGTAAGATTTGTTCTGGAAGTGAATAAAAATGCGTGTTTACATAACTTTACATTACCAGAATACGCAAGAAAGGATTTAGTGAAGAAGGCATAGATTAATGTTGGAAAAAAAGTCATTTGACATCGTTCGACATCGTGTTAACTCCACGGCTGCACGTGAAAAATGATCAAGTTCAGTATAATTCGGGTAGTGCCGTGTACGGAAACCAGCTTTAAAAAGTGGTACATCTGCAGGGTACTTGTGGTTGTGTCACAATCACGTAGTTTGTAAGTACCTCCATGAACGGAGGGCCTTAGGCCTCAGTAGAGCATACCTACGCGCGTTCGCGCTTAAGGTTGGGCGCATACATCCGATTTTTCCATCCGATTGTCTGATCAGACAACCTGAAGGCCTTCGCGCCTTACATTTCTTATGAAAGGCCGCACGCATCCGATTCGAAAACCTGATCGGTAATAAAAATAGGCCACGCCCTTCCACGCCGGCCGTCCAATCCGGCCGTCCAAAGGGCATGGCCCCGGTCGTATTACCTATCCAATTTTCGAATCGGAAGTGTGCGGTGTTAATCCGATCCGATTGTCTGATCAGACAACCGGAAAGTAAAATCGGATGTATACGTCCAGCCTTAGGCATGCAATATTGTATTCGTTTGCTTATAATTTGACTAACCTTTCACAATAATAAAACACGTATATTTATTAAACACGTATACGTTTCTGTTGTAAAATGTACGAAAAATGTTTCTGTTGTAAAATGTGTGTTGTTGTAAAATGGACGAAGGAGGAGGCCGGCTTCGTTCTCATCCAACTCCGTGCTATTGACTGGGTTAGAAGTGACACCGGTAGACGCCTGGCGGGGATAACTGACCAAAGATAATTGATCAGTTATCGACCGGGGTTGAAAATGATTGAATTACTAATATCACTATTTAAAAATAGGGGTTGAAGGTAGAAAAGTGAAAATTTAGGACTATATGTATTTTTTAATGTTTCACCATAAAAACATAAGAATAAAAAATTTTATCCAAAAAATAAAAAAATCAATTTGGGGTTAACCAAACCTTAACTTTTAGGGGTATGAAAAATAAAAGTGGGCCGATTCTCAGATCCACCCGATAAGCACACAAAATTTCATTAAAATCGGTCCAGCCGTTTCGGAGGAGTATGATATCTAACACCGTGACACGAGAATTTTATATATTAGAGATATTATGATAAAACTATATTAACAGACAAAACAATTTGTCGTAACAGACCCGATAAAGTTTTACATGACAAAATTTTAAAAAAAAAAACTTATATCATTGATGTCGCTATTCCAAATTCCTGTAATTTTCAAAAATCTGTTTCTGAAAAAATTAGAAAATATACAGATTTAGGAAATGAGATTAAAAGAATTTGGCATTCTCAGATTATAAAAAAATTACCATTTGTTATTTTCGCTACTGGCATTATACCTAGCTCTCTCATTCAAAATTTAGGCTGATTAGATTTGTCAAAGAATTATTACATAAAAATGCACAAATCAGTCATATTAAATACATGTAGGATTACGAAAGATTTTTGTAAATATTTGTATTGAGAGATCAGTAAGATTTATCGGTCCAGTTACGAGTTCTATCGAGCCGAACCCTCTGATACGAAAATATCTGGAGTCGGTGAATTATTTTCCCATTTGGTCTCTGGTAGGTTGACATGCTGTTCTTGTATTGTTTTGTATTTATTATACTTTTACAGTGCAATTGCACAGCGGGAATTGACTAGAGACTAGATGATCATTTGTGGAAAAGTGTGTGGAAATGTTAAGTTTTTCCTGTGGGGAAGATTTAACCCGGACATAAAGTCAAAAGAACAATTAAATAACCACATTCCCCTAACTTTTTTCATCATCAAAAATAGATGGCGCAATGTTTGGGCAGAACTGGAACACCGCTAGTCAATGCTAGTATAAAGGACTATCCCATCAAAACCGTGGTTTCAAAAATTCCCCCAATTTTACAAAAAAGAAATTTCCTCTCTTATTCGAATGAGAATTGGACATTGTTCCGTTCCTTCTCACTTGTTTAAAATTCACGTCCTTGACTCGTCCTTCGACTCCCCAGATTGTACATTCTTTTTTTGACTTTTGAAATACTGGCATACAGAGCTCCGGGCCAAAAAAGGCCCCTTTCTCTTTCATCATGAGTTTATAATTTAAAAAATTATGTTTTTAGAAAAAATGAATTTATTCGTGTTTTTTAATTATTATTTGCAAGGGGGGTACATGGCTGCAATATGGGGGGAGGGATTTTTCGGAGGATTTGTTTGGGTTTCTTATGTTTTGTTTTTTCGCTAATGTCGTACTGGGTGAGACAGTTTATGGACGCGTTGTCGTGGGTGGGAATTCCCGCATAGAATGTTTCCGCGAGGCTTACGATGTGGTTTTTCAATAATGGGACTTCTGAGTCGTTGTGGAGTTGGGAAACCCTCAACCACTTGGGGGCGCCCAGGGCTGTACGGATGTAATTGTACATTCTGTGATCTAGAAGTGGGAACTGTAGATCACATATTTTTAGGTTGTCCCTCTATCAAGCGTTATCTAAAATTACTTCCCCTCCATTCAACATCTCATCTCTTTTAAGTCTGAACTCAACTCTAATCTTCCATATAATTCTGAAATTTGCACATTTAAATAAAATTAATGTATAAATTCACCTTTCCTTCCTCTGTAATTTGAAATGATGGTCTAGAACAGTGTTTTTCAATCTTTTTGAATACGCGACCCCTTTACAGGTTGAAAAATTCTGGCGACCCCCTTTGGCCATAGATACAGACATTAGTACCCTTTACATAAGTCTCCCCCACACGTAGAGTTCGGAGCGGGACGTGCCCCGCGCCACTTCAGGCCGCCGCGCAGAAAAGTCTCACAGTAAACTGCGCTGTAAACCGTTCTTACTTTCGGTCTTTACTTTTTTGCGCGGCGGCCTGAAGTGGCGCGGGGCACGTCCCGCTCCGAACTCTATAGTACCCTTTACACGCAGAGTTCGGAGCGGGACGTGCCCCGCGCCACTTCAGGCCGCCGCGCAGAAAAGTCTCACAGTAAACTGCGCTGTAAACCGTTCTTACTTTCGGTCTTTACTTTTTTGCGCGGCGGCCTGAAGTGGCGCGGGGCACGTCCCGCTCCGAACTCTGCGTGTAAAGGGTACTATAGAGTTCGGAGCGGGACGTGCCCCGCGCCACTTCAGGCCGCCGCGCAGAAAAGTCTCACAGTGAACTGCGCTGTAAACCGTTATCTTACTTTCGGTCTTTATTTTTGTCTGTAAAGGGTACTAATAAGTTGCGCAAGGACACCGATGTGGGTGGTTTGGTATATTTATGACACCGATGAGTACGGACGTGATATTTTTGATTTTTAACTTGCTCCGCGCGATTGAAAAATGGATAAGTTTCTCAAAAGTTCGCAGCCTTCAACATCTGGTACGAGTGCCAGTGGCGGAGGTGAATCAAAACCGAAAAAATAGACGTTGTGACGACAATTACTTGAAATACGAGTTTACATTCGTAAATAATAAACCTCAATGTAATTTGTTGCGATGTTCTATCACGCGAGATTTTGAAACCGTCAAAAATTACGCGGTTTTTCACAACCAAGCATCAAAAAGAAGCTGATAAGCCGTTGGATTTATTTGAATGAAAGTTGAAAGCTATTAGCCAGCAGCAAAATAATATAGTTCAGGAATAAAATAGTGTTGTCCTAGTCTCCACATGGTGTTGATGGTTGCCATATAACTTAATTAAAATTAATTTTGGTGTGCCTCCGCGTGCTTATTTTTACTGGTTTTGTAAATTTTTATGCGGTTTTGTTTGTTTTTAGGTATCTACTGCCAACAATTCAGCATTATTAGCTAGCTTTAAAGTAGCATATCGAATTGCTAAAGCGGGGAAGCCACACACGATAGTCGAAAATATTATTTTGCCAGCAGCTCTAGGTATGGTTGTAATTATGGTCATCAAGCAAGAGGCAAACAAGTTAAAGGCATACAACTTTCTGATAAAACTATTTCAAGCAGAATAAATGATATGGCCAACCGATATTCGAGAGCAAGAAGTCGAAAAATTAAAGAAGAGCCCACATTTTGCTTTGCAGTTTGACGAATCTGCAAGCGTTTCCAATAATTGTGTTCAGTTTGTAGTATTTGTGCGCTTTGAAGCGGATGACAGCACCAAGGAAGAAATTTTATTTTGCAAAGCACTTCCTGCAAAAACTACAGGCCAGTGTTTGTACGATATGTTTTTCGAAATCACTTGCGACTACGACATTGATTTGAAAAAATATATCGCTATTTGTAGTGATGGCGCTAAAGCTATGAATGGACTGGAAAAATAGCGGACTTGTTGCGAAATTAAATTCAACAATGTCAAACGTATCATGAACACACTGTTTTCTTCATCGACAAGCTCTAGCAGCTAAGGTTTTACCTTCTGATTTAAATGACGTGCTTATGGAGGTAATAAAAATTGTGAATTCTATCAAAGGTAAAGCCTTGTTAACCCGGCTGTTCAGAATCGTTTGTGAAGATGTGGGTTTGCTTCATCACAATCTCCTTTATCAAACAAAGAACAGGTCGCTATCCAAAGGAAAGGTATTGACAAGAATTCTAGAACTCAAAGCTGAATTGTTGATGTTCTGTTTGTCTACTGAAATTAGCGTTTCTAGCAAATCTTTTTAGCCACCTTAATGATTTAAACAAGAACCTCCAAGGTAGAGAAGAAAATATTTTAACAGCAAAAGATAAAGTCAAAGCATTTCATGCGAAAAGTCAAAGCATTTCATTTGTGGTCAACCTCTCTGCAAAACAATATATTTTAGTATTTTCCATGTGTTCAGAAGACTGTTGGAGATAATGCAATAGACCAATCACTTATGATAAGGGCTCACATTCCTTAAGAGCTTGCATAATTTGCAAGAGAAACTATTAACATACTTTCCAGACTTGGACTCTGAAGCTGACAATGGGCGTAGATAGATTTTGAACCCTTTCTTGGATAAATCAATAGAACTGGCTGATCACAAATATGAAATTCCAGACTTGGACTCTGAAGCTGACAATGGGCGTAGATAGATTTTGAACCCTTTCTTGGATAAATCAATAGAACTGGCTGATCACAAATATGAAATTCCAGACTTGGACTCTGAAGCTGACAATGGGCGTAGATAGATTTTGAACCCTTTCTTGGATAAATCAATAGAACTGGCTGATCACAAATATGAAATTCCAGACTTGGACTCTGAAGCTGACAATGGGCGTAGATAGATTTTGAACCCTTTCTTGGATAAATCAATAGAACTGGCTGATCACAAATATGAAATTCCAGACTTGGACTCTGAAGCTGACAATGGGCGTAGATAGATTTTGAACCCTTTCTTGGATAAATCAATAGAACTGGCTGATCACAAATATGAAATTCCAGACTTGGACTCTGAAGCTGACAATGGGCGTAGATAGATTTTGAACCCTTTCTTGGATAAATCAATAGAACTGGCTGATCACAAATATGAAAGAAAATCTTATGGATTTAGCTGCTGACGGCATGCTTAAAATGGCATTTCATTTTCAAAGTGTTGGCGTGTCTTGGATGAAAAGAAAATAGGAGTATCCATATATGGCAAGGGAAGCTCTAAAATTATTAGTGCCATTTGCCACTTCATTCTTTTGTGAACTGACATTCTCTTCAATGGTGGACATTAAAACTAAAAAGAGAAACAGACTTAACATAGAAAATGATTTGATTATTAACATCTCAAAAATAGCACCAAGATTTGAAATATTTTTGAAAAATAAACAAGCCCATCCTTCTCAATTAAATGGTGTTTTTATTGTAGTTAGAACCTCGCCTTTTTCCTTTTACCGGTGACCCACAGATTGAAAAACACTGGTCTAGAAAACCCTCGAAGATGAAAGCCAGAAATAATTTTTAAAAAAATCTGAAAGATGAATAATTAACAAAATATAACGTTTTCCAAAGTTAAATAAAAAATTTAAAACAAAATAATGTCTAAAAACTTCATGTCAGACTTATTTCTGAGACGGTGTTTTTGTCCCGGTGACTTTGTTTGCTCTGTATTAATTCCCAGAGAACCGGTTATTTTTGGAATCGGTTCCTTTTGGCTTTTATAAAATTCTGTACAAAATTATGAACAAAAATTAATTATATGAATGTTTATCTTTAAATTTTAGAACTCTCAGACAAATTTTCTTAAAAATTACTTCAGGGGAGGTTAGGGGGGAGAAACTAGAATTTTATGTCAAAATACATAATTTCTGCGGCGTTCTTTAATTTTTTGAGTTCTGATTGGCAATAAATTCCTTATTTAATTGGAGTTTGTTAATTAGTAAAAATTAGTTTTCATTCGTCCACTGAATTTCAAATAAATGAAGGTATACGACATATATATATTACGTAGGCATTCACAAATGGTTTTTATTTGCAAAGAAAAATGAATAGGTAATGTACTTTATACATTGAATACATTTTAATCATCGCTGTTGTACATACAAAGGGACAAAACTATCTAAACTGAGCGAAGCCAAGAAGCCGCCTGCAGGGCCTAGTATTAATACACCTCTCATTATTATCGAAATAACATATAAAGAACAATTATTAAAATTATTTTTAAAAAATCCTTGGTCTACCCAACAGAACGCCAGTTTGAAGAATTTAAAGTACCTACATTTAAAGATTCGTATATTAAAAATTCATTAATTCAAATTATTAAAGAAAAAAATGAAAACCAATTTTTGACTGAAAACCGAACTCGCCTTAAACAAGTTTTTCTGGGCCCAAAACTAAATACGTCTTTTGCATAACATTACTACATTTACCAGGGAAGAAATTTTTTCAATCAAGATTTTCTCTGTCAAGAAACATTTTTAAAATATTCTTAAGAAAAAAACTACTGCCACTTAATTAATCTTACAAACATCCTTTGTCTTCCATAACACTGTTTCTTTGTTTTTAAATACGTAATATATTATACTAGCTTTTCCCCGCGGCTTCGCTCGCATGGTATTACGGGAAATTACTGTAGCGCTTGCACTTATCAATTATCCCCCCCACCCCCATCCCCTCCTGCATTCCATATATTCATTCCCTTACATTCAGTTTTCAAACATCTCGCCTACCACCTAAATTTCATAATGCTATAGCTCAAAGAAAAAAAGAATTACTTATCCAATTTCGTTCATTCGTTCGGAATTTATGCGCTTACAAACATTTCGAATGTTTATTTTTAATTAAATATTTGGAAATTTGTTAATATAATAAAAAAATACACTATTTATTATTCGGTCATTATAATCGTTACGCATTATATTTTTAATGTAGGAACTCTTATCTGACATTTATTCCAAAACAGAAGCTTGTCCAAAAAAAACAAAACATATTCTAATATTTGAATTTTCTGGAGCAGTAGCTGACCAGGGGGCTGAGTACCTACCAGCTTAGAGCCCACAAATATATCAACATCGTTTCCATGGAAACGATTTTTTACTGACGTTAGCAAGAACTCGCTTTTGTGAGCGACAGAAAACGTATACAAATATAATATATTAATATTTATAATTTCATAACGCCAGAGCTTGCCATCATATACAGACATCGTCTTTGCATATAATTTAGCTTTCTATTGGTGAATGAATTTTTAAAGTCTTTTTATTGGTTAATGCGTGAAAGCGTCATAAACAAACTCGAGCAGTTTCGCATTTATAATATTAGTATGGAAGTATGGATATGGATTTTTTTATAAATCCTACGAATATGTGATAATCAACAAAAGATAGGTGAATTCATTGGCTATATAGAACTAAAATCAGTTTGTATGTCTCCATATTAAAATTCGGAGGTATGATTTTTTTTAGTTTGGGCGGAAAATATTCAAAATGATCACAAAAAAATATTGATCAATCATATATGATACAAATTTAAATTATTTTGCTGTTAACTTGATTTGAAATTAAATAAAATATTATTTCATAAAATTTATTTTGCTGTTAACTTTCAGATTGAAATATAAAATGTGGTGTTTTCTCTGTCGAATGTCGTTTATATTATATTTCTCATCATGATGGTAAGGGAGACACAACGATTTCTAAATGGGTTGTTCCCAAAAACGAACAAATAAGTTTGAGAGGTTAATATAAAATGTTATGTTTTTGTTACCTGCAGAAGATCCGGCCGCGACCCAACCCACGGTAACGGTTACCACTAAAATTAATAAACCGTATTTGAACACCATTTTTAGTTTTAACGCAAACCCACGACTGATTCGCTAAATTGAATTGAAGGTTGTTTTATAACGACTTTTCATAATACCTTACTTAAATTTATCAAATAAATTATAAAATCTGTTTTATTTTTACGACAAATCTGTGATTGATTCATTGATGCATGGATTACATGTAGGTACTCGATCAATCAATGCGGATTTAATCAGGTTTCATTCATTGCTATCTTCCGATTAGTCATACGATTAGCGTTCACCTAAGCTAATATGACGGCCTCCGTGGTCCCGAGGCAAGACTCTCGACTCACAATCCGAAGGTCGCGGGTTCGAACCCGGCGTGCGCAAATAAATTTTATTTGATTAATTTGTGTTATATCACAATTTATTCATTTAAAATAATATATGATATATTTGCGGCACGTTCCAGAGTGGAAGATACTAATAGTATCGCCCTGGTGTAAGACCACCATTCAGAATTGAAACGTTGCTTGAAATGGCTTTAGCCGTGTTTAGTGACCAGATCTGAATAGCCAGGTACTTCCCCACCTACCTCTTCCCTATCTCCTTCCCCCCCCCACTACCTTCAGCCTCACAACATACCCCAATTGGGGATGCCATAGTCTCACTAGCTCCAGACGGGAGCAGTTGGGACTCTTGTGCGGTATTTCATGTAAAAAAAAAAAAAAAAAAAATCGGCTTTCACCAAATCTCGATGAAAAACAAGTAATTAATTAGTGTTATAATCAGTGCACATAAGATTTATAGATTCTAGATTCCTAAACTTTATTTACTGTTACAATGTTCATAAACAGACGTCTGTGATACACCCTATTTTTAAGTGCACCAAATTTTTAAACTATAAGAATAATAATAAATAAAAATGCATTAATGAGACCAAAAGAATTTGGCATTCTCAGATTATAAAAATATTAGATACCATTTGTTATTTCGGCTACTGGCATTATACCTAGCTCTCTCATTCAAAATTTAGGCTTATTAGATTTGTCAAATAATCTATATATTATTAAAACGCAAAAATCGGTCATATTAAATACATGTAGGATAACGAAAGATTTTTTAAATATTTATATTGAGGGATCAGTAGGATTTATCAGTCCAGTTAGGAGTTCTATCGAGCCGAACCCTCTGATATGAAAATATCTGGAGTCGGTGAATTATTTTCCCATTTGGTCTCTGGTAGGTTGACACGTTGTTCTTGAATTGTTTTGTATTTATTATACTTATATAGTGCAATTGCATAGCGTGGATTGACTAGATGCTCATTTGTGGAAAATTGTGTGGAAGGGTTAAGTTTTTCCTGTGGGGAAGATTTAACCCTGACATAAAGTCTAAAGAACAACACAAAATAAAAGGAAGGTTTATTTGAGATCAACAGATTAAAAAACAATTTTTGAGATCATTCAGAGCATTCTAAGCACAAACTTCCCCGATGTTCCATGCACATGAGACGTTTGCAAGAGGCGCAGATAAATCTAGTCACACGTTTTTTTTTGTAATAACAGAAGTTGCATAGCTTCCTGGTTTGCATTCCAGGATCGGCTGGTACATCAGGCAAAGTATCGCCTAAAATCGCATCGATATTCCGTTTTAGGCATCGCCTCAAAATTGGTGTTTCACGGCTACACCGTAACCATGGCTCGATCAACTTATTTGATATTTCTTTGACTAAAGTTCTCCTTGTCAGTGGTTTGTTTTAATTACGACTATTATTGTGGACATGGAAGACATACTAATTGACTATGAACATATTCAACATACCGTAAAAGTAGCATGGTAGTATAGTATATCTTCGTAAAATTGTTACACTATTCATAAACATACACCTTAGGCGTCCCTCCACATGTCCCTCAGACACCTTAGGCGTCGTATTTGCGCAACATCACTTTTAGGCGCCAAGATCCCTGGCGCATCCTCCGATCCCAGCCCTCCCCACACTGAGCTCTAACCGTGTCGGGAGGGTACTGAGATGCACGTATTGCCATCTCTTTCGCGACGCGCTCTATGAGCGTTTTTCTACTTCACGGTGTATGAGAGACGTATGTTTATGAATCTAGAGTTAAAGGGCCAAGGAGGAAACGAAGTAAATTTCGCAAAGTTTTGACTTTGACGTAATACTTTGTGAGTTTAATTTTTTTTATTTATTTTTTTTTGCGAATACATTTTTTTTTATATGAAATACCGCACAAGAGTCCCAACTGCTCCCGTCTGGAGCCAGTGAGACTATGGCATCCCCAATTGGGGTATGTTGTGAGGCTGAAGGTAATGGGGAGGGGAAGGAGATAGGGAAGAGGAAGGTGGGGAAGTACCTGGCTATTAAGATTCGGTCACTGAACACGGCTAAAGCCATTTCAAGCAACGTTTCAATTCTGAATGGTGGTCATACACCAGGGCGATACTGATATCTTAGTATCTTCCACTCTGGAACGTGCCGCAAATTTGCTATATATTATTTTAAATGAATAAATTGTGAAATAACACAAATTAATCAAGTAAAATTTATTTGCGCACGCCGGGTTCGAACCCGCGACCTTCGGATTGTGAGTCGAGAGTCTTGCCTCGGGACCACGGAGGCCGTCAATACATACATATAACAGATTTAAAGGTAAACAATATGGTTCTTAAAACTAATTACAATATATTAATTTCTTGTTAACAAGCTACCCAACTCAATAGAGAAAGAATTTCTCGTGTTTGAATTTTGGAAAAGTGCCATTGTAAAAAAATAGGTACAGAAATTATGTTATTTTAAGTAATTAAATTACAAAGAAAAAATAATTAAACCTTTATACATGATAACCGGTCTATATAATGAACAAGACGGTCTATATAATCTCAAACACATTCCTTGAACAATAAACTATGCATAAAACAACATTACTTGTTTTTATTTGATAGATTATAGGTTTTTCGACCTTTTTCACGACCTACGACGTCGACGCTCGTAGTTTGACAGCTCAAATCTCGCGAAAAATAAAGGATTGATGTCATAGATACATTTAATAAAAATTATTCCGAGTGGCTTGGTGTATTTAGGATACCTCATATGTCAAAAATAAGAATGCCCCAAGCGATTCTGACCTTGTCCTTCATACGTTTTTTTATACATAAGGGTTAAAATCGGCGCACACTCGACCGTTTACAGGTTCTGGCCAAAAATATTGTTTAGTTTAAATCAAATGCCGCATCGAGCAAGCTCGTGCTACCTTAATCCGCTTGAAAAAGATGTTCTGCAGTCATGAGCTCAACCTTGATTGAAATCAATATATATAAAAGTCTAAATATGCGTGCTTGGGAATGTTTAATTCAGATGTCTATCGTTGCTAAACCATTCATCCGATTGCGATGAAACTTTGGGGATTTGATGTGCGCATGCTCGCAATGGTTTCTATATACATGATGTTATGCGTTGTCATGAAATTATGCGTTGCTATCCGTTTATACGATTGCGATGAAACTTTGGTGATTTGATGTGTTTTTGCGAGTCGTGTTTTATTTAATATTTTCACAAGTTTCGCTTAATGTCTTAATATTAGCGCGCTCCCTCTAACATTTGCATATTTCCCTTCTTCTTCTTTTTGAACGCTTATTACCAGTCCTTAACACTTCCGTACCAGCCCGGGGAATGCACTTGCACTAACGAGAGTTTTACGCTGTATCAAAGTTGTTTTTTAAACCACATACTCAATAATTTGGGCAATTCTTTATCGATCTGCATTTAAAAAATTAATATCGCATTACTAATTTTCTTAATATTAAATAACTTCTATCAAATTTCGGCGAAGAATCTGTCCCGCCCGCCCCCCTGCCCCTCTGTTCGAGCGTTACCCCGTTCCTATCTGCTATACGTATCGGGACAATTTTAAGCGATAGCAAGTAATTTCTTAGTTGTTAGCGAAAAAGACTAGACCCCGTTCATTTACACTGCGCATCTCGTTTGCTCTTTTTACAATGCTATAATGTTCGCTTGCCGGTCAAAAATCATTCGGTCTGGGTCGTTTCCGGTGAACTCCAATCGCCAGTCGAGATTCGGAAACAAAGAGTTGTGTTGGCTATCGGCCCGCTTTCTCTGTTATCTATGGAAAATACACGTTATGGTCTAAATTCATTAGAATATTAATTATGGCTTTATTTATGAAACGATTTTAAAAATGACCACTGAAATACGATGAATATACTTTCCTCTAATTATTACTAAAACAAATTACAAAAAAATATGTCATTAACACCCTTTAATAAGCAAAACAAATTGGGGTCCGCGAATGACCCCCCTTCGGATCATGTGTGATTTTTTTCTTTCCGGGATGAAAAGGTTAACCTACAGCTATCTTTTCTGTAACCACTTTCTTCTATGTTCTTAGATCTGATATTTTCTTCCCTTCGTGTTATCCGTCTTTTATGTAAATTCAAATAAAGAAAGTAATGCTTTTATCACTGCTTTGTATAATTCCAAGAAAGGTGCCTATAATAATGTTGCAATAATTATTGCGAAATCAATGTGTCTTATCGTACGTAAAAAATCCAAAGTAAATTATATTATCTTAAATCTGATAATCCAAAAATAATTTGAAGGTCAAATAAAAAACAATATCATACAATATAATATTTTAAGCCGTAAAAATCTCAAATCATTTCCAAAATCACACCTACGTAATAAATTAAACAATATTATATTATTAAGCTGCCATTTTATAGGAACAAAATTTGATTTTGCTTCACTCTTTTGGAATCAATATTTACCTACTTAAGGGGGGCGATACACGTAACCGCCTGAATTTTGACCGTTTTTCAGAGGCTTATTTAAAAGGGAGGAATAAATTAATCGTTTTTAAATTCAGTATGTTTATTCATTATATATTTAAATTCAAGAATCAATTTTTTTTTTCAAAACGGCCGCCGTAGTAACTAATCTCCTGAGACCCTCGTGGCGTAAGGCATCAATTGGCGTGATTTTTAGTTTTTTTTACAGCTCGTCGCTCTAGTTCGTTTTTGTCCAACAGACCATTTTTAGCGAAATTGAGTTAAGTATGCAGTTGTTCTCAGAAAGTCTTTATTTATACAATACAAGTAAAAAAAAAAAAATTTCAAAAATTTCGTAAAGGGTTTTCAAAACGCAGTTTGTCTTACGTCCTCCAAAATGAAACAACATTTCGAGCGTGTTAATCCAACATCCACACGTTGGCCAAAAGAAACCCTCGTTTTTAAACCGGCCGTTCAGTTACATTTCATATAAATTTCTCCAACATCCAAGGGATATCTTGACCTACGTGTGAAATTTGAACTCTCGGTTGCGGCCGTATCTCTCTAACAGACCAAACAGCCAATAGCATCGCAAGCTGAGGACCACGTGATTGCTCTCATTTCAAACATTCGTTCATAACGCCACGGAAGTAAACATCTTCACTTGTGATTTTACTGTTTACGACGTTGTTTTACTAGTTTTCTGGGAGATTTCTTTACACAAAGTTCCTAATGATGTACACTGTAGAAAAGGATAAAAATTCCCAAGGAAAACAAAGCAGGTAATTAAAATTTTATTATTTTCTCAGCAAATTGTTTCAACTGATCGTTGGTTACAGGGTGGTTATAATAACATTATACAATATAATTTTACAATATTTTATGTATACATAATATATTATATAATCGAAATACCCAATGCTATTATAACCACTCTGTAACGAATTTATATTATTACCTATGTATACATAATATATTATCATACATGCCGAGTTCTATATGACAGTGAAATATTGTAGTAAAAATTGAAATCACTTAATACCGTTATTTCAATTGGTTGAAATCAACATGATTCAAATCAAATCAATTTATATATTAAAAAATATATAAATAAATAAATGAAACGAAAGTTTAATTAATTTTATAAAATTTAAATTTCATTTTATCCTGACGAAGAAGCCATTGGTTGAAACATGTTGAAAATATTGATAAAATAAGTGATGTATACAAAGTGATTTGTTTTCATATTGAAATGACTCCAAAAAGTGAATTTGCCACTAAAAGAAGTATTATAAGTAAATTAATTTGTCATGCGTCATTTACATGAAATTAGGTAAAATGTAATTTCTAAGCAATTTTTTATTTATTTCGGTTACAGAGTTGACAAAGTTAAAAGAATTTTAAACTTTGATATTGCAGCAGGCGATGATGAGCGATTCTACTCGAGATATTTAAAACAAGTTTATTATTAGAATAAGGAAATGAAGGAGTTTTAGTTTTCGGTACATTTCGTGCCTAACGTGTCTTTATTTTAATCAACCAAATCTTACTGTAACAATGAAGTATTTTTGGTACATTTAGTGCCTAAGATATGTTGTATTTGTGTACCCATAAATATCTTATTACTGAAATCTTCATGGGAGAATTGTACACTGAATGACAATGAATGCATTTCTTTTTTTTTTAATACTATATTGAGTGCCTCAAATTTCTATGTGTTCGTTTATTTCTTACCTATTCCAGTTTTTTGTTGTTGTTGTGTCAATGTCAATAAAACCTTATTACTATTCGCACATTTTTAATGATTATCCTATTCTTTTTACTTATTTCTTTCCTAGATCCATTTTCAGTTCCTTTCATTGCAGCCCATTTCGCAACCCTTCTAATAATTTTGCCCAACTAAGTGGTATCTCAAACGCAGTATTGTTATGGAGCTAAATGTGGTTAGAAAGGTTTTATGATCTCTTTTTGACAAGTCTATATTGTGTAATAGAAATAAATCGTATCCCATGTGTTCAAACATAGAACCATTTTTAAAAAGAATTCGTCGTCTATTGTTTTACACATTTCTAAAGAACTTGTAGCTATCTATTGTGTTTCGAAATCCTTTGAATTATCTTTTTTATTTTAAAATGTTGGATACCACACTTCTGTTATAAGACGGCGGCCTCCCGTGGTCGAGGGGTAAGGCATCCGACTAACGATCCGGAAGTCGTAGATTTCAATTCCAGCGTGCACAAGTAATTTTTATTTTGATAGTTTTTTGTAATTTGGGAGGCGGGTACGGGTACCGCTGTCCCTGGAACCATTTATTGGATAAACAATACCCCTGCCGTAGGTCACCTCAAGTGGTTCGCTACATTTGGTGATTTAGCAGGGGTGCCCGAGTTAATGGGGGTGAAGTTTGTCCAGGTCTTGGCGGCGGATGCGACTGCTCACCTACTGCGTGGCGAGAGAGAGCTTGGTTAAGAGAGACCTTTTGACCTTTCCAGCCGGACTCTCTCGACCCATCGCTTTGCACCGCAATTGGAGGGATGGATTCATACGTCCGTTACTCTCAGACACACTGACCCCCAGATCCCTACCCACCCCTCATATCTTTTTTCTTCCTTCCTATCCTTCCCTTACTTAAAAAGACCCTCCACAAAGCATCCACTAAGATGACATAGAAACTGAGGGAAATTATTTTCCTCGGGGCCCCCTGCGTGGAGTTTATATAAAAAATAATAATATTTCACAACTAAATCATTAAAAAAAACGTACATGTATTAGTGTGTTTTTTAATGATCAAAAAGTGAAATAACACATATCAATAAAAAAGGATTTACCTATATGTAAAATATGGTTCCATGCCAACTGATAATAAAGTCAACTCAACACCACTTTGAAAAGCCATTAAAAGCTATGAAAAAAAATTGTTTTAAAATAACCCATAACCCTAACCTAACGTGACTTATTTAACCAATTTTTTATGATTTTTTTTCTTCACTTCTAATGACTTTTCTGAGGTGGTTCTGAGTTGGTTTCATTCTGACTTGTACGGTCACCGTAAAATATTACATATGGTGTATTTACGGCACGTTAAGATACTTTCAATATCACCCTGGTGTAAGTCCACCATTTCAAATTGAAGCATTGCTTGAAAAGACTTAAGGTCGTGTTTGATAACTAGATCTGAATAGTCAGGTACTAACCAACATTCCTAACTGCTTCCCCTTCCCACTACATTCAGTCTCAAAAAATACCCCGATTGGGTATGTCATAGCCTGACTGGCTCCATGTAGTTGGGATCAAGTTGGGACTCTTGGGCGGTATTTTAAACTCGTTTCCCAATCAAGTGATATATTATTTCTAAAAAATTGTCGAATGTTCTCAGAAACTATTTAAAAATCACACCCAAATATTTAGGTCTCACCTCGAAAACATACGAAACCTAAAGCTAAATCTTTAAGTATTAAAGTTCAATGATTTGAAATTCTTTCCGATCTCCCTGTAATACCAAGCACGTTAGATAAAGCAACTTTACGCAAGAGTTAAGCGCTCTTGTCCAATATCCAGTTTCCTTAATCCAATATCCAACTTTCGCAAACAAGAATTCGTCACTTTGGCCAACATCCAAATTAAAAACGTGTTTTCTGCGTAATTTTAAACATTTACAACTTATTTTACTTAAAAAAAACAATTTCTAACACTTTAAAATATTTTAGTAGACTAACAATTTAGCTAATTTCATTATACATGCCTTTTTCGTAAAAAAAACTTCAAAGCGCTATTTCTCACGATTTACGTTTTGGTCTGTTGGACAAAAACGAACTAAAGCGACGAGCTATCTGAAATCTAAAATATTGGTTTGAGCGTGTTCATTAAACATGTTTCTTCTAGTTGAACCAACAAAAAAACAAAAAAGTAAAAAAATCGTAAATTGGCACGCCTCAGAATAAAAAATCTCGATTTTTCACCCTTTTTTTAAAGGTTTTTGGGACAAAAATGATAATTTTTGGAAATTTTTAGACATGTTTGAGGGTTATCTAGAAGTTAATACTATAAAGAAGACGTGTGCCAAATTTCATAAGAATCGGTTGAGAACTTTTTGAGTTATCGTGCCCGCCAATTTAAAAAAGCAGTTTGGAGAGAAACACGTGTAAAGTTTTGACACACACTATGATATAACGACTTACCAACTAGTCAGCGATTCCAGAGTCATACAAAAGTCCTTCGGTGCGTTCGTGGTACTCGTTTTTCTTCTTAAGTTCTTCTTGACAAGCTTTTTTAGTCGTCAAAGCGCTGTGGCGATTTTCTCGACTCACCCCCTTGGTTATCGATTTTGTCTTTGAGTTGAGATTTTAATCGATAAATAATGCGAATTTCGTTTTACGGCATATTTTTGAGATGTTATTTTAACTATTTATGCAAAAAAAAAAACGATTTTTTTTTTACATCTATCGCCCCCCTTAAATGGTTTCGAGGGGAAAATAGCAGTGGCACTAATGACATTGTTAACTTCTTTGTCGAATTCTTTAAAAATGTCTACTTTACGGATATCCCAAATGATCAAACTCCACTTTTTTTCCTTCATTTTTTCCCATTTGATACATTTCTATGGTAATTTTTTTACATATTTTCTAAATATATATAACATAACATAAGATACAAGTAATGTAAAAGTTAGAAAAAAGTAAAAAATATATACAGGGTGTTAAGGGAAGTACTTGACTTACTTTAACCAGTGATTCCTGACATTATTTGGAGTAAAAAATTTAAATAAAATTTTGGTGTCCGGTGACATTTTTGGTGTTTTTTTCTACAAACACAAAAGCTAAAAAGGTAGGTATTGGACAGTTGGAGGCGGGGTAAGGGGTGGGTCGGCTACTCGGCGGAGTGACCAGTAATGACATGCTAAAGAAATTTTTTTTTGCTTGATTTTGAAGAAAAAAATTTTGTAAAAAAAAAGTCACCAAAAAAAGTCACCAAAAATAGTCACCGGAGACAAAAATTTCATTAACATTTTTTACTCCAAATAATGTCAGGAATCACTGGTTAAAGTAAGTCAAGTACTTAGCCTGTACACCCTGTATAAGACAAAAGTAAATAATGGGATCCCACTGTGTGTTGGTAATACAAACTAAAATGCTAAATTACCTCAATAAGTAGGTACAAGCAAAGAATGTCAATTTTAAAGTGAAAGTTTTACAAATATAGGTATTTATATTTGAAAATATTGTAGTAAAAAAGTGACACATAGAAGTTAGTTGATTTTTTGTTATAGTTTCAAGGTAAATAAAGTTAGTCTTGAAGTTACAGTAGAATTGTTTTGAAAAGTGAAGCGTGAAGGTTTACATAGAATTTATAGAAAAAGTGTTTCAACATCTTCATCATTTAGCCACATAATTCTTTTATGTAAAGTGATATTTTATCTGTCATTTGAATGTGTTTTCGTAGAAGTACAAAGACCAATAAAACTGTTATGTGTTTGAATTAATTTGGTTTTGATTTGGGGAACGTGAACAAATTATTAGCCTTTTGCTAATTCTATTTTCGTTCTTTACGAAACAATTTTTGTTTTTATGTACATATTTCATAGTCTGCAATATAAATTATTTACGGATATTGAATATATTAGTGTCCTTAAATAATAACTCGGTCAAGAATGTCATATTTCTATTAAACATAACTTTAATGATGCGCTTTTTTTAGTGTTTTGTAAAGGCTTCACTGCAATAAAGCGTACTACCCCATCCTACAATGCCGTAGATTATTGAAGATTGTATCAGAGAAATGTAGAAAATTTTCTATAGGACAAGGTTAGTTTGTCAAACGCGGTAAAATATATTTAAAAACATACGTCTTATCAAATTCAATTAAGCTTTTTCTTACCTCCTAAAGAACTTATGTTACCACGAAAGAAAAATAGAAATATTAAATACCTACTCCAGATGCCCTAAAGGCTTTGAATTCAAAAATGACACAACGTGAAGTAAAACTGTTCCCTGAGAGGATAAGACCTTATGTACTGTGTTTAATGTCACAGGGGTTGGGAAAATCAAACGCGAATAAGAAGAAATAATATCAGCGATGCATTCAGTACCAGAGTAGGATCTCCCAATAGGAGATCTAAACGCTGGGAACGTAGGGGTACAAAAAAGAACCCCTCGAGATAGGTAGGAACCAACACAACATATTTCTTGATTTTCAGTCAAAGGAATTGGTCCACATTCATGCTTTCCATGTAAACGTTCCTGGTGTTTTTTTTCAAATGTCCTTGGATGAATCATTATATGGTAGCCCTACATTCGCTGGGCATAATATCATTAAAATTGACTGATGAATTTATTTTAGGCGGGTGCAAATATATCAACAAAATAGCAATCAGCAGATCCAAACGTACGTCAAAGTCACCAACCTTGTAGAGTGACGTCTGCTGCATAGGTGGCTCTTTAGATGATTTACAGTCCAAGGTAGATTCACACGCACAATTTAATAATATTTTGTTATAGACGCCGATTAGGTTATCAAGTTGATTCGGAGAGAGTAAAAACCATAATGATTCAAAATTACAATCATTTGGCAGTTGCGTTTTTACATGCGACAATGACATTGAATAATTCACATTCTTATTCAAAAGGACATTTTAACGACATCATTGATCTGTGGTGGTCTATTCGCAGCTCAAATGGGCACAATACATTTTAGTATCCCTGAAAGCACATAGAGATTGCCAAACAACCACTATGTGATAAAAATAAATAAAATTTATTATCGACATGAAAAAATACATATTATGATGCCTAATCATTGGCTATCACTCTTCAGGGGTTTTAATACAATAAAATTTTACAATAAATGATAATAAAATAGTAACAAATTTTAACCATCTCATTTCATATTTTTGTCGCACCTACGATTCTGACCGATTGAAATGAGCTTGGAATTTTTCATTATTTATTCTGTGACGAAACCGGGGAATCCTCTTATTTTAAATGAATGTATAATAATGACATCTTGCTCATTGTAGCGACTGGCAACACTCTCTATACTGAATTCCAGGATTTACCCGTATTTTATTTTGCGGTTGGATTGTTTATGACTAATATTCAGGGAAAATGACTTCAGGGAAGTGCAGTTTGCTTTGACAGGAAGCGAAGTTTGAGTGACACTTTGACAATTCTAAAAAAGTTTCATATCAAAAAATGAATGACAGAAGTTTTGTTTATAATTCTTACAACTATAGTAGTTTTCAACAGAAATATGAATATCAAGAGTATCGTTCTAGTTCTAATCGGAGGTCAATTTGTGTTTTATATTCAATTCACTAAAAACTAAATCTTGTCGGTCGTCAAGACATAATCATCAATTTTCGGTATCTGTTATATCAATGTGAGTGGTAAATGTGTAAGAATTTTTGTAATAAATGTGATATATATGCATATGTACATACATGACTTTTTTTATTTTGTAACCTGTACAATACACAAAAATTGCCGAAAATTTATTAACTAACTAACTAACCATCAGGCCGTTTCCCGCAGGGGTGGGCAGAGAGGACGGACCGCCAAACAACTCGATATTGGCACACACTCTTTGCTTCACTCACATTCATACATCGTCTCATACATACTCTTCTATTATTCTGACTTTTGACATGGCCCGACTCAAGTATCTGATTCACTTGGCCGTGCCATGTCTTCCTCGGGCGTCCCCGACTTCGTCTACCATTCACATTTGCGTCATATATTCTCCTTACACTCCTTTCCTCATTCATTCGCTCTACATGCCCAAACCATCTGTGCGTCCCTTTCTTAATCTATTCATTACGCTTACATCAGCCTTGCATTCTTTGCGGATCTCCACATTTCTCACACGATCATACATGGTTTTACCACACATACGTCTCAGGGATCTCATTTCTACAGCATTCAGTCTACTTTCATCCTTTCTCTGCCAGTTCCATGCCTCACTGCCATACATCAGGGTAGGTACCAGCACTCCATTATGGACGGCTAGCTTCGCTTCTTTTGACAATTTTTTGTGGCTGCCAACGGCATTCAGTTTTCCATTAATGGAGTTACCTGCATTTACCCTTCTTTCAATATCTCTATGAGCCTTTCCATCTCTCGTAAACATACAACCCAAATTCACAAACTCATCCACCTGCTCCAAGTATTCGTCATTCACAACTATGTTGCACATTGTTTTCGTACTCTCTCTTTCAAATACCATTACTTTAGACTTACTTACATTCATCATTAACTCATTCTTCATACATACTTCGTTCATCCTAAACACGAGGTTTGTTTGACAAACCTCCAAAGGGCTCACAAACCCCAATGGCTCGGAGGGCTTTGAAACAAAGAATGGACGGTTACCTCGAGAGTGTTTCCTCTTGGGGTAAGAATAACCTCGTCGAATTTAATGTTTCAAAGACCCAATCATGTCTGATCACGTCTAAAAGGGGTCGAAATGATAATCTAGTCTCCTTCAACGGAAGCATTCTCCCGAACAGGCCTTCCATTGATATGCTTGGTGTAACTCTAAGTGACCAGCTCAGGTACGGGGGCTCCATCGAGGCCAGAGTTAAGTTAGCCTCTCAGAAACTGGGCATACTGTACAGGGCACGCAGATACTTTAATAGTACACAACTGCTAGCCCTGTACAAATCACAAGTGCGCCCCACGGTTGAATTTGGCAGCCACCTCTGGTCTGGAGCCCCAAAATACCTGAAAAAAACCCTTGACTCTGTGCAGAAACGGGCGGTCCGTTTGATAGATTCTCCTAATTTAACTAACGGATTGCAATCTTTAGAGCACAGGCGCCAGGTGGGAATGCTGTCCTTGTTCTACCGGTATTACAATGGAAGATGCTCCGAGGAACTAGCGTCATTGATCCCCTCGGCACCGGTGCATAGTCGGGAAACACGCCAAACGCGCGCTCAACATTTGTACACGGTTGACATTAGTCACATGAGAACGGGTCGTTTCTACGACTCGTTCTTGAGTTCAACAGCTCGGCTGTGGAACGATTTGCCGGCCTCTGTGTTTCCTCCCTCCTACAATATGGGTCTCTTCAAGACCCATGTTCACTCCTTCCTCTCCTCAAAAACACCCTCCACACAGCATCCTCAAAGATGACATAGGCCCTGAGGGAAATTATTTTTTCCTCAGGGCCTCCTGTGTGGAGTTAATGTAAAAAAAAAAAAAAAAACGAGCGACTGTAGATCTTCCATACTGTTAGAAATCAGCACCGCATCATCAGCATACAACAGGCAACATACTTCTAGATCACTCAATTTCGCGCCCAATCCCATCTCTTTCAACTCTTGCATACAATTATCCATGTATAGATTGAATAACCACGGTGACATTACGCATCCTTGCTTAACACCTTTTGAGTTAAAAGAAAGGATATTTATTCAGAGAAAAACAGCCAAAAATATGTGATTTGAAGTTGCCACAACTAAATCACAGAATGTACAATCTGGGGAGTCAAGGACGTGAATTTTAAAAATGTAAGAAGGAACGGAACAATGTCAAATTCTCATTCAAATATGCGTGGAAATCTCATTTTTGGATAAATATGAGAATCGTTGAAGCCATCCTTTTGATGGGATAGTTTTTTATGTTGAGGCACAGCAGGCTCACTTAGAATAACTAGCAATGTATAATTAGCTCCCCACAGAGAGGAAATTCTGGAAAGGAAAAAGTTGTGAAGAGTGGGTCGGAATCTGTGGGTCTGTGTGTCCAGGAGTGACAGACGAATCTATCCTTCCCGCTGCAGTCCATGGTGGTGTTCCGGGAGACTCCTGCTAGAGAAGTCAAAAGTCACCAGTCTCTCCCAATCCGGCCTGCCATGCATTTGGCGAACAGGCGTATCCGCTACCAAGATCCAAACAAACCTCACCTCGTGTACCCGGACACCTCTGCTTAATCACCAAACGTAGCGAACCACTTGGGGTGACCTATGGCAGTGATGTTGGTTATCCAATAAATGGTTCCCGGGGCGGCGGTACCCAAACTCACCTCCCGAATTAAATCAATATTTCAAATATTTAACCAATCACAGAAATCTGGCTGCTTCTCTGATCTTTGAAAAGCTGTTTTCTAACACTTGTATTAATTTCTAAAAGGGTTCATAATATCACTAATTATCGACCCATTTGCATACTCTATAGTCTAAACTTACTCTTTGCTCTATTTTAAAAAACGTATACTTGGTATAATCTCCGTTCCTACATACTAATAATATCATTGTTTCTAATCCACAATAATGCTCTCGAGCAAATCTATCTTCTTCTACCTTGCACTGTCGTCTTCGGTTTTGGGTATCGCTTTCATCCAGGCCGTTTCTCTGCAGTATTTTGGAGCATTGAGTCATCCAGGAGTTCTTTGCTCTTCCTCTGGATGACTGTCGATGAAACTCCATAGACATTGCTTGCTTCACTGTGTGGTCTGGTGGTCTCCGTCTTACGTGTCCGTAACATCTCAATAAATTTATCTTTATACGTTTTAAATCATGTTCATTTGAAAAAAAAATCCATATAGATTCAATATGTACAGATTTTGTAAAAGCGTTTGATAAAGTTAACGATACAAATCTTCTCAATAAACTTAGTAAAAGCGGAATAGAGGGTAAACCATTGGAAAAGATGAAGTACTACAGAATAGAATTTTTGAAGTAAAAATAACGTTAACCTGTCACACAAACGTGACACGTTAACGGTTCACGGTTCACGGTTGCCAGCGATATACCCTGTGGAAAGTAGTTTTTTGAGCGTCGGGATTACCAAGGTTGAAGGAATTGGTTCCAGAGGCTGAGGAGCTGGTTGAGGGTGTTTTACCTGTGCTCCGTCTTCTCATCAGACGAGTGTATATTAATATTTAACTATGAGGAATAGTCAGGCTCCTGGGGGTCGCGGTACTTTCAGGCCGCACCCTGTGTTCAATGATTATACTGGATGATGATTGATAACACTGTACTCTTATTTGAGTGATTTAATATTTATTTAAGATAAATATTAAGATTTTAATAATTTACACAATTAGTGGTCACGTATGAATCGGGTAGAGAGGTACAAAACGCAAACGGGCGGTTGGATCGAGTGCTCGGAACGGAATGATTTGCCCGGTCATCCTCGGAGCGGTGCTGAGATATTTTTTGGAGAGGTGGCAATGATACCACACGTAAAAATAAATGTAAGTGATGCCCATAACCCCAAGGGTCACATTTAGGCCCAATACTGTTTCTGCTTTTTAAAAATTATATTGTCTTTGTTTTTAATATTGAAGTGTTGCTTTTTGCCGATGATCTAAAACTATTCTTATGCAAACTATAGATGACTGTATTTATTTTCAATAATAAATTTTTAAAAAACCACAAGATTGGTGCAAATCAAACAATTTTTTTTTAAACATTAGTAAATGCCACACAAGATTTTTCGTTTTAATCAATTTTTCATCTATCAATATAAAATTAACAATGTTTCCCTCTTTTTCTTTCAAAGAAACTAATGATCAGACACCAACTAACTGCAAGAAACTTAAAAAATATGTCAACATTAAAAAAACTATATTTTTTGTAGTTCAAAGTCAAATAGAATATAACTCTTCTATTTGGTCTCCTCACTTTAAAAGCCATTCCAATTCGATTGAAATAATTCAGCATTAATTAGACTAGCTTTTATTATAAAATTGTAGACAAACAATATTTATTAAACTTAATTACTTCCAATACAACGACTGGAACTAATAGTTTTAAAATTGCCTCGTAAGCCGAAACAGCCGTAACAAAAATAAATACTAAAATAATTTTATTTCTAAGTGATATTTTTTTTCTATCTAAGGCCCTCCGTTCATGGAGATACTTACAAACTACGTGATTGTGACACAACCACAAGTACCCTGCAAATGTACTACTTTTTAAAGCTGGTTTCCGTACACGGCACTACCCGAATTATACTGAACTTGATCATTTTTCACGTGCAGCCGTGGAGTTAACACGATGTCGAACGATGTCAAATGACTTTTTTTCCAACATTAATCTATGCCTTCTTCACTAAATCCTTTCTTGCGTATTCTGGCAATGTAAAGTTATGTAAACACGCATTTTTATTCACTTCCAGAACAAATCTAACATTACTTTCATGTTCAGACGCCATTTCTGTCAAACGTCAAACGAAAGTAGCAGACACGAATGCTACAACGCGTAGCGCGCTACCAGCACCGTCGTTAGCGCGCTACCGACTTCAACCTGACATCCGTCGCGCAGCGCCGTGTACGAACACCAGCAAAATTGTATGGCGGGTACCCACGAGCGGTGCGCGTGCTACGCGCATCAGGCTCGAATAGTTTGTAAGTAGCTCCATGTACGGAGGCGCTTAAACATTCAAAATATTTTTCGATAACACACCGCAACTAGTTAAAGCGGACACTTGATAAGCGTTGCGTCTCGTTCTAACAGCACATTACCACACAAAACAGCGCGTATTGCACAAACACATCACGATGGGAACGGTAGCGACGGATAATTGAAAACAATTTTTTTTGTTTTTAATAGAAAAAAAATATCATCGGGCACCAAAATGACAATAAGGAACTCCAGTGAAAAATATTATGGCTTTAAAAAAATATTTTCATATAGACCAATATACGCTGATTCTGTATATATAAGTTTTATTACATAATATTTAACGTAGAGTTTTTAAAAAAATATTAAAAAGTCCATTTTAAAACGTGTCATTAAAACACCCTGTCAAGTTGGTATTGCTGGATTTTGGCGGCGTGACGTCAACGCGCCGCGTCACCTGGGTCAAAGTTGTATAGAAATCAATAGAAATGAAGACGCAAGCCGTTCGGCATTCCGTGTTATTGGTTTATAGAGAATTGGACATATAATAGTTTTTGTTTTTTTTGAAACATTATTTAGGCCTAAATAATTCTGTATCAAAAATAAAGTATCTCTATTATTTAAAATATTCAAAAACTTTAACTGTACAAAAAACGATCGTATTGCCCAGTAATGTCTATGAAAACGCTCCAATGCTGAAATTCAAAATGGCGGGAGTCGAACAGCTGATTCCAGTTCCCTACAAGATTCATACTTCGGTTATTCATGATGACGTCACACTAGATTCGGTGGTTTTCGGGGATCTTGAAAAATTAAAACTTTGACATTTATTTTAACTATTAAAACTAACTATAAAAATAAAAATAAATATGTAGTTATTTAAGTTAGAAGGTCATTATTCATAAAAAAAAAATTGGACTGGAATTCTCTATTACATTTTTTAATCCAAATATGCTCAGGAATCGCTGGCGAAAATCCCTCGGGTTTTCCTGTTACACCCTGTATATATAATTGGTAAATAAACATGATAATCATTTCTATTTTCCATTTTTCAGAGATGTCCGACTTCAACTGGACAATCCATATCGATGGTTTTACGTTAATATTTATTTATTGTTTGAAACATTTACAAAGTATTAACAATTATTATAGTTATAAAATTGTCGTTGCGATGAACATAGATATTAACACTCCAATTACAAATGTTCACCGCATGCCTAATCAAGGTTCAGTTGTTACTTGGCGGAGATGCTTGTAATGTTATAACAGAAATAATAATAATAATAATCAAAATGAAATATAAAACATAGTAGGGTTAAACATTAAATATAATCTCCTGAGAAAGAGAAAAAAGAAAGAAAAAAAGATACAATAATAAAGCAATTACATTACTGTTCTCCATGACATATCATGATAGAAGATTGTTTATTAAAAATAAAAATAAGCCTTTTATTTCTTGCAAATAGGTATGTTACAGAGTTATAAAATGTAAGAAAAAGTATAATTAATGCTGAAAAATGTAATATAGGTAATTAAATTATTCATGAGCAAGAACCCCTCTCTCGGGCGAAGGTGAAGGCCTCCTCTAAAGAATTCCATTTATCTCTCTCTTGAGCTATTTGCGGCCGGCAGTGGTCAGCTATTTTTGTTATTTCGTCTGCCCATCTCCTGTGAGGTGTGCCTTTAAGACGCTTACCGTATGGACCAATCCACTTTGTTGCCCTGCAAGTCCACCTGTCGTCTTCTACCTTCGCTAGGTGTCCTGCCTACTTCCATTTTAGTTTTTTAGCGTAGCTTAGTGCATCTTTGCCTTTGTTGATTTTTCTGATTTTTGTGTGACGAATTTTTTTTGCATTTCTTAAAATAAGCATGCTTCGTTCCATTCTGCGTTGCCAGGTATTAATTTTGTTTTTGTCTATATATTTATATTATTTTGTGTGAACAGAAGTTTTTTGTCTTTGTTTGTTGACTGAATGATTGCATGGGTGAGATGGGTGTAAACGGGTGTCTGGGTATCTAGGTTTGGGTGTCTGATGGCCACACCATGCTCTCAATCCAGGGTATATATGCGGACACTCGAATGAAGAGAGGTTTTTGATACATGTTGATGAACACCCCCAAGACTGTCTGTGTGCAGGCCACTGAAGCTCCGTTGTACACTTGTAGAGGTGCGCCGTTTAAGCTCTGTTAACAGAAAGAATTTTTATGAGCCCCTCGAATGTTTGAATTTCTAGAAAATAAATTAATGCAGTCAGAAAATAAATTTTCGTGCGGCGACCCTTGTAGGAATTAGCAAATAAATGCGTCCAGGATAATTTTTTACATTAGCTCCACACAGGAGACTAGCAGGAAAATAATTTCCTTAGCGGTGCTGTGTGAAAGAAAGGTGGGGAAGTTCTGGAAAGTTCGGCGAAGAGTGACGGATCCATCCTTCCAATTGCGGTGCAAGGTGACAAGTCGACAGTTCCGGCTGAAGAAGTCAAAAGACTTCCATGAACCAGTCTTTCTTGATCCGGCCCGCTACACAGTTGGTGGGCAGAAGCATCCACCGCCAAGACCTAGACAAACCTCATCCCATGTATCTGGGCACCCTTGCTAAGTCACCAAAAGTAGTGAATTGCGCCGATTAAGAAAATTTTGTATCATTTTTACTACTCCTTTAAAAGGGCATTTATAATTAAATAATTGTAAGTTTTGAAACGTAAGCCCGGGAAAATGAATTTGCATTCCCAACACAGAAGTGTTTTTTCTGGGGAGCAAGGCAAGTTACTGAAAACGTAAGATTTAAAAATTAAAGCATTCTGCACATAAGAATGGTTTTTCAGAGTATTATGTCGTGACCTCGTGATGAGTACAATTATATGTTAATGACAATATGACATTGAAATATTAAAATATGACGTTGTCGCGATTTTATCTTACATTAACTTCACACAAGAGGCCCCGAGGAAAATAATTTCCCTCAGGGCCTATGTCATCTTTGAAGATGCTGTGTGAAGGGTCTTTTTGAGGAGAAAAAGGAATGAACATGGGTCTTGATCCGAACCCGGCAAATCATTTCACAGCCGAGCCGAGCTCGTTTTTGAACTCAAGAACGAGTCGCAGAAACGACCCGTTCTCATGTGACTAAAATCAGCCGCGTACAAATATTGGGCGCGTGTTTCCTGACTATACACCGGTGCCGAATGGATCAATGACACTAGTACATCGGAGCATCTTCCATCGTAATACCGGTAGAACAAGGACAGCATTCCCACTTGACGCCTGTGCTCTAAAGATTGCAATCCGTTTGTTAAGTTAGGAGAATCAATCAAACCGCCCGTTTCTGCACAGAGTTTAGAGTTTTTTTAGGTATTTTGGGGCTCCAGAGGTGGCTGCCAAATTCAACCATGGGGCGCACTTGCGATTTGTACAGGGTTAGCAGTTGAGTACTGTTAAAGTATCTGTGGGCCCTGTACAACTGTACAATACGTCGGCTTAAGGGCGCGGAATCCGAACCTTGTATCCGGCCTGCCCGAACTCCGACACACTCAACAGGACTGCCAGGCGATCTGTGATGGCCGCCTCCGTTTTCTGGATCTATCATCCATCTTTTTTTTTTTTTTTTTGGTTATTTTTATTTTATTTTATGTCTTGTGCTAATATGTGCATAAAGGTCAGGCAGGGTAGGCATAATGCCTACTTTTGTTTTTATTTTTTCCTTACCCAAAAGAGGTTCAGGTAATATTTTATACTTTTCTTGATACTAACATTGTTCATAGCAAGCACTTGCATACTGCTGCCTAACAACGTATGCGGGCACAATGGAGGTTTAGTTTCGTTTATTAAATGTAGATTCGTTTTTATAAAAAAAAAATTAGAGTCCTTGCAAGAGCCTTGAAGGGGTCACCATCTGTTACCTATACCAGGGCGGGTAAGTGGTGGGTCCTCCAATGTGTACAATACGTCCAGTTTCTATAGGCTAATTTAACTCTGGCTCCGATGGAGCTTCCGTACCTGAACTGGTCACTTAGAGATACACCAAGCACATCGATGGAGGTCCTGTTCGGAAGATTGCTTCCGTTGAAGGAGACTAGATTTTCATTTCGATCCCTTTTCGACGTAATCAGACATGATTGGGTCTTTGAAATATTAAATCTGACGGTTATTCTTACCCCAAGAGAAAACACTCTCGAGGTAACCGTACATTGAAAATAAACAATAAAAATACGGACGTGTGATGTAGTGTTTTGTAAAAAATCGACATGAAAAAGTACGTACCGAAGATACGTCGGGGATTGCCGTTGCACGGCTAACACAAAACTGAGTGGATTCCTTCACCCCGTCTGGAAGAATTGTTATACCGCTGTATACGTCGAAACAATCTTGGTGTGGCATAATGGAGACATCCCACTGTAAGGAAACACAAAAATGATTTTACTAAGTCTAGCAAACATTATTATAATTTTGGTGATACCCAAGGGTAAATTGGCCTATTTTGCGAAAGTTATATGCCAGCATTAATCGCAAGTCATTTGCTTTCATTGCCTACCACACCAGTCATCAACTTTTCTCTTGAGTTTATGGTCCATTTAAAAACTGTATGATCTTAAATCTTAAGCAAGTGCTAATTCATCTAAGAACATTAATTGATTCAGTTTGGTACAGCACTGCACGGCACATAAAAACAAAATTATCAATCATTGTTGTCATTGACACCTGCGAAATGAAATTTAAAGAATATTGAACAATATCTCATACAGTATGCTAATATTGATAAAAACAATGGACCCAAGTAGAATCCTTGGGTAACACCGGAAAATTTGAAAACGAATAAAATATTGGAAGAAAAGGATTGTGTCAACAAAATTTGTCGTATATTAATGATGAATTACTTTCATGTTCCTACTTTTAGATCAAGATTCCCTAGTACGTATTATTGTGACAATAAGAATGCGCACACACTGAGACATCGATCGCGCAGCGTGTTCAGTGCAGTGTAGTTCAGGTTTTTGTATTGTGTGGATGGGAACTGAGCGACATACAATGAGATGCAGACACGTGCCGGGCAGGCATGTGTGTGCTCGGCTCAGCACCGAATTGCGGCCAGGACACGCAGTTTCTGCGAGACGCGTGATCAGGCGGGCAGAGTATTTTGTAATATAATATAAATAGATAATTTTATTGTACATTAGCAAAATAATATTTTTTTTTATCCGAATAAGAAACCCAACTGCTCCCAACCGTCTGGAGCCAGTGAGGCTATGGCATCCCCAATTATGGTATGTTGTGAGGCTGAAGGCAGTAGGGAGGGGAAGGAGATGTGGAAAATGTACCTGGCTATTCAGATCTAGTCACCAAATGTCAGTATATAGTGTACAAAGGTTGTATATTAGACTTTAAAAGGCTTTAGCCGTGTTTGGAGATCTGAAAAGTCAGGTACATTTTTCACATCTTCTTCCCCTCCCCACTGCTTTCAGCCTCACAACATACCATAATAAGGAACTTCAGTGAAAAATATTATGGCTTTAAAAAAATATGTTCATATAGACCAATATACGCTGATTCTGTATAGATAAGTTTTATTACATAATATTTAACGTAGAATTTTTAAAAAATATTAAAAAGTCCATTTTAAAACGTGTCATTAAAACACACTATTGCTGGATTTTGGCGGCATGACGTCACCGCGCCGCGTCACCTGGGTCAAAGTTGTATAGAAATCAATAGAAATGAAGACGCAAGCCGTTCGGCATTCCGTGTTATTGGTTTATAGAGAATTGGACATATAATAGTTTTTGGTTTTATTGAAACATTATTTAGGCCTAAATAATTCAGTATCAAAAATAAAGTATCTCTATTAGTTTATCTATATTATTTAAAATATTCAAAAACTTTAACTGTACAAAAAACGATCGTATTGCCCAGTAATGTCTATGAAAACGCTCCAATGCTGAAATTCAAAATGGCGGGAGTCGAACAGCTGATTCCAGTTCCCTACAAGATTCATACTTCGGTTAGTCATGATGACGTCACACATTTATTTTAACTATTAAAACTAACTATAAAAATAAAAATAAATATGCAGTTATTTAAGTTAGAAGGTCATTCATTATTCATAAAAAAAATAAAAAAAATTGGACTGGAATTCTCTATTGGGGATGCCATAGTCTCATTGGCTCCAGACGGTTGGGAGCAGTTGGGTCTCTTATTTGGATAAAAAAGTTATATTATATTACCTAACATTCTTTCGAAAATTTTTATTTATTTATTTATTATTTATTTTAAAAATTAGCAGCAAGTAACATTGGCTTTATATAATGGTAAGCTCTGGCGTTGTCAAATTTTTATAAATGAAAGTGTGTGTATTTCATATATTTTAGCGGCAGGGAGGGAAGGCAGGAGGAAGGTGGGGTTTGCGGAGAGGGAAGAGATGAGGGAGGGAGAAGTCGGGGAAGGTGGAAGGGAGCGGGGATGCGCGGAAAAATTTGTGTAGAGAAAAGCTGTGCTTAAATAAAAGTAACCCAGCGTTGCTCTTAACATGATTCATATGATAAATTAAAAGTTAATATATTTATATAATGTCTTACACTGTTGAAGGTGTACGGGTTGCTTTTTTCACGGGAAATTTCCTTTAGTTTCTCTTCAGGCAGCACGCTGCCCGTATGTAAGCATGCGGGCAGAACGTTCTTGGAGAAAGTTACGCTGAAATTGCAGAAATTTTTTTAGAGACGACCTCTGTGGCTGAGTGGACAATAATATGTGAACACTTAACAGTGGTTCTTGTTAAAATATCATTAAGATTAGATCAACTAAAATAATTCAGTTAAAAAAAAAAACAGATTTTTTATTATTATTCTCAGTTAAAGAGTACCTACGGGTTGTTCCACAGAAAGTGGTTCCACAGTGGTGTGTGAGAGAGATGCGAGAAATCATGTTTTTTTCCTTTGAAGGAAACAGACTTACGTTCAATGTGAATCTCATAATATAGGTAAATAAGGGATGCAAAAAAGAGTAAGTGTTGGAGTGAAAGAACAAAAGAAACGCCTGGAAGAGGAAGAGGAAAAAAATGACAAAACGCTTCCAAGAAAACATTAGACTGTTTTGGAAGGAGGTCAAAAGGTCCTGGAGTGGTCCAAAGAACGGAAGCATGAAAGTGTTAAGATCGAAAGATGGGCAAATGTTGACGAATGAGAAAGAAATAAAGAGATGAATGAAATATTTTGAGGGAGTCTTCAAAAGCAACCCGGGTGATAGTGATTCCAGCGGCGAATCGGGTATGAACGATGACGCAGTGAATGTTATCAAAATCAGCATGTTTGAAATAAAAATAAAAAAAACGATTAAATGCATGAAGAATAGTAAGGTTTGGTTTCGACAATACTGCTGCCTAATACTTTAAAGGTGATAGCCATATTATTCTCACGTGGTTGTGCAAACTTTTAACCAGTGTTCAGAGGAGGGTTATACGCCATTAGATTGGAGAAGGGCTGTAATCATGCCGTTACACAAAGGTAAACGGTCACGTATGGAATGTGGGAATCATAGGGGTATTAGCCTGCTAAGTTCAGTCGGCAAGCTGTACGGAAGAATATTGATTGAAAGGGTAAGAATGGAAACAAATGATAAAATGCAAAATGTTAAAGGTGCCTTTAAGAGGGGAAGGGGATGCATAGATCAGATTTTTTCTTTGCGTAAGCTCAATGAGAAAATTCTGGTAAAAAACCAGAAACTCTTCTGCGCTTTTGAAGATCTACAAAAAGCATACAACCGAGTCGACAGGAAAAATCTATGGAAGATGTTGTCCAAAGATGTTGTTGATAATTGTGTGTAAGAATTGAAAGAGATGAGATTGGGCACAAAATTGAGTAATCTGAAAGTATGTTGCCTGTTGTATATGATGATGATGCGGTGCTGATTTCTAACACTAAGATCTAAAGTATCTCGTCTAGAATTTTTTTTTTCAAGGCTTAATTTATTTATTATAAATACAAAGTAATACAATATGACATAAAATATTATACAGAAAAAAGAAAAGTCCCAATAAACTACTTTTTAGCAGTTTGTCGATGGGTACTTTTACTTTAGAGATATATATAAACTTATTTTACATAATTAAATGCAGTTAGAATTGTTGTGTTATTCTAATACATTTAATGAACGAAGTATGTATGAAGAATGAGTTAATGATGAACGTGAGTAAGTCTAAATACATGGTGTTTGAAAGAGAGAGAACGAAAGCAGTGTGCAATATAGTTGTGTCTAGGATAAACCAAGAATGTATGAAAAATGAGTTAATGGTGAATGTAAGTAAATCATAAGTCATGGTGTTTGAAAGAGAGAGTACGAAAACAGTGTGCAATATCGTTATGAATGATGAATACTTCGAGCAGGTGGATGAGTTTGTGAATCTGGGTTGTATGTTTACGAGAGATGGAAAGGCTCATAGAGATATTGAAAGAAGGGTAAATGCAGGTAACTCCATTAATGGAAAACTGAATGCCGTTGGCGCTAATAAAAAAACTGTCAAAAGAAGCGAAGCAAGCAGTCCACAATGGAGTGCTGTTACCTAACCTGATGTATGGCAGTGGGGCATGGAACTGGCAGAGGATGAACTAAAATAAACAGAATGTTGAAATGAGATCCCTGAGGCGGATGTGTGTTAAAACCTGGTGTGATCGTGTGAGATATGTGGAGATCCGCAAAGAATGCAAGGCTGATGTAAGCATAATGAGTAAGATTAAGGGAGGGACCCTCAAATGGTTTGGGCGTGTACAGCGAATGGACGAAAAAAGTGTAAGAAGAATACACGACGCAAATGTGAATGGTAGAAGAAGTTGGGGTCGCCCGAGAAAGACATGATACCATCAAGTGAATTTGACCGGTCAGTGGTTGAGTAGGCATCGCGTTTGGGTCCCACCTGTGCGTCGCGTGTTTGATTCCTCGACTGGCTAAGTCCTCCATCACAACACAAGCAACATTTTTGGCTTTCTGTGGTGGTAGTAGGAGATTTTCAAACATTAGGTATTATTCGCAACCCGGGAATGTTTTTCTTTTAAAAAAATATATACTTGAATCGGGCCATGTCAAAATTCAGAATAACAGAAGAGTATGTTTTAGCGCCCTTGAGGTGATTTTTCACAAAAACGGCGCTCTAAAAATTATCCAACTATTATTATTATGTATGAGACGATGTATGAATGTGAGTGAGGCAAAGAGTGTGTGCCAAGACGGAGTTGTTCGTGGCTTGATGGTTAGTTATATATATTTTTTGAAAGAGCTTCAGCATTATTGTAATAACGAACATAGATTCATTTTATGCCGTTTTATGCCGTCACGGTACCGTAAACGTGGATCATCACGGTAATAACAAAAGCGTTCAATAAATGAAAACTTGAAGATTTATCTAAATGAGAAACACTTAGCTTACCTGGATCTTAGTTTAAATAGGCATATACTATCGTACAGGGAAGATGTCCCATGGTAATCTGGATGAAGTTCAAATGTCTCGATTTCATTGATCTCTCCCTCATCGGTGATTCCGCCGATCTTGGCGAAGGTTGTTAGACTGGAAAAAGAATCAATATACGTCTTTCCACTGGATCGTTTTTGGGAATATTTTGGACAATTTGCAAACACCATCAGAGCTGGTTCACACGCAGCTATCAAATATAAAAGATCATAGCACGCCAAATAACGCTCTCCATACAATCCCTTCAGACCGTTCACACCTAAGCGTTTTTAAGCGCAGATCAATCATAGACAATACACATCTCAGAAGTAACCGCTCCAGACGCGATATCCCAGAAGATAACTCTCCCCTTCTCCGACTAAAACAGGAGAGGGGGTCATTGTAATTACGCAGCTGCCTAGACCTGTGGATGACAGATGTCAAGTTGACAGATTTCAGTACAAAAAATATGCGTTCCGTTGCCGCTCCCTAATTCGACTGACCCCCTCTCCTACCACAGGAAGAAATATTTGATAGCCTCGTGTGAAAGGACAAAAGATAAGCGCTCGCGAATCAACAGATATCTGCTCGCAGATATATAGCTCAGTGTGAACTAAACTTCACCCGTTTGCTGAGAACCGAAATGTGGCCAATTTGAAGAGATATTTTAAAACATTTATTGAAAATTTTTAAAGTTCTCACAACATAAAATATTCACAACAATACTCTTTAGCAGTGCAAACGTCGAAAAATCTTCTCCATTCTAAAGAATAAAAATAAACTTAATTTCAGTAAATCTGAACCTAAAACTATGCATAATATTAACAAAAAGTGTAAACTTTAATGGAATGAAGTGTTTTTTTTTTATTTTTTATTTATTAAATTACAGAAAAAAAAACATTTTGTACAATAATTAGAGTATACCCACAAAGCTGTCATATGGCAGCTTGTCTGCAGGTTCTAACAATTTAAACATTCATAATATAATATCTATGAAAAAAAATTGTAAATACATTTAAAGTTTTAAGGAATAAAAGATATGTAGGCAGCTATATTAAGATATTCAAAGATACATGGAGTTTTCGTTCATTAACCATAGTTTTATCATTTTAGGACTTAGTCTCTCATTTTTTTCAAATTTTATGTTTTTATTGATTTTATTGAAAATCACTGGTATTAGATATTCAAGAGTACGGCTTCCATATTTATTTAATATTCGAGGAGTTTTTAGGCCCTTTCCTTCTCTAAATCTTGTGGTATGTTTGTGTACAAGTAGGTGTTTGTAAGGGCTTTCCCCCATATTATCCATAATAGTAGTGAACCAGTGGAGACCTTTTATTGTAAGTAGGCTCTCTGAGCCATACAGTAGTTTTAAGTTACGTCTCTGTTTGTAAATCTTTGTTGTGACAATTTTTTTTACTATGGCGGTTTGTAAATTTTCAATATATTTAATGTAAGTAGTGCTTGCATGTCCCCAAGTTCGAATACCATATCTAAGGATGGATTCGACCATAGAAAAATATATGAGTTTAAGAGTACAATGAGGCAAAATAAATTTTAATTTGTAAAAATTACTAGCTAAGGATCTGAGCTGGTTACAAATTTTAGCCACTTGTTTATCCCACTTAAAATTGTTATCAACAATTATTCCCAGATAAGTATATTCATTTGTGAAATCTATTTTTTCACAGTCACAAACATTAACAATTCCTCTATGTATACAGTTAAAGCTATGAGCGGTTATTTTAGGAACATTCCACATTTTCAAACTTGGAGATTTTATGTACATGCATTTGGTTTTTTTAACATTAATAATTAATCCTACATCATGAGCCCATTTGAGAAGCTCGTTAAAATCTCTTTGTAATTCTTGTATAGCAATTTCAGGATTTTCATTTGATACAACAAGAGCGGTATCATCAGCAAAAATGAATCGACGAGCTTTTTTGAAAATCTTACACAAAGCAAAACTTAAAACTTATTTTTTTAGTGTTTCTCTATCTTGTAATGTAATTGCACGGCTCCCCAATTTAAACACGAGAAATGTTTTTCTCTTTTAAATTGGGTAGTTTCATTAACAAAAAAATACTTTACTGTAATTAGTTTTTAAGAACCACATATTTATTTTTTACGTAAATGTATTTCAAATAAAAAAAAAAATAAAAAAATAATCTTAACCATTTTCCGCCACTAGCGGCGTACCGCAAGGCAGTCATGTTGGCCCAATTTTATTTCTTGTTTTTTATTAATGATATAGTCAACTGCTTTAAAGACGTCAATTGCTTTCGCTGATGACATTAAATTATACAAAGAAATAACTCTCGTTAAATCACTGTCAAATATTTCAATCCAATATACATGCTAAATAATTGGTGCTCACAAAACAAACTTTATTTAAATTAGAAAAATGCAAAACTTTGACCTTTCCCAGAAAAAAAACATCACTGTTTTTCGACTATTCAATAAATGAAATAAATTTAGAAAGAGTAACTGAAATACGAGATCTTGGCATAATAATGGATGAGAAACTAGACTTTATGGTCCACATTCAACAAACTGTAAATAAGGGTATGAAAACGTTGGGATTTGTTAAGAACAATTAAAAAATTTGAATGGTTACAAATCATTACACTATTGTTCATATCCCTTGTTAGAAGCCTAATGGAACATAACTCCGTAGTCTTGTCCCCCTTCTACAAAACTCATATTAAAAAAAGTTGAAATTAACGACTTAACCTTTTTATTAAAATTATTAAACTCTTAATTCGATCGTTGTGAACTCCTGCAATTAATAAATCTACTAGTACCTACACGAAAAACTAGACGAACATTAACATTTTATATACGTACATCTCATTCTAACTATAGTTTGCATTTTTTTTATTTTTTTTTATATGAAATACCGCACAAGAGTCCCAACTGCTCCCGTCTGGAGCCAGTGAGACTATGGCATCCCCAATTGGGGTATGTTGTGAGGCTGAAGGTAGTGGGGAGGGGAAGGAGATAGGGAAGAGGAAGGTGGGGAAGTACCTGGCTATTCAGATCTGGTCACTAAACACGGCTAAAGCCATTTCAAGCAACGCCATTTTTTGCATTCTCCAAAACAACGTTTACATAGTCTTGGTAACAAATATTTAAACAATATGAATGTATTGGGCAAACTTCAAACGTCATATGCGCCAACTATGTATTTCTCCCTATCTCATAAACTAATATGAACCACAATTTTAAATATTACCTACTTTGTGTCAACACCTATATTTTATGCAACCTATGTTTTGTTTATTATATTTTATTTATTTATTCATTTATTTTTATTTATTTATTAAAAGAAGTTTATACAATGAACAAAAAATTGTGTTAATTCATCCGCCATGCTAGGGATGTCCCTGTGTTATGGCGGATGAAGTTTACAGATTGTGTAGGTACAGTGTACAGCTATTAACTTATGCAATTCATTTAAGTAGTTTAAGTAAAATATTTAGTAACAAATTAAGTTAGTAATTTAATTAACACATTAAATTAATTTATGTTACAAGTTGTATTAATTATATTACAATTCAATTAAAATAGCAAATTTTTACTCATCATCGTTACTGAATGTAAGGATCCATTTTGATAATTTTTTTTAAAGATATGGGGTTGGGTTTCGGATTTTAGGTTCTCGGGGAGAAGGTTAAACATTTTAGGAGCTAGGTACATGAAATGTCTTTGAGCTGATGTGGTGCGTAGTGTAGGAACATTGTAGTGTCGTTTGGTTATTGTTCTAGTGGTGTAACTGTGATGTAAAAGAGTTTTTTTCTTGTATTTGAACATGAAATGTGTTAGTGTAAATTTTAGATGAAGTTGCCGTATGTTTAAGACATTATATTCTGTGAAGAGTCTATTGGAGGAATATCTTGTTGGTCGCTTGTTAATAGCACGTAAAATCGTTTTTGGGGCTTTTTGCAGAGGATCAATAAAATTAAGAGCACAGCCGCCCCAAATTATGATGCCATATGCTAACTGGGATTGGCAGAGAGCATAGTAAACCGTTTTTAGTGTTATAGGAGTAAGTATATTTCTTAGAGTTCGAAAAACATAAGAGAGCTTGCGAATTCGGGGAGTTAGACTGGCTAAGTGCTGATCCCAACGAAGATGGTGATCAATTAGGACCCCCAGGTATTTTATATGAGATACTTTTTCCAAATTTGGGCAAGTACAGGAAGAGTAGGGACTTGGACAGGAGTGAATTGTTATTTTCTGATTGATAGAAGGTTGGGTTGCAGCAGATAGACTGAAAGTTAAGAATTTAGTTTTACCAGCATTGAGGGTGAGGAGATTATCATCTAACCAATTCTTTACAAGACCTATGTCATATTGAGCTATGTCGAATGCTCCTTTCCAATTTTTATGTCGAGCTATAAGCACAGTGTCATCTGCAAAGGATATTATTTTTCCGGTTATGGGTAGGTTACAGAGTTTATTGATGTATATGAGGAACAAAATAGGGCCTAGAACACTTCCTTGTGGAACTCCGAATTGGATTGGTAAAGGGTTGCTTAAAGCTATGTTGTTAATTTTCACGGTTTGTGATCTTCCAATTAGGTATAAGGAGAACCAGTTAAGAGTTGAATCCCGGATGCCTATTTGAGATAGTCTTTCCAGAAGAATGGGGTGGGAAACCGTGTCGAATGCTTTGGCTAAGTCTAGGAATATGGCTAGGCAGGAATCGCCTTCATTCAGGCTGTTGGTGATGTTCTCAGTCAAGTCTAAGATTGCAAATTCTGTACTCATTTTTTTTTGGAAGCCAAACTGATTGGGCGAGAGAATCTTTTGGGTTTCCAAATGTGAGATAAGTCTACTTTTAACAATTTTTTCAATGATTTTTGATAGGACACTTAGCAAAGAAATGGGTCTGTAGTTTTCGATATTTGTTTTGTCGCCACTCTTATAGATTGGAATCACCGTTGCATGTTTTAGTTGATTAGGGAAGGAACCGCTTTTGAAACTTAGATTTACAATATGTTTTAACGGTGTGGAAATAAAGTGAGCTATGTGTTTTAGTATGTAAGGTGAGATTTTATCAATACCTGCAGCACTATTTGTTTTTATGGAGAGTATTGTGTCAACAATTTCTTTAGTGGATGTGGGGGCTAGGATAAGGGTGGGATGAAGAGAGTTCTGCTGTTTTACCTGTGAAGTTAGAAGATTTTCGGTTTTATTTGTGGTTTTAAGAATTTTTTTGGCTAAGTTCATGCCGATGTTACTGAAGTAATGGTTGGCGTGATCGGCTAAGGTTTTTGGGTCTTCGTGGACTTGGATATTTTTACCATTAATGAGTAGTGATTGAATGTTGAGAGAGGTTTTTTTATTTTCTGAGATGTCGTTGACTACGTTCCAGATTACTTTACTGTCATTTCCTGAATCTTCAATTTTTTTTTTATGATACCTGAATTTTGTCAACACTCACATTTTATGTAACCTATATTTTGTTTTTATCATATATTATGTTATTTTGTCAACACTCAGATTTTATGTAACCTATATGTTGTTTTTATCATATATTATGTTACCTGTATTTCTTCAACACTCACATTTTATGTAACCTGTATTTTGTTTATATCATATTTTATGTTACCTGTATTTTGTTAACACTCACATTTAATGTAACCTATATTTTGTTTTTAACATATATTATGTTATCTGTATTTTGTCAACCAATTATTTTCACTGTAATAAAAAAAAACCTTTAATGCATTTTATGTAAAAGCCAAATGGACTTTAAAATAAATAAAAATAAACTAAAAGATCTCTGTAACATTTAATTAAATGAAGACATTATGAGCGAAACTCAATCGAAAATCTGGAAACAGAAAAATCAGAAAAAAATATTTACACCTCTGGGACTCGAACCCAGGACCTCCCTACTTTCCGGGTTGGGCGCTCTTATCCACTGAGCTAAGGTGTCGAAATCCAATTCGGTCACTTTTTAACTTCGCTTTTATTTAATGTGCGACATCTATTGACTCTTCTGCAAGTCTAGGATGAATAGTATTATTTTTTAATGAAGATAATATGGGTGGTTCTTAGTCGAAGTATGGTACAGTTAAAAAGTGACCGAATTGGATATCGACACCTTAGCTCAGTGGATAAGAGCGCCCAACCCGGAAAGTAGGGAGGTCCTGGGTTCGAGTCCCAGAGGTGCCAATATCTTTTTCTAATTTTTCTGTTTCCAGATTTTCGATTGAGTTTCGCTCATAATGTCTTCATTTAATTAAATATTACAGTTTGAGGTTTTACTCATAAAAAGTTAAAATAAAAAATAATACTAAAAGATCTCTCCTAACTTTTATGAATTATTTGATTTGGACATTTCGAGAACCGAAATCATAGAAACATTTTTTTACGTATTTACTAAACAGATTCTATTTTACAAAAGCTTGTTTAAGATAAAGCCACAAGACAGACATGTATGTATTCTGTATTTGTGACTTGTATCGCCACAAATACAGGTAATAAGCGAAAAAATCGCTTGGCAAACGAAGTCTAGAGGTAACAATTTTAAGAGCAAAAGTGGATTTTATTTATTTGTGCATAATTTTATAAAAAATAAAAAACGGTTGACCAATGTAAACTGTCGCAGGTAATTTTTGTCATAAAATTCAATCTTTATAAAGTTGTTACCTTTGAACGTTCGTACATTTCTGATGAAAAATATGAAGTTTTAGTATTTTACGCTTATGTTTTTTATAAATCAATTTATTATTTTTTTCAATTTTACTCAACGAAAACAGTACAAAAAGCTGTAGTCTCTTCAAAACATATTTTTATTTTATTTACTATTTAAACCGGTTCGAAGTAAAGATTATTCTAAAATAGTGATTTAGCATTGCGCTTTGCCTTAACTTAAAGATACAAAAACTTTAAAAATATTGAACGCATTATATGGCTTACTTCGCGGCAATAGCACTGCCCAACACCCATCTGTCACTAATGAGAGTTCCGGCCGTGATGCGCGTTGAAGTCCAGTTAATATCCGCAAGAAGTCCTCTCCCTAACAGGACCTGGAAATAAACAACGAATGAAAGGATACTGGCTTTTTAGTCCGTGATGGACGTAGCAGTCCAGATAATATCATTCACAACTAGTCATCTACTTAACAGGACCTGGAAATAAACAACGAATGAAAGGATACAGGCTTATTAGTCCGTGATGGACATAGCAGTCCAGATAATATCATTCACAACTAGTCCTCTACCTAAAAGGACCTGGAAATAAACAACGAATGAAAGGATACTGGCTTATTAGTCCCCGTGATGGACGTAGCAGTCTAGATAATATCATCCATAACTAGTCCTCTACCTAACAGGACCTGGAAATAAACAACGAATGAAAGGATAATGGCTTATTAGTCCGTGATGGACGTAACAGTCTAGATAATATCATCCACAACTAATCCTCTACTTAACAGGACCTGGAAATAAACAACGAATGAAAGAGTACTGGCTTATTAGTCCGTGATGGACGTAGCAGTCCAGATAATATTATCCACAACTAGTCCTCTACCTAACAGGACCTGGAAATAAACAACGAACGAAAGGGTACTGGCTAATAAGTCCGTGGTGGACGTAGGAGTCCAGATAATATCATTCACAACTAGTCATCTACCTAACAGGACCTGGAAATAAACAACGAATGAAAGGATACTGGCTTTTTAGTCCGTGATGGACGTAGCAGTCCAGATAATATCATTCACAACTAGTCATCTACTTAACAGGACCTGGAAATAGACAATGAATGAAAAGATACAGGCTTATTAGTCCGTGATGGACGTAGCAGTCCAGATAATATCATCCACAACTAGTCCTCTACCTAACAAGACTTGGAAATAAACAACGAATGAAAGGATAGTGGCTTATTAGTCCCCGTGATGGACGTAGCAGTCCAGATAATATCATTCACAACTAGTCATCTACTTAACAGGACCTGGAAATAAACAATGAATGAAAGGATACAAGCTTATTAATGAAAGGATCAGCGCTATCGAAGATCGCAAAACACTCTCATCCAGAATGGAGAACATGAAGAATTTACTTAAAGCCTCCGAAGTATAGAAGTACAAAATATGTTTACGATTATGTTTTATTTTATATTTTATTTTATTATGTTAGCAATTCTTATTATGTTTTATTTCATCTTATCTTGCATATTCTGTTTAATGTAATTATTTAATAGAATTCTATATGTGTATGCTTTTATATGGCTGACAGAGTATTGCACTTACCGCTCTGTTCGGCTGAAATAAACACTATTATTATTATTAGTCCGAGACATAGCAGTCCATATTATGTCATGAAACATGATGTTGGTATGTAAAATGGAAGCAAAACATTTTCAGCAGATGCATTATGCAGAGAATCTAAATTATGCAGTCTCCATAAATTATTTTTAATTGCAAATATGTCTTTAAAAACAAAAACAAATTCGAAAAAAATTTAAACAGAATCAATATTAGAAATGATAATGTATTTTATACCCACAAACCTCGTTTTCAAAGTTTACTTCAAAGTGAAGTAAACTTCAAATTAAGAAAAAGACCCCGTTCAAAAACTCAGTGCACACCACTAACAACAAGTTTGATTTTTAAGTTCTTGTAACAGGATGCCTTCAGGTTGGCTGACAAAATTAACAAATAACGGTGCTCTGTATATTTTAGAGAACATTCATTTGTATCATATCTTGTGGGGAGTTGTGTTATGAAATAACTCTTAGGTGGTGTGAGAGGGCTAATCTATTCTTCAATCTCGATAGTTAATCTAGATCTAGAGAGTTGACAGGAACGCTATACTTAAAATAGTGAAGTTGGCTTGCATTGCTTCGCCAAATTGTTGCAAATTGTGGTTTGCTTTTATAAAATTTCGATAATTGGTTGACAGACTGCAGATAATGGCATTTAATCTAGAAAGCTTAAAGCAGGTGGCGCTGGTGTGGTTGGCGGTCGTTTCCATGGCATGATAGCTATGTGACACGAAAACATGGTTGGTAAAAATAGTGGTTTAAAGCTGGTTCACACTTAGCTATCAAATATAAAAGATCATAGCGCGCTAAATAACGCTCTCCATACAATCCCTTCAGACCGTTCACACCTAAGCGTTTTTAAGCGCAGATCAATCATAGACAATACACATCTCAGACGTAACCGCTCCAGACGCGATATCCCAGAAGATAACTCTCCCCTTCTCCGACTAAAACAGGAGAGGGGGTCATTGTAATTACGGAGACAGATGTCAAGTTGACAGATTTCAGTACAGATTTCAGCGTTCTGTTGCCGCTCCCTAATTCGACTGACCCCCTCTCCTACCACAGGAAGAAATATTTGATAGCCTCGTGTGAAAGGACAAAAGATAAGCGCTCGCGAATCAACAGATATATAGCTAAGTGTGAACTAAGCATTATTCCATGAAGAATCACCATCCAAAGTTTCGCCATACGAGCGTAAAACACGGTGTATTTACATATAAATTAAATTTCGAGAACTCATGACGGACTAATAGGCATGTTCTGTTGCAACTCACCAGATGCGGGTATTCTCCTGTCTCCACCGGAGCTTCCGTCACGTCCCTGTCAGGCGGCTGCGGGCAAGCATCATCACGCGTCCAGCTGTCGTCCAGTTTCTGGCACGGACGGGCCACCTCGGCGAGGCTCACGCAGTAGTCCCAGGCCTTGTAGCCCGTCAGGGGCGCGCTGACCAGCTCGGCCGGCAGCGGGGGACACTCCTCGCTCCTACAGCACACCGAGTTGTCTTCAGCGTAGCTGCGACACGGCTACAAATACCACAGATGTTATTCCCACCACTCTCGTGGGATGGAAAAGGGGAGGGGGAAGGGGAAGGGGAAGGGGAAGGGGAAGGGGAAGGGGAAGGGGAAGGGGAAGGGGAAGGGGAAGGGGAAGGGGAAGGGGAAGGGGAAGGGGAAGGGGAAGGGTAAGGGGAAGGGGAAGGGGAAGGGGAAGGGGAAGGGGAAGGGGAAGGGGAAGGGGAATGTATATGCTTACTTTACAGATAATATCTACTATTAACTAGTATTTTTAAAATATTTTTTTGTTGAAAGTTATTAAAAAAAATGTTTACCATGCTTAACCGCACGAGACAAATAATCGATGGCAATCGGTTGAAAATGGATACAAAATCCAATGACGTTACAATACATCTAGAGTAATTACTTTTGTCTCACAAACTCAAAATTAAATGTGGGAAATAATAAACACTAATAACGATTCCAGTAAATTCTTAATTCAAACGTAGTTCATGTATGACAAAGAGAGACGTTTGAAGAATGTGTACCTATGAACAAAATAAACGATAGGACCGGACGGCGTTTTCGTATTCAAAATTTCCGTCGAATACTACATCAAGACCTCCTACTACCTCAAGAGTCCTGGACAACTTTGTGTTGTCAAGTAAGTGATCAAGCTATATTATAGCAACGGCAGTTTGCAAATGGCGGCGATTTGTATTGTACTGTTGTTACTGCTGGTTTGTATGTAGTTTTACAGCAAGCAAAATAAATCAACAGAGAGATTATTTTAAGCCGTTAAGTTTACTTAGCGACAGCACTGAATTTATAATTTGGCTGATGCGCGCCCAGACCCTGTACTCTAGTAGGCCTTGCAAGCTCTAATATCGCACAAAATCTCTTCACGGAAAACAATTCTAAAATAATAAGAAATATGCCCAAAATTACAAATGAAATGATTTTCCTTAGCTTTTACTAGTGTTTGCCGAGTAAAGAAAACATTTTTTTTTCACACACAAGTGCATTTCGAAACTTTTTAAATGCAATTTACTTAAAGGTAGCACATGACCATAGGCGACGTGCGGCAGTTTAGTACTAAAGCTACGAAATAAAAGACACTACAATTGATATGTTTTTGGCTTGCCACTTTGAAAATTCTACAGCGCTTTACATATTAACGTCATTGTAAAAATAAAGATGTTTTGTATATATCATTTAAAACAGAAGTTTAACTGCTGTATAGCAGATCACATATTTAACTAGTCGAGTGACAGACCAAAAAAACTTTTTCCTCGGATTGCTCGTGATTTTTTGGTGCTTATTTTGAATATTTTCAACATATCGCCCACATTAAAAAAAAACATACCTCCAAATTTTAATACGGAGACACATAAACCAAATAAAGTGCTATATAGCCAATAGATTCACCTATATTTAAATAATCATCCCATATTTTTAGGATTCATAAAAAAATTATTAAAAAATCAAACATTTTAAGCATTTGAAGTTGAATTTTGCGTCTATAACGTAAATTTATATTTAAACACTTCGTGAGTTCAAACAGAGAGCTTTTATTAACAATAAAGTATAACAAAAATAATTTAACATAAATAATAAGTACACGGGTATAAAGATATTTCGTATCGGCGCGTAATCTCCGACTGAAGGTCTGGATGCTGACTATCTCTACTGGTTCCTTTATCGATCAATGTGGACAAAACAATATCTCACAATTGATCCTTGGTATTGAGCCTTTAGGACTGTTTGCTGGATCTCTGCTCGTTCAAGGCCGTGCAGTCGTTTAAATAGGGAGACTGGAGGTACATCCTTTGGTAATTATGTGGCCGGGAGCGGGGAGCTGCACGCTGATTAGCCGTTAGTTTGAATTGTGCAACCAATGCAAGTCCTCCGGCACGCTGAGACGGCAGACAAGGATGCCGTATTATGTATGAGCAAGAAAGTATTCGGTGTATATCGTTACACGTCCACATTAAATATTTTCTATGATGCTTCTTTTAAATGATCTAATTCATGGTGACATTCAAATATATGGAAGAAAACTTAATTTTGATACGTTGTCAAGTGTTTTAATGTTTCGTTTAAAAAAAACTTTTGACACAAATTTTGGTCAAGAAATGTCAATATTTCATTTCGCTAAAATGAAATTTTCAACGTAGTCACCAAAAATAACAGCAACACGTCAGACAGATACGTTAATTATCTTAAATTCACAATACCAATTAATTCGATTATTGCTTTATTTGTTGAAAATAATCCATTGTCAAACACAGTCTAATTCGGCAAATCAACTACGCAATAACCACGAACACGACTACGAAAAATTTTGTATTGCAAGTAATTTGATGGCCCGGCGTAGTCCAGCGGTAAGGCTCTTGGCTCGCATTCCGAAGGTCGCGGGATCGAATCCCGGCGTGCAAATAAATTTTATTAATTTAAAATAATATGTAGTATATTTGCGACACGTTCCAGAGTGGATGATACTCTCAGTATCGCCCTGGTGTAAGACCACCGTTCAGAATTGAAACATTGCTTGAAATGGCTTTAACCGTGTTTGGTGACCAAAACTGAATAGCCAGGTACTTCCCACGTTTCTATTCCCCATCTCCTTCTCCTCCCCACTACCTTCAGCCTCACAGCATACCCCAATAGGGGATGCCATAGTCTCACTGGCTCCAGACGGTAGAAGTTGGGACTCGTGTGCGGTATTCATTTAAAAAAAAAACTAAATAACAACAGTCGAAAAGATTCAAACAAAGGAAACGAACTATCATTATCATACGTCACCCTCACACGTAAAACACTGGAGCGATTTTGGTCGAAAAATGGACCATTTTTATTTTTCTGCGATTGATAGTGGTCCAAAATTCCACCACATTTCCTACCATTCGTAAAACATTTATTGTAATTATTTAAAACATTTCCATGGCCAGCCATTTATATTAAAACGAAGCTATTGAAATGCTTTATCTATTATGACTATAGATGTCGCAAATCCAAACTGCGTAGACTATTTTAGAACGCTGTTAAAAATAAAAATTTTAAATATTTTTTTCGCGCAGAATTTGTGATTAGCTGTTTCAGTTGAAATTAAGTGTTTTTTCCATATTAATGCACCTTTTATTATCAAGTATACCACAGACAACATACAGAAATCGAAAATATTCTGACTCGAATAAGTACCTCTCGCGGAGTTTTACAGTAACAAACACGCAGGATTCGCGCGGTTATAAACTTAACGATTTTTTTATAATTTTTTTATAAATCTTACAAATATGAGATAAACAGCAAAATGCAGGTTAATTCATTGGCTATATAGCACTTTTATAAGTTTTGATGTCTCCATGTCGAAATTCGAAGTTATCATTTTTTTAATATTGGCGAAAATTAAAAAAACCATTATTTTATGGATGAAAAAGATCTACAGCATTTTAACGATAAGGAACGTGTGTTTATTACCTTTTTTATTTGTAACCGCGAATCGTCAAGGTTTTTTAAAAACGTTCATTGAATAAACAAATATGTATGTAGATGGCGCTTTATACCTGAGGCAGAATTCCCGAACAGCTTTGTTTTTGTGAATATTCGCAGTCGCTGTATGAGGCACACACTCCAAACTCTCCTGATGTCCTGAAGATGCAACCATCGCCTGCAAAGAAACACAGCATTGAAAAACATATCGCTTGCTGAGGATTGGTTTGTCCTATGTCCATTTTTGTTCTTTTTTAAGATGTGTGCTTCATAACGCTACATTGAATCTCGATAGGTTTGTTCTGTTTCATTAAGCAAAGGCCAGAATTCAAACCTATTGGTAAAATTCGCACGGGGTGCCTACACAGGCTGATAGCTGCCCGGCTGACAGCCGTCGCCAAGGAGACAAAGGTGTTGATTGGGAGTCTTCCTATCGCGACGCTACTGTCAACAGCATACCGTTTTTATCATGACACAAATCGGTCTATCCCACCACCATAAAAAGGGGGTGGGATAGACCCTGTTCGTGCTAAGGTTTTTTATCCAGTAACGAATTTTTCCTTATGATGACATTAATGTTAACGTAAATTCAGTCATTTAAATACAACCTTCAGAAGGTGATAGTAAAAAGGCCAAGCGAGCCGTAGTACTAGTTAGTTAGAATCATGAAAGGGTATTGTTATAAGCCCTAGCTAGTTAGAGGATTACGAAAGAATCCGTAAAATCAAAAAAAAAAACCCTGTTCGTGCATATTGCAGGCGTACACACACCGGAGCGGTCTTCTCGCAATCCTCCCGCGCCTCCCCCAATGACATGCGTAGGCTTGAGGAACAGTCGCGCGGTCTCGACGTCCTTCCGCCCCCCCCTCCGACAACCCGACGCTCATCTTTTCCCCAGGGTCTTCTAAATCTTCCGTTTCTTTCCCGTATACATTTCTTCGAGGCAAACTCGGGGAGCCGGCTAAAGGGCGCGGACCTCGGGCCTCGTCTGCGGTTGGGCCGATAGCCATGCACATTATCTACTCTGACTATTTTGGTTTTGCATTTTATTTTCTTTTTGTTATTATTGTAAATACTTGCATTTTGTTTTTTTCGCTATTTCTCTCTTTCCAGAAGGCTTCTTCAACTGGGTGCAGCTCTTATTCATTTTTTTCTTACTAACACTTTTATCTCTATTTTTTTTTTATGTTACCGATTTCAGAGGAATTCACGGGCTGATACTTCTACTTTTCTTTTGTGTTATGTTAATGTAAGTACTTGCATACTGCTTACTAACCCCGTATGCATGGACATTGGAGGGTCTAGAGTCGTTCAAATAAATGTAGCTTCGTTTAATCAAAAATAGAGTCTTGACGTGTGCGGTGAAGGAGGAAACCATATGTTTCCTTATAACGCCGTTGGGAAAGTGGTGGGGTCCCCTCCAATGACACAAATCGAGACTCGCAAGGTGAAAATATCGCCGTTCTTCACCTTAATCGTAAGAAAACCGACCGTGTCTACCTGTGGTTCATCCAGAATCATAAAAACCAAATAGTGAACACGAGGGTTCCCATTCCGAGCAAGATCGCCAATAAATCGTAATTGCCCTTGTGATCTACCTTTGTTATTTGATTCAGAAGACAAACCATATCGAGATCCACAGGCGTAGCTTTCGCATCGCATAGAGTGAACATCAGCTTCACTCTAACCCTTATAAGGTGGCGCCATCATCGCGCCTACCTTATTCACTGTGAATGCAATAATATTAGCTATTTTTTTATCTACCATGACCCAAACAAAAAAATAACACAATTTTTAATTAATTTAGGTATATTTCACAGTACAATTCAATAATGTTGGCCTCACTGAGTAGCTTACCCGTGCTGAGGCCTCCATTTTATAATACAAAAAATTTTATCACATGAAATAACAAACTACATTTTGATAAAATATGTAACGTTGATAATGAAAAAAAATAACCTTAAGATGACATTATTAAAATCGGCATTTTGTTTTGTGTTACGTGTATATGTTTTATTTTTTAATATTATCATATGTGTATATGAAGTCTAGTGTTGTAATTATTGGATACTTGATCATTTATCTTATTCACTAGTTCAGGGCTGTCCAAATATCCGTTGATGATTTTAAATAATAATAAAACATTACAGATTTTTCTTCGTTGTGATAATTCAGGTAGTTTAAGTAATTGCATTAAATAATTATAATTTAATTTTTCTATTGGAATGTGTAATCTATAATTTATATGCCTTAAAAATCTTTGCTGTACTCTTTCAATTTTATGTGAATGTATTATATAATTGTATAAAGGAGACCAGAGAGAGGAACTATATTCAATAATGCCTCGGACTAATGTACAACGTTTTGAGTGTATTAGTGGCATTTGATATGTGAACGATCTTAATACAAAACCCGAGAGATTTAAGTACTTTATTCGTGATTGCAACAATGTGGGGTAAACAATTATCATAGATTAACTAAAACGATATTATATTTTGAATTAAAACGTCGTCGACATCAATCCACGAAAATAAACCAGCATTGAAAAAAAACGTGTCCATACAAAAAACTGCTTCCTTCCTCTGACGACCGCTAAATGACACAAAAAGAATTTTAAAACTAAAACTGTGAAGTTGGTATTGTAGGTATGTCTTCCAAAACATCAACAAACTACGCGCAGATGTCAATAGAAGCCACTAAAAGTCAAATAGTTTCATTAAATATGACGGTATTTGAATAATAGCCGCGAACGAAACGTTTCGTCCATACTCTTCAGGGCATTTTTTCGCTTCGCCGAACCGTTTCGTCCATACTTGAAGAGGTTAAGGCGACGCTTCCCAGCTCAAAAAGAAGAAGATGGAGAGATATACAATTGCAAATGTTGGACAGAGCGCGCTAATATTTTCAATGATAAAATTGAAGCGAAAATTGTGAAAATGCTTGATAAAACATGACTCGTTTAAAATAGACTAAAAATCTCGTGGAGGTTGTCTAAAACAACGTTCAAAGAAACACTGTGAATTTTTTTATACATATAACTTGTTAAATAATAGAGACAGGCTTGAAAATAAAAATTTTCGGAGCATGCTTGGCGATTTTTTTCTATCGATGGAATTTCATATAATTTGTGTTTGAGCGTGGGGGTTGTATAGATATTATCTTAAAAAATAACATATATTTTTTTAAGAGCTTAAAAACTTCAAATGTTCAAGGGAGATATGCAAAAAATTGGTAAAAATTCGGGTAGTGGAGGCTTAGTGTTACTATAAAAAGATTTACATTGAATATATTGGATTTTTATTTCGAGAAAAACTTATAGATTGACATTTGTTTATGTTTTGGTATAGTTTCACAGATAAGTTAGTACCTAAAAAAAAGAAATGCATATTTACCATTAGAAGATTCAGCCACAACAAAACCCACCATAACAACCAAAAAAATTAATACGTATTTGAACATCATTTCGTATTAAAGACAAAACATCAGACTGATTTGACTCCAAGCATTTATTTGTTATATAAAGAAAGAAAACTGAGTTTGTTAATCTGGAAATTAATTTTATCAATTACATTTGATAAGTGTAATTATTGATTTGTTTTTTTTCCGAGCCGAATGTTTCAACGAAATGGATTCCATCTATTTTTTTTTATCCGCAATCAATCAAATTAAGATCTTGGATTAAATCCGTTTTCCGTTGTGGATCATAAAATATATTTCGTTTTGATTGGCGTTATCACTATTTATGACAGCCTAATTTCATTTATTTACATTATTAAGAGGAAACAGGGCAGCTTTTGTCCGTACACAACGTACGCCCAACATTTGTACACGGTTGACATTAGTCACGTGAGAACGGGTCGTTTCTACGACTCGTTCTTGAGTTCAACAGCTCGGCTGTGGAACGATTTGCCGGCCTCTGTGTTTCCTCCCTCCTACAACATGTTCACTCCTTCCTCTCCTCAAAAACACCCTCCACACAGCATCTTCAAAGATGACATAGGCCCTGAGGGAAATTATTTTCCTCAGGGCCTCCTGTGTGGAGTTAATGTAAAAAAGAAAAAAAAAACACAGGTATTCCCCAAAGACATTTAAACATAAGAGACTACTGAATTCCCGGCATGCGTTGCTATGCAACTTAATAAATAAATTGTTTCTCCCAGGGTTTTCTTTCCCATTCGTCCAGTTCCCCTTCCGCGTTTCCTTCCTCTCGCGTTCCCCAGTCCCCTCGCACGCTTCCCCCGTTCCGTAAACTCCTTCCCGAGTTCCCCTCCCGCCTCCTGAATTCTCCTCCCCCCTCCCGAGTTCCTCTCCCACCTCCCGCATTCCATACATTCAGTCCCGGTACATTCAGTTTTCAAACAGCTCGCGTGCCACCTTTTGCAAATTTTTGTACAAATTTCATAATGCCAGAGGTCAACAGTATATATATAGAAACATGTGCTCACAATAAATCCCCAAAGTTTAGACCATTAGCGTGTCGGTAAGTTTTGCTTTTTGAACTAAAGCTTCTTTAGCACCATTGTGATTTGAAACTCGACGAAACGAAAAATAGCGACACTAAAAAGAGACAAACACATACATATATAAGATTTGGCCTACGAAAAAATGAGATAATCGATCTCCTCTTTGTGCGGTGCTTCGTAGTCCCCACTCTTTTCTACTTTATTTTTCTGAATTTTTCACTTCTACCGCGTGTGAACTGCTCACTCTGTTTTTAAAGTGAAAAATTCTTTAGCACCGTTGTGATTTGAAACTCGATGAAACTAAAAATAGCGACACTAAAAAGAGACAAGCACACACATCTACAGAATTTAGCCTGCGTTAGAATGAGATAGTATAATCGGTCTCCTCATTGTGCGGTGCTTCGTAGGCTCCCCACTCTTGTCTAGTTTAGGAGGAGAAAAATGGAGAAAAAAAAGCCTCGATAATGATGAATTTATTTTGGTATTATCGGTCTGAGGTGAGTTGTCCCTTTTTCTCAGTAGGTATTCGTGGGAATAACAGCGACATTGACGGAACAGATGCAATCCATGATATCTTTACAAATATGTCCAATAATTCTTTTTGGATTTTTGGTTTAATGAAACTATTTACCTTCCATGATAACCTTTTTACATTTTACTTATTAGATTTTTGGTTTTTATGACACTAATGATGAATGTAAGTAAGTCTAAAGTGATGGTATTTGAAAGAGCGAGTACGAAAACAATGTGCAACATAGTTGTGAATGACGAATACTTGGAGCAGGTGGATGAGTTTGTATATTTGGGAAGTATGTTTACGAGATGGAAAGACCGATAGAGATATCGAAAGACGGGTAAAAACCGGTAACTCCATTAATGGAGGTCTGAACGCCGTTGGCGCCAACAAAAATCTGTCAAAAGAAGCGAAGCTAGCCGTCCATAGTGGAGTGCTGGTACCTACACTGATGTATGGCAGTGAGGCATGGAACTGGCAGAGAAAGGATGAAAGGAGACTGAATGCTGTAGAAATGAGATCCCTGAGACGTATGTGTGGTAAAACCATGTATGATCGTGTGAGAAATGTGGAGATCCGCAAAGAATGCAAGGCTGATGTAAGCGTTATGAGTAAGATTAAGAAAGGGACGCTCAGATGGTTTGGGCATGTAGAGCGAATGAATGAGGAAAGGAGTGTAAGGAAAATATATGACGCAAATGTGAATGGTAGACGAAGTCGGGGACGCCCGAGGAAGACATGGCACGACCAAGTGAATCAGATACTTGAGTCGGGCGATGTCAAGAGTCAGAATAATAGAAGAGCATGTATGAGACAATGTATGAATGTGAACGAAGCAAGGAGTGTGTGCCAAGATCGAGTTGTTTGGCGGTCTGTCCTCTCTGCCTACCCCTGCGAGGAAACGGCGTGATGGTTAGTTAGTTAGTATACATTTCATGGTAACCTTTTAACAATTACCAATAATTATTTATCGATTTTTGTTTTCATTAAACTATTAACATGATAACCTTTTAACGACTTCCAAAAAAATTGTAGATTTTATATACTTATACCTTCGACTCTGTGCAGAAACGGGCGGTCAGTCTGATTCTCCCACCTTAACGAACGGATTGCAATCTTTAGAGCACAGGCGTCGGGTGGGAATGCTATCCATGTTCTACCGGTATTTCAATGGAAGATGCTCTGAGGAACTAGCGTCAATGATCCCTTCGGCACCGGTGCATAGGTTGGGAGACACGCCAAACGCGCGCCCAGCATATGTACACACAAGGGGGGGGGGCGTAATGGGATATGGCTGTACTGTACTGCGATGGGAACATACCCCCCCCACCTCTCATCTAAAATATTATAATTTGAGGTTTTACTCATAAATATTCATACTAGACTTGCAGAAAAAGTCAATAGATGTCGCATATAAAATTTTTAAAAATTAATAAATTTATTAAAGACACTATCTAGATAGCATTTAGCATTTAGTTCTGGTTAAGATGAAGTTATACGAGAAATCCTATTTATATACTACTAGCTTTTCCCCGCGGCTTCGCTCGCATGGTATTACGGGAAATTACTATAGCGGTTGAACTTATCAATTATCCCCCCTTCTCCTCACCCCCACCCCCTTCCGCATTCCATACATTAATTTAAAAAATTACACTATTTATTATTCAGTCTTTATAATCGTTACGAATAATATTTTTAATGTAGGAACTCTTATTTGACATTTATTGCAAAACAGAAGCTTGTCCAAAAAAAAAAACGAATTCTGATATTTGAATTTTCTGCAGTAGTAGCTGACCAGTAGACTGAGTATCTACCAGCATAGAGCCCAAAAATATATCAACATTGTTTCCATAGAAAAGATTTTTTTCTGACGTTAGCAAAAACTCGCTTTTGTTAGCGACAGAAAACCTTTAACAAATATAATATATTAATATTTATAATTTCATAAAGCCAGAGCTTACCATCATATACAACCTGTAGTCTGCGCATATAATTTAGCTTTATATTGGTGAAAGAATTATTAAAGTCTTTATATTGTGTTATGCGTGAAAAGGTCATAAACGAACTCGAGCAGTTTCGCATTTATAATATTAGTATGGATTAATCTTTACGACGAATTGGTTTACAATATGAACATCAAAAAATATGCTACGGATAAATTGAAGCTTTAACTAGCTTTTCTTTGTATTGGAATTGCAATAAAATTATTATTTACATAACAAAAAATATAAGCGTAAACCACAAAATAGAATGTTTTTCGTGACTTAACTATGAAAAAATATATTTTTTTAAATACCCCTTTACGGCTAAGACTATTTTTAATAATGATACAGTTAAATATGATCGAATCAGATAGGGACACATTAGCTCAATTGGTAGAGCACTGATCCGGCAAGTCATAGGTCCTGGGTTCGTATATTTTTCCAATTTTTCTGTTTCAGATTTTCGATTGAGTTTCGTTAATATTGTCTGTAAGTTGTCTCAATTTGGGAGGCGGGAATAGGTACCGCCGCCCCGGGAACCTTTATTAGATAACCAACACCTCTGCCATAGGTCACCCCAAGTGGTTCGATACGTTTGGTGATTTAGCAGGGGTGCCCGGGTTCATGGGATGAGGTTTGTCTGGGTCTTGGAGGTGGATGACCAGGACACACTGAACTCCAGATTCCTACTCACCCTTTAAACCCTTTTTTTTTTAAACTTTATTTATTCTCATTTCTTTCTACATATAATGTATAATAGCACATAGTATACATATAATAACAAATAGTATGAACAAGAAATGAAAACCCACTAAGGCACTGCCGAGTGTGGGTAATATTAAAACAAAATACTATATTTCCAAGTACCTAAAGTATAAAATAGACTTAAAAAACATATAAAATATAAAGTTAGTATAAAAAGTTAGTATTACATTGGTAGAATAAGTGAAAAGGGTTTTTTTCAGCTATTATAAAAATACCGAATAACTGATTTTAATTTTTTTTTTTTTGTTATTTAAAAAAAAAAATAAACAGAAAACACATTGTACTAAAGTTTAGAAAGTTACAGAAAGTGAGTTGTAGAAGGATGGATAAATTTATAGAAAAAGCGTTTCAATATCTACATTATTCAACCATAATTTTACCTCTTTTACATATTTTATCATTTTATTTATCATTTGAGTTTGTAGTGGTAGAAGGTTAAATGAACGAGGACCAATGAAACTGCTATGTGTCTGCAATAATTTAGTATTGGTTTGAGGGGTGTAAAATATATTATTTATTCTTTTGCTCATTCTGTTTTCATTTATTGCGAAACTATTTTTGTTTTTAAATACATATTTCAAAGTTTGTAATATAAATAATGTACGTATGTTAAATATTTTAGTTTCTTTGTATAATAAGTTGGTCGAGAATGTTTTATTTTTGTTATATATGACTTTAATTATGTGTTTTTGAATTATTTGTAGAGGCTTAATAAATGTATCAAGTGCACCACCCCATCCTATAATGCCATAAGTGATTGATGATTGCACCAGTTTTTCACCATTTTCCTTCCCTGAACTCTCCTGCCCTCCCTTTCCTTTAAAAAAACCCTCCACACAGCACCATCAAAGATGACATAGGCATAAATTATTTTCCTCAGGGCTTCACATCAGCTCACATGGAGCTCATGTAAAAAAAATAAAAAAAAATATATATATATATTTTTTTTTTAAATCAGACCACGTCCATCCAAATTGACAATATTAAAATCCAACCGTTGAGACGTTGGGACTGTTACGGTAAATGAGTCAACGAGGTGTTATAATCCTGTAACCGCATAATATGTCTATTAAGTACCTACCTAATTACTATCGAAATATCTACAAATAATACTTGATAATGTAATAAAGGTGTTCCCGCGGTAAACTGGTTTGACCACAAACATCCTTTTTTATATATATATATCCTGTTCTTGGCCTTTTAACCACAACATAATCTTACTATTTTAATTACAAAATCTTAATTAATATTGATTTTATCAAATTGTTTTTTTTTTATTGTTATCAAGTTTAATTTCTAGAACTCCATCTTTTTTAAAAAATTATTTCTGGCTTTCACCCTTCAAGGGTGTTCTAGGCCATGATTTCAAATTACAGAGAAAGGAGAGGTGAATAATTTATATATTAATTTTATTTAAATGTGTAAATTTCAGACTTATATGGAAGGTTGGAGTCGAGTTCAGACTTAGAAGAGATGAGATGTTGAATGGAGGGGAAGTAATTTTAGATAACGCTTGATAGAAGAGAGGATATTTATTTAGAGAGGGACAACCAAAAAATATGTGATCTAAAGTTCCCACAGAATGTACAATCTGGGGAGTCAAGGACGTGAATTTTAAACAAGTGAAAAGGAACGGAACAATGTCCGATTCTCATTCGAATGAGAGGAAATTTTTTTTTTTGGAAAAATGGGGGAATTTTTTAAACCACGGTTTTGATGGGATAGTCCTTTGTATTGGGGCATAGCGGGCTCCCTTGGATTGACTAGCAATGTTCCAATATTCTGCCCAAACATTGTGGGATCTATCGTTGACGATGGAAAAAATATCAGATAGGGGAATATGGTTTACGACGGTAACAATAGGATTGTACGCTCCTTGTTTTGACAAGGAATCCGCAATATGCCAACATGTCCAGGAATCCAAATCAGAGTTACAGTTTTTCCAGAGCTTTGAATGGAGGCTATCATCACTCGAATAAGGCATACAAAATGATCATCAGGATGAAGAAGAGGACTGGATTTAAGTTTTTGGAGGGAACTGAGAGAGTCAAAGAGAACAAGTGAATGTTCAAAATAATTTTTGATTATATATTTGAGAGATTCGATTATTGCAATGCACTCGGCAGAAAATATTTAAAATTGGTTTGAAATTGAATAAAATATTCTATCAGTAGAATTATTGTGGTAAACGTTAATACCTATACCACAGTTAGGACAGTCTGGAGATTTGGAGCCGTCAGTAAATAAAAGAGAAGAGTTGGGCCATTTAGATGAAATAATGTCATTGAACATATTATTGATAATACAGGCAGGGAAATTGGAATGACTTCGACTGATGCCGATCCCTTCTAAAATTGTTGGGGATAGGGTGACATGGCTATATTTTATTTTGTACAAAGGAAGAAGATCATTTTGGATAATTTGGAGCTTTGATAGAGAGCGAAAATTTTTACAGATGGCAGGAATAGATTTAGTTCTCAATAAAATTAGAGGAAATGTACCGTTACACGAATCAAACCAACGAATAACTGTTGTCTACATAGATCATCCCATTGAAAAATTTCTTGGTCTGCCGACCAGCAGCCTGGCAGGTTTTTGTGTACGATTTTTTTGATATTTAGTATTTTTGATATTTTAAAATTATTTTCATTATCTTAATTATTATTTTTATTTCATCATGGTTTTAAAAACTAAGAATGCCTTATTTAAAAAAAATAAGTGATAATGATAAAAAAATTATTATAAAGTTATAATGATAAAAAACATATTAGAATGATAATAGTAAATAATAGAGTTCCGAGTGTACCCATCGGTCGGGCGAGCCTTTCGACGCCAAACAACTCACAAAACCCGCCGCGGTGCCCCTCACCGCTGCCGCGTGCCCATTTTATATACATTTATAATAATAATAGTCCTTTTAAAATTGCCTAATAGTTCATAGTGGTTGGAAGTTCGAAAAACCACCGCACCGAAGCCGCAAGAGCTGCTTCTTGTAGGAGTTGGGACCCTCTAAAAATCGTTAAAATTATCTGGTTTGAACGCCGTCAACCATACGAACTAGATAGACAATGTATTTAAAAAAACAAGACGCACAAATTTAGAGTAATTTCTTCTTATATAGTCAGTAAAAAAAACTTAAAATTGGTCCAGTTTTGGAGGAGAAAAATGAAGAATTCAAAAACTAGATTTTGATGATTTTATTTAGGTACTAGCTTACCATGTTTTAAAAGTTCCCAGCATTTATTGAATTTTTTTTTTTACATTAGCCTATTTCATCTTTGGGGATGCTGTGTGGAGGGTTTTTTTTAAGGAAAGGAAGGAGAAGAGAGTTCTGGGAAGGAAAGGGGTTTAAGGGGTGGGTAGGAATCTGGGGTTCAGTGTGTCCTGGTCATCCACCTCCAAGACCTAGACAAACCTCACCCCATGAACCCGGGCACCTCTGCTAAATCACCAAACGTAGCGAACCACTTGGGGTGACCTATGGCAGAGGTGTTGGTTATCCAATAAAGGTTCCCGGGGTGGCGGTACCCGTTCCCGCCTCCCAAATTGAGAATGCTTCTAATGAAGAAATTGTGTTTCCCTGTATGTCTTTTCGCGTTCGTCCCATTCCCCTTCCGCCTCCCCTTCCCCTTCCACTCACGCGTTCCCCATCCACCTTCCCCGCCTTCCCTCTTCCTTCTCCGACGAACCCCCCTCCCGCAATCCCCTCCCCTCTTCCACGTTCAATACATTCAGATTTTCAAAAAGCTCGCGTGCCAACTATTGCAATTTTTTTTTACAAATTTTCATTTTTCATTTATAACAAACATTAATTAATGTATATTATTATTATTCACTTTCAACATTTCCACTGTATAGAGTTGATATTGTTTACACTGTGTTTCTTACTATCGTGGTACGAAAGCACAACTCGATGGAATTTGCAGGAAAACACTTCTTGTTATTCTTTAACACAATTTATTAAATAAAAATACAATACTGGTGACAATAGTGATCTCCAAGACCACACCACACTGACAAATATCGTTTATTTCCCTCGATATCTCAACACTACTGAAGACAGGCACCTATGTACCCCTCAGATCGAGATTGATTACAACACTCTACTGGAGATAGGCACCTATATGTACCCCCCAGCTCGAGATTTAATTAAATAACTCCGAAGGTACAACATGTACCTTCTCGTTTTACCGTCACAGCAATTGACAAATATCGAAGGTTTTATTTCCCTCGACATCTCAACACTCTACTGAAGACAGGCACCTATGTACCCCTCAGATCGAGATTGATTACAACACTCTACTGGAGATAGGCACCAATGTACCCCCCATGCTCGAGTTTAATTAAATAACTCCGAAGGTACAACATGTACCTTCTCGTTTTACCGTCAAAACAATACTGACTCTTCATATCAACATCGCTATTATTTAAAGTAAACATGGTACATAAAAAATGGTGAGAAAATAAATTTTTAGCAGTTCCCACACTAATTTTAAAATCTAATATCCAGAAAATAATAAAACAATTTCCCAAAAGTCGCCGAAAGGGCCACTAATAATATCTTAACATTATAGGGATTAAAAAATATTGCAAAGTTTTATTACTTTTTTCACTTAGGGCTAACGCCGGCGGTGCATTTATCCTTGAGGGTGTTATAAAATGCCGCTAGCAGACACTTCTCCTAGGCGTGTCATAAACATAAGTAGGTGCTGTTTGAGGGTACTTATTCAAAGTACCGACTTTACAAATAATAAAAGAATTTGTCCCAAATTTGCAAGGGAATGTATTTATATGATACCAGCCATAAACATATTATTCAAGGTTCGGACCTCATTAATGAAACCGTGAGATAATATTTTGTTTTGCACATTTAGCACATTTTAAAAGGAGAAACTACGCGTAACTTAAATGACTAAAATAATGAATATTATTTTACAGACTAAATGTATTAAATCGCATTCTAGGAACAAACACACTGTATTGTTTCCGTGTATAGAGTTGCATTAAGATCGAGATGATATTACCGATTTCAACTATATGAATACAATACCTACATGTCTCCTTATATACAAAATAAACAATAAACTCATACATACAAACACAGAATTCATTAAAACATCCCAAGTACACAAACACTTTACACGACAACACGATAACATACATATAAACACCATCCACACTAACTATGGTAAACAATCCATTGGTTACGAGGGGGGCAACTTATATAATTACCTCCCAAAAGACATTAAAAATGAAAAAAAGGAGGGCAAATTAAAAAAAAAAAAAAAAAAATTATTCTTGATAGTAATGAAATGGAGTAGCGATGTATTATGGTGTTAAGTTTTGGTTTAATAAGCAAGTGTGGTACCTAACATAGGTAGGTACCTATTTAAAATAAATATTATTTTGATCGAATTCAAAGTATTCGATTTGGTTAGTACCATAAGTGAGTACTTCGAAAAAAATCATTAATTTAAAAATTTTATTTGAAAACTGAATTTTGTTTGCAAAATGTCATTCTCAAATTTTGACATTTTTGACAGTTTCGTAAGAGTTTTTGTAAGGATTGAAAAAACTTTTCAGATGTATAGTCATGTGGTTGTAATAATCCAGAAACCTTCGTGGGATGGAACATAGGTATTTTGAAAGTTTAAAACATTTCCTATGCTTAATATAGCAATGCATAGACAACTCACAAACATATAAACAAACGTATATTGAATTTCAGCCCGAGGTTCAGCTGTTCCTTTCGCTCAGTATTCGGGGAAGTGAGAGCGACAGCGACACCAATAGTTTGGTAAAATATCAAATAGTTCAGGAGAAATTTAGAAACACACTTTTTTGAACTTGAAGTATTACTTGGTAATGAACTTTTGATTTATTTTTATTACCAGCCAAGTTGGCCGCCAGTTGCCGCTGAATGCATCCGAACCCTGCAGCATTAAGTCGTATTATTTCAGATATCTAGTTATATTTTGACATATAACTAGTTGACATTGAACACTAACTTTGAATAGTGACCCTTGCACGAATCCGGTGAGTTAGTGATGTGTTGATTCAGCCTGAATGAGTTCTTTAACCCGAGTTCTTTGTGGGAAGCGGATCTCACTTCTACTCCTTTTTCAAATCAACTACTCCCAGAGTTCTCACAGCCGTTTACACCATCTCTTTTTTCAGTTCGATTCCCGTATGGAGACCAAACACAAAACTTTTAGCTTTACACGATCGCTAAAAATAGCGATGAAAACATCTCTATTTTCGTATCTACAATTTCAGTTGGCATCACTGCAAATAGCACTTGAACTATGTTCTGTAATTTCAATTGAAATCGTAGTACGTCATCTTTGAAAATGCTGTGTGGAGGATCTTTTTTGAGGAGAGAAAGAAGTGAGCAAGGGTCTTGAAAAAACCCATATTGTGGGAAGGAGGAAACACGATGCCCTTTTCTATATTGATAGATGCAACACCATTTCCAATCATAATGAATTTATGCAAAGGACATGTAACTACTATAACAATAAATTTGCAAATATAGACATATTTACTGCTAGTTACTGTCGCAACAGAACTTCATTGTATAACATTCTAGGTGCGAATAACACATATTCATAACGATTAAATGAATTGTATCTAATATTTTTATATTACTTGTGTGGCACCTTTCCCTTATCCCTCTCCTCCCCTTACCCTTCCCAACCCAAATATCTATTTTTCAGTCTATTACAGTTTTAATCACACTTATTTTATTGCTGTGTACTGGTTTATCATTTGTTGAATTTAGATTTGCACTATTATTATTTTTTTGAATTGCTGCTTAGTTCTGTTTTTTTTTTCATTTTTCTTAAATATTCTAGTTTACATTTAGTTAGTCTTGTTTCCAAATACCTATCTGTGAACATTAATAATTGGTCTGTTTTTTATCATCCTCTTATGAACATTTTATTACTAAGACTATTTATGTTCATTAAATAAATAAACCGATCCATAGACGAGCTGTTGAACTCAAGAACGAGCCGTAAAAGAAACCTATTCCCATGCAAAAAGTGTCAAAATTTTCTCCACACGGAGGCCGTGAAGAAAATAATTTCCCTCGGGGCCTACCTTATCTTTAAAGATACTGTGTGAAGGTTCTTTTTGATGAGACGAAGGAGTGAATATGAAGAAACCCATGTTGTGGGAAAGAGGAAACACAGAGCCCGACAAATCAATGCACGAATCAACTCAAGAACTAGTCAAAGATGCGACCTCTTCATATGTGACAAATGTCAACCGTGAACTTACGTTGAGAGACAGCCAGGTATTCATTGCCTCATAAACTCTGGTCCGCCATCAATAGGATAAGGTGCTCCTATAGCCGCTGTGCCCACCTGATGCATAGATGGGGCCTTAAAGGGTTGGCGTTGTGTGAATGCAGTGTGGTGCATACCACCAAACATCTGATCAACGAATACCCGCTCCTTCCATTCCCCGGTGGGACTGACAAGGTCCTCAGTAGGTCCACACTCTGAAGTCCTAGACTAGTCGTATACTTACATGTCCCCCTCTGACCACTATCCGAAAGAAGAAGAAAACTACTCCCAGAGAACTCAGACTCGAATACCTGTACCCAGCTCTCGGCAGTCCGATTTCGGGGTCGGAACTGTGCTTCTCAGAACCCGCAAGGCTCCCAGTTCGGGTCAAGAACTCGCAACCTCAAACCACTCCTTGAACTTGAGTTCTTTTAAAATAAAGCACTCCGACAAAACGCGAATCCACACATCGCCTGGTTGGGAGTCTTCAATCTGTTTCGAGACTCGGGTTAGTGAGGTCGTACCAATCTTCTGAATACATCAGTACTCAGATACCGGTTTTTTGTTTACCAGTTGCTGCCACACGGATCGAAGGTAATCAAGTTGTTTTTTTTTCATATATAATGCACGTATTTTTGCAAAACTACTTTTTTTCCTTATTTTTTATAGAAACTGTCTGTCGAAATTACATTCCTTCGTTCTGAGAAATGTTACATTGTTCAATTTATAATTTTATTTATTTATTTATATTTATTTGTATGAAGCAAACAGCTTAAAATATAATTCAATGACTTTATAGCAGTATAACCATTTTATACGTCTTCATATTAAGGCCCCGTATCCGAGCACGAAAAGAAGATGGAGAGATATGTAATTACGAATTTTGAGAGAGCGCGCTTATATTTCATACGATAAAAGTGAAGCGAAAATTGTGAAAATGTTTAATAAAACACGACTCGTTTAAAATAAAGCAAAAATCTCGTGGGGGTTGTCTAAAACAACGTTCAAAGAAACACTGTGAATTTTTTCATACATTTAACTTGTTAAATAATAGAGGCAGGCTTGAAAATAAAAATTTTCAGAGCATTCTTTGCGATTTTTTTCTATCGAGGGAATTCATATAATTTGCGTTTTCGTGGGGGTTGTATAGATATTATTTTCAAAAATAGCATATATTTTTTTAAGTCCTTAAAAATTTCAAATGTTCAAGGGAGATATGCAAGAAATCGGTAGAAATGCGGATAGCGGCGGCTTAAAAGGAACGATTTTTTTTTAATGTGGACGGGAAATTTTCCAAATCGAACTCTCAGATCAGTGGATAATACAAAGGTAAAATAGACAAAAAAGTTATATATGCTAAAGTTGCTTGTTAGGTAGGAACTTTATTACGTCTTAAAACTATTAGTAGGTATGGTGAAGAGAAAGAGGAATATGGGATAAGGACAGGAGATGCTCCCGAAAAATTCCACACTTAAGTTTTATAGTTGTAGTGTTATAGTTTTACCAGCCTCGGTGGTTGAGTAGCTTCGATCCTCGTCTACGAATCCGGAGGACGTGGGTTCGATTCCCGGCGTGCACCTGCAAGTAAATTTTGTTTGATTTTTATTTTATTTCACAATTCATTATTTTCATATAATATTTTGTTTATTAACGGAACGCTCCAGAGTTGTAGATACTCTCAGTATCGCCCTGGTGTAAGACCATAATTCAGAATTGAAACGTTGTTGGAAAACGTTGTTGAAACGAAATGGTTTTAGACGTGTTTTGTGACTAGGTCTGAATTCTCCACCTTCGTCCTTCCTTCGATGGGGAAGCAACAAAGCACCGCACAAAGAGGAAACCGGTTATTCTATCTCACTCTCTCGCAGGCTAAATTCTGTAGATGGATGCGTTTGCATCTTTTAGTGTCGCTTTTTCGTTTCATCGGTTTCAAATCACAACGTTGCTAAAGAAGTTTTCACGTCAAAAGTATTTACAAATTATTAATTTAAAATAATATATAGTATATTTGCGGCACGTTCTTGAGTGGAAGAACAATCAGTATCGCCCTGGTGTAAGACCACCATTCAGAATTGAAACGTTGTTTGAAATGGCTTTAGCCGTGTTTAGTGACCAGATCTGAATAGCCAGGTACTACCCCACCTTCCTCTTCCCCATCTCTTTCCCCTCAACTATTCTCCCTATTCAACATACCCCAATTGGGGATGCCATAGTCTCACTGTCTCCAGACGGGAGCAGTTGGGACTCTTGTGCGTTATTCATATTGAACATTTCAAATCCCGGGTCATTCACTTAGAACTATCATTATAGTGGAAAATTGTTGCTTGTTCAATGATGAAGAAAAAAATCCATCAGGGGCTACGTCAAGTATTTTATAAATCATTAGATTTCAAAAGGAATTTTTGTTTTAATTTATTAAAAAAGAGAATATTAGGCGCAACCGTTTATAGACGCGAGATTTTCAGTTCACAGATCGTCACCTCATTTCGATAGGGTTCTAACTGTCATTTTTTTTCAAAAATGACCTTTGAATGCCAAAGCATTTATTTTGTTCATTTCTATACCCAAAATAATTTTCAGAACAATCTGTGTTGTATTTTCTAGACATTATGTACGACAAAGTTCTAAACGCAAGCTTTTTAAATTATCATTTATTTTACAAGGTTTTAACTTCACTTACATTCTTTGTTGTTTTGGGTGACCGGACAACTCGGAATAAAACCAACTCAGAATCATCTCAGAAGTCATTTAGAGTGATAAAAAAAAATTGGTTCAATGGGTTACGTTAGATTAGTGCTTCGGCTAATTAAAAAAAATTCTTAGCTTTTAATGATTTTTTCAAAGAGGTGTTGAGTTGACTTTATTCTCAGTTGACATGGAACCGTTTTTTTTTTTGTATCTGATTGTTATTACGAAGCGCAGTATAGTTCGTCCCTTTAGTTGGATAGGGTTCTAACATCGCTTTACCATGTTTTAAAATTAAAAAATTAGCAAAGACGAATTTTTGTAATGTATTTAAAATTTTTTAGGTAACTTTACCTATATTAGTTTATCATATTTTAATGGAAAATATTTAAATAGAAGTGGCGCTAGCTTGGAATTGCAATAGCGACATGTAATTAGAACCTTGTGCAATTATTGTTCCCTAATCGGTTGCAAATTGTTCTATTTGCAAGTTAAGGTATTTTCTAAAATGTTTATGGCAGGAGAGGTTTACGATGGCTGGCGTAGTCGAGCGGTAAGGCTCTTGACTCGCAATCCGAAGGTCGCGGGATCGAATCCCGGCGTGGCAAATAAATTTTATTTGATTAACTTGAGTTATTTCACAATTAATTAATTATAAATAAGATACAGTATATTTGCGGCACGTTCCAGAGTGGAAAATACTCTCAGCATCGCCCTGGTGTAAGACCACCATTCAGCATTGAAACTTTGCTTGAAATGGCTTTAGCCGTGTTTGGTGACCAGATCTGAATAGACAGATACTTCCCACCTTCCTCTTCCCCATCTCCTTCCCCTCCCCACTACCTTCAGCCTCACAACACACCCCAATCGGGGATGCCACAGACTCACTGGCTCCAGATGAGAGCAGTTGGGACTCTTGTGCGGTATACATATAAAAAAAGGAGACCATATTTGTCCCAGCTCACAAATGTCTAATATAAATCAACTCCCTTACCATCATAGTGAGAAATATGTTCTAAACGGTGTTAGAAAGGCAAAACACCACGCTTTTTAGTCAAATCTAAAAAATAACCACCAAAAAAGTAAAATGTACTAAATGAATTATGAAACCAAAATTTTGAATCGCAATTTGAAAAAAAAAGTTGAAACATTGAGAATTTTTTATTAATTATTTTTATATGAAAAGATAAAAAAATGAGGTTACAATAACGTTTATAATACATTTGTCTAATAAAATATGTATGTGTTTATTAAAAACAGTTTTTAATTTTGGGATATGTTTCGAAGTATTCCATTTATTTGCACTTTATTGTAAAGCGGAAATATTTTGACCATCGTTAATAAAAGTCTAAGTTTATGTATGTCTTATTTAAATATTTTCCTTTAAAATATATTCAATTAAAACTTACACAAGATTCAACTCAAAATCGGAAATTGGTAAATAAATAATGACAAATGGTATTTGCAAACCTTGACACCTCATATCTCAGAACAAGGTAAAGTGAAGATAGAACCCTGTCCAAATAAAGTTACGATAATTATTGATATATTCTCAGAACTCGTTTTCCTTTTAAAACCTGAAATGAATATTTTATATCTTCCAAGAATATCTCCTTGGAAATAAAACTAAATATTGAATATTATAAAAAGTAGCTTGAGGTCAAAAGGCCAAAGTAGTTGAAATGAACAAATAGATTAGACAGATAATATTGCGTTTAGTTCAATGTTTTCTTTCTCTTATTATTTTTTTCTATCCTTTATTAAGTTGGTGACCCGATATCTATATATATGAAAATGAAAATATGCTTTTATGTTAGTATGTTTATGAGATTTTAGAAACCATTCATCCGAAAGCGATGAAACTTTGCGGATTTGATGTGCGCATGCCCGCGATGATTTCTATTTCTAGTGAATTCTAGCATCATGAAATTATGCGTTGCTAACCGTTCATCCGATTGCGATGAAACTTTGGGGATTTGATGTGCGCATGCCCGCGATGGTTTCTTTTTCTAGTGAGTTCTGGCATCATGAAATTATGCGTTGCTAAACCATTCATCATCCGATTGCGATGAAGCTTTGGGGATTTGATGTGCGCGTGCCCGCGAATTTCTATATAATAGTGAGTTCTGGCATCAAGAAGCTATGCGTTGCTAACCGTTCATCATCCGATTGTGATGACACTTTGGGGATTTGATGTATGCATACCCGCGATGGTTTCTGTATATATTGAGTTCTGACATCTATGCGTTGCTAAACCATTCATCATCCGATAGCGATGAAACTTTGGGGATTTGATGTGCGCATGCCCGCGAGGGTTTCTTTTTCTAGTGAGTTCTGACATCTATGCGTTGCTAAACCATTCATCATCCGATTGCGATGAAGCTTTGGGGATTTGATGTGCGCGTGCCCGCGAATTTCTATATAATAGTGAGTTCTGGCATCAAGAAGCTATGCGTTGCTAACCGTTCATCATCCGATTGTGATGACACTTTGGGGATTTGATGTATGCATACCCGCGATGGTTTCTGTATATAGTGAGTTCTGACATCTATGCGTTGCTAAACCATTCATCATCCGATAGCGATGAATCTTTGGGGATTTGATGTGCGCGTGCCCGCGATGGTTTCAATATACAATAGTGAGTTCTGGTATCTTGAAGCTGAAGGTTGCTAAGCGTTCATCTGATTGCGATGAAACTTTGGGGATTTGATGTGCATTTTCCCGCGATGGTTTCTGTAAATATATAATAGTGAGTTCTGGCATCATGAAGTTATGCGTTGCTAAACCATTCTTCATCCGATTGCGATGAAACTTTGGGGATTTGATGTGTGCATACCCGTGATAGTTTATATATATAAAAGTGAGTTCTGATATCATGAAATTATGCGTTGCTAAACCGTTCATCCGATTGCGATGAAACTTTGGAGATTTGATGTGCGAATGTCCGCGATAGTTTCTATACACAATAATGAGTTCTGGCATCATAAAATTATGTGTTGCTAAACCATTTATCCGATTGCGATGAAACTTTGGGGATTTGATGTGCGCATGCCCGCGATGGTTTCTGTACATAATAGTGAGTTCTGACATCATGAAATTATGCACTGCTAAACCATTCATCCGATTGTGATGAAACTTTTGGGATTCGATGTGCGCATGCCCGCGATGGTTTTTATGCTCTGCACATCGTTATGTTTTGTGTAATTAGGCATACCGTATTTTTCCTAAACAGACTGCACATTGATTACCTAAAAATATTAATAAATTTACAATATTGAATTAAAATACTTACTTATGCATTGGCAGTCCTCGTTTGCTTTTTGACACCAAACGAGAGTTAATTGGTTAATGAGGTCTTTAGTCATATCCACTTTAGTTTCTCAAAGACCGAACGGAATAAATTGGTCGCGTCTTTGTTGAATTATTTGTTAACTGAAACTTATCTGATACTATGGATACCGCGCTAAAATGTATCAATAGTCGGTCGGAGTATATGTTAACAATTGTTTACCGTGCTCACAAATACTGATAAGATGACGGATTTAGTCAATATCGTATTAATATAGTATTTTCTCGATCGTCCATGCTAGACCTCTCGCTACTCCTAACTTCCAGACACCGTGTATAGGTGATAGTGATAATATATTCGATTACAAATAGTGGTCTTTCACTCAGGCGATACTAAGAGCATTTATCTTGTCAACAAATACATTGATAAACACATCACGTACCACATAAGAGGGAAATACCAGCAGTGACTTCATTAATTTATCTGTTTGTCTTATTTGTGTTATTTTTCCGAGGTTATTAGGGTTAAACACATGTATTCTTTTAAGAACCTGTTCATATAATATCGTCGTCGTGGAGTCACAGTTAAATAAAAATTTGAGATGATGGATACTAATAATAATAATATATAATCAAAGATAGAAATCAAATTGATGATTTATGTAGAAAATGTTTGGCTTTTCCGGAAACTATAGAACATATTATATCGGGATGTTCTATATTAGCGCCTTCCGAATATACTTTTAGACACAATCAGGTTTTAAAAATAATTCATCAAAGTTTGGTAATTAAACATAAATTGATTGACTGCCGTAATGTAGTACCATATTATGAATACGAACCAAATTCGTTTTTAGAAAATGAATTTTATAAAATATATTATGATAAAACTATACTAACAGACAGAACGATTCGTCATAATAGACCCGATATAGTTTTACATGACAAAATTTAAAAAATAACTTATATCATTGATGTCGCTATTCCAAATTCCCGTAATATTCAAAAATCTGTTTCTGAAAAAATTAGAAAATATACAGATTTAGGAAATGAGATTAAAAGAATTTGGCATTCTCGGACTATAAACATATTACCATTTGTTATTTCGGCTACTGGCATTATACCTAGCTCTCTAATTCAAAATTTAGGCTTATTAGATTTATCAAAGAATCTTTATATAAATATGCAAAAATCAGTCATATTAAATACATGTAGGATTACGAAAGATTTTTTAAATATTTATATTGAGGGATCGGTAGGATTTATCGGTTCAGTTAGGAGTTCTATCGAGCCGAACCCTCTGATATGAAAATATCTGGAGTCGGTGAAGTATTTTCCCATATGGTCTCTGGTAGGTTGACGTGTTGTTCTTGTATAGTTTTGTATTTAGTATACATACAATGCAATTACATCGCGTGAATTGACTAGATTAGCATTTGTGGAAAAGTGTGTGGAAGGATTAAGTTTTTCCTGTGAGGAAGATTTAACCCGGACATAAAATCTAGAGAACAATAAAAATTGGACAATTTGTAGAGCGCCGTTTTTGTAAAAAATCACCTCAAGGGCGCTTTACAATTTATTTTGAATTCTTGGGATCTATCTAATTTTATTATTTACAAATAGATACAGAAACATACTTACCTGGCAGGTCACTTCCGATAAACACACTTTTTTAGAAAGTTTATGCTTGGGGAAGATACGACTTTGCACGTGGAGGACATTAAATTGAAAACACTGGACATTGCATGAATTTACCTTTGATACCCTCATCACTGTTGATTTTACATTTACAAGAAGATTAAAGCCAAAATTGAATTAGTATTTATTTTGAAAGACTAGTGAATTTAGGGCTCTTTGGGACTGGAAATTTTCATAAAATGACCTTTACAAAAGCTTAAAATAAGAATTTGGTTATATTTTAAACAATTAGTTATTTACAACGTCGTGGGCCGTGAAGGCGAAGGTGAAAGGTTTTTTGACTTATGGATACGACTGTCTGAAAAGATGAGTTTTAAGTTTAGCTCTAAATTCCGCTGAATCTGTGATCATTCTTAACTCGTGTGGCAGTCCATTCCAGGCTTTAGGTCCTGACACTCCTCCAAAAGCACGCTCACCGAATTTAGTATCTGGTGTGCGTTTTGGTTCCTTCAACCTTCCGATAGCTGATGTTGCTCAGGAATTGTCGAGGATTGGAATTTTCTGGAATACACTTTTCCGATAAATAAGCCGGAGCCATTCCGTTAAGGGACTTAAATATCATCCAGCAGAGCTTGAACTAGATTCTTTCGGGACACTTTGAATATTTTTTATTGCAATTTTAAATCTCTATTTTTTATTGGATTGTACAAATGTTTTGTGTTTATTTATTTATATTTATTTGTGATTAACAAACCTCTTATAATACAATGGCTACATGGCCCATATTAAAAAAAAACGGAGATATGATTTTTTTAATGTGGGCGAGAAATTTCCAAACCGAACGCTCAGAAATCACGGTCGCTCGATTTGTTTTTGAATGGTTATTACAAATCATAAAACAATTTAAGTTTTATTTATTTATTTATTTATCAAAAGTATACAACACAGAATATAGTATATTATATAAAGCATTGTACTCCCAGGAGTTAATAAACTCATTGCGGGAATGATACGCATTACATGAAACATATAGCTGTATGTATTAAATGGACATATGATGGGGACATACACAACATTATTATTTCAGATAGTCATTAATAAGATGAAGTTTGAGCATGTTAGTTTGGGTCTTTTTACATTGACTTGCACGTTTGATCTCGTTGGGTAGTTGATTATATTTTGTGTGAGCTATGTATTCTAGGGATCTTAGTCCATATTTTGTTGATTTGATTTTTGATATAAGAAGTTTGTTGTGATTTCTTGTGTTGTGTTGGTGTACGTCGCAATTGTAATAGAGTGTAGTGTTGCCGAGTGTTGAATTACTTGTAATATAGTTTTAGTTATTTCAAAAGTGGGAATGGTATTAAAAGGAAGTATTTGGGTGTTTCTGTAGATATCTTTGACATGTGTGTCCCAAGGTAGACTGAAAATATTTCGCTGGGCTCTATTTTGAACGACTTGGACTTCTGAAATCATTTTTTTTGTAGCAAATCCCCAAATTCCGGCGAGATATATTAGATGTGAGTGAATCATAGCATGGTAAATCGATTTTAATAGAGAGGGAGGAAGTAACCCGCGAAGTCTATATAAAACACCAGTTATAGGAGTAATTTTGGATAGAACATGTTTAAATTGGTGATTCCATGTGAGTTGTGAATCAATGAAAAGGCCAAGATATTTTGTAACATCAGCCCTTTCAAGGCGGTTATTATCAAGACTTATATTAAGACTTACATTTTTTTATTTGCAAACAGTATGTAATGTGTTTTTTTATGTTTAGGCTAAGTTTGTTTAGTCGCAGCCAGTTTGCCAAAGTTGTTTAAAGCCAAAACTTTTCTTATGCTAAAGTTGGTAAGAGATAGGAATTTTATTATGTAGATAGAGGAATATAGGATAAAGATAGGAGAAGATCTCAATAAATTTCATACTCTAATATATAGCTCGTGTGTTGTTAAGTTTTTTTTATGAAAAGACCGCACGAGAGTCCCAACTGCTCCCGTCTGGAGCCAGTGAGACTATGACAAAGTTGCTTAGATAGGAATTTTATTGTGTCGGAATATAGGATAAGGATAGGAGATGATCTCGATAAATTTCAAACTCTAATGTTATAGCTGTGGTGTTACCGGTCTCCGTAGTTGAGTCTTTTTTTATGTGAATACCGCACAAGAGTCCCAATTGCTCCCGTCTGGAACCAGTGAGACTATAACAAAGTTGCTTAAGCCTCGATGACATTGAGCGAGTTTACAAGCTACTATCTGGGAAATTCACTATCTGTTAGTAAACTCGCTCAGTGTCATCGTATTACTTGCTAACTAGCAGATTGTGGACAATCTACGAAAAAAATTGTAAGGTGGTCAACTTTACTCGCCACTCGCTAGTGTTTGCCTAAAGATGGCGGCCCACCAACAGCTGATTTTGTCTGTCAGAATTAGTTCGGGCGGGGGCCGTTATTGGCTAGCGTGTGGCGCTAGCAGCGACTCAAGTTTTTTACAAAATGTCGACCGAATTGGTTCGCGCGAGAGTCGTTATTTTAGCTGTTACTGTCGCTACTGAGCGAGTGGACAGTTTTGTGTGTCATCATGACAATCTCACTCGCCGATTCACCCGCTTTTAAACTTACCGGCTAGTAGATTGTAAACTCGCTTTATGTAATCGAGGCTTAAGAGATAGGAATTTTATTATGACGGAAGAGGAATATAGGATAAGGATAGAAGATGCTTCCCATAAATTTCATACTCTAATGTTAAACCCCTTGTGGTTTTACCGGCCTCCATAGTTGAGTCTTTTTTATGTGAATACCGCACAAGAGTCCCAACTGCTCCCGCCTGAAGCCAGTGAGACTATGGCATCCCCAATTGAGGTATGTTGTGAGGCCCAGGCTAGTGGGGAGGAGAGGGAGATGGCGATGTACCTGGCTATTCAGATCTAGTCACCAAACACGACCAAGGCCATTTCAAGTGTCGCTTAAGATAGATAGCAAACTTGAAATTTTGACCCAGTTCTTTAGCGATAGTGGGACTGTCGAATGTGTTTACGTCATAAAATTTCGATTAACGCGGTCCATCGAATTCGTAGTATTATTTCGTAAATCTCAATATTTTTTACATTAGCTTTACCCAGAGGCCCAGGAAAGTAATTCCCCTCGGGGCCTACGTCATCTTTTGGGATGCTGGGTTCTCCACACAGGAAAGGAAGGAGAGGAAGTTCTGGGAAGGCAAGGGTATTAGGGGTGGTTAGGAATCTGGTCAGTGTATCCAGAAGTGACGGACGTATGAATCCATCCCTCCCACTGCGGTGCTAGGCGATTTTGCGAGAGAGTACGGCTGGAGAAGTCAAAGGGACTCACTCAAACATTCTCTCCTGATCCAGCCCGCCATGCGGCTGGTGGGCAGACGAATCCGCCGCCAAGACCCGGACAAACCTCACCCCATGAACTCGGGCACCCTTGCTAAGTCACCAAACGTAGCGAACCACTTGGGGTGACCTATGGCAGAGGTGTTGGTTATCCAATAAAGGTTCCCAGGACGGCGGTACCCATTCCCGCCTCCCAAAAATAACACAAAATTTGCATAAATTGCCTCTAAAATCATACAACATTAAAATCTTTAATGGCCTATATCTTATAATTTAAAGCAAAAATAAATTAACTAGCTCACATCCGTACTAGATATTTGATAAAGCTTTTGATTACAAAAATAATTTTTCAGTTTGGTTGGGTATTTTGGTCTTAAATCCAAATTTAAGATTTGTATGATACTGGCCGAAATGGGCCGCGCATTCCTCTTAATTCTGCTGTATTTTGAAGAAGTTAAATCTATTAGTTTAGATATGTTTATGTTGGTTCCATGCCAACTGAAAATAAAGTCAACTCAACACCTCCTTGAAAAGTCATTAAAAGCCATGAAGAAAATTATTTTAAATTAGCCGATAACCCTAACCTAACCTAACCTATTTAACCAATTTTTTATATATTTTCATATCATATATCACTACAAATGACTTATCTGAGATGGTTCTGAGTTGGTTTCATTCCGAGTTGTCCGGTCACCGTATGTGTTTGATTTGGTAGAGCATTGTATAAATTGCACGTAATTGAACCTAGCCAAATAATGACAACGTACGAGTATCTCTATAGAAGAGCTATTACCGCATGAGCTGTTAATAATTGCTCACAAGGTGAAACAAAATAGTTTTTTTCTAATGACCAACAATTGTCATCAATGGCCAGTGATTTCCACCAAATCAAGGACAATGAATTTTGAAAGTGGGTTCTTAAACATAGAACCAAAACGCTACTTGATGGTGACCGGGGAATCCCAGTAAAAATAAACATGGAAATTCCCGTATAAACAAATAAACCGTGATATCTGTACTACTATTATAAATGCGAAACTGCTCGAGTTTTAAGTTAGTTAATTAGTTCAAACAATAAAACGATTTTAAACATTCTTTCGCCAATAGAAAGCTAAATTATATGCGAATACTATAGGCTGTATATAAAGGTAAGCTCTGGCGTTATGAAATTATAAATATTAATATATTATATTTGTTGTACGTTTTCTGTCGCTAACAAAAGCGAGTTATTGCTAACGTCAGAAAACAAATCGTTGCCAGGTAACGACGTTTGTGGGCTCTATGCTGGTGGGTACTCAGCCCCCTACCTAATAGTCGGCTGCTGCTCCAGGAAATTCAAATATTAGAATATATTTTGTTTTTTTTTGGACAAGCTTATGTTTTGGAATAAATGTCAGATCAGAGTTCCCACATTAAAAATATAATTCGTAACGATTATAAAGACTGTATAATAGAAAGTGTTATTTTTTATTATATTTACAAATTTCCAAATATTTAAATTAAATTAAATCTGACTGCACCAAATTGGATAATTCTTTTTTTCTTTGAGCTCTAGCATTATGAAACGTAGGTGGCACGCGAGCTGTTTGAAAACTGAATGTACCGGGAATGAATGTATGAAATGCGAGCGCTACAGTAATTTTCCCTAATACCATGCGAGCGAAGCCGCTGGGAAAAGCTATTTAGTAATAAATCAGTGATATTTCTATTTATTTTTTATCGGTAACCAGTGGCGGTCCGGGATTTTTCAGTGAACTTGAGTGTTAAGGCGCCGTATCCTCGCTTGAAGAGAAGAAGATGGAGAGAGCGCGCTAATATTTAAAACTATGAAATTGAAGCGAAAATTGTGAAAATGTTTAATAAAACACGACTCGTTTAGAATAGAGCAAAACTCTTATGAGGGTTGTCTAAAACAACGTTCAACGTTGAATTTTTTAATACATATAACTTGTTAAATAATAGAGATAGACGTGAAAATAAAAATTTTCGGTGCATACTTTGCAATTTTTTTCTATCTAGGGAGTTTCATACAATTTGCTTTTCGGCGTGGGGAATGTATAGATATTATCTCCAAAAAGAACAAATCGCACCCGGGGGATAACAATAGCACAAGTCCAAAAATGGCATTTTTGAGTTAGTATGCAGAAATGTTGCTGGATATCTTTTTTATCCTAAAAAAAAACGGCACAATTCTTAAAAATATTTTATTGGCTTTAAAAACGAAAATTTCATTGTTCAATTATAATATTTTACTCAAATTCAAGCGAAAATAGTGGCACAATGATCATTGTGCCATTGTTACTGCGGAACACATTAAACATAAGAAGGCATAAGTGAGCGAACTACACCTCGATGCCGAGTTGTGCCTCTGTTTTTGCGAATGCTTTGGAATTCTATGGTCTTAATTCATAGAATCAGTTCGTCTAGTTTTCTAACAGCGCGGTTGTTTTGAGCGGTTAAGCATTTTACAAAAACAAAAAGCTATTTTTGTGGTGATTTCAGTTACATAAGACATTAAATAACATATAATGATGTCCAACCGAGCTGCTAGGATTGTGAGAATGATAAAAATGGCACAAGATAAACAAATAGACAAGATAACAAGGTATTTACCAAACGTCAATAATTATTTTAAGTTATGATTATTTTTTTTTTATTTCATTTTAAATAAAATTTTAAAAAATTCTATAAATAATTTCCGTTAAATAAAATGTAAATATAAAAAAAACTTGTCTCACTCCCACCACTTTAAATACTGAGTATATAAATAACTGTTAATACGGAGTGTTTCTTATTAATTATTATTATTATTACGAAAAGTGAGAATTTGTGTCGGGGGAGATAAAAAATGTGCATTTATATTTTAATTTTGCTGAGATTAATTTACTTATTTTTTATTTTTATTTCTTTTATATATTCAATAATATTATTATTCAATTTATAAAAACAGTTTATTTATAAACAAGTTCTGCTAGGTAATTATTACTACACGTGACAGCGGTTTCGCCTCCTGAAGGCATTATCAAACTGTCTTAACAGTACCTAGCAGAACTTGTTTATAAATAAACTGTTTTTATAAATTGAATAATAATATTATTGAATATATAAAATAAATAAATAAAATTAAAATGGAGTTCTACAAATTAATCTTGATAACAATATATAAAAAAAAAAATTCACTTGCGCGAAGTGTTCGACGCCATAATTTTTTTTTTCTGTGAAAACTTTGTACGTGTATCCTACTTAGGAAGAGGTAGAAGTAGTGTTTTTTTTTTGTTTGTTTTAGTTTTTCGATGTTTTATTTCTTGTTATCCATACTAATATTATAAATGCGAAACTGCTCGAGTTTGTTTATGACCTTTTCAGGCATTAACCAAAAAAAAGGTTTTAAAAATTCATTCACCAATAGAAAGCTAAATTATATGCGCAGACCATATGTTGTATATGATGGTAAGCTCTGGCGTTATGAAATTATAAATATTAATATATTATATTGAAAAAATCATTCCCATGGGAACGATGTTGATATATTTGTGGGCTCTAAGCTGGTAGGTACTCAGCCCCCTGGTCAGCTACTGCCCCAGCAAATTCAAATATTAGAATATGTTTTGTTTTTATTGGACAAGCTGGAATAAATGTCAGATAAGAGTTCTTACATTAAAAATATAATTCGTAACGATTATAAAGACTGAATAATAAATAGTGTAATTTTGTATTATATTAACAAACTTTCAAATATTTAATTAAAAATAAACATCCGAAATGTTTGTAAGCGCATAAATTCCGAACGAATGAACAAAATTCGATAATTCTTTTTTTCTTTGTGAAATTTAGGTGGCAGGCTAGATGTTTACAAACTGAATGTAAGGGAATGAATGTATGGAATGCGGGAGGGGGTGGGGTGGGGAGGAGGGGGGATAATTGATAAGTTCAACCGCTACAGTAATTTCCCGTAATACCATGCGAGCGAAGCCGCGGGGAAAATCTAGTTACTATTAAATCAATGTTTAAAAATTAAAATTACTTTTTTTTCACGAGTTTACGACTGATTCATATATGACTGTTTTGGAGCATAAGTTTAAAATTTAAAAATATTTCCGCAATAATAACGGCACAAATTTGAAATTTGCCCTAAATACCTAAGAATTGGAAGAAATTTTAAAAACTCAGATGTTATGAAATTGCACAATGGTTACCCAAATTCTCTAAAAGAATGTTGTTTAATTTGTTAATAAACTGATTTAATACACTAAACCGAAATATTCAAACTGCTCTTCTGAAAAAAGAGGTTTTTTGAGTTGTGCCATTGTTATCCCCCGGGGGCGATATATTTTTTTAAGGGCTTAAAAACTTCAAATTCTCAAGGAAGATATGCAAGAAATCGGTAGAAATGCGGGTAGCGGCGGCTTAAGATTGAAAAATACGGCATTGTTGATGTTGTTGTAGCTGATAATGATTTTTTTTTTTTCCAAAATTAAAATTTTTCAGTCTGAGGAGACACAGCCTCAGTAGATCTAATACAGTGAAATCGGTAACTTTACTATATCACGTCGACAGGCGCAACTTCCAACGATTTTATATCGATATACCGAGCACGGTTTCATTTTTGATAGCCGAACCGATATTGACGGAAAATAAATAAGAAATCTATATACGCTGGCGGATCTGTCTACGAATTCATATCTCGAAACGTCAAACGCCATTCAATTACGTAAAAATATTAATAAATTGGCAATGTTGAATTGAAATACTTTTTTTTTTTTTACATTAACTCCACACAGGAGGCCCTGAGGAAAAAATAATTTCCCTCAGGGCCTATGTCATCTTTGAGGATGCTGTGTGGAGGGTGTTTTTGAGGAGAGGAAGGAGTGAACATGGGTCTTGAAGAGACCCATATTGTAGGAGGGAGGAAACACAGAGGCCGGCAAATCGTTCCACAGCCGAGCTGTTGAACTCAAAAACGAGTCGTAGAAACGACCCGTTCTCATGTGACTAATGTCAACCGTGTACAAATGTTGGGCGCGCGTTTGGCGTGTTTCCCGACTATGCACTGGTGCCGAGGGGATCAATGACGTTAGTTCCTCGGAGCATCTTCCATTGTAATACCGGTAGAACAAGGACAGCATTCCCACCTGGCGCCTATGCTCTAAAGATTGCAATCCGTTAGTTAAATTAGGAGAATCTATCAAACGGACCGCCCGTTTCTGCACAGAGTCAAGGGTTTTTTTCAGGTATTTTGGGGCTCCAGACCAGAGGTGGCTGCCAAATTCAACCGTGGGGCGCACTTGCGATTTGTACAGGGCTAGCAGTTGTGTACTATTAAAGTATCTGCGTGCCCTGTACAGTATGCCCTACATATGCATTGGCAGTCCACATTTTTGGGAGGCGGGTACCGCTGCCCCGGGAACCATTTATTGGATAGCCAACACCCATTCCGTAGGTCACCTCAAGTGGTTCGCTAAATTTGGTGACTTAGCAAAGGTGTCCGGGTTCATGGGGTGAAGTTTGACTAGATTTTAGCGGTGGATGCGTCTGTCCACCTATTGCGTGGCGGGCCGGATCGGGAAAGAGGTCGAGGGACACCTTTTGACTTCTCCAGCCTGACTCTCTCGATTCATTGCCTGAAAGGATTTACATATCCTTCACTCCTGGATACACTGACTCCCAGATTTCCATCCACCCCTCATACATTTTTCCTTTCAAAACTTCCTCTCCTTCCTTTCCCTAAAAAACCCTTCCCACAGCATTCTCAAAAATGACATAGGCCCCAAGGGAAATTGTTTTCCTCAGGGCATCCTGTGTGAAGCTAATTAAAAAAAATCCTTTTTTACATCAAACGGGAGTTAATTAGTTAATGAGGTCTTTATTCATATTTCAACCATTTTCGTTTCTCAAAGATCGAACGGAGTTGCGTCCTGTATGCATTATTTAAGTCCATGGTAGGGTATACGACTTCGTTCATTTCTAAGAGCTTCATTAGTTCAATCCATTCATTAAATAAGCCAGTACGACATAGTTAAAAAGTATCTGCAAATTGGCAATTAATCGAAACTTAACTATGGAGGCCGCGCTAAAATTTATCAATTGTCGTCGGAATATCTGTTAACAATCGATCGCAAATATTGATAACTGAATATAGATAACTAACTTTACGAATTTCTTTAAAACATTTGGTGAGAGCATTATTAACAAACGCATCTTTTAGAAAATGAAATAAAAAAAATTGATTTTTTTTACAGAATCCCGGTGCAATAAAGCCTTGTTTAGAATTTGATCAATGGAGCATGGAGGCGCTTGGAGGCCCCCCAGGACCAGAGGCCCGTGTGAACCGAATAAAATTACATCAACTTTTTAAACTGGGTAGTGTCGGCGATATTTTCAAGCAATACCTTCAAAAAATCAATTTAATTCCGTACTCAAACTAGCACCATTAGATTGTAATCCTCCGACAGTCGGGCGGACATCATGAGTGACCTATCACACCATGACAGAGGTTGGTTATCCAATGAATATTGGTTATCCAATAACGGTGGTATCATACCTTTGTCTATCATGGACGATCGATTCGACCGTCAACAATTGTTAACAATATTCCGTTCGACGATTTTTAAATTTTACACGGCCTCCACAGTGTCAGATAAGTTTCGGTTGCCTATCAATATACCTAGTGTGGGCCGCGACTGTATGGCGAAAAAAAAAGTTCTTATTTCCTTGAGCGCTAGTGATAAAAAGTTGTCTTTGCATCTAAAACATCAAAATAATTTAGTTTTAAAAAAATCAAAAAATATCCTAAGGTTCCGCAAGACCTCTAAAGTTTGAGAAAATATTGAAATATTTCCATTTTTTCAGCCTTTGCACAAAATATTCTGAAATAGTTTAAAGATATTAATTTATGAGATCTTATTAAATAAATTCTATAGCTTCGATGTATAAAACCACCATTTATTATTTTTGTAGTAGTATGGCACTAAACCACGTCCGCCCGCAGTCCCCAAACCCGCCCTCGCTTGAGCAGCGCGCCATATTGACCGTTCCTTAGTCGACCAAGGACCCTCCGTTTCGTGATATTTTTTTTAGGTAACTAAAAATATTATTAAAGTATGGGAAAAGCTTCTTTTTAAATGGAACTGACTTCTGAAGTTAGGTTAAGTTCTTATAATTCTTCTTCCGTTACATTTTCCAAAATGAGAGGATTCATGATTGGCGTATCTTGCCAAGATATCAAATCAAATTAGGATTGTGCATCAGAATTCAATGGGGGTAATTTAAATGTTCGATTTTCTGTCCGGAATAACTCTCTGGCTTTCGATAAACGCTTTATTCCAATTTTTTTTTATGGTAGGTGATTCATCGGTTATCATTGACAAGAGTAAATTTTCAGTATGAACGAAGTACGCCCTTTGTTGTACAGGATTAACTATTGCTTTTAATTCACCCGGAAGATAGCGCGAATATTTAATCGTGCTAAAAATACGCCTTGCACCTTTTTGCACGACCCATGTAGTTTTATATCAAACTACGTAGGAGAGTATGCCCTCAAGATAAACGTGGCTAACATAACGAAAAAATATGATGGCATTGCGCTTCCAATATATAATCGTGGGATTTGACTCGCTGTAGTAATCACTCCTGGGTTCTTCTGGCAATATCAGGATGACAACGTCCGCTGGAAACTACTTTCAAACTATCAAGCAAATATTTTTGATCGGTGCTTAAATCTTGGTGTTGAATACTCAACATAAATTTGAAAAAAGATTGTACCGGTAAATTATGCCAATTATGAAGAGTCGAACCTACGGGGCCGGAAAAATCATGAAGTCCAGTGGTTGTACCATCCGACTTCATAATCAAATGGCGTAGGAGCAGCTCGTTGCAATGAAAAATGCAGATCAGCCACTGTGCCGGTCCATTCAAGTATTTATCCATCGTTTGAATCACATCACAGTTATTCCTGTGTTCATTGTGCCGTCACACCCAATTGCTTTAAAATGGTAGAGTGAAATGTTTTGACCAGCAAAATATTCCATTATGGGTTTGGCTGTGTTTACGGCAGTGCTGACCTAGGCATAATACGCGTCAAGAAAATTCGTTCCTCGATTATCGATACGTGTTCTTCGAGTACTGTACTTTCATAGTATTTGTGTCTTTTTTATATTAGCTAAGGTCTTATCCTTTCGACCATTAAAAAATAATCTACTTACTTTATGCACATAGCTTTGATGAGTACAGATCTGGTACGCGGACGTCCGCGACGCAGTCTATTTTTGTCTATAACTTTATTATCCTGCGTGATTATGTTGAAATTATTTAAATGGCAGAAGCGATTGCTGCTCCAGCTCGATCCGATATCCTGAACCTGTCAAAGATCTTGGAGAGAACTGTAAAAGACGAAGAATTGCTGGTTGTTGGAAAGGCGGTGTTATTAGTCTTAAGTAGCCGACTTGATTTTGCGACCGGAGAAGATAATTTTGATGCTAAGGTGGAAGATAATGATACGCAATGATAAACAATGATTCAAAGTATCCACAAATTCTAAAGCTTTTTCTTCTCATCCTGTTCATTTAATTTGGTAAGATCTTATCATTTTCTCTTCATAGGCTTTAGCAATTGTTTCGTAGTCGGTATATCAACACTGCCGATGAACATCTTTCTCTCACCTCTTTGGTCTTCCAAAAACTCTTTTTCCTTAGGGGAAACTTTCATTTAGTGTCTGTAATTTGCATTAATAAATTGCATTCATTGTCTTTCCATTTACAATACCAATAACAAACAGTAGGTAGCTTGTGATTTTAAATGGAGAGACTCTTCTTTGGAAGGAAACTGTATTTCTTCTACTCTTTTCTGACTTCAACAAGTTTATATACTTATGTTGATATGCCTTAATAATTTTTGTAATTCTTTCTTTCGAAATGGTTGGCAAAGAAGCTAAATCCCATATTTTCAAAGTACTTTTAGTTACCTACAAAACAATATCACGAAACGGAGGGTCCTTGGTCGACTAAGGAATGGTCAATATGGCGCGCTGCTCAAGCGAGGGCGGGTTTGGGGACTACGGGCGGACGTGGTTTAGTGCCATACCACTACAAAAATAATAAATGGTGGTTTTATACAACAAAGCTTTAGACTTTATTTAACAAGATCTCATAATTGAATATCTTTAAACTATTGCAGAATATTTTGTGCAAAGGCTGAAAAAATGGAAATATTTCAATATTTTCTCAAACTTTAGAGGTCTTGCGGAACCTTAGGATATTTTTTGATTTTTCTAAAACAAAATTTTTTTGGTGTTTTAGATGCAAAGACAACTTTTTATTACTAGCGCCAAAAGAAATTCGGAAGAAAAAAAAATCGGCCCACTCTAATATACACATACTTTTTGGAGTGAAACTTCTTAAACGACGTTAGTGACTTGAAATTCGGGTGAAACGGTAGTACGTCACAACTCAGTTCTACACAAATACTCGGTTGTAATATAATGTGGCAAATTCGCGCCGCGGCGCTTGCCTTCCGTAGCGTATTGGGCAAGGTGCCTGACAAGTCTCAGCGGCCAGAGAGACAGAGGTTCGAATCCTACGAAATCAAAAAAAAAAAAATGTTTTGTGAAATCAATATCCGCGACATCTAGCGACTTTCTTGTTTCACTTCGACACGTGAAGTACACATCTGCTTTTTAAAATTAGATCACTCGGTACACAAAATTACAGGCTTATTTAATGAACGGATTGAACTGACGAAGCTTTTATAATTGAAAGAAGTCATAAATAGTCGTCATAGACTTAAAAAATGCATCTAAGACGCAATCAATTTATTCCGTTCGATCTTTGAGAAATGAAAATGATTGAAATCTGAATAAAGACGTCGTTAACCAATAAACTCCCGTTTAGCGTAAAAAAATAAATGCGGACTGCAAATGCATATTTAGGTTAGTATTTCAATTCGAAATTGTCAAATTATTAATATTTTTACGCAATTGATTGGCGTTTGACGTTTCGGATAGTGAATTCGCGGACAGATCCGCCAGTGTTGCCAGCGTATTTGTTCATTGTTGCCAGTTGTTATTTATTCCTTACTAATATCGGTTCGGCTATCAACAGTGAAACTGTGCTAGGGATATCGATATAAATTCATCGGAAGTTACACCTTTCGATTCGATATCGTAAAGTTATCGATTTCACCATGCTAGAGCCCCTGATGATGCTCGCTGCTTTTGGTGACTTAACAGGGGTGTCCGAGTTCTTTTAGATCTCGGTGACGGCTGCGTCTACACATTCAGCTGCGTGGCGGACAGGATCGCGAGTGGCCAGTTGAGAGAGACCCTCCGACCTCTCCAGCCGCACTCTCTCGACCCAACGCCTTACAGTGTAGTGAACACACTGACCCCAGATTCCTTCCCACCTCTCATACTTAATTGTACTGGAAGAAGAAACTATTTTTAATGTGTGTAATTTATTTTAATTTATGTTATAAATTTGTTCACAGGATGTTGCTCGCTTTTCTTCTGGTCAGTATGGCCACTGCGTGCCTGGCCCAAACACCAGCTGTGGGTAAGTGCCTTTGACTTTTTGAAATAATTGCATGCAGAGCTCGGGGCCAAAAAGGCCCCATTCTCTTTAATCATGAATTTATAATAATGGTTGTTGAAAAAATGGTTTATTTGGTTGTTTGTTAAAGTTTTTTTCCAAGGGCATGTGGGGAGGTTAATCTTTACGGAGCATTTGTTTAGTTTTTTTTTTAATACATGGTACGTACGTTTTCATTTTACCGGGTGAGGCAATTTATTGACGCGTTTTCATTGGTGGGAATTCCCGCATAAAATGTTTTCACGAGACTTAGACGTTTTTTTTTTAATAAGGGGATATCAGAATCTTTGTGGATTTGGGATACCCTTATCCATTTGGGGGCACCCAGGGCTCTGCATATGTATATGGCTTTGTTCTGGAATTTTTGAAGTTATGTGTAAGTGCCTGATCAAATCGGGTCAGACCAAGTATTTTCTAGATAGGGCAAACATTAAAATGAACACCGAAATAAAAATATTAGTTAAACATTTATCAAAAAGAAAGCATATTATCTCACAGTCGAAAAATCGGAAGAAGCATTGCCTTTTACTTTTTGTTGGGACTGTACGGAACAAATTTGTCCTCCATGAAATTCGTCACAATGCTCATTGACTTAGCTTTGGGAAGATTATTTTTCAAACATGTAATTGAGGCAGTTAGAGATATTTTAGGTAGAGGCTTTGTGGAATTTATCATTAATAATTTAATCAGCTATAAGTTTTTAAGCAAGTTACGACATATTATTACGACAACACTTTTGCCACAAAATGAACGATTTTCGCTGATTTCGCATACATTTTCAGTAGCTTGCAAAACAAGTTTCCTCTGGGTTGTTAGGTTCATCTCTATATCTTGTGACGCGACGCTTTTCAGGCTTGTTATTGACCGATAAAATTAACAAATTAAATAATGGGACTTGGCCAATAAATTTGGATTTTTATTTAGACTTTTGAAGCGGGATTCCATTGTGAGTTTACTCTTAGGTGAATTGTGAAATTATGAAATTATTCTTAGGTGGTTGCCAAAACCGAGTTGTTTGGCGATCTGTCCTCTCCACCTATCCTTGCGCGGGGAAAAGGCGGGATGGTTAGTTAGTTAGTCCTGAATATTCTTAACATTTCTTAAAATTAATAGGTTTGACTTTTCTTAACTTTTTAAACAATTCCTAACTTTTCTAAACTTTTCAATTTTGTCATGAAATGGTTGGTTTGTTAGTGAGCCTTCAATATTCTTAACTTTTCTTTAAAATTAATAGGTTTCTTAAAATTGGAAAGTTTTCTTAACTTTTCTTAAATATAATAGGTATTATTGACTTTTCTTAAATGTTCTTAAGGGTAGTCGGTGGTCTAGCCCCCGTAAATTCGACGAGTTTTTACGATTTTTTTTAATGAAAACAGTGCACAATGCTATTCAAACTTTATAGATATACTAGCTTTTCCCCGCGGCTTCGCTCGCATGGTATTACGGGAAATTACTGTAGCGCTTGCACTTATCAATTATCTCCCCCCCACCCCCACCCCCCATCCCCTCCCGCATTCCATATATTCATTCCCTTACATTCAGTTTTCAAACATCTCGCCTACCACCTAAATTTCATAATGCTATAGCTCAAAGAAAAAAAGAATTACTTATCCAATTTTGTTTATTCGTTCGGAATTTATGCGCTTATAAACATTTCGGATGTTTATTTTTATTTAAATAATAATAATAATAAATACTGTATTTATCATTCAGTCTTTATAATCGTTACGAATTATAATTTTAATATAGGAACTCTCGTCTGACATTTATTCCAAGCTTGTCCAAAAAAAAAACGAATTCTAATATTTGAATTTTCTGCAGTAGTAGCCGACCAGTAGACTGAGTACCTACCAGCATAGAGCCCAAAAATATATTAACATTGTTTCCATGGAAAAGATTTTTTTCTGACGTTAGCAAAAACTCGCTTTTGTTAGCGACAGAAAACGTATAACAAATATAATATATTAATATTTCTAATTTCATAACGCCAGAGCTTACCATCATATGCAACCTGTAGTCTGCGCATATAATTTAGCTTTCTATTGGTGAAAGAATTATTAAAGTCTTTATATTGTGTTATGCGTGAAAGCGTCATAAACAAACTCGAGCAGTTTCGCATTTATAATATTAGTATGGATAGTATGGATTAAATCACTTTAAAAGTACACAAAAATATTATTATAAAAAAAAAAAAAAAATTCGTTAGGGAACTGCACTGAAGTTGACCTCCTCATAAATACGGACCTTGATGGTGGGTCCAGTTTTGGCTCTTGATCACTTATCCGTAAACAAAAAAAAAAAACAAAAAAATCTGATCAGTATGAGTATACTTATCGCAGGAACTAGAATAAAAAGTAAATAAAAAAATTACAAAATGGCGCGTTGTTGAAATTTACATACAGAAAACAGACTTTTTTTTAAATTATATTTTGTATGTAAAAAATAATAAGTATTAGACGTAAAAATTTTGTTTTAGTTCCTGCGATAGGTACGGAATAACGTAGTACAATTTGAGATGAATCGGCCTGGTAGTTTTTTTTTTGCCTCACACCATGCAGAAAAAAGTAGTTTTGAAATAAATGAGTTTGAAGTTTCGCCCGGCCCTTTTACCTGCTTCAGCGCTGACCTGTTAAATGGGCTGTAGAACTTTAAATATCGTCAATACCATTACAAACATTTTACGGTATATTCTTGAAGGATTATACTTTCCAAATATCAAAAAAGAAAAAATAAATAAATTCTAGACCACCGACCACCCTCCCCTTAAATTTAAACAAAAATTTCTTAACATTTCTTAATTTTTCTTAACTTTTTTAACTTTTCTTAACTTTTCTGGACTTTTCATAATTTATCTGATTTTTTTAAACTTTTCTTAATTTTGCTTAACTTGTTAAAATTTCTTAACATTTCTCAACCTTTCTAAACATTTCTTAAATTTTCTCAACATTTCTATTTTGTCGTGAACCTTCTAACTCGAGTGTGTGTTTACTTGTAGAGACTTGCATGACTTCCGACAACAGGACTGGCGAGTGTGTGGAGTACTATCTCTGCAATTCGGACAACACTATGATCACAGACGGCTCGGGCATCATAGACATCAGGTACGTGTGACTAGATCTGAATAGCCGGCTTCTTTCCAACGATCGACAGTTGAGAGCAGTTGGATCTCTTGTGCGGTATTAAAAAAAGGGTGTGCTGTTTCACAGATTTTTTATTTACTCGTGGGCTGGTTCTTTCACAGTACTTGGTTAATAACAGAACTTGAATAGAACTTTCACAAACTTTGTTTTACTTTGAAATTTGTTGAATTGTTCAAATTCTGTGAACGAAATCCTTGGCATTTAACGGAGAAACTGACAAAAAACGAAATTATTAAAATTGTGTTGTATATTCCGTGCAATAAAAATAAAAATGTTTGAAAGAGAAAAAACCACGCTTTATATTCAAATCCAAAAGTTAACCGCAAAATAAGTTAAATGTACACCTTTCTGAAACCAAAGTTTCTAATCGCATTTTGAAGAAAAAAAAAAAACTTTGGTGTTTTTAAAATTAATTTGTACTTATGTATTTGGAGACACTAAAAACGACATAGAAGACCAATAAAATATAATTAAATAATTTCAGTCCGCCTCGGCACAGGGGCTGAGGACCTACCAGCAAAGAGCCCACAAATATATCAACACCGTTTCCATGGCAACTATTTGTTTTCTGACATTAACAATAAATCGCTTTTGTTAGCGACAGAAAACGTATGATAAATATAATATATTACATGCAAATTTTTCAAAAACACTAAGACTTATCTGATTCTCTACAATTCACATGTTCGTCCTCACCTGGAATACTGTTCACAGGTTTGGAACCCGCGCTATATTGTTTATGTTAACAGGTTAGAAAGAGTTCAGGAGCGATTTCTCAAATTCCTCAATTTTAAATCATTCAACATATACAACTCTTACGACGAAATCGAGAAACATTTTCGAATCACGGAATTACTCAACAGGAGGCTTGTCGCTGATCAGATGCTCCTGTACAAAATTATTAACTCAAAAGTTGACTGCCCGGATTTGCTAAACAAAATAAATTTCCACACGTCCATTCGATATAGTAGACAAAATACCCTTTTCTATATTGATAAATGCAACACCAATTCCAATCAAAATGAATTTATACAAAGGACATGTAACTACTATAACAACAAATTTGCAAATATAGACACACGTGCTGACGTATTTACTGCTAGTTACTGTCGCTACAGAACTTCACTGTATAACATTCTAGGTGCGAATAACACATGAATTAATTGTATCTAATATTTTTATATTACTTGCGTGGCAACTTTCCCTTATCCCTCTCCTCCCTTACCCTTCCCAACCCAAATCCCTATTTTGCAGTCTATTTCAGTTATAATCACACTTATTTTAATGTTGTGTTTTAGTTTACCATTTGTTGAATTCACATTTGTACTCTTATTATTTTTTTAAATATTCTAGTTTATATTCAGTTAGTCTTGTTTCTAAATACCTATCTGTGAACATTAATAATTGGTCTGTTTTTTATCATCCTCTTATGTTTATTGTATTACTAAGACTGTTAATGTTCCTTAAATAAATAAATAAATAAATTAATATTTATCCCCCGTGTGGAGGACTAAGAAATACAATATTTTTACATTAAATTCATCATTATATTTTGTATGTACAATTATACAGTCGCTAAAAAAATAAAATACAATTGATAAATTTAAAAAAAAAATAATAATAAAAAAAATATATATATTTATTTATATGGGGCGACAAAAAAATTTGCTGACAATAACGTTTATAAAACATTTATTTATCTAATAAAATATGTGTATGTTTTAATTTTTTTTATTATCAGTAATTTTAGTTAGAAAAACGTAGGGTGAGCCATTTTCAAACTTTTTTTTTGCATGAAAAATTTTAAACTTAAAAAATTATATTTATTTCAATTTATGTAATTTAAAAGAGTATTTTATCATCTTTCTAAAACAGTTCTTAGTTTTCGTATGAGTTTAGAAATATTTCATTTATTTGGAATTTATTGCACAGCGAAAATATTTTGACTCTCTGACAAAATATGATCAGATGTTATTGAATTGATGTTACCCAGACACCATCGAAATTATCATTTAATTTTTTGTTTGATTCCAGGGCCGGTGCGGGCGCTTGTGAGGATTATATGGACGTGTGCTGCCTTTCTGACGAGGTGGTTGTGGAGCCAATCACCCCCGCCCCTCCCCCGGTACCGCGTCTCACCGGCTGCGGAGTCAGGAATCCGCAAGGCGTTAACTTCCGCATCCAGGGCGATACTGACGGCGAATCGCAGTTTGGGGAATTCCCTTGGATGGTGGCGATTCTCAAGTAAGACTCCTTTATCCACTCCCGCGTTCGGGATTTCTAGGCATCCGATTTTGAAATTTCCCGTCTTCATAAAAAAATCATATCTTCGTAATTTAATACGGAGACGCATTCGTAAAGGTAGTCAGCTAGGCCCGGTATTGTTCCTCATTTTCATCAATGATATAGCCAATTGCTTCAACGATGTCGAGGTATTGCTCTTTGCTGACGACATCAAGCTATACAAGAAAATAACTGATAAATCATTGCCATATACTACAGTCAAATATTAGTAAGTTTAAAGATTGGTGCATTCAAAATAATTTATTTTTAAATGTAGAAAAGTGCAAAACCTTGACTTTCTTCAGAAATGAAAATCCGGTTTTATTCGAATACTCCGTTAATAACACAGCTTTAGAAAGAGTTACAGAAATGAGGGATCTGGGAATTATTTTGGACAAAAACAAAGTTTCGCCAATCATATCCATCAAATTGTGAACAAAGGTTTGAAAACACTAGGCTTCGTATTACGAACAACTAAAAACTTTAATTCCTTACAAGCCATTAAACAAATATACGTATCTCTAGTTAGAAGCCTAATCGAATAACACTCAGTAGTTTGGTCTCCAACTTACAAAATTCACATTAATAGCATTGAGCGAATTCAAAAAAAAATTCTGGGTTTTATCAATTTTAAATTAAATATCCCAGTAGAAGACTTAAAATACGATTACTTATTAAATACTCTAAACATACATACATTAGAAGACAGACGTAAAAAAAAACAACTAAACATTTTTATTCAAAATACTTAACTCCCAAATTCGACTGTTTTGAACTCTTGCAACTCATTAACTTACGAACACCCACAGTAACAACACGACAAAATACAATATTCTACAGCAGCGCTCATAAGCGCCTTCACACCACGGGAAATAAGTACTTGGGTGATGTTGACATTTTCAATATCAACTTGGCGAGTTTTGTGGATCATCTAAAACATTTATTTCAAAACTATTACTAACATCTTGTAAACCTATAAAATAGCTGTATTTTTCTGTTTTTGTTTATATATTTGTATGACTTGTTGTACGACTTTTATGAAATGTAGTTTTATTTTTATTATTTCCTAAGTTTCAAAGTATCTGTCAAATTAAAATTACACTACAAATCATGTAAAAGTCCTCTTGGCGTTAAATAAATAAATAAATAAAAACAAATTATACATATATTAAATTAATTTGGATAAGAAACGTTGGCGAAGTGGGTGACGATATTGCAGATTCCTTGGCAAAACAAGGAGCGCCCAACCCTATTGTTACTCTCGTAAACCACATCCCCTATCTGACATTTTTTCCATCATCAAAGATAGATCCTGCAATGTTTGGGCAGAGTATTGGTACTTTGCTAGTCAATCCAAGGGAGCCTGCTACGCCTTATTGTTAATCCTTCATTATACATTCGAATTTATTAAAATAATTATGAACATAATAATAAGGTCTCGTTGCTCGCAATAGAAGTATTTGTTGAAAAACAAGAATGTTGAGAATAAATTCACCAATACAACCAAACGCGTGTTAGTACCTCATAATCATCATCATCATCATCATTTTCGTCCCCTTATCCTTTTCGGGTCGGGGACCCATTGCATCGATAAGGCTCCTCAATACGTCCCTGTCTTGAGCTGACTAGCCTCCGTCCATGGCAGTCCCATCCTCTCCTCACACAGTTTGTGGAGTTGCCTCGCCCAGCTGTGTCTGGGGCGGCCCACTGGACGTCTACCCTCTGGAATCGCACTTTGTATCTTCCTCCGAATTCGGTCATCAGGCATTTTTAGTACATGCCCAAGCCACCTCAGTTGCGATTTTTCTATGAAGAGTAGCAGTGGTTCAATGTTTAGATCGTCTCGGATCGTCGAGTTTCTTATATGATCCCATTTCGTAACTCCTGCCACTCCTCTCAAGTACCTCATTTCGGCAGCTTGGACTCTAGAGCGCGTTCGTTCGCTTAGCATCCATATCTGGTGGTCGTAGGTGAGCGTCGGGTGATATACCGTTTCGAACACTGCCATCTTTGTGTTGGTACTGAGCTCGGCTTTCCTTATCACTGAGCTGTAGAGAGGACGCAATACACCGCTTGCCGCATTAATTCTTCGATCAATTTCTCCGTCTTGCCGTCCATCGCCGGAAAATTCAACCCCGAGGTATTTGAATCTGTCCACCCGTTTCGGCTGAGTCTCATTAGCGAGTATGTTAGTACCTAAGTCATGTATTTTCAATAAAACGATTCCACTTGCATTTGGGCAAGCAGAATATAAAAGCGGTGACTCACGTCGTTGCGTCTCATATATGCGAGTGCGCACGATGGAAGCCCAGTCGTGTTTTTACTTTGAAGGTATTGTGTCGTCACCAACTTGGCGTGAAGGGGTTGTCAATTGAATAATTATTTTTGGTCAATTATTATTTATTTTTTATTTGGTGTGCTCGATTTTTTTTAATGTAGTTTTGATCTTTAAGCAGGGCCTCGGGCAGCCCGTTACCATTTGATTGACGGACCGGAGGTTGGGGACCACTGCTTTAGATCACATAATTTTTGGTTGTTACATATTTGAATATTTGGGTTTCCTTGCAATTGTTACTAAGTTGTCCATGACTGTCAAATTTCTAATTATTTTCCAGTAGGCTTAGTTACCTAGGGTTTGTAGCCTTACTTTAATATTGTTCGGGGAAAAACCTTACAAGTATTATGCATTATTTGACCTAATTTTTATTGTTGTCAAATCGTTATTATATATGTTTTTTTTTTCTCATTCATCTCATCTTGTTCTTCCAGGGCAGATCCCAAGAATCCGGAGAAGATAAACGGCTACCAGTGCGGAGGATCCCTGATCCACCCCAGCGTGGTGCTGACAGCCGCCCACTGCGTCCTCAACGGCAAGAGGCCCCTCCCCGTCTCTCAGCTGAAGATCAGGGCAGGAGAGTGGGACACGCAGAACAGGAAGGAGATACTCCCTCATCAGGACAGGGCCATCGCCAGCATAGTGTCGCATAATCATTACTTGCCAGGTAAATTATGATATTTAGATAGACATAACAGTTGATCTGCAGACAGTTTTTGGGAGGCGGGAATGGGTGCCGTCGCCCCGGGAACCTTTATTGGATAACCAACAACGCTACCATAGTTCACCTCAAGTGTTTCTCTACGTTTGGTGATTTAGCAGAGGTGCCCGGGTTCATGGGGTGAGGTGGATGACCACGACACACTGAATCCCAAATTCCTACCCACACCTTAAACCCTTTTCCTTCGCAGAATTCTCCTCCATTTCCTTTCCTTAAAAAAACCCTCAACACAGCATCCCCAAAGATGACATAGGCCCTGAGGGAGATTATTTTCCTCAGGGCCTCCTGTGTGGAGCTCATGTAAAAAAAAAAGTTGGCCCTTCGGCATATTTATATACGATGACCGGACAACTCGGAATGAAACCAAATCAGAACCATCTCAGATGAGTCATTTAGAGTAACAAAAAAATATAAATAAAAAATTGGTTAAATAGGTTACGTTAGGTTAGGGTTATCGGCTGATTTAAAAATATTTTTTCTTAGCTTTTAATGACTTTTCAAGGAGGTGTTGAGTTGACTTTATTCTCAGTTGGCATGGAACCTTTATATACAAGGTTGCGCAAAAGTCATCACCCTCTCGAAAGATGCTGTAATTTTTGCATATGGCGGCATATGTCAGTTCTGCTTTGACATTTGTGAAATACAAAGTACACGTCAACAAGACATGAATCGCTATACTCCTCAAGAACGTGGAATAATCGCCAAAACGAGGGTTTCGATGAAAGATCGCCCAATTTAACGGTTCCAGACTTCTTTCTGTGGGGTTTCTTGAAGTCACGAGTCTATGTCAACAAGCTTCAGACTCTTGAAGCCCTCAAAGAGAATATCCATCAAGAATGCGAGAACCTATCGCCGGAAGTTCTGGAAAGAGTGATTTAAAATGCCATAAATATGGTCTTTATATGGCCATAATATGGTTTCTTATATTACATTATAGTTAATTCATGACAAAACATTTTTTTTAGTGGTTTACGCTTATATTTTTTGTCATGTAAATAATAATTTTATTTTAATTCCAATACATATAAAATCTAAAAAAAGCTTCAATTTATCCGTAGCATATTTTTTTATGTTCATACTGTAAACCGATTCGTCGTAAAGATTAATCTAAATAGGATTTCACGTATAGCTTCTTCTTTATGGAAACTTAATTATTCTTACATGAAACTAAAGAAAACGGTTTATCATCAATCTGTCTAATAAATATTTTTTTGTTACAAGTAATTTTAGTTAGAAAAAACTAAAGGTGAACCATATTTATAGCTTTTTTATGTTTGCTTTCAAAATTTTAATAATCAAAAAATGATTTCTTTACTTCTAATAATTTAATGTGCAAGCCTATTTCATCGCTTTTCAAAAACAGTTTTTAGTTTTAGGGTATGTTCATAAAAGTTCCTTTTATTTAGATTTTATTGCGAAATGGAAATACTCTGACCAGCTGAAAGAATATGCCTAAGATGTGATAATTTACTCCTTGATCTGAATTTATTAACGACATCTAACCCTAATTTCCAGGTAACTACTTCCATGACATCGCCCTGCTGTTCTTGACTGAGCCAGTTCAGCTTGCGGATCACATTGGAGTGGTGTGTCTGCCCCCCGAAGCCAAGAATGCGCCCCCTGCACGCTGTTTCGCCTCTGGCTGGGGCAAGGACCTGTTTGGGAAGGAGGGGCGCTACCAGGTCATCCTGAAGAAGGTAGTTTATATTTGCTGACTTCTTTTACCATTAGATATGTACTCTCTCAGTAATCCGCCGCTAGGTTATTGAAGTGAAGCTTCTTTAGCGGCGTTAGTGATTCGGAATTTGGATTAAACTGAAATTACGCATTAGCACCTGCAAAGCATCACACTGCACTCGTTGGCCGATTTGATTGTGATGTCACTTTTAAAGGCTCCTAGAGATATAAAACGGAAATGACGCTAGGCCCTGGGTCTGCGCTCATTGGCTGCTTTGATTATGACCTCACTTTTCAAGGCTTGAGATTGTTTTGGTAAAGTTTCGCTACTACCGTGTGTGAACTACGCTCATATTTTTTTTGACAATTACCACTGTAATCCGATGTTATTTTTACTAGTTAAAAGCACCACATTACGTGGAACGTTTGCGCGGCCCTTTTCAGCCTGTTTCATACAAATCTTGAATTTGGATTTAAGATCAAAATACCCAACCAAACTGATTTGTAATCAAAAGGTATATCACATATCCAGTAAGGATGTGAGCTACTTTATTTATTTTTGCTTTAAATTATAAGATATAGGCCATCAAATATTTTAGTGTTTCACGATTTTAGAGGCAACTCGGGCAATTATTTGTGAGTAAATGAAAAACAATAAAAAAATTATTTTACTATTTTTATTGCTGCATGCATTATATTGCATTTTACCAGCTGCATGGCAGGTCGGATCGGGAGAGAATGGCAGTGGGAGTGGGACACACTGACCTCCAGATTCCTACCCACACCTCCCTGGCCGGACTCTCTCAAACCATCGCCTTGCACCGCAGTTGCAGTAACGAATTCACACTCCTGGACACACTACCCCTTAGATTCTTACCAACCTTTTTCCTTGCCAGAAGGCTGTCAAACAATTTGCTGACCTCTGTGTTTCCTCCCTCTTACAACATGGGTCTCTTCAAGACCCATGTCATTCCTTCGTTCCCTTAAAATAACCCTATTCACACCACCCCCAAAGACAACAGTGACTCTGAGTGAATGTATTTTCTGCGGGGTCTCATATGTGGAGTTATCGCGCGGCAGTCTCAAAAATGAATCACAATTATCTTACAAATGAATTTATTTGTTTCCAGATAGAGTTGCCAATCGTGGAGCGCGCTGCCTGTGTGGCTGCATTGAGGAAGACAAGGTTGGGCAAGGAATTTGAGCTCCACCGCACTTTCATCTGTGCCGGCGGAGAGGCTGGCAAGGACACTTGTAGGGGGGACGGTGGCAGCCCGCTGGTGTGCCCCATGCCCGTAAGTTAACTACCTACCTAACCTAATATAATCTAACCTAACTTAACCTAACCATAAAAGCTGGTTCACAGCTATCAAATATAAAAGATCATAGCACGCCAAATAACGCTTTCCATACAATCCCTTCAGACCGTTCACACCTAAGCGTTTTTAAGCGCAGATCAATCATAGACAATACACATCTCAGACGTAACCGCTCCAGAAGCAATATACGAGAAGATAAGTCTCCCCTTCTCCGACTCAAGGCCCGTTTATATTAGGAATAGTCTGTAATCCGTCTTCGATAAGCCCTAGGCCGTAGAAGTTGGAAGATAGGAAACCTGTGTAACCGTTTATAATAGATGGCAATAATCTGTTATTTTTTTCCATAACCGAAAAGATGGTTCAACTTTATCTTTTACGGTTATGGATTACAGAAAGATTAGATATGTGCTGAGATTTATGTATTTTCAATCAATACTCTATGGTATCTACAATTCAATTTAGAATAATAATATTTTTGTGAAAAAATATTCACGGGGAGTTAATAAATACTTTACCGAATTTAAATTTATATTCGCTGAAGACGAAAGTGATCTAATAAATAGTAATGAACATTTCTTATAATCTAATTTAATCTCCCGGTTGACAGTTGACATAGACAAGTGATAGCAGCATTGTCACTTCTACGGGCATATTCTATTCTATTCCTATTCCAATTATATGGCCATCTAAAATATTACGGATTACGGATTACGGCCCCGGCCTATTTTTATCGCTTATTCTTATTATAAACGGGCCTTAAAACAGAAGAGGGGTTCATTGTAATTACGGAGCTGCCTAGACCCGTGGATGACAGATATCAAGTTGACAGATTTCAGTACAAAAAATGTGCATTCCGTTACCGCTCCCTAATTCAACTGACCCCCTTTCCTACCACAGGAAGAAATATTTGATAGCCTCGTGTGAAAGCACAAAAGATAAGCGCTCGCGATTCAACAGATATATGCTCGCAGGTTTATAGCTCTCAGCTTTAACTTCATAATATAACGTAACTAGGATATAAAGTGTTGTGTTCACACAAACAGTTTTTCGACTCGTCTTGGAAGGAGATTACTTCTTTGGGAAATAATAGAGTTCTTTCTGTTGAGGCGGCGCTTCTCGGCTGAAAAAGAAGAAGATGGAGAGATATGTAATTACGAATGTTGGACAGAGCGCGCTAATATTTTAAGTGATGAAATAGCAGCGAAAATTGCGAAAAAACTTAATAAAACATGACTCGTTTGAAATAGAGCAAAAATCTCGTGGAAGGTATCTTAAGTATCAGTTAAAGAAACATTGTGAATTTTTTCACAAATATAACCTGTAAAATAAAAGAAATAGACTTGTTTTTAATAATTTTCGGAGCATATTTTGCGATTTTTTTCTACTGAGGGAATTTCATATAATTTGCGTTCCGGCGTGATACATATCTATATATTATCTTAAAAAATAACATATTTTTTTAAGAGCTTAAAAACTTCAAATGTTTAAGGGAGATATGTAAGAAATCGGTCGAATTCGGATAGCGGCAGCTTAAGTTGTGACTGCGAGTAGTCGGCCTAACTGGAAGCTAGCTAAATGAGACCTGATTCCCACCGTATTTTGTGGAAGCTGTTGCGCCTCGGCCCCCGTCCCTCTGGAGTACTAACCTCTAACTTGCCCAAAATCTAGCCGCCATCTTGCTAGATTTTGGGCAAGCTCTTAGCACTGCCCTCTATGAGCGAATCTGGAAAGTTCTTAGCTAACTCATCTCTCTAACATAAACTAAGTAACATTTAAAATGGTCTGAACACATTAGTGAAATAATCTATTTATACAGGGTGCTAAGGGACATACTTGACTAACTTACCAGTGATTCCTGACACTATTTGGAGTAAAAAAAGCAAATGAAATTTTGGTCTCCGGTGACTTTTTAAGATATTTTTTTATTATTTTCAGAAATTTTTTTCTTCAAAATCAAACAATTTTTTTTCTTCCACGTGTTGTCACTGGTCACTTGGCCGAGTAATGAACGAACCCAATCTGTACAATATTTACTGACTTTTATGTTTTTTATTGAACCAAAAATTCATTTACATGTTTTACTTCAAATCACTGGTTAAAGTAAATCAAGTGTGTCCCTTAAAACCCAGAATATTGTATAAAATGCATTTTCAAAATGTTTTTTATTTAATTTTTTGTTTTCTAATACTCTTGTAGTCTCTGCATCATGCAGTAAATCATGTAAAACATATAAAAGCCCATCAGGGCGTTTATAATTCTAAAAAAAAAATTACTTACACATAAATTATACTAGCTGGTCCCCGGCATGCGTTGCAATGCCATTCAAAGAAATAAATAAATTCTCCCTGCGTGTCCTTTCCCGTCTGTCCCCATTCGTCTCTTCCCTCTCCGCGAACCCCACTTCCCCTGTTCCCCTTCCCCTTGCCTTTCCATCCTGCCACTAAAATATATGAAATACACACATTTTCATTTGTACAAATTTCATAACCCCAGAGCTTACCATTATATACATTCTATGTAACTTGCTGATCATGTAGATTTCTATTGCTGAAAGAATTTTTAAAATCCGTTCAGTGGTTTAGGCGTGAAAGCGTAACAAACAAACACACGCACTTTCGCATTTATAATATTAGTATAGATGTGAGGGAAGACCGGCGAGGACACAGCGAGGTTCACTTGCAAAAGTCACAATTTAATAAAAATTAACATGTTTTTAACCACTTTGCAGGAGGCACCAGAACGCTACATGCAATCCGGCATCGTTGCCTGGGGAATCGGCTGTGGAGAAGACAAGACTCCTGGAGTATATGTAAACGTGGCAACGCTGCGGCCCTGGATCGACGATCAGCTATACATAAAAAATATTGACATGGATGGTCTCTCTCCATAAACAAGTCCTTAAGTACTTAATAAGTACTTAATAAGCACTTAACAATCATATGACAAGCATTTTATACATGAATGAAAATAATGAATATTTTTTCTTTACAATAAATTACTTATTTCTTATTTTTATACAACTGGAATAAAATTTTAAAATAACAATTTAAAACATTGATTGTTTCATTTAACTATGTAAAGAAAAATATTAAAATCAAATAAGGCGTTGTTATTTCAATTTTCTCTCTGCAACGTACGTGGATTGCAGATTTTTTGAGGGAGAGGTCAATTCAGACGGTTGTTGATGGTTTCACCTCTTCCTCGCATCCGATAAATGGCGGCGTCCCACAGGGATCGGTTCTGTCTCCGACTTTGTTTTTGTTGCACATCAATGACCTTTTGTCGTGTGCACCAATTCATTGTTACGCGGATGACAGTACAGTCCATGATGGCTTTTTGTTTGACAAGCCCCCAAAGGGCACACAAACTCCAATGGCTCGGAGGGCTTTGAAGCAAAGAATGGACGGTTACCTCGAGAGAGTTTTCTCTTGGGGTAAGAATAACCTCGTCGAATTCAATTTTTCAAAGACCCAATCATGTCTTATTACGCTAAAAGGGATCGAAATGAAAATCTAGTCTCCTTCAATGGAAGCAATCTTCCGAACAGACCTTCCATTGATATGCTTGGTGTAACTATAAGTGACCAGCCCAGGTATGGGGGCTCCATCGAAGCCAGAGTAAAGTTAGCCTCTCAAAAGCTGTGCGTACTGTACAGGGCCCACAGATACTACGCAACTGCTAACCCTGTACAAATCGCAAGGGCGCCCCACGGTTGAATTTGGCAGCCACCTCTGGTCTGGAGCTCCAAAATACTTGAAAAATACCCTCGACTAAATTATTTTCATCAAGGCTTCCTGTGTGGAGTTAATGTAAATAAAAAGTATCCTAAGATACGAAATTAAGATTGAGTAAAGAGTTAAGATACTTTGCAGAGAGAAAAGTTGAGAAAAGAGTTGTAGCGTATCTTAAGATACATTGCAGAGAGAAAAGTTGAGAAAAGAGTTGCAGCGTATCTTAAGATACGTTGCAGAGAGAAAAGTTGAGAAAAGAGTTGCAACGAATCTTAAGATATTAATAATTGTTTTTGTGTTCAATTCGTACAACTCTATTTATTTTTTTTTAAATTTAATTAAAATTAAATTTAATAATGTTATTATCAAATTCTGCAAGTATTTTAGAATGCATTTTTGTTACAGCTGTTTCGGCTTACAAGACCATTTTCAGACTGTGATTGAACCACTTTGAGACGACATATTTATACAAACCTTAATGTTAATTTTTGATGGTGTCTAAATTGATTTATTATCGGTTAAACCAATTTGCTGAGAAACTAAATAGAGACAGCAGATACTCCATTATATGGGAGATCTGTTTTCCCTCACTAAGTGTTAGGGTTCCCTTAATTGTTTAATAATCAATTTACGGCTATGACTATTCTTCAAAATTCGCAGAACATCGCTTAGTGAATAATCACGTTCCACTTAAAAACAACAAACCTAAACCATTACATATAGAAAGGAAGGGTCTTAGATCAAATTTGCTTGAACAATTAATAAAGTACGGAAAATTACACATTCCCCACTACTTAGTATGTTTACAAAAGCCTAACAATATAAATAACTTAAATGAGTCATAGCAGTAAAATAATTATTAAACAATTAAGGAAACCCTAACACTTAGTGCGGGAAAACAGATTTCCCACATAATAGAGTATCTACTATTTAGTTTCTCAGCAAATTGGTTTAGCCGGTAATAAATCAATTTAAACACCTTTAAAAATTAACATTAAGATTCTTATAAATATGTCTTCTCAAAGTGGTTCAACCACAGCTCGAAAATGGTCTTGTAAACCGAATCAGCTGTAACAAAAAACATTCTTAAATAATTGTCGAACTTGATAATAACATTATCAAATTTAATTTTAGTTAAATTTTAAAAAATTAAATGGTATCTTCAGATACGTTGCAAAGAGAAAAGAGTTGCAACGTATTATCTTAAGATACGTTGCAGAGAGAAAAGTTGAGAAAAGAGTTGCAACGTTTCTTAACCCTCTTGAATAATAAGAAAATAATATCTATAAACTTTTGCCAAGGTTTGTGTGCAAAATTCGCGGTTGCTCATTATTGATATCCCATTTTAGTTAATGATCAACAGTTAAGTCTAGATGTATTATGGTTTAATATTATCCGCATGATCAATTTTATCACAAGCACAGAATGTGTTATTTGAGGAAGTATTGGTGTAGGGGTGAAGATGTAGTTGTTGATGGCTGTGTGGTTGACCAGCCTGTGTTATGCTGAAAGTTAAGTATTTTGTTTTAGAAATATTGAGTGTTGGTAGATTTTTTTGTAGCCATTTATTTGCTTCAATCATCCCTGTTTATATTTTAAGCTGTTTGTTTCTTTCAAATTTATATTAATAAATAACAAATATGGACAATGTAACATTTCTCAGAAAGAGCGATTGTAATCCCGTCATACGGTTTCTCCAAAAAAATTAGGAAAATGCGTAATTTTGGAAAAATACATGCAAAATTTAAAAAAATATATATGATTACCTTCGATCCGTGTTGCAGCAACTAAAAAAACGGTATCTGAGCACTGATGTATTCAGAAGATTGGCACACAATCTCCCTAACCCAAGTCTCGATACAGATTGAAGACTACCAACTCATTGTAACGATGATTGGGGTCCGCGCTTTGCCGGAGGCCTCCGAGGAGTTCTTCCTTTTAAAAGAACTCGAGTTCTAGGAGTAGTCCCAGGTTCTGAGTTCTTAACCAGAACTGGGTACTGAGAGCCGTGTCGGGTGCCGAGTTGCACGTTCCGACCCCAAACCCGGACCCAGACCCTAATTGCCGAGGGCTGGATAGAGGAATTCGGGTTCAACTCCGGGTCCGAGTTCTCTGGGAGTAGTCTTCTTCTTTTTTTGTATGGTGGAGGGATCAGACGGGGACATCTAGGTCTGCGAACCGGTCTAAGTCCTCAGGCGTCGCCCTGTTGACCTCATCAATCCCGTCGGTGAATGGAAGTTCGATGGTATGCACCACACCGTATTCACTCTGAGCTGACTCTTTAAGGCCCCATTGATGCGTTGTGTGGGCGCAACGGCTATGGGAGCACCTTATCGTATTGATGGCAGACCAGAGTTTACGAGGCAATGAGAACCCAGGCTGTATCAGAAGTAAATGATTAGAAGCATTCGGTTCCAAATCGGATCTGAGATCTCTGGGAGTAGTTGACTAGAGTCCAGGTCTGGGAACTCTGCGTTGATTTGAAAAAGGAGTAGGAGTGAGATCTGCTTCCCGCAAAGGACTCGAGTTCAAGAACTCACTTCGGCTGAACCTACACATCACTAACTCACTGAACTGGCGCATGAGTCACTGTTCAAAGTTAGTCCCAGTTGAGACTGTTAGCTTTTTGTTTTTCTGTGTCTTGTTCTCTTTCATATTTTCGTACAGATTATTAGTGTTATCTTCTTCTTAAAATTATATTTTTTATTCGCCTGGCAAGGAAATTATCATAATATTAACCTCCCGTTTCGTCAAGATACTACATATATTTTCATATTTTATATTTTTTGTTGAAGTGAAAATTATTTCCGATTTTCAAGACGTAGTAGGTTTCTACGGTCTTTATTTATGAGAAAGTCCAATGTCATTTTATTTATTGTGAAGATCACAAGGCAAACAATAACACTCACAACAGATCACAAGGCTAACAATTCTAATGTAAATGACGATAAGAATTATAATCCCATTTAACACTAACCGCCTCTTTTGTTTTATTCAAGAAAAACATCCCTAAAAAACGTGTTCTATTGTGAAGTTCAGGCACAAAAATTTAAATGTTTTGAGATTGTTTTCTAAAGAATTTGATTTTCCACACTATGCAATAAAATTACAACCGAAAAGAGGTTCGTAAGAAGGAGATTTTGAACTTTAAAGTAGTTTTTAAAGGCATGAATTTTTATTTTTTTCTGGGATAAAAATAATATTTTTTTAAATACTCGATTGCTTCAAAGGTAAATATGTGTTCTACTCTGAATATTTAATTAAAGCATCTGAAGTATTTCTAAGCAATCTAAATTTCAAATAAAAGTATAAAATCAAAGAATGTTTTCGTATTTCTTCATTGAGTATTTTTACAATAACATTAGTGAGAAAAAACATTTCCCTAAATACAAGTAGCCTGGGAAAAATATATAAGACAGGTATACCTATTACATATTTTTTTTAAAAACATATAAATATAATATCTTGTAAGATGGTATAGTGTCAAAAGGCATGTAAATTATCAAGAAAATTGTGTCCGTCGGTGTATCTCCGTTGATAAAAATGTACATAATGGATGTATTTTATCCACTGGAGCGATCGCGCGATAAAACATTTTTCCCTCCGATTGCTCGCTGTTTTTTTGTGACGATTTTGAAAATTTTCCGCCCACATTAAAAAAATCATACCTCCGAATTTTCATATGAAGACATAAAAACTGATTACAGTTCTACATAGCCAATGAATTTACCTATATTTTACTAATTTTCTTATATTTTTAGAATTGATAGATAAATAATTAAAAAATCTTTAACTTTATAAATGCGCAAAATTTGTGTTGTAGTGATTTGAAATCGCCGCCAGTGGCAGTTTTAAATATCTATTTTGAATATTTTCTACGTTTCTATGTTCTCTATGGCCTGTTCGATAACCACAGATGCAAAAATAAACTCAGAAAACGATTTTTTTACATGCTAATGTCTGATTAAAAGTTTACTTCGAAAATTATTTTAGAATTTTAGTGCGTGACGATGTCAAAATTGAATTCACTAAATTATACTATTTAATAAATTTAACACAAAAAACTGGCATTACATTAGGAAGATACATCAATTGCCTACAATTAACCATGAGAATAATTGCCGTGTTTGGTTTATTTGAATCATTTGATGAATTATACAGATTACCTTTTTCACAATATTAAAATCATGGTGCTTCTTTTTGAACGATTGTGATTTAGAACTAGAAATTTTTATCCTTGTTTTTATATTACGTGATAAAACAAGAAACAAGGTTTAAAATAAAACATATATCATAGATATACACATTGCCAATATTTCAGCGTGATAGTTTGAAAGTTGATGAAATCGTGTCGCCATTTGTCAATTTTCGACAAAAATGTCATTGACAAGCGACATAATGGTCAATGCACACAGGGTCTCTCATGACCACGTAAAATGATGATGATGATAAAACCGTATATATCAAACCTTTTGTAGGAGTGTCTTTTGGCAAAATAAAACCATAATTATTATTTTATTTCTAAAAGCTGGATATCGAAAAAAATGGGGAGGAAAATAATTGATGTAACAAATTAATGATTTATTTATTTATTTAAGCCCTAATAGGCTTTTACAAATTAAATTAATATTAGAGTTGCATAGTTACATTGGAAAAACAGTATATTGATTGAAACATTGTTTACACCCTTCGTCATAATAAAAATGTATTCAATTTATATTGGTTTTTCTCATAATTAAAGTAAATCAATACATAATATCATTGTGCCTCGCTCTAGAGTGATACTCTCAGTATCGCCCTGGTGAGACCACCATTCAGAATTGAACATTGCTTGAAATGACTTAGTTATGTTTAGTGACTAGATCTGAAAAAGCCTCTTTACAGAATAATTGACAAAATATAATTAACTAACTAACTAACCATCACGCCGTTTCCCCGCAGGGGTAGGCAGAGGACAGACCGCCAAACAACTCGATCTTGGCACACACTCCTTGCTTCGTTCACATTCATACATCGTCTCATACATGCTCTTCTATTATTCTGACTCTTGACATCGCCCGATTCAAGTATCTGATTCACTTGGTCGTGCCATGTCTTCCTCGGGCGTCCCCGACTTCGTCTACCATTCACATTTGCGTCACATATTCTCCTTATACTCCTTTCCTCATTCATTCGCTCTACATGCCCAAACCATCTGAGCGTCCCTTTCTTAATCTTACACATAACGCTTACATCAGCCTTGCATTCTTTGCGGATCTCCACATTTATGTGTGACGTATGTGTGGTAAAACCATACATGGTTTTACCACACATACGTCTCAGGGATCTCATTTCTACAGCATTCAGTCTACTTTCATCCTTTCTCTGCCAGTTCCATGCCTCACTGCCATACATCAGGGTAGGTACCAGCACTCCATTATGGACGGCTAGCTTCGCTTATTTTGACAGATTTTTGTTGGCGCCTCCGGCGTTCAGTCCTCCATTAATGGAGTTACCGGTATTTACCCGTCTTTCGATATCTCTATCAGTCTTTCCATCTCTCGTAAACATACTTCCCAAATATACAAACACTCATCCACCTGCTCCAAGTATTCGTCATTCACAACTATGTGGCACATTGTTTTCGTACTCTCTCTTTCAAATACCATCACTTTAGACTTACTTACATTCATCATTAACTCATTCTTCATACATACTTCGTTCATCCTAGACACGAACGACTGTAGATCTTCCATACTGTTAGAAATCAGCACCGCATCATCAGCATACAACAGGCAACATACTTCCAGATCACTCAATTTCGCAAAATATAATTAAGACATAAAAATAAAACAAGTTATTATTTAATGGGTACAATAAACAGGGAAAAATGAGAATACCTGTGCATTTTTTAACACGCACATTTCAATGATCAGAATTGAAATATACGTATTAAATGTCCACCGAACCTTATCAGATAGAAGCGAAAGTCGAACCTTTGAGGACAACTTAACATGAGGTGTGAGTATGCGGAAAGAAGGGTCTTAATGTTCAAACAAAGTTAATTAAATTTATTAATTAGAATTTCACAACTAAAAAACAAGAAAAGAAAAAAATTGAAATTAAAAAAAACCCTCAGCAATTCAATACTGTAGTGTGATATGGCTTCATGCAATCACAGCATAAAGCCACATCACACACATCACACTTTGTGAGGGTCCTTTTAAAAATGTTATTTAAATTGCACCACGCACATTTCACTTTTTTCCCACTACGGACCACGAAGTGGTTGTCTTTCAGGATAGGTCGCAGAGCCTTTCCTTCAGCTATTAGGCTAATGGTCCTTACAGTCGTATCAATTCGACTACGACAGAACAGCTGGAGGAGATCCTCCGCAACCTCACTCCTGAAGTTTCGGTGCAAAATGCATTTATTTTCCTTGTGGAGCTTTGAGCTGTACATTATATACGCATTCTGCACCGAAAAATTTAGTAGTCTCCTGAAAAGTTTCTTGTACCAGACCAGGTTTCGCTGTCGTTCAATGGGGAAGCCTGCCAAAAGCTGATCTTTTCGGTCAACTCCCCCCATTAATCTGTTATAGTCAAGTACACGCTCGTGTTTGTATTTAGTGGTACCAAATTTTTGAGCTGACCCGATTTCTGCCGAATGGTAGGTAGACAACATACTTATCACGTTTTTGTCCACCCAAACCAAAATATTGATGTCCCCGCAGTTCGAGTACCCCATCTCACCTTCCCTCAGTGATTTTCGGACATTGGGCTTCAATGCAGAGGGCACAAATTCTCGGTTTAACCGCAATGTGCCCATGCAGTCCATCCCATTTCTTTTGAGGCATCGCGCTAATAATGGGCTATTATAAAAATTGTCCATTATTAGCGTATACCCCTTGTTAAACAGAGGGCTGGCCAGGTCGTATACTATCTTTGCAGTGGCCCCAACTGGGCAGATATCGTGACCGCCCGAAAAGTTGGCCCGTGACATGTCTTTCGTCATGTCTTCCGTCATGTCTTCTGTCATGTCTTCCGTTATGTCATTAGAAGAAAACGATTATAATCCATGGCTTGGCTGAAATAAGGCATGGCGGTGATTGTTTTTGAAAAGAAGTAGCCTTTTTCAACGGGAAGGGGACAAATACCTTGATGCATTAAAATTGCCAAGAATACGTACACTTCTTCTTTATTCGTGGGAGCCCGTTTATTGGTACGCGCATGGCGCTGAAATTGTTTTTTGCAATGCATTGATCTGCATACCCGTTGGTCTCTCTCGCGATTAGTTCAACGAAATCTGCGTTGAAGATTTTTAAAAAGGCATCCACAGGTTTGCCCATTTCGTCGGTATTGAAGGTTGGTCCTGGCATCTGTGTACCTGTGAAAGTCTCCCTTATACCAGTAAAACGTGAGACCTTGCTGGACCAATCGAAAGAGTAACCATCAGGCGGCAGAATCGAACACATTGCCTCACGATCTAACTGGTCTTGTCTACTAAAGTCTATGGCCGTTAGTGGAATAGGTGAAACGTTGTTAATATTATTATAAGGTATCGGTGGCATGCACAAGGCATCCTCAACGCCCTCTTGGTGGTCGACGTCGCTTGCCTCGTCGTCCACGTCGCTCGTTCTGTCCATTTCTGAAACAACAGAAAACCCAAATTAATTTTAAAGTGTCTGTATTACGATTACCTACTGCCTCTGGTAAAACGTTTCAAAATAATTAACTCTTGGTACGATCAAGTTAATCAAATACGAGGTTTGTTCAAAAAGTAACGGGAATTTTAAAATTTAAGATTGAAGATGACGAACGCCCCGGATGCCCCAGCGCATCAACAAACCGATGAAATCGTGGAAAAAATAAAAGAAATGGTTATGAACGAAAAGAGTGTGTGTGCCAAGACCAAGTTGTCTGGCGGTTCGTCCTCTCTGAGAAATGGCGTGAAGGTAAGTTAGATAGTTTAATAACTCACGTTTCCCGGTACTGACTCTTCTTGATAGAGAGCTGCCTCGTCCACGTTGCTGGTTCTGCCCATGTCTGACTCTGAAATAATAGAAAACACAAATTTACAGTAGAATTCGGATATAATGACTTTGCATATAACTGCCTACCGTTTTAAGCGACGATAATGTAAACTCAAGTTAGGTTTCATAGCTTTTAGTAGGAAAACGTATACGTTTAGTATGACTCCGTTTTAAGCAACCCATTTTAATGACAATTCGTCAGGTTAGAATGACATGCAGTGTTTTGTTTACAAAACCCACGCACCAATACCTCACCGCCCCGCGCCTCGCTTGTGACTAGAAAGCTCGACACAATGATTTCCGTGAAGTGAAAGTGTTTTTTCAATTGAAGAAAAAAGTGCTGTATTAAACCGTTTAGAAGACGGTGAATCCAATGAATAGTACCCTTTACACACAGAGTTTGGAGCGGGGCGTGCCCCGCGCCACTTCAGGCCGCCATGCATAAAAGTCTCACAGTGAACTGCGCTGTAAACCGTTATCTTACTTTCGGTCTTTACTTTTTTGTGCGGCGGCCTGAAGTGGCGCGGGGCACGTCCCGCTCCGAACTCTGTGTGTAAAGGGTACTTAACTTATTTAGCGAAGGAGTTCGGCGTGTCTCATTCTACAATATCCACCTGATCTTACTATCGCACAAAAATTGGCCAAAAACAAGGTCAAATTTCAGACTTTCTACGTTAGCAACTACATATTTGCTTGCATAGAATGTAGGTACATTGTATCGTTTCAGATTACAGTACATAATGTATGTTTTTTACGTGGAAAGTTTAAGTTCTACGCTTATTCCCTGCCAATATACCAACAGTGAAACTGTGCTAGGTATATTAATATTCAACCATTGGAAGTTACGCCTATCTATCCGATATTGTAAAGTTATGGATTTCACTATGCTAGAAGAGCCCCTGGTATAACATTTCAAAAAATAAACTCACTGTTCCCAAACGCAGACAATTCTTGGTAGAAAGGCACGTCCACCCACAGCACGCTGTTGTAGCCGGCCTCCGGAGAGAAGAGTTCTCCACACTGGAGTTCCCCACCCCACGATGTCCCAGGTAACGGTTCCCGAGATGCTGCCTGGAAAGGTGCAGCAGGCGGAATCGGTGCATAGGGAGCCGTTGCTTGGGTCTGTACGGGAGTGGACAGCAACGGTGGTGAAACAGGTGGTGGTAATGTTGAAGGTGTCCCTTGTGAAAAGTGACAAGCTATTCTCTTCGGAGATGGATTTCTGAAAACATTTACATAAATTATATGAATCTTTCTCATTCACGCGTGAAACATAATATTGTATCATGCATCTAGATACGATAACTTACTTTTGTTTATTTTTTCTTGGAGGTGCGGTGGGGAGCAAAATGGAAGGAAGCAGGCAGAGACCTAACGGCTTTAAAGGCCTTGGCGCGATCCTCCCTCACCAGGGTCACTGTTAAAATAAATAAAAAATATATAATGAGTTCAATATCTCCACAGCCGTAGCAAAGTACTTTCATAAAAAAACATTAAAAAATACTTACACTCCGGGCCGAGCTGCAAAAGCAGCTCTGCGTTGACGCCCACGTCCACATAGTCCGGCACCAGAAATTACTGCTTCTGCAGCTGGTACCCCACCTCTACCTCTCATTTCATATTTCACTTCCACTCTACATATTTCAAATTGAAAACACTTCATGTACTTTAATGTTAAAACTTTTTTAAATACTGCACATTAATATTATAAAATTTAAAAAAAAATTAATCCTGGATCGTGGAGTGCTCCTTTTCCCTGAACAATTACTGTTTGTGCACACATTTGGTTAAAGTAAATAAATTAATTAAGTGTTTAACGAAATAACTGTTAAAATCATTGTGTGGCGGGAGCTTTAGACGAATTTACATCATAAAAAATGTCGAATTTTTGACATAGGACATTCATAATTGGATAGCTGATATCTGGATTAATAACGAACCAATTCAAATAAAACTTATATTTATCTCTTAGTTATGAATCACTCTGATTAAATAACTGCATTTCAAAAGCGAAAGTGCAGTAATTATGGATATTATTGTAAATCAAAAACTGATGGACGTTTTCAGTTGACGCTTGTTACTAAAAACTACCACAGAAACAATATATCATGAACAAACGAATTGAAAACACATTTCAAAGATAGATAATTCATTCACGATTACACTGATATATATTTTTGCGTTAAAAACTCAAAAAATCAATTCCTAACGGCATTTTAAGTCGAGAGCAAAATACGTCAGAATGTTCAAAAGTTTTATGTTGATTTTTGACAGGACGCTCTTAAAAAGCCGCGAAAACTTGCTGTTATTACTTCAAAGACAACCATAAGGTAACCGATAAGGTCATAGACTAAAAGAATATTATATTAACTATTCGAGAAATCAAACGGCTGGCCATGGAAATGTTTTAAATAATTACAATAAATGTTTTACGAGTAATAGAAAAATCGGTCGAAAAATCGACCGACATCAATCAAGGGGTAGGTACAAACGGTCGATTTTTCGACCGAATTCGCTCCAGTGGTTAAGGACGGTAAAGTCGGGGTCACAGTGCTTTTTTTTCTATGGCTGATAGAAAACAATTAACTTTGTGACCCTGTCCCAATGTTTTTGTTTTTGTCGGATGTTTTGTAAAACATTTTGTCCCAGGAAACACCGTGGAGTAAAAGGTCACGTAAGGTCGGCTTGATGACGTCACATCCAATATTGGATGTTGACTAAAATATTAAATAATTCTTTATTGAACGTGCTTAGAAATTGAGACATTATCTATGGACTGATAAACGTCATTGTTTGACAGATTTCGTTGAATTTCGTTTAACTTTCACACAAAATGTTTGATATTTAGAGAGATATTCTCTAAATTCTGTCATAAACTATGTAAAACGCATTGATTGAATAATTTATTTATTTCCCGTGTGTTTGAGTTTTGAAAATGGGCGGCAAAGCGGAGAAAGGTACTCCCAAATACATAGCCAACAAAATAAAGGCAAAGGGACTCCAAAAATTAAGGTGCGTAAACTAAACGTTTGTTAAACATATTAAATAGTATTTTGTAGTTACATCTTTATATGACGTGTAATGATATGTGCATTAACTTAGAAAACATTTGTTCTTGCGGAAATATGGTTTAGATGTCAACATAACCTCTGTTATGATTTTGTTATTCAGTAAATACAACGGATTATGCGCGATTCAATCTGGTAAGAATGCAAGGTTAATATTTACCTAACAGGGACACGCTTAATATGCACTTTTTATTTCAAAAACACTTAATATCAGTTAGATAATAATGAGAAGTGAGTATTTCAGTTTCCGGAAGAAATAGAAAATAATGCATTTTAGTAGCTATTTCATCAAAAAACAGACAATTTGACATATTTTCTTCACGCCATGTTTTGACATAATAATATTAAAATAGTTTTTTAGGCTAGTTTTTTTTCCTCTTTTAATTAAACCCAAACTAACAACCTAATTAAGGGTCATGTGTTAATATTTTGGATTAAATAAGAGAAGAAAAAAAACTAACTTTAAAACTTTGACATCAATGACTACGGCCGTCGAGTAAATAATCGATTTTGATTCTAACCCATTGGCCTAATTAATTTTGTACCAAAAATTGAAAACCTTCATTGGTGTACTAAATCTATCGTAACTTTTGAAACATATATTCAAATGAATTAATTTCTTTATATTTGTTAACACATTGGATCAAGGTAAAGAAAAAAATTAAAATATATTTTTTTTAAATATTAAAATATGTGTAAATACGGATACAAATATAACCTTCTCTTTTTTCATAAGTTTTTTTTATCAAATTTTTATTCCTAAAGTTACAAAAAACATAATATTCATAAATCGAACATTAATAATTTTTGTTTTTTATATACTAATAACTAATAAAATAAATTGGTATGATAGTCCTCAAAGCAAACAGGGAGGTGCAGGGTCACTGCCAAAAGCCTAGAACCACTCGCAATTTTGAAGAAATTAAATGGCGGCTGGCTGCATACAAAACTTGGAACACAAATATCAGGGAACATATTATTGCCAATTCTACGAAATCTATTATTTATAAATTGTCAATGTTTACTTCAATACTTAAGTATTAAAGATCGTTTTATCTAGTTTCTAAAATGGTATTTCTTTTTACAATTACTTCAAAAATATGAAATATATAGGACATTCAAAATACCTCGGAACCATTCCAAATTTCCATGAAATTTCAACATGTCGTTGGGACTTGTAGGTAAAAATATTTGAACTCCTTACTCCTTAGGTTTTAAGCATATTTTGTCAGAAGGTTACAGTATTTCCGCTTTGCAATAAAATATAAATAAATGGAATATTTCTGATTGTATCCAAAACTAAAAATTAGCTTTTAACCATTGAAGCGCTTTTTGACACAATATGGCACTATTAAAAATACCCCAGATTGCTTTGCTGCCAATTTTGGTAAATTTTCCATTATTTGTAAGTAATTAAGTAGAAGTTTACGATTTTATAATATTTTTTTTATAAATCCTACAAATATGTGATAATCGACAAAAGATAGGTGAATTCATTGGCTATGTAGAAATATAACCAGTTTGTTTGTCTGCATATTAAAATTCTGAGGCATGATTTTTTTTAATTTGGGCGGAAAATATTCAAAATGATCACAAAAAATGTCGAGCAATCGGAGAAAAAAGTTTTAAATTGCGCTATTGCTCCAGTGATTAAGTTGTATTATTAGAAATAAACATATAATTTTAGAAATATTAAAATTTTGAATGCCAGCATAAAAAAGTTTTAAATTGCGCTGTTGCTCCAGTGATTAAGTTGTATTATTAGAAATAAACATATAATTTTAGAAATATTAAAATTTTGAATGCCAGCATAAAAAAGTTTTAAATTGCGCTGTTGCTCCAGTGATTAAGTTGTATTATTAGAAATAAACATATAATTTTAGAAATATTAAAATTTTGAATGCCAGCATAAAAAAGTTTTAAAAATGGCTCGCCCTACTTTTTTCTAACTATAATTACTGATAATGAAACAATTTAAAAATACGCACATGTTGTTAGACAAATGTATTATAAACATTATTGTCAAATAATTAATAAAAAATTCACAAAGTTTCATACATTTTTTCTCCAATTGCATTCGGAAACTTTGGTTTCATAAAGGTGTACATTTTAATTCTTCTGTGATTAACTTTTATATTTGAATTTGAGGTGTGGTGTTTTTTTTTTCTTTGTAACACCGTTTAGATTCCCAAAGTGGTCTAGGTGGACCCCTAGGGGTCCATGGGAGACCCGAAGGGGGTCCACGTAGGCGCGATAAAGAAATGGGGGTCCACAAACTGGTTTCGTGGACCCCCACTTGCCCTATATCCATATCCCATCCCATCAACATGGTTAAATGCTGATATCAGCTCGTCAGAATTAGGCCTACATCACTATACCACATATCGTTGTGATCGAAATTCTATTACGAGCAAAAAGTCTAACGGGGGAGGTGTGATGCTTTGCGTATCCAAGAATATACCATCTATTAAATTACCGGTTAAACACAAAAGTGTTGAACAAATTTTTGTATTGCTCAATATACCTAATGGAAAAATTATTATCAGCTGTGTCTATATCCCACCTGCATCGGATTTGCAAACGTATAAAAATCACAATGAGGACATAGAAGCACTCAAATTCAAATATCCTAAAGCAAAATTCATTATTGCCGGTGATTATAACCTTCCTAACTGGACCAGCCAAGATGACAACATACCTGCTATAAACCAAGCCGAATTACAGTGTGCTAAATGCAGTGAAATTCGTGATATGTCAGTATTCCTGGGATTAACTCAATCAAACAAGATTTTCAACTTTAACAATCGAATGTTGGATTTAGTGTTTTCAAGTGATTCGAAAATAGTGGTTGAGTTATCCGACGAATTATTATTACCGTTAGATCAACACCACCCACCATTGGACATTATCATAACAAATATGCCTTTAACATCTTCAAAAAAAACAAGTGCCCCATCGTATAACTTTTCCAAAGCTGAATACCATCATATTACTGAGTACCTTACCCAAACAGATTGGTCTTTTTTAGATGAGGAAAATAATATTAATGATCAAATTGAATACTTTTACTCGATTTTAAATACCTCTATAGAACAATTTGTTCCCAGGGTTAGCTTCACATCATTTAATTATCCAAAATGGTTTTCAAGGGAACTAACTAGTTTAATTAATAAAAAAAAATGTATCCATAGAAAATATAAACATACCAGAAATCCTAACGATTATATAACATTTTCTAAACTACGAAAACAATGTAAAGAATTATCATTAAAATGCTATAGTGATTATGTTAATGTAATAGAAAATGAGGTACATCATCACAATGTGAAAAAATTCTGGAATTTTACTAAATCTCAACGAAAAGACAACTGTGGATATCCTAATAGCATGTACTTTAAAGAAAAATGTGCTGACAGTATTGAGGGTATAGTAAATCTCTTTGCTGATTCATTTAAAAGTGTTTACGATAAAGATATTCCCGTCAATGCAGTCTCCAGTACGTCAGTAGAAGAGTCATTAAACCTAAGCCAATGTTTCATAAATTTAGAATCCATAGAAAGGGGCATTAAAGCATTAGATAGTAATAAATCTGCTGGACCGGATGGTATTCCTCCCATATTTTTAATAACTTGCATTGATAGTTTGATATATCCTTTACATAAACTTTTTAACAAATCCTTAGCTTCTGGCTGTTTTCCGGCTTTGTGGAAAAAGAGTTATTTAACGCCTATTCATAAAAAAGGTGACAAAAGCGATATATCAAACTATAGACCTATTTGCATTATGTCTGCTTTACCCAAACTTTTCGAGTCATTAGTATTAGATACCATTGTAAAACCTATCAACAATATTATTGTTCCTAACCAACATGGCTTTATCAGAGGTCGATCTACCTTAAGTAATTTAACTATCTATAATAATTACATATGCGAATCCCTTAGTCTGAAACAACAAGTGGATTCTATTTACACCGATTTCAGTAAAGCATTTGATAAGGTTCGACATCACATTCTTATATCTAAACTCAGACTGTTGGGCATCAAAGGTAGTTTATTGACATGGATTATCAGTTACCTCAGTAATAGAGTGCTTAGTGTCAGGATTAATTTTATAGAATCCTATGTATTCGAGGCCACAAGTGGTGTCCCGCAAGGGTCCCACCTCGGCCCAATATTCTTCTTAATATTCATTAATGACATTGTAAATATATTTAAAGATGTACAAGTCCTACTTTTTGCAGATGATCTAAAATTGTTTAAAAGAATACGAAATATACATGATTGCCTAATTTTACAAGCTAATTTAGATGAACTTTTTAAATGGTGCAAACAAAATATGTTATTTTTGAACATTGAGAAATGTCAAGTAATTCGATTTTCCAGAACTCATTCTCAAATCTTACATGAATATAATTTAAATAATGTTAAATTAACACCAGTATCACAAATTCGCGACTTGGGAGTTATATTCGATTCAAACTTAACTTTCACAGCACATATAGATGAAATAACTAATAAGGCTTTAAAGATGCTTGGCTTCCTTTGTAGAACCTTAACTGATTTTAAGTCCTTTGATTGCATGAAAACACTCTATATTTCATTAGTTAGAAATCAAGTGGAATATAATTCACCTATTTGGTCCCCTTTCTATAAAGTACACTCTAACAAAATAGAACGGGTTCAACACAAATTTCTTAGGTACTTAAATTTCAAGCTCAAAATCCCAATAGAAAACATTAATTATATAAGTTTGATGAATCGACTTAATTTAATTACGCTATCTGACAGAAGAATCATTTCAGATTTAATTTTATTATACAGAGTCATGAACAACCTAATTGACAGCCCTGCCATTGTTAGTACCATTAAACTCCATGTACCGACAAGGAATACTAGACAAAATATTACATTCTTTTGCAACACATACACAACCAACTATCAATCACACTCACTTACCAATAGGATGCATGATTTAGGCAACAAGTTTGGTGATATTGTAGATATATTCGCTGATTCCCTTTATAATCTAAAATGCATTTTAAACCAACACTTTGTGGAATCCTACAAATTATTGTAACGTGGGTGTAATATATTTAACGATTTGATGTGTTATTGTAATGTTTTATATTGTATTTTATTCTATGTTATTGTCAAATGTTATATTGTTTCAAATATTTCACGGTTTTACGCTATAATCTTCAAAAACTACCTTTATATTTTTTAAATGTTTTCATTTTTATAACTTTTGATTTAAATTCTATTTATGTATAATCCTCGATATCTTAAATATTATTGTATAATCTATGTAAAAGCCCATATGGGCGTATAACAACAATAAATAAATAAATAAATAAATAAATAAATAAATTACGCCCCCTCCATAACAGTTAACAGAGCAACTGGCGTACAGCGCAAATTGTTGTACCGGTTATGCATGAGATCTTAAAACGCCCAGCTAGATAAGAGGGGGGGGCGTAATGGGATATGGGTGTACTGTTCTGTGATGGGAACATACCCATACCCCCCCTCCCGCCCGCCCCCCTTCCCCCTCCCCCGTCCCATATCCCATTACGCCCCTTCCGTCGTGGCAAATATAATCATACTGGTCCATTTTGCCCCCGTTTGAAAACGCAGGGGGTCCGCCGTGACCAATAAAATTTTGAAAGTGGTCTATGAGGAAAAAAAGTTTGGGTTTAGATCATATTTCTCTCTATAACAGGGAGATACAACGATTTCTTTAATCCTTTGAATAAAATAAAATAATATCTATAAACTTGCCTGTCAAGGCTTGCATGCAAAATTCTCAGTTATGTATTTTAAATGTTCCCTTTTAGGGGCCATCCATAAATTACGTCACACCTTAAGGGGGGAGGGGGGGAGTAGAGAAGTGTGACATTGTGTGACAAGGGGTATGGGGGAGTCATCAGCTCTGTGACGTCACATGTAAAAATCTAAATGACTAAAACGCAAAAAAAAATTTGATGTAAAATTGCAAAATATGTGACGTCACACTAGGGGGGAGGGGGTCTCACAAATGTGACGATGTGTGACAGGAACGGGGGGGGGGGGGTCAAAAAAACGTTGTCGTGTGACGTAATTTATGGATGGTCCCTTATTGGTTATTTTTTACCCTTTTGCAAAAACAAAAATTGTTCTTAAATCTAGATAAATTGGAAAGTGGTTCAGTAATATGGGGACCAATGGATTTAACCTACTCTAAAATGATAGAGAAAGTACAAAAGAAGTTTCTGAGATATTTATATCTTAGGGACTTCGGATATTATACCTGGTTGTATCAATCAGCCTTTTTGTCCGGCATGCTGGGTATTAATAGCCTCGCCGATAGAAGAAAAACTGCTTTGCTGACGACAGCATATAAACTTCTAAACGGTAACATCTGTATTCCCGATATAATACAAAAATTTGAGTTTTATGTCCCCAACAACTTCACAAGAGCGCGCAGACACAGAATTTTTGTTGTTCCGAGATGCAGACATTAGTAATGCCGCTCGGAAAAATGATTCTGTTACTAAATTACGTGTCCCCTGATATAGATATTTTTCAACTAAATATTCAAAAATACAAAAACTCTATTATTACTTAATAAAATAAAATAATAATAATAATTAGACAATTTGTAGAGTGCCGTTTTTGTGAAAAATCACTTCAAGGGCGCTTAAATTGTGTTTGTTATTGGTTATGTATAACTGTAAATGTGTATTTAAAATAAAATAAATAAATAAAATATTTTTTTCCATGTGTTTATTAGAAATCAACATTTTTGTTTCTAAATATTAAAATTTTGTTATTGAAAATGTAAATTGGCTTAAAAATACATATCTGCGCATATTCAAATTTAAATACTTAAAATAGAATAAACTTAAAATTTTAAATACAGATTCCTTTTCTTAAACCCTTTGAGGAGTATCGCCGCACGTATGCGCCGATATTCGGACGATCCAGATAGAGTACCGCCGCACACGTGCAGCCGTACAACTTTATTGAAAAAATTTTATTTGTAAAATGTTGAGAACCACTGAATTTGTCCGACTATAATTAAATTTATAATGCATAAGAAAAGGTTATAGTAATAAAGAAGGCTTCGAAATTAACTTGTGTAGTAAAAAAAAGTAAGAAGATAATTAATTAAATTGATTGCAAAATTAAGAAGAACTTGAAAAATAACTCACTCCCACGATGTAAATGGCAACAAAATAAATAACTAACTAATCAAAGGATTAAGAAAATTTGTAATAAAACTGTCGCTTCACTTTTTATCACATTCATGCACATTTTTACCGTCCGTTTTTTTTATTTTTATCATTAAAACCGTCACTTATGATCGGGTTTGTAAACTATCTGAACAACATAGCTCTTATATTCCTAAAGCAGTGAGAAGCATTATTTCTTTTGCTTTCTAACATAAAAGAAATCACAAATATTCGCATGACAGGAAGAGAGATATCTAACATTTAATAATGCTCGGTCGCTCTGGGACAATTTGGGTCTCCTGTCATTTTAACGGCATATGATGGTTAGGGACGATTTGGGTCTTCTGTGATTAAACGGGTTAATACCTACATTAATTGATACAACTAACAATTTGTTTGACCGTCTATTCAAGATGGTACTGCCAGATGTGCCAAAAGCAGTGCCGAGACGAGAACGGCTTCAAGTGCCACACCATGTCGGAATCCCACCAGCGCCAGCTGCTGCTGTTTGCCGACAACGCGCACGAGCTGCTGGACGAGTTCTCCAAGGAGTTTGCTGATGGCTACTGTGACCTGCTGCAGCGTCAGTTTGGCAGCAAGAGGGTCAGCGCCAATAAGGTGTATCAGGACTACATCGCTGACAGGTTCGACCATTTACTAATTTTTTATTTTATTTACTAGGAAATGGATTGGATTCCCTCCCTCTCATGCCTTTCCCCCTCATGCTTAACTATATAAAATCCACACATTTTATGTTTTTATACAAATTTCATTTTGCCAGAACTCTATATATAGAGACCTTCGCAGTCGTGCGCACAATAAATCACCAAAGTTTCATCGCAATTGGATAGGAATCGGATACGGGACAAACAAAGAAATATTCATTTTTAGAATGAATGAAGACTAGGAATTGGATTGGATTTATCTCCCACTCATGCTTTTCCCCTGAAGTTAAACTACATGAAATACACACATTTTTCAAACTCAGAGTTCACCATTTTATACAGAAACCTTCACGGTAGTGCGCACAACAAATCACTCTTTCCTACGAGTTTATTTCTAGATTGTCCAGTTGAGTATACTAAAATTGAGTTGAGTATACAGTTATGTGTAAAAGTGTATCCTCTATCTGGTACAGTACTCAGATTACTCATAAACACTACCAAATCAATTTTAATGCACAATTGTGTAGTGAATTAAACAAAATGTTGATGTTTTGTGGTTCTAAAATGTCATACTAATGTACCAGACCGTCATGCCTCCCTGTGTTATTTTATATCAGAGTGGAAGATACTCTCAGTATCGCCCTAGTGTAAGACCACCATTCAGAATTGAAAAGTTGCTTGAAATGGCTTTGGCCGTGTTTGGTGACCAGATCTGAAAAGCCAGGTACTTCCCACCTTCCTCTTCTCCATCACCTTTCCCTCCCCACTACCTTAAGCCTCACAACATACCCCAATTGGGGATGCCATAGTCTCACTGGCTCCAGACGGGAGCAGTTGGGACTCTTGTGCGGTATTCATATTAAAAAAAATATATCATCCCATACTAATATTATAAATGCGAAACTGCTTGAGTTTGTTTATGACGCTTTCGCGCATTAACCAATCAAAAGACTTCAAAAATTCATTCACCAATAGAAATATAAATTATATGCGAAGACTATAGTCTGTATATGATGGCAAGCTCTGGCAGTATGAAATTAGAAATATTAATATATTATATTTGTTATACGTTTTCTGTCGCTAACAAAAGCGAGTTTTTGCTAACGTCAGAAAAAAATCGTTTCCATGGAAATGATGTTGATATATTTGGGGGCTCTATGCTGGTAGGTACTCAGCCCGCTACCTACTGGTCGGCTACTGCTCCAGAAAATTCAAATATTAGAATGTGTTTTGTTTTTTTTGGACAAGCTTATGTTTTGGAATAAATGTCAGATGAGAGCTCCTACATTGAAATATAATTCGTAACGATTATAAAGACTGAATAATAAATAGTGTAATTTTTTATTATATTTACAAACTTCCAAATATTTAATTAAAAATAAACATCCGAAATGTTTGTAAGCGCATAAATTCCGAACAAATGTACAAAATTGGATAATTCTTTTTATCTTTGAGCTATAGCTTTATGAAATTTGGGTGGCAGGCGAGATGTTTGAAAACTGAACGTAAGGGAATGAATGTATGGAATGCGTGAGGGGGGATAATTGATAAGTTCAACCGCTACAGTAATTTCCCGTAATACCATGCGAGCGAAGCCGCGGGGAAAAGCTAGTATTTAATATGTAAAACAAAGACATGTGTACATTTTTTTTTGATTTATGGCGAACATTAGAATGTTGCTTTCTTCATTATCTCAAAACTTAGTATTTGGAGATATCTGACTAATCAACTGGAAGACACACAAACCCCAACAGCTTAGAAGGCCTTGAAGCAAAGAATGGACGGTTACCTCGAAAGTGTTTTCTCTTGGGGTAAGAATAACCTCGTCGAATTTAATGTTTTAAAAACTCAATCATGTCTGATTACGTCTAAAATGGATCGAAATGAAAATCTAGTCTCCTTCAACGGAAGCAATCTCCCGAACAGGCCCTTCATTGATATGCTTAGTGTAACTCTATGTAACTCTTAGTATAACCAGCTCAGGTAGGCTCCATCGAAGCCAGAGTTACGTTAGCCTCTCAGAAACTGGGCGTACCGTACAGGGCCCGCAGATACTTTAATAGTACACAACTGCTAACCCTGTACAAATCGCAAGTGCGCCCCACAGTCGAATTTGGCAGCCACCTCTGGTCTGGAGCCCCAAAATACTTTAAAAAAACCTCGACCCTGTGCAAAAACGGGCGGTCCGTTTGATAGATTCTCCTAACTTAACAAACGGACTCCAATCTTTAGAGCACAGGCGTCAGGTGGGAATGCTGTCCTTGTTCTACCGGTATTGCAATGGATGATGCTCCGAGGAACTAGCGTCATTGATCCCCTCGGCACCGGTGCATATTCGAGAAACACGCGCCCAACATTTGTACACGGTTGACATTAGTGCGGGAACATGAGAACGGGTCGTTTCTACGACTCATTCTTGAGTTCAACAGCTCGGCTGTGGAACGATTTGCCGGCCTTTCCTCCCTCCTACAACATGGGTCTCTTCAAGACCCATGTTCACTCCTTTTTCTCCTCAAAAACACCCTCCACACAGCATATTCAAAGATGACCTAGGTCCTGAGAGAAATTATTTTCCTCAGGGCCTCCTGTGTGGAGTTAATGTAAAAAAAAAAAATCAGTGTTTGCCACTAACTAATCAATCACTTGTTTAGGGAGCACTTGCACATGAATGCGACGCAGTGGGAGACGCTGACAGACTTTGTGAAGTGGGCCGGCCGCGAGGGGCGCTGCACGGTGGACGAGACGGAGAAGGGCTGGTTCGTCACGTACATCGACCGCGACCCGGAGACCGTGGCGAGGCAGGAGGCGCAGGCCAAGAAGGGCAAAATGGATAAAGACGATGCAGTAAGTACTTCATTTTTATAGCCTTCTCTGGTGAATCTAGTCTTCTTCAACAGAAGCAATCTTCTCACAATTCAATTATTTAATTCATTTTAACCCCTAGAGATTTTTTGGGAAATATTTCTCCCAGTCAGCCTCCATGATCGGGCGGTGAGACTAGCAATCCTAAGGTAGCGGGTTCAAATCCCGGCACATTCAAATAATTTTTATTTGATTGAATTGTGTCGTTTGACAATTTAATCATTTAACCCTTGATTTATCCGGTGACTTCGTACATACACAATTTACCTGGTGGCGTCCTCAGGACTTCCGGAAATAAAATCGTAAATTTAACATGAAGTTAATACTTATTTAAATGAAATGCTAGCTATATTTATCCATACTAATATTATAAATGCGAAACTGCTCGAGTTTGTTACGCTTTTACGCATTAACCAATAAAAAGACTTTAAAGATTCTTTCACCAATAGAAAGCTAAATTATATGCAAAGACTATTATAGGCTGTATATGATGGTAAGCTCTGGCGTAATGAAATTATAAATATTAATATATCATATTTGTTACACGTTTTCTGTCGCTAACAAAAGCGAGTTTTTGCTAACGTCAGAAAAAAAATTGTTTCCATGGAAACGATGTAAAGCATTATGATATTTTTGGCCTCTATGCTGGTAGATACTCAGCCCCCTACCTACTGGTCAGCTACTGCTCCAGAAAATAATTCGTAACGATGATAAAGACTGTATAATAAATAGTGTAATTTTTTATTATATTTACAAACTTTCAAATATTTAAATAAAAATAAACATCCGAAATGTTTGTAAACGCTAAATTCCGAACGAATGAACAAAATTGGATAATTTTTTTTTTCTTTGAGCTTTAGCATTATGAAATTTAGGTGGCAGGCGAGATGTTTGAAAACTGAATGTAAGGGAATGAATGTTTGGAATGCGGGAGGGGGTGGGGGTGGGGGGAGGGGGGATAATTGATAACTGCAAGCGCTACAATAATTTCCCGTAATACCTTGCGAGCGAAGCCGCGGGGAAAGCTAGTAACTTATATATTTGGTTTTACAATGGCATAGGTTTTTTATTTAAAATTATAGAATCACGACCTTTTATCAAGGAACTTCTAGAATATGACACATTTTATAACAAAATTACGAGACCAAACTTCTAGTCTCAACATTTCAAAAACAAAACAATTTTTCAAAGTAATTTTTAAAGAAATATAACACAAACATAATCAATTCTTATAAAAAGCAGCTTTTTTTGTTCAATACCGTCAATAGGCCAAAACTATAACATTTATACCCCGGTGGAGTCCCACGGACTCCATTAGCGTGATTACTTATCAATCGGAGCCTCGCATATCGATGTCCACTCTCCCACGCGTTTGACGCGTCACTATGTGAAGGTACTGGAACGCAGAATTTGTAATTCCAAAAACTAACGGTTTTATGAGCGCTGAAAGTTTTCAGTGGGGTCCCAGGGACCTACCGGGTAAATTAAGGGTTAAAATCATGTAAGGTATATTTGCGGCACGTTCCAGAGTGGCGTATATTCTCAGTATCGCCCTAGTGTAAGAGCACCATTCAGAATTGAAAATTTGTTTGAAAGGCTTGGTGACCAGATTTGAACAAAAAGCTATTTTAGTAGTGATACAAATAGGCACTATTTCAAAACTTGGGTTAACCTCACTTTTCAACATTTTAGTTCAGAAAATCATTTAAATTTTAATATTATTTTTTTATTTCTTTCTTTCTTTTTATGTCTGTTATTTCTGTCGCAAGCCACCATCCAGAAAAAAACAGCAAGACTTATTTCCCATCTTATGCTGTTAAACGTTCATAGAAAATAGGTTATGGTTGGTTATAAACAAACCAAGTCCTCCTTTCTCCTCAATTACTTTTCTGTTTTTATTTCCCAATTCATTTTTTTATTATTCTCTTGACTACCAACCATCATTTTCGTTAACCATTTAAAAAAAGCCTTCATATCCAACCACACCAGTGCCATCTGCTTCGAGTTTTCTAAATTCCCTGGCCTTAAATGGATATTGATTAGAATTGTTGTTTCAGGAGCGCATGATGGAGTTCATAGAGAAGCAGGTGGAGCGCGGCATGCAGGCGGGGTCCAGCAGCTCGGTGCCGGAGTACACGGAGCTGACCAGGAAGGACGAGGATGAGAAGATCACCGTCAAGTTGGTGGCCAAACCCGCCGGTAAGCGTTTCCACTGTCTCTTAACTTCTGTAATGAGGGTCGGAATATCCTAAGGCCAATGAAAAAATTCTATCCTTTGAACTCCATTTTTTCCCCAAGGAATAATCAATAAGCAATCACGGATTCAAATCCCAGAGTGCGCAAATAAATTTTATTTGTTTCACATTTTATTATTTAAAATAATACGTATTGGTATGTTTCAAAGTGGAAGATCCTCTCAGTATCACCCTGGTGTAAGATTGCCATTCAGAATTGAAACGTTGCTTGAAATGGTTTTAGCCGTGTTTGGTGACTAAATTTGAATAGCCAAGTACTTCTCCATCTTCCCCTTCCTCATCTCTTTCCCCTCCCCACTATCTTCAGTCTCACAACATACCTCAATTGGGGATGCATAGTCTCACCGATTCCAGACGGTTGTGCGGTATTCATATAAACAAAAACAAAGTATCGCCCGGTGTAAGACCACCATTCAGAATCCAATGGTTACTTGAAATGACTAGACGTTTTTGATGACCAGATCTGAATACCCAGGTACTTCCCTTCCTTCTTTCTTTCCATCTGCGCTACCTTCAGGCACAACATACTCCAATTGTGAGCAGTTGAGACTCTTGTGTGGTAGTCGTATAAAGCATAAAAAAGCTAACAATTTCAATCAGTTTTAGTCATCATTTTCAATTGTAACATAACCTCCAAATGATTTGCTGAAAACTGATTATGTGATTTTACATTTCAGCTCCGAAATTCCTCCCGCCCGCCGCTCCTCTGGACAAGAGAAAAGCCTTCGACAGCCAATCCACTTCCGGCAGCAGCATCTCCTCCACCTCCTCGTCAGCCAAGAAATTCAAAGACGGCAGGAAACCCTCGGCGCTGGACCAGATTCGCTTCGAAGAGGAGCGGAGAAAACAGAAATATGTCAAGAAACCGTAAGATCATTGTTACAAATTAATCAAATAAAATTTATTTTTCGCACTCCAGGATTTGAAGCCGTGACCTTCGGTTTGCTAGTCGAGGACCTTACTCTATTTTATTCTATTTTGTATTTTCTTTTTGTTCTAGCGAGTTCCTGGCATGCGTTGCTATGCCACTTAAGAACGAAATTGTTCGTCCCGTTCCCCTTCCACCTCCCCTTCCTCTCCTACGTCCCCACCCTGTCACATATTTCCACTCTGCCTTCTCCGCCTTCCCTCTACCCTCTCCCGCCATCCCCCTCCCGCGATCCCCTCCCCTCTCCCGCTTTCAATATATTTAGTCCCGGTATTGCAATGATAAGCTTCAAAGAATTTGATTTTGGTTTGTACTATAAGTGACAATAAATTTATTAATTTGAACATTTTCGAAAATTGATTTTTAATTTAACAAAAAATGTCATTCTCAAATTGTGAGAGTTTTGCAAGAGTTTTTGTGATGATTAAAAAAACTTTTCAGATGTATTGTCATGTGGTTGTAATAATCCAGAAACCTTTGTGAGGACGGAAATAAGGTATTTTGATGCTACAAATCATTCACATCAAATCTCCAAAGTTTCATGGCGATCGGATGAACTGTTAGCAACGCATAATTTCATGATGCCAGAACTCACTATTGTATATACTAAGAATTGTGGGCATGCGCACATCAAATCTTCAAAGTTTAATCGCAATCGGATGAATGGTTTAGCAACGCATACACAGCAAAAAACATATTTTCATTTTTATATATACTATAGATTTTTCCTTTTAGATATATGAAAAAATTTGCATGCATCTAAATAAAGATTCAAAGTCTAAAACAAAATACATCATCCTCATTGCAATCACAACTTTCTAGGCCTCCGGAACCGGTGCGACCCTCGGATGCCTGGCTCCATGAAGGCATCGTGGTAAAGGTCATCACCGACACCCTCGGGCCCAAGTACCACAAGAGGAAGGGCACCGTTCTGAGGGTCTTCTCAGACTACGGGGCCGAGGTGAAGATGATCGACAGTGGAGACAAGCTGAAACTCGATCAGGTACGTTAGTGGTAGGGGTGGAGGTTAGTATGTGCCGGGGTTCATGGGGTGAGGTTTGTCTAGGTCTTGGAGGCGGATGACCAGGACACACTGAACCCCAGATTCCTACCCACCCCTTAAACCCTTTTCGTTCCCAGAACTCTCCTCTCCTTCCTTTCCTTAAAAAAACCTCTACATAGCATCCCCAAAGATGACATAGGCCCTGAGGGAAATTATTTTCCTCAAGGCCTCCTACGTGGAGCTCATGTAAAAAAAAAAAAAAAAAAATTGTCTGCGAGAGAATGAGATAAAAAAAGATACTTACAGTACCTACAAAGCGTCAAACTGCGCTCATTGGCCGCTTTGATTATGATCTCTCTTTTCAAGGTTCCTATTGGTTGAGATTGTTTTTATAAAGTTTCGCTTCTACCGCGTGTGAACTGCACTCGATATTTTTTTTTATTGTAATACAAAGAATATGAGATATTTTTATACACATATAAATTACAAAATATTATATTTAAGGTCATCGGTCATGTTTACCTTATCAAAAAAGAGGAACTCTTGTGCCTGAAAAGGGAGCCACGATTATTTCTTAGATTGATGTTATGATATATATATTAATATATTTTTTACAGGAGCACCTTGAGACTGTGATCCCTGGATTGGGGCGTAATGTGATGGCTGTGTTGGGGTCCTACCGGGGGCAAGTGGGCCCTCTTCTTCAGCTAGAGGGGGAGGCCTGCCGGGTGCAATTGGGAGACAGGAGGGTCCTGCTTCAATTCCACGAACTCAGCAAAGTCGGCAGTACAGATAGCTAACACTGGAAGGAGCGCTGTTAGTAAAATTAAAAGGGAAAAGGTCGGCGATTCTTCACTGAGACTATTAGAGCATCCAACTGGCGTCTGTACTACAAAGTTGAAGAGGAATATATCAAATGGATCACCCGTTTCTGCACAGAAACGAGGGTTTTAAAAGGGTTCCGCAACTTTTCATCCTGCGACAAAATATCCCCGACAAAATATCCTACAGACATAACATCCCCCAACAAAATGTCTACTAACCTAACCTAACAAAAAATGGGACAAAAATAATACAGACAATCGATCTTCATCAATCAGTGTTAATACCCTTGCATCTGCATGGTTGAATTTCAAACCCCAGTTTCGAGTGCATGTTGACGCCACGCCGTACGCGTTGCGCCACAAATAACATCTATGAATGTGGAATTTCATACAAAGCTTTTTTTTTTTTTTTTTACGTGAGCTCCACACAGGAGGCCCTGAGGAAAATGATTTCCCTTAGGGCCTATGTCATCTTTGGGGATGCTGTGTGGAGGGTTTTTTAAAGAAAGGAAGGGAAGGAGAGTTCTGGGAAGGAAAAGGGCTTAAGGGGTGGGTAGGAATCTGGGGTTCAGTGTGTCCTGGTCATCCGCCTCCAAGACCTAGACAAACCTCACCCCATTAACCCGGGCACCCCTGCTAAATCACCAAACGTAGCGAACCACTTGGGGTGACCTATGGCAGAGGTGTTGGTTATCCAATAAAGGTTCCCGGGGCGGCGGTACCCATTTCCGCCTCCCAAAGCTACTGTTGTAATTCAGTTTTGAATTCAAGAATTCGTCACACAATGGCGCCACTTTCGTCAGCAATTTGAACGGGAACGTGCCCCCCCTAGGTATGACTGCAACAAATTTTGTTAAAAAATAGTATCTCTCCGGATATGAAAAGGTTGACAGTATACGTAGTTGTATCGTGCGGATTACACGTGACGTCATTGCCTCTCTCGGTTACTTTATACCGATGACTATCACTCGATGACAGTGGATCCGAGGAACGGGCTATTTTTAAAACCAGTTCCTATTGGAATAAAATGGTCAAATACTAACTGTGCGAAGCCCAACCAAAAGCCACCCGCGAGCGGGTTTTTAACTGCTAGTAAATTATTTTTGTCCCATTTTGCTATTTTTGAATAATAATTTATTGTCTTTATAGGAAGTCTATATTAGTCATGTCTCATTTTTTTGTTAGTTTAGGTTAGGTTAAGTTTTAGTAGATTTTTTGTTGGGGATGTTTTGTCTGTAGGATATTTTGTCGGAGGAAATTTTGTCAGGGATATTTTATCGCGGGATGAAAACGCGCAGTACCATACAAAAGGGACGTCACCATGGATAATGGAAATAAAGGAGATGGGCCAGAAACCAGGTAATCAGGTGAGAGGCTGGAGGGAGGTTAAGGGTTCTGCTGAGTGAAAATTACACTCAGCTGTGTTGGTGATGCTGACTGTTATATTTGTATAAAAATAAAATAAATAACAATGAAATCAAAATTAAGTTTCTTCATTTTTATTAAATTATGTAAATAAGTGTCAACTGTACGGAGCCAGTGGAACTATGTCATCCTCATTTTGGATATGATGTAAGGCTGAAGAAGGGGGAGTTCATCTTTGGTGATGCTGTGTGGAGGGTATTTTTGAGGAAAGAAAGGATTGAGAATCATGTTGTAGGAAGCCGGCAAATCATTCCATAGCTGAGCTGTCGGGTCACAGATGTGACCCATTCTTTTGCGAGTTCTTCGGAGAATCTTCCATTGAAATACCGGTCGGACAAGACCTAACATCTGCGCTTCAAACACTACAATGTTACTGTGTTTTTTGTTCATTTTGAAGGGAGTATAGTCATCACCACGATTTTTTCAAGATACCACACGGCAGAACAGATGTCTAACACAGCACAGCATGACAAGAGGAATGGTGCTATTGAAAGAAATTTCTAAGACAATTCTTAGCTCCACACAGGTGACCCTGAGAAAAAAATCCTTCAGGGCCTGTCTCATCTTTGGGATGCTGGGTGGAGGGTATTTTTAGTGAAAGGAAGGAGAGGAAGTTCTGGGAAGGAAAAGGGTATGAGGGGTGGGCTGTTGGGTAGGGATCCGGGTTCTATATGTCCAGTAATGACGGACTCCATCTCCAGTGGTGAATTAGCAGCTAAAACTCTAAAGGTGAGCTCTAGTATCATGAATTTTGCACAGATTTTTTTCCAGTGATTTTTTCTGAGTTTACAATTACTTTTAAATCACTACAAAATAAAAGAAGATTTGTTTCATATCAGATTAAATTTTTTCAGTAAAAGATTTTTTTAAAGAGTGTTCTGTTTTAACATGTAAGTACTGCGACCTTAAGGGGGGCGATACATGTAACCGCCTGAATTTTGACCGTTTTTCAGAGGCTTATTTAAAAGAGAAGAAATAAATGAATCGTTTCAAAATTCAGTACGTTTATTTATTATATATTAAAATACAAGAATCAGATTTTAGTTTTTTTTTTCAAAATGGCCGCCGTAGTAACTAATCTCCTTCGTGGCGAAAGGCGTCAATTGGCAGGATTTTTAGCTTTTTTTACAGCTATCTGAAATCTAAAATTTTGGCTTAAGCGTGTTCATAAAACATGTATCTTGTAGTTGAACCAACAAAAAATTAAAAATCGTAAATTGGCACGCCTCTGAATAAAAAAGCTCGATTTTCACTCTTTTTTTAAGGTTTTTGGGTCAAAAATGATAATTTTTGGAATTTTTTTTGGCATGTTTGAGGTTCAACTGAAGCTAATACTATAGAGAAGACGTGTGCCAAATTTCATAAGAATCGGTTGAGATCTTTTTGAGTTATGTTGCCCGCCAATTTAAAAAAGCAGTTTGGAGAGAAACACGTGTAAAGTTTTGACACACACTACGATTACAACGACTCACCAACTAGTCAGCGATTCCAGGGTCATACAGAAGTCCTTCGGTGCGTTTGAAGGACTCGTTTTTCTTCTTAAGTTCTTCTTGACATGCTTGACAAGCTTTTTTGGTCGTCAAAGAGCTGTGGCGATTTTCTCGACTCACCCTTTGGTCATCGATTTTGTCTTTGAGTTGAGGCGGAGCACTTAAATGAGTTTTTAATTGATAAATAATACGAATTTCATTCTAAACATTTACAGGCATATTTTTGAGATGTTATTTTAACTATTTATGCAAAAAAAAAGAAAAACGATTTTTTTTTTATTGTATCGCCCCCCTTAAGGGGATGTTTCACCATCCTCTCGGTAGCTTATCCGTAGGATAACGTTTATTTTTATACGAGTTTACTTTTCGGTACTCTAACCTACGAATAGTGGTTATAAAAGTTATGTATTTTTAAAAGAAAAAATTTAATTAATTTATAAAAACATGTAACCTCTGTACCATTATATTCAATAAAAAAAAAATATATATATATATATCGGATAATTTAGCCGAGCTTTCTACCTTTTGCGAGTATTTATTTGTTTATTTATTAATATATATTATCGTATGGATAACTCTATTCGTTATATGTTTATCCGGGGAATAAAAAAACCATAAACTTTGTAATCATAATTGAGTCAATTTTCATGTAAAGTGCCATTTACCTTCATCCCTTAATTTACCTGCTTTGTTCACTTTCATTATTGTTAAAAACACTAATTTCGATTGTGTCTCTGTTTGTAACATCGTTTTAACGAACTCTAGAAGTTTTACTTTTTCAAAATTGGAATTGTAATATTCCGTGATTTTTCACGGGTCTGCGCTCTGCATTAAAAAAGTAATTTTGAGTTTCTGTAACTCCAGTTCAATGAGCTTTTGAACTTTTGCTCTGAATTTAAGTTCCATTTTCAAAATTGGAACTGAATTTGAGAAAAATTCAAACATGCAATTAATAGGTGCCTACCTATGTTGTAATATTTTAAAATGGAATTATAATAATAATATAATAATAATAATAATAAGGTCTTTATTCCAGGATGTGGGGAGGGCAATCCCACACATCCCATATAGGGTATAATTACATGTTATTATATATGAATATTAATTACATATGAATAAATAAAAAGATAAAAATTAACAAAATAAAAAATTAAAAAAGAGAAGCATCATTAGATACACTATTCACAAAAAAATATAGTTAAGTCTTTAAATCAGGTTCTTGTTGTTCCATCGGATCTCAGATTGTAGGAGCCAGTGTTTTTCTCCAATATTCATCTATGCTCGATCCTGGAATCAGACGGGCTTCCATGATGAGGATATTACTGGAGTGGTTCATCCTTCCCCTCAGTCCTGCAATCCTTGTTCTTAATAGAGCTTCGAATCCTGGAACTCTCCCTTCTGTGAACATTGAAGAGGCACTACAGTACCTGGGAAGTCCGAACATTAGACGGTATGCATTATTATATTGCACCCGAAGCCTTTCCATGGTCCTTTTTTTGAAATTTGCCCAGAGCTCGCACGTGTACAGGGTGGTACAAAAGGCTAGGAAGAGCGTCCTTTTTACCCGTGGGCTGCAGAGCCGAAATCTTCTGCTGAGCATATTGCATTTTATGTTAAGTACTCTCCTCTGCCTGTCGATGTCTTCATCATCCGTTAATTTGTTATTGATGACATGTCCTAGATACTTTGTAGATTCTATTATTTTCAGAAGCTCACCGTTCAGAAAGACGGGTGGAATATAATTATAATTTTTTGTAATTTATTTAATATTTGTATGTTTTTTACAATAAGTATACAATTATTTTGTTATACAGTGTTATAAAGGGAAACAAAAAGATCCTTTTGGGCCATCCATAAATTACGTCACACCTTAAGGGAGGGGGGGGGGAGTAGAGAAGTGTGACAATGAGTATGGGGGGGTCATCAGATCTGTGACGTCACGTAAAAATCTAAATGATTAAAATGCAAAAAAAATGTTGATATAAAATTGCAAAATATGTGACGTCACACTAGGGGGGAGGGGGTCTCACAAATGTGAGGATGTGTGACAGGGACGGGGGGGTCAAAAAATCGTGTAATTTGTGTGACGTAATTTATGTATGGCCCCTTTGCACACCATAAATAGACAAGACTCTTGTATTTGGTGAAGGAATTCAAGCTCAGTTATGTGAAATTATGTAAGTAACTAAATAATAAAATAGTGCAAATAATAACAAAAAGATAAGGAAGATAATAATAATGTCCCGTGATTTTTCATGGGTCTGCGCTAGATATTGAAAATACTTATTTAGATTATGCCTCTAACTGCGGTTCAATGAACTCAACTTTCCCTTTAACTTTAAACTTCATTTTCATGTGTTTGTTTGTAGAATCCAGACAATCGATAAAGTACCTAACCATAATATAGATTAATATGTTAATAAGAGAATTATTTTAATTGCCATTTTTTCCGAATTGGATCTGACTGTCGAGAATTCAGACAATGTATTATGTTATATTTAGTCTCCTTAATTTGATAAAAACCCAACAAATATATTATCAGTCCTTTTTGTTATCGGTTGTTATTTAGTTTACAAATGGAGTGCACAAATACAAATATTGTTGGTGTCCTTATCGCATTGGTTTCCTGTTATTATTATTAGCCTGTCAAAAATGATTTTATAAACAGTCTTCATGTTATTTGCTCATTAATGAATAATGCTGCCGCGTGCAAAACTGCACTAGTAAGACCCTTTAGTTGCCAAGTGTTATTTTTTTCTAATTTTATTTTACCTAATTAAAAACTATTATTTTACATTTTGTGATAACCACTCGAACGCTTTTTGCCTCATTTACTATGTCTAAAGCCTCGGAATGCTTTGCTGCAAAAAATGGTAAATAATCCCCAGATTCTTTAATTTTTTTTTTTTAATATTTTCAAATATTCCCGCGCTCTGCAGTCCACGTTTTTTGAAAACTGAATAGCCTAAAGGTGCGATTCCGAGCAACGTGGCAGTCGGCAGACGGCAGCGGCAGACGTCGACTGCAGTGCCGCCGACGGCAGACGGCACTATCGGGTAGGTTCCTAAGTTGATAGCAGTGACGGTACTGCAGTTGCGTCCGCTGCATTACTGCGGTATTAGTTCATTTATGATTACTGCCGACGGTTGTGTCTTCCATATAAAATTATGAATAATAAAATGCTGCAAGTGTTATTGCAAGAAGAAAAAGATGAAGATGATTTATTATGGAATATTACTCAAGTAGAAAGCCTATACTGCCAATGTACTTACATATATATGTTTATACAGTTTCTGATCAATGTTTCATGTTAGTATTTAATAATTTGTATTAAATCCGATTGTAACCTGAAAATGTATTTACTCATGAATATATTGCATGTATATATTGTATATGTAAATAAATTAATAATAAAAAAAAAACTAAAAAAAAAACTTAAATAGACTGGAAGAAGGCTTTTATGAAACTTTGATAAAAAGACACCTAAATGAGAGTGAAGACGTTTTCAGAAGTTATTGCCGTGTAAATAAAAATCAGTTTTATTTTGTAATCCCTTAAATTTATATTAATCTTGCTCTAAAAACATTGGAAGTCGACGGCAGTACTATGTTTGCGCTCGAGTGCCGTCTGCTGCTACGCGTCAGTCGTTGACTTCAAGTACCGCGCGGCACTTGCAATGGTGTGTCGGAAACGGTCCAATACAAGTTCATACAGTTAAGTAGTGCCGTCTGCCGTCGGCGGCACTGCAGTCGACTTCTGCCGCTGCCGTCTGCCGAATGCCGCGTTGCTCGAAATTGCACCTTAATTCTGCTAGTGATCAATAAGTGTCTTTTCGTTTTTTACAAGCACCTGTCGGGTTTTCAAAACCTCACAAAAACAAAAATATTTTTGAACGGTCGCCGTCAATGTTCTCGTATAAAATGTCATTATTGATCGTGTTTTTAGTCGATTTTTCTAACATATTTGTATACCTGTGTAATAATTATTGAATTATCAAAGTATTCAACGTGTATATCACGAGACTTAAAAATATAGTGAATATTTTCAATACAATTTTTTTGTTCGTCGCATTGACTATGGAATGGGTTTGGGAATGAATTATTTTCATTATTATTTTTATTTTTTTATTTTAACTTTTATGAGTAAAAACTCAAACTGTAACTGTAATTTTATTAAATGAAGACACTATGAGCGAAACTCAATCGAAAATCTGGAAACAGAAAAATCAGAAAAAGATATTTGCACCTCAGGGACTTCGCTTTCCATTATAAAATGTTGCATGTTGACCTGCGTCTGTTTTGACTAAAAACGATCATCGTTGACAGATCTCGCAAACAATGATTAATCGTTGAAAAGACCTTCCATACAGCTTCCCCAAAGAAGACCTTAAATTATTTCCTTAAAAGCTTTCTGTTTGCAAAAAAATAACTGGCATCCAGAGGGTTAGGTTGAGAGCTATTCACGAATAATTTACATACGAGAGAGAAAAATTGTTATCTTTTGTGCGACATCGAGTGCAAATATACTGATATAAATATAATAATGGAGCTCATTGAACCACAGTGCATCTTCAACTCTTGAAGAACTAACTAACAACAGATTTTTTTCATTAAATTCGGTGTTGCAAAATTATTACAAAAATGCGATATTTCCTAAAAATTGTGTTCACGGTATTTCTGCTGACAACTTTCGCAGAAGCACAGCGGGAGGGTAAGAATATTTTCCATACTTTAAACATGCCCACTAGTAAAACTGGTATTTGAAATCAGAATAAATATTTTTTTTTCTGAGTTTTTCTTTCATATAATCAAAATGTTTGATAATGCCTTGAAAGGTGAAACAGCTGCCACGCGTAATAATATTTACATATCAGTCCTTTATTGCGAATCCAGAGGTCGCGGGTTCTTGTATTTTCTCCCATTTGTTCTCATTTTGGTTTTCTGTTGCAGGGGACTTGTGTGTAGTGGCTGAAACTATTCAGCCCGGCATCTGCAGACATTTTCTCAACTGCACCGGGTCCTTGGAAGCGGCTTTTCAAGGAAAACCACCTCAGGTGAGTAACAAATCACATAGATATAATCTCTCTGCATGTCAATTTATTGTTTTGGGTATTGTTTTATGGATATTTTACAACAATGGTAAAAACACTGCAGTGCAAGATAAAAATTAATAACCTCATCGTATTGTTACAAACCGAGCCTGTTATTGGGTATTTTTGTCAAAAACAATGGTATAAAATTAATAAACTTATCGTATTATTACAAACCGAGCCTGCTACTGGGCATTTTTATCAAAAACACTGGAGTACAAAATACAAATTAATAAACTCTTCATATTATTACAAACCAAGCCTTTTATTAGGCCTGTTATTTTCGTCAAAAACACTGCAGTACGAGATACAAATTAATAAACTGACCATATTATTACAAACCGTGCCTGTTATTATCTTATCATGTTTTTATGCTTTCCATTCCGTTATTTTGACATTTTATTTTTAAGTTCCATCCATACCAGATTGCTACAAGTCTGGTGTTTTTCAGGGCAGAAATTCTGGGACTACCATAATATGTGTTCCTCATTTCCCGGAACACCAATGGGGGGTTATAATATGGATTCTTCAGGGAACATTTCCAATTTATCACTTATGGTGATACTTAAAAGAATTCATAATCTGTAACAGAAGGCCCTATTTCATTATTTTTTTAATTGTTTTTTTTTACCCTAAGCAGATCTACAAATGAATAGGTAATACAATGTGGTGTGTTTTCAGATGTGCGCCTCCTCGGAGAACAAGTTGATAGTGTGTTGCCCCTGGGTAGCAGGGCAAGACACGGGACTGGAATCCAGTTGCCAGGCAGACACAAGTACCCCTAGAGAAGGTACCTTACTTTAATTTCTGTACATTCATACAGTTTATTCACCCCTGTTGTTTTTTGTAACCCTGGTGTGTCTGTTTCTTTGAAGGTGATAACTGTACAATGGTGGACACAGGAAAAGCGGGAGTTTGCAGTCGATTCGCCAACTGCCATACAGCGAAGGAAGCTGCCTCTAAAGGAATTTTCCCACAGGTACTTACTAACCGTTCCTAAGTTAAATAACAACATATTTTTAACTTACAACAACATTTGAGAGCGTTCAACAATGATCTGGGATGTTCAGGAATGTTCTGGAATGTTGTGAAATGCTCAAGAATACTCTCTAATGTTCTGGACTGTTCTAGAAATTTCTAGAGGGCAAAACTTCCAGCCATTGTATCTTCAAAAGCACGCCCTTCAGGTAAAAACATCACCGTATGCACTAATGGTAATAATTGTGATGAAAATAAATATAAAAAATCCATTAAAAATGTATTAAATGAGTACAAAACTGTATGATATATTATGGAACGACTTATATTATGTACTGCCTCTTGTTGTAATAATTAATTTCTCTTAGCTATTGTAAGATTACTTCTTATTTTATAGATACATAATGTAATAGTATAATGAGGAAATCTATAATTGGTTTTTCAGATAGGTAAATTAAACATGTATAAATTAATCAAGTTGTAAACTGTTGATTTCCCTAAAATAAAATAAATAAATAAATAATGGTAATGCATTAGAGAGAGAGATTTGAGAGGTTCCAAGTTCGATTCTCGGTGAAGATCTGATATCCTTTTTTTTTCTTTCTCTTTCATGTTCTTTAAATCTTAATAACATTGTTTCATTAATTAGTAAAATCACAATGAATACTAAAGCTTAATTTTTTTCAGTCATGCGGTGTAAAGGGCACCGCTCAGATTGTCTGCTGCCCTCTGGTGACAGTTGTTGAAGGTATGGTACCCTGAACTTAATCATCATTCATGACAAATCCAATGGGCGATGCGATGGTTCGTTGATTTTCTAGGCTCCCTCGTCACCACAATACCGTTATTACAAAATATAGCTAATCGTTGAGGTGGAATACCAACGGCTCTATGCGTTTGCAACTTTATCACTAGGAATTCTTTAAGATACCGTAGACCGGCAAACATCAACTCTCAAAAATTACACTAAAGACCCGTTTGGACTAGGCAAGTAGTTTAGTCGTGATGAGCAGGAGGCGGAATGCGGCGGCAAAACGAAAATTCCAGAGCCGCTTATTATCAAAGGCAAAACAATTAAACTATCGTTATTTGACCGGTCTAATTTGTTTTATAGGGCCAGCAGACTAAGCTATAAAAGATAAAAGATCATTTGGTTTTGGCCTATTTCAGCATATTGCTCGCCGTACATTCCCAATGTTTTTACCTCCGCATTCCGCCTCCTAGTGATGAGTAATTTAGTAACTTAACATGTCTGAACACCATAATTTTAGTTGAGTAGTTAGTAGTTTAGTCAGCAGTTTAGTAGAGTCAAACCATTTAGTTTTTTGACTTGTCAGTGGTTGAGTGGGCATCGCGTTTGGGTTCCACCCGGGTGTCACATGTTCGATTCCTTGGCTGGCTAAGTCCTCCATCACGACTCAAGCAACATTTTCAGCTTACTGTGGAAGTGGTAGAACGGTAGTCAAACATTGTTTGGTTATTCGTAACCCAGGAAAGTTTGTCTTTCTTTAAAAAAAAAAAAGTTCTATTTTTTCAGTGTAGCGCCCCTCTCCATACGCCCCTGCTCACTGGCTTAACCACTAAACAAGTCCGAACCTGTTGTTTTAGAGAGTTCATTAATATCGTTCCGTTAGAATGAAGGTGCTACTCTAGGATTATTTATTTTTGCCGCTTTTAATCTAATTTCGTATCCATAGTTTATTTACTTTCATCTCACTAATATCTTCTTCCACCTCTTCTAAAATAAGCTTCACAATCAGCTTAATTAGCCTATTTACCTTGTTGCGTTGCAGCCCATTTATCTTGCAAAGCGCCACTCACTAATGTACTATACTCATTGGTTATGCAAACGCATTTTGGTCAGCAAATGGCGAGTTTCTTGCTAGTTACACCTAGTCCGAAAAAACCAAAACGCATATTACCTCTGGATTGTGGGTAGAATCTTCATCGTCACGTCATGTTGTGTTGTGTAACCCTGGTGTGTCTGTTTGCAGGGAGTAACTGCACTGTAAAGGACACCGGAATAGCGGGTGTGTGCAGACCATTCGCCAACTGCCAGAGAGCTATGAAGGCCGCAAGTAGAGGAGTTGTACCACAGGTACTGTTCTTTCCTTTATGCAACGAAACATATTTGACTTATGCACCCCTAATTCGACCTTCCTTTGCTTACAGAGATGTGATTTAACTGATAACGAGTCGGAGTTGATGTGCTGCGCCAAGGCTGACTGTCCGCCGCTGCCGAAGAAACTTGTCACTCAACTACCGACTGGCTCCAAGGCCGCTGACTGTGAGTATTACAAAACTTGAACTGAAATTTTCTAATATTGTTGTGTTACATTTATTCTTTTGAGACCTCAGACTAAACCACACACTAGTCAACTTAAATTTTATGTATTCCCTTTATTTGTAAGGGTAATTTAATATTTTTAAGCTAATCTCCGGCATTATACTGAATCTGCCCATGTTGAAGATTAACTTATATATACCCAACGCGTACACTCGTGGGAGATCCCACGCACTTTTTTATGCTCCGAAAGCGAGAACTTCTTCCTATCAAAACGCGCCATTAAACAGAGCAATTCAACTGCTAAATGAATCTGTATTGAACATCGACATCTTCAATGTCACCTATAGAGAATTCAGTAACTATCTTCTGACATACGTCACAAGATAGTGAAACTGCCCCCATACAATTTTTTTTTCTTTAAATTTTGTAATCTTCCCCATAATATTCTGGTGTATAACTGTTTTATGGAGAACTTGATAAAATAAATAAATCTATATGTATATATATATATATATATCAAAGTATGCTTGCTGGGTGTATATATATGAGTTGGTTATGTATTGCTGCAAAGCATAGGAAATGTTTGAAACTTTCAAAATACCTTATTTCCATCGCCCACGTTGAGAACCTATGAAGTACATTTTTAAAATCGACTTAGGATACATTCATAAATCAACTTACGATGTGTTCAAAAACCAACTGGGAGTCTTAAAATCAAATGAGTAATCGACAAAACAACGTGCGCTGGATGCCAGGCGTTTTGTGAATCAAGTTTCTTTTTTTCAATCAAACATTTAAATTGCGATTCTGGCGCCCCCTAAAACTGCCACCCCAACCATAAATAAACCCATCCCATGTTAACTAACTTCCCGCTCTCTGGATTCACAATGTTGATGGCGCAAACCCGCCTCCCTTCTACTTTATTTGCAGTGACATTTCCAAATTGTCCCGTTTCACTGGCCTCACAACGAGACTGTGTGCGACTAAATGGAGGCCACCTTCAAAATTAATGATTGTAACTAACACAATATCTACCTGGTGTGTTGACAATGAAATGGAACTAAATATACCTAAGTGCAAAGTTATTAATTTCACCAAGAACACCAACAAAAGTCTATATTCATACAGCATATGTGGTCACGATCTGGATACAGTTGAGTCGATAAAAGACTTAGGAATTATATTTGACAACAAACTAACGTTCAACCAACAAATTGAATACATTGTGAGTAAGTCAAATAAATTACTTGGTTTCATTGTAAGATCAACCAAACTGTTTAAGAATTTTAATAGCCTAATAATTCTCTTTAATTCATTAATCCGTAGTGTTCTTGAGTACGGGTTAACAGTCTGGAATCCACACTATATTTCACAGGTATCTAGACTTGAATCAGTCCAAAGGAAATTTACACGGATTTTGTCTTACCGGTCAGGTGTCTACCATCTTCTAGACGGGTACGAACAAAGACTTACACATTTCAATTTAGAGAGTCTAGTTAAAAGACGTAATATAAATGACCTCTTAATGTTTTATAAAATTGTTAACAACCTAGTAGATAGTAACTTAATCAATGAAATCAATTTATACACCAGACCCAAATCTACCAGAAAATTTGACATATTTTGGACCGAAATTTTTAACAATAATACGGGATACTTTAATCCCATATCTAGAATGTCACGATCTTACAACAATCTCACTAAATCACACTCTATAATAGATATTTTTGTGAATAATTTTACATGTTTTAAGAAATATCTCCATGATTTGTGCAACTAAAATGTTGTTTTATTATTTTTAATAAACACTTTAAATATTATGTAGCTATCATGTATTTCAAATTTTCTATTTAAGTTTCTAAATTATGTAAAAAAATACTTACTTATTTATTGTTATCAAGTTTAATTTGTAGAACTCCATTCTAATTTTTTTATTTCTTTTATATATTTAATAATATTATTATTCAATTTATAAAAACAGTTTATTTATAAACAAGTTCTGCTGGGTAATTATTTAACAGCTGTCACGTGTAAAAATAATTACCCAGCAGAACTTGTTTATAAATAAACTGTTTTTATAAATTGAATAATAATATTATTAAATATATAAAAGAAATAAAAAAATTAAAATACTTACATTGTTTTTCATGTGCCTGTGAATACGCTAATGTTATTACTGTAGACACATTTGTCTAGGGATATTTATACTTGTATCTTAATTTGTTATACATTAACTAAAATAATGCTCTGTAAATATCCTGTTTGTGTCTCAAATAAATAAATAAATAAAAAGATTTCAACGCATTTAGATTATGTTTTCATCAATAAATTTTACAAAAGATGATTCATTGAATGTTTTTTGATGTTTTGAAGTCACCTTATTTCATTGGCTCACCTATTATAAAAAGGAGAATCATTTTCAATTATTTCCACTGAACTTCTGTACTGTGTAAAGTTGTGAGGCTGACAGGAGTAACGAAGCAAAGAGGATATCCACATCTGCTATAAATACTAGAAATATCCTCCACTCTATGAGTGACTTAGTCCCATGAATAACTGTAGGCACTTGAAACTTTTATTTGTAATGTTTTGTTTCCTTTACAGACTGCATAGAGCTTGCAGAGAAGATTTACCCGTGCCAAGAAACACGCTTTGGTTGGACTCGGGGGGATATATGTCCTCTACACACACCAGACTCGAATACAGTATATCACAACGTTCCTATGACAACTATAGCAGAGGCCCCATACCATGTAAGTTACAGACATTGGGTAGCTTTATTTAAAATCTAAAATATTAATTTATTTAATTAAATGAAGGCACTATGAGCGAAACTCAATCGAAAATCTGGAAACAGTAAAATCAGAAAACGATATTGGCACCTCTGGGACTCGAACCTAGGACCTCTCTCTTTCCAGTCCAGTCACACAAAATACCCCGATTTGTAATGTCATAGTCTCACTGGCTCCAGATGTTTGGGTGCAGTTAAAACTCTTGTGAGGTTACACATGAAAAAAGGAAGATAAAATAACAAAATCAAAAAATATTTTTAGAGCAATAATTAAACTTGTGTCGCAGCCGAATGCTACGACACGAGATTGTGGACTGTAAATCCCTTTTGTAAACGAAATAGACCATATATCGTGTTTTGAAGGCAGATCAAAGGAGAATCGGTTTGACAGGAAATCTCCTACCTTTGACGGCTTCTGAAGGCTGCTCAGGGTCGTTTCTGTATCACACTATATTGCACAACATAGATTTTATGCACGACACTATTATATTTTATAAAAAGAAACGAAACTGCGATTATTTGCGACTACTTGCAATATTTTACGAGAGCGAGTTGTGAGCCATATCACCTTCGAAATGCAACTGATAACAAGTGGGTAATGCGCACTTGGGTGGCAATATTGTTCATCATGTAGGTAAGCACATCTTCTTTTCCTGGTGGAGACTTTGAGGAAAGGAAGAAGAGAATGGATTACATGATGGAAGGAATAGAGGAATATGGATTAAGTTTTGTTTTTAAAAACTGTTTCAGAACCAAACATTCCGCCGACCTTGAGGAAATATGATATTTTCTCAACAACTATATACGAAAGAAAGCAACGAAAAACGAAAGCAAATAACTAATTAACCTAGGAATTGAACAAGACAAAAAAAGTTAAAACTATTTAATTGATGGGTAGCCTATACAATTTGACCACGGGCCGCTTAAAAATGCCCTGAGGGGTTCTTACAGTAGCGACACGAACCACTCCATCGGCGCCGGGGAATAATTCAACCACCCTCCCGACAGGCCATCGCATTGGGGTTGCTTGCGAATCATCTATCATGACTAGATCGTCAGCTTTTAAATTAGGAGTTGACGTTGCCCACTTGTTTCGTTGTTGAAGAGTATGTAGATATTCTTTCCGCCAGCGATTCCAAAAATGTTGGGACATCTGTTTCAATAGTTGCCAACGCGATAAACGATTCATTGGTACATCCACAAAATTTTCTTCAACAACAGAAACAAGAGGAGCCCCAATTAAAAAATGTGCAGGAGTTAACGGGTTCAATTCGGATGGATCCGACGACAGCGCTCCAATTGGTCGCGAATTTAAAATGGCTTCGATACGAGTCAGAACAGTAGTTAATTCTTCGAAGGTGAGGATTTGATCTCCCACAACCCTCTTCAAATGGTATTTAGTTGACTTAATACCAGCCTCCGACACTCCATTGAAATGGGGTGCGGAGGGCGGAGAAAAATGCCAAGTAATTGAACGAGCGACAGTTGCGTCAACAAGTTTGTCAGTGTTTTCAGATTCACGTATGAATTTAGAAAGGCCAGTATGATATCTGTTAGTTCCAGTAAAATTGGTGGCGCAATCGCTATAGATATTTTGGCATATACCGCGTCTAGAGATGAATCTATCTAATGCTGCCACAAACGCTTCAGTAGATAGATCTGAAACTAATTCAAGATGAACGGCTTTGGTCGATAAACAAATGTAAAGACATAAATAGGCCTTATAAGTTTTTGCGCCGCGACGTCTACTTTCACGCACCAAAAAAGGACCTCCGTAATCTGTTCCGACATTTAAAAATGGACGACCTTCTCGAAAACGGGAAGCGGGTAAGTTACCCATCAACGGGAAACTACCACGCGGGTTATTTTTAAAACAAGAAATGCATTTACTCAATCGATGTCGAATTACGTTCCTAGCCGAAATTATCCAATATTTTAATGATATTATGGATTGGAGTGCACGAGGACCTGGATGAAGGTACATGCTATGGTAATAATCAATTATTAAAGATGTCAAATGACATTGCTTCGGTAAAATAATAGGATGTCGAGCATTTTCTGAAATCTGTGCAAGGCGAATTCGACCACCGACTCTCAAAACACCATTTGCGTCAATAAATGGAGCGAGTTTTTGAAGCTGCGTTGAACATATACGATGGGAAGAGATATTGTTCATATCTTGTTGAAAATAAATTGCTTGAACAAGCTTAATGCAACATTGCAAGGCTAAATTATTTTATTTTAACGAAAGTGGGGATAAACCATTGAAATTGATAATCGATTCCGAACGTAATCTATTGATAAATCGACGGCACCAACATATAACACGCAGTAATTTCGATAATGGTGAAAATTTCAATAAAAAATCTTCGTCAGACGTTGACACATTCGTCGATAGAGAAATTAAATTTTTCGACTTATACTCTGGTAACTGGTCCACGGAGATATTTGGAGGCCTAACAAATAACCATTCCTCCAAAGGTGTTGATATAAAGTTAGGTCCTTTCCACCATAACGAAGCGCCAGCGATTTCACTGGGAAAAACTCCTCGCGAACCCAAGTCAGCAGGATTTTCTTGCGATGAAATGTGATACCAATGTTCATAAGGTATATTTTGTATTATTGTTTCAACACGATTTGCGATAAAAGTTTGCAATAGAAAAGAAGGTGTCTTCAACCATGCCAATACAATAGTTGAATCGGTGAACGCAACAGTCTTTTCAATTTGAAGTCTATCTTTATATATTTATTGACAATAAGTCAACAAATTTGCCAATAAAACTGCTCCCAACAATTCCAGTCGCGGGATCGATGTTATCTTTACGGGGGCAACACGGGATTTTGCTAATAAAATATGGCTGGATATTTCTGTGTTATTAATCACAACCAAATAAACAATTCCACAATATCCTCTTTCAGAGGCGTCCGCAAACCCAACAAGTATGCACCGACTGGTCGGAGAAGTTGCGACATATCGATCAATTTTCAAATTGGCAAGTGATGGAAGCTCTTTCATATATTTCTTCCATTTCAAATTCATGTCCGAAGGGATTTCTTCGTCCCATCCAATTTGAATTTTCCATAAGTTTTGCATATAGCATTTAGCAATAAAAACGACAGGATTAATAAAACCTAATGGATCATATAGAAGTGCAATTGTCAATAAAATTATACGTTTGGTACAGTGGTCACTAAAAACATTATGAATTTTATATGTATGTAAATTGATCAAGCGACGGTATCCATTGAATACCTAAAATATTAAGGTTTTTCTTGTCAGTATCCGACTCAAAACTTAAGGGTACTTCCCGATAGCTGACAGGAATGTCTTCCAGTATTTCAGGATGGTTACTAGACCATTTTCTCAATTCAAAACAACCTTTTCGAAGTAATGCAATTAATTCCACTATGCAATGTCGAGCGCTTTCCAAAGTTTGCGCACCACTGATAATATCATCTACATAAGTATCTTCAATCAATGTCCTAGCAGCCGTTGGAAAATTCAATTTTCCATCATTTGATAATTTATGAAGTGTGCGAATTGATAAGTATGGTGCGCATGACGTGCCATGTGTTACTGTTTGTAATTCAAATTCTTTTACAGGATGATCCGATGATTCCCTCCACAAAATATGTTGATAACGGCGAGATTTCTCATCCACAAGTATTTGCCTATACATTTGACGGATGTCAGCTGTAAAAACAACTTTGTGTATTCTAAAATTACACATTAATTCGACAATGTCTCTTTGTAATTTGGGACCGACCAAAAGTATGTCGTTCAATGACGTACCCGAAGACGATTTGGTACTGGCATCAAAAACGACCCTTAAACGAGTTGTAGAACTGGTTTCTTTGATTATTCCATGATGGGGTATGAAATAATTACCAATAATTGGCGATTGAGGTGGCACTTCCATCATGTGCCCTAATATTGAGTATTCTCTCATGAACGAAATATATTGGGATTTGAGATCAGAATCTCTATTCAGTCTCCTTTCTAAATGCTTGAAGCGTGACAACGCTATGTCATATGACTTTCCCAATTTTTCCGGGCTTTCCTTAAATGGCAACGATACGACGTACCTCCCGTCTTGGTTACGGTAGGTACTTTCAGTATATAATTTTTCACAACGAATTTCATCAGGCGATTGAATTTTCTTCAAAAGTGGAACATTTTCAATTTCCCAAAAACATTTAAGCTTTTCATCAATATTTTCCTCCATTGACGTGAAGAATGAATTTATACAATTATTTGATGGTCCAACATTTCCCATCAAAATCCAACCCAATTTAGTTTCTATGGCTATGGGCTCATTTTCTTTGCCCATCACTTTTCCTGAGCATAATAATGACGCAAAAATATCACTTCCAAGCAGTATGTCAATGGCTGATGGTATGTAAAATGTTGGATCTCCCAATTTGAGACCTACGATGTGTTCCCAATGATGATCGACGATACGATTTGATGGCATATTCGAACAAATGTTATTTAAAACAACGAAATCTGTCAAAATACCAGATTCCTTCGAATCGACAGGACGAAATTGTGTTTTTATTAATCCGTTAGAATTAATTGTAGGAGTATTTCCAATACCTATCACGGTGAGTGGTTTTTTCTTAAAACGAGTAAAACCCAATTTTTTGACACAATTTTCCGATATGAAGTTCCCCTGACTGGCGCTATCTAGCATAACACGCATCTTCTGGAACACTCCATTTTTATCTAAAACTTCCACATAAGCTGTAGACAACAGAACCGTTTTGTTGGTTTTATTGTAGAATGTTGTCAACGCCAAAGGCTCCGACGAATTTTCTTGCTGGTCTGAATTTTCCACGATTTTTTTCGGAAAATGTAATAATGTGTGATGTCTTGATTTACATTCTCTGCAGGTGAAACGCGACTGACAATTTTTTGCGTTGTGTTTTCCTTGCACTAAACAATTGAGACATAAATTATTTTCCTTTGCACACAAGTACCTATCCTTTGGAGTAAGGCGTAAGAATTTTTCACACTTGTGCAGTGAGTGTGGCGATTTACAAAGAATACACTTGATTTCAATGTTTGATACAAACGCATTAATATTATTGCTTGATCGATGTTTCGCATTATACGATTTAGCTTGACCTTTATGAGCCTGTAACTGGTTTTCAGGAAAAACTCCAAGTGCCATTTCTTTTGCTAAGCACTGTCCATCTAAGTACTTCAACAAGTGATCAAACGTTGGAATATTCTCCGAACTGTGTTGAATTTCAAAATCAATACGTAATTCTTTTGTTAATTTACGCAATACAGTATGTAACAAAAGAAAGCTCCATTGTCGAACTGGGAAATTTAAAGCTTCTAACGCAGCAATATTTTCTTTCAAAATTGAAATAAATTGCCGAAGATTATCCTGAACTTTTACAGGTTGAATCGATAGAATTAATTCAACATGTTTATCAGCGATCAAACGTATGTTTTCATATCTTTCTTTTAAAAGCTTATATGCTACAAAATAATTTTCTTCAGAAATCGGTAAATGTTTAACGTGTGTCAATGCTTCACCTGATAGACTACTTAACAAATAATGCATTTTTTGAACAGAATTTAAAGCATTATTTGAATCGATCAACGAATTAAAGGTATTTATGTAATTTGTCCAATCTGTTGACATTCCAGAAAAAATAATCAATTTTAATTTTGGCAACGAAACATTATTATTGGCCATTAAATGATCCGATTCATTTTTCGAAACTTCCGGAAATAATTGAGAATAATACGATTGAATCTCGTAATACATGTTTTGGATTTCAGTATACTTTTCCTGTAATACTTGAATTTCCGCATCATCCTTCTTATTTGATTCAATTGAAATATGTGAAGCGACGAAATTTTCTCTAATGTTAGATATATCGGCATAACGAGCTCTGAAAATATTTTTGTCAATAGAATTTGAAGATGTGACGGCTTTGATAGCCGACGAACGAACACTTTCCATATCTAATAGCGCCAATTTGTATTTAATATTAATTGCCGCCATTATGAATATTTTAAACCAAACAGAATAATAACACTAACTAAAATGTCAACGCAACTTGTAAACAAAATGTTTGCTGTGATAACAGCTGTCAAATGCGACAACAGTCCACGATCTGCTTACCGACACGACACAATGCGTGTAGGTATAGTATAATACCAACTACCTACCACGTAGCGGCACGTAGCGGCGTACGTAAAGTACCCCACTATCTACGATTTCAAAATGTTAAGCCGCCCAAGGACTCAAAATAACACCAATTTAAATTTAATCAATATTCACGATTGAATGTGTAATTCTGAAACAGCTCTATAAAAACCGGAAAAGGGTCAACGAATGGAATGATCTGTACTTCAAAACACAATGTCTAACAACCAACATTTATCCGGGTAGAAGGATCAAAAAAATGTCGCAGCCGAATGCTACGACACGAGATTGTGGACTGTAAATCCCTTTTGTAAACGAAATAGACCATATATCGTGTTTTGAAGGCAGATCAAAGGAGAATCGGTTTGACAGGAAATCTCCTACCTTTGACGGCTTCTGAAGGCTGCTCAGGGTCGTTTCTGTATCACACTATATTGCACAACATAGATTTTATGCACGACACTATTATATTTTATAAAAAGAAACGAAACTGCGATTATTTGCGACTACTTGCGATATTTTACGAGAGCGAGTTGTGAGCCATATCACCTTCGAAATGCAACTGATAACAAGTGGGTAATGCGCACTTGGGTGGCAATATTGTTCATCATGTAGGTAAGCACATCTTCTTTTCCTGGTGGAAACTTTGAGGAAAGGAAGAAGAGAATGGATTACATGATGGAAGGAATAGAGGAATATGGATTAAGTTTTGTTTTTAAAAACTGTTTCAGAACCAAACAACTTGATTTGAGAATAATTTGAAAATGTCCTGTTGTGTTCCCAGGGACAAATTGGATCAGGTCAAAGAGAGAAAATCAACTGGAGGGGGTACTCTGTAAGTCTAGTGAGCGATCGGTGGGTGTTGTGTGGTGCATTCATCATTGGAGATATTAGGTGAGTTTATTGTTTCTTTATTTTAAAATTCAACTCTTACTTGAAATATTATTGCAACAATGAACTTAGACTTGGTGACATAGACCCTCCATTGATGTGCTTGGTATAACTATAAGTGACCAGGTATGGGGGCTCCATCGAAGTCAGAGTGAAGTTAGCCTCTCAAAAACTGGGCTTACTGTACAGGGCCCGCAGATACTTTAATAGTACACAACTGCTAACCCTGTACAAATCGCAAGTGCGCCCCCACGGTTGAACTTGGCAGCCACCTCTGGTCTGGAGCTCCAAAATACTTGAAAAATACCCTCGACTCTGTGCAGAAACGGGCGGTCCGTTTGATAGATTCTCCCACCTTAACAAACGGATTGCAATCTTTAGAGCACAGGCGTCAGGTGGGAATGCTATCCATGTTCTACCAGTATTTCAATGGAAGATGCTCTGAGGAACAAGCGTCATTGATCCTTTCGGCACCGGTGCATAGTCGGGAGACACGCCAAACGCGCGCCCAACATATGTACACGGTTGACATTTGTCACATGAGAACGAGTCGTTTTTTCGACTCGTTCTTGAGTTCAACAGCTCGGCTATGGAACGATTTGCCGGCATCTGTGTTTCCTCTCTCCTACAACATGGGTGTCTTCAAGACCAACGTTCATTCCTTCCTCTCCTCAAAAAGACCCTCCACACAGCATCCCAGATGACATAGGCCCTGAGAGAAATTATTTTCCTCAGGGCCTCCTGGGTGGAGTTAATGTAAAAAAGACAATCACATTGGTTTGATATTAGAATGATCAAGCCTTAAGAGGTGTTGCCCGGGGATGAGGTGACAACAACGTACATATTAGATTATTTTTAATGTACATAGTAGATTGACCTGCAAGGCAAATGTAAGGTATATGTTATAGATTTTGAAAGAGAAGAAAGTATTAGAAATTCAAAAGTATTTTAAACTAAAATGAAATCCTGAAAACTAAGGCTGTCTGGCAAGGGCTTGCCTTTGTTAAATAGTTCATGTTGATAAAGTGCTAAGTTGAAATGTCAAAATCTCCTTTTGTGAAATGAATCTCACATTGTGAGAATAAAATGCCTCCAGAGAATTGGCTCATAGCCAAAAGGACCCTCCAGAAGCAGGAAAGGCGGATGATTCGTGATGCCAATCATCCCTCCACGATGATTCCCAGTCAGCTCCCAAGATGGCGAGTGTAACGTCCAAGGTTCACAATCACAATCGTAGCGATCTTCAAAAATGATCCGTCGTGTTGTGTATGTACGGTCGAGAGAGACCGCCCAAAGCTCTCGGCTGCTGCACAAAGAATAGCCGCTTTCTTTTCAAATCTGTTGATTTGAATCTCTGCAGGATTAACAACAGTTACTCGCAATACAACCAATGCCCAAATTTTATTGGCAAAGTACTGAAGGTGCCACACATCGAGTCAATAAATAAAGTGTTTATAAAAGGGTGCACACAACTTTTTACAAATACTTTTAGGGTATAACCAGACACTTAGAAATATACCAATTTTTTAAATCAAATTCTAGACGTACGGACTCTTTTCTATAAAAGAAAAAAGATTTCGAAATGTTGTTATTTTATCTAGTAAAGTTATGTTTCAAATTCTGAAAAAATGTGTTTATTTTTATTATAATGAGATTGTTGGTCGTTTGCGGATTTGTTAATTTTTTAAACGAAATGTTGCAATATATATAAATTTACAATACACATTTCAAATCATATAATCATAGAGTAAAATAAATCAATAAATTATCTAGGTGAGCTACTTTTCAGAATTTTTATTTTAGTTAAATAAATAAAATCATTAAAAAATCCGAGTACATGTTTTGTGACGAAAATACTTCAGTTTGTCGACTTATTTACGGTCTTTTAAACTAATTTATTTCAGATTTTTTCACGTACTTATTATACTTAAACATCATTGAAAAATATAAATATTTAAAATCAATAAATAATTACTAAAAGTTTATAATTTAAACAAAATTGACATCATGCATTTGAGCATTTTTATTGCTTACTTGAATGTAAGTATACATACTATATATTAATACACAGTTTTTCGAAAAACTCACATGGGTCATACAGTCAAAAAACGACCTTGCCGCCCCTTAAGTTCGCCCACCCTAAGGATCGCTTTCGCTTGAAATGCGATTCAGTCCAGGGCCTCCCACGCCAAAATGACCTCTCCGCTCTTCGAGTTTGACCGACCGCAGAGACCACAATCGCTAGACAGGAAGCTAAAAAAAACCCACGAAACCGAAACGCGAAAAATTAACGGAAAAACTGATGCAAAATCAGCGGCGATAACTGGAACCTCCGACTGAATCTCTCATCGACGAAGAAATCGGCCCGGTTATATTTCCCGCCGACAGGTTCGCATTTCGAAAAAGTCGGAGAAAAATTAAGCACTATTCTCATACAAAACGAATTTGCTAGAAATTTTTTCATAATATTTTAATGGCGATGCTGCTAAAAAATTACATTTTATAGGTACGACACGCGGTTCGAGATATCGTCGAAAAGGCGCATTCTGGCGAAGATGTTTTTCGATAAATACGAAGAATAAAAGTTAAGGAAGCTTTTAAAATCGACAAATATGTCGGTCACCATTCAAAATGTTACACGATAGCGCGCGGAAAAATGATATTTTATGACGTTTCGCAAAACTCGCTCTTTTCTCGAGGGTGCATAATTTAGCTGGCCAGTAGAACACCTAATTTTCTTACAAATAAATTCAGGTTGGGTAAATTTTCTCACACCTGGTAACACTGGATTCTGAAATTTTACAAATGGCGGAAAGGCAAAGCTCTCCGCCAACTAAAGATTTCAATCCAGAGACATCTAGCGGTGCGGAATATAAGTACGGATCGTTCACGCAAGACAAAATCAAATGTCTGTCGAACACGCCTGTAGTTCTATTTCAATCCGTTCAAATCGGCAGGTTCGTCAGTATCGAAAGAAATTTGCTCAATTCACGAAAAAAGATCTCCGTATCGAGTGTTGCTAGACGCTTGGTTTTGGAATGCCTATTTTAGGAAAGTAGTACCTACACTAGCTAGAAAAAATATTATTAAAATTGTGAGAGGACTAAGTATAAATACTTTGCGAACTATTTTTCATTGAAATGATTATTTGATAAAAAATTCTGAATATACATTTTAATGGCGTGTTTTTTTTTACGTATGTGCAGGTGTACCAACTGAGAATCTGAGTAGGTAGGTACCTGCACATAACAACTGGGAATCATCAAATGGGAATTGCATATGTGTTTTTTTTTTGGAAATTTGTAATGAAATTATTTGAAGTTGAAAGGATAATTTCTTTTGTAATAATTTTTTGGGCTGTTATGCCGTGTTGCGCTACCTTCGTCTTTAGCCTAGATATTTAAGGGATTTATTTTTTTTAAATATTAAAGTTACATAACGCTTTTTTTTGTATTTTGCTTCTTTATGATAATTATTCAATGTTAGAGGCGGGCATTGGCACTGCCGCTCAGGACACCATTCGTTGGATGAGCAACACCTCATAAAAATAGGTACACAATAATTTTGATAATTATATTTTTATAGGACCGTTTTTGTAAAAAATGACAAAAAGGGTGACGTACAATATTGAAAATCTACCAGGAGCTCATAATACGCAGAAGTAAAATATTACAGAGGGTACATTTATTTACTGGGCTACTTAGACCTCACTTTTCAAGTATTAGTTGAGATTGTTTTGGAAAAGTTTCACTTCTACCGCGTGTAAACTGCACTCGAATTTTTTTTGACAACGTACTCGGACACAATATATTCTGAACATTTCTAATAAAATGAGTAAATTTAAATAAAGATGGTCCATTTTTTTTTTTGCGAAATGGTGTAGGTACCTTTTGAATAGTAGGGGAACTAATCGTTCGTACATTTTACATTAAATTTCAATGTGAAAACCGCACAAGAGTCCCAATTACTGCCGTCCGGAGTCAGTGCGACTACGGCGTCCCCAGTTGGGTTTAGTTTTAGTTTCTGAAAAATTCTGAATAATAAATTTTTATAGCGCCGCTTTTTGAAAAACTACGGTAAGCTGCACTCGAATTTTTTTTTGACAACGTCCTACTCGGATATTATTTATTCTGAACATTTTTAATGAAATGAGTAAATTTAACACATTGTAATCTGATCACGTATTAATACGTGTTTAGCAAATTAATGCTAGAGAGCGGAACACGTATTTATACGTTTTTGATAGATTGTTAGTGGAGCGCGGGTCACGTTAAAATGCGGGTTCCAATATACTTGAGTTTTCGCTATATATTATAGCGTCTGTAGGGTTGTAGCCATGCAGGTAAAAACCTTTTGAGAACAATAGATGGGGTGTACGGTAGGTACCGAGGTAGTGTAAATATTATTTTTTTCATAACTTTCCTGCATGTGAAATTCTGCACTAGTTTAACGATAAAGAATACATTTCTAAATATAATAAAATAAAATGAAATAAAATAAATAATTTGCAAAAAGAATTATTGAAATCAAACAAATATTTTTGAAGTTATCGCAATTTTTCTAGAGGTCTACGTTAGCGCGAAATTACGCGAAAAATCACCCGTTACCAGCACGATACGCGGCCGAAAACTGCCCGATCACAATGTGTTAAATAAAGATGGTCCAATTTTTTTTTGCCAAATGTTGTAGGTACCTTTTGAATACTGTACGGGTTCATACATTTTAAATTAAATTTCAATGTGAATACCGCACAAGAGTCTCAACTACTGCCGTCTGGAGTCAGTGAGACTACGGCATCCCCAGTTGGGTTTAGTTTAAGTCTCTAAAATTTCTGAATAATACATTTTTATAGCGCCGTTTTTTGAAAAATTACTTTCAGTTATAAGTTCAAAAATTTCCGAGATCCAACAATTTTTTTTTTCCAAAATTAAAAAATTTCCAGAATCCAATAATTTTTTTTCCAAAATTAAAAAATTTCCAGAAACCAAAAAATATTTTTTTTTCACAAATAAAAAATTTCAAGAAACCGAAAATTTTTTTTTTCAAAATTCAAAAATTTCCGGAAACCAAAAAATTTTTTTTTCAAAATTAAAAAATTTCCAGAATCCAAAATTTTTTTTTTCCAAATTTAAAAAATTCCCAGAAACCAAAAATTTTTTTTTTCAAAATTCAAAAATTTCCAGAAACCAAAAAAGTTTTTTTTCAAAATTAAAAAATTTCCAGAATCCAAATTTTTTTTTTCCAAAATTAAAAAATTTTCAGAATCCAAAAAATTTTTTTTTCAAAAACAAAAATTTTCCTCAAAAAAATTTTTTTTTGAAAATTCAAAAATTTACAAAATCCAAAAAAATTTTTTTTGAAAATTCAAAAATTTCCAAAATCCAAAATTTTTTTTTTTTTTAAATTACACCCTACAGTACCCGAGATGGATATCAAATTACGCGTCTCGACCTACACAATCCAAAGGGCTGACTGAAAAAATTAAACGATAAAATCCGAGGACCCTTTTAGGCTCTATTGGTTTTTCTAATTTAAATTAAATGAAAAACTGAACGCCCTGAGTCGGGCGGCTGGATTGGTTCAGTACTGAATTGAGCGGTAAGCTCCTGGGCCGTTTTAAAAGTGTCGACGATCAATGTGGCACTGTGGGATGAGTCTTTTCGACAGTAAACTATACGTCTCGGGTAACAAATTACGCGCATCGATCTGCACAACCCAAATGGCGCAGTGAAAATTTGAGCAGGAAGCTACTTGGCCTGCTTTTGCGAGAAAAGGCCCGTACCGAACGCCTTGAACCGGGTGACCGAAGCGGCCTGAGAGCATGCGTACGCAATTGGGCTGTCAACTATCTGTGCCCTTTGTAGACGGACACTCCTCGCTTTATCCACATTCAAATAACGTTTTTTTCTCTACCTATTCTATTTAACACACACTCTTCGCTTCATCCGCGTTCACACGTCATATCGCGTAGTGTTTAACCCCTTGGTTGCCTCTGCAACAGGCAAAGCTAGTAATATAAAATACTACAGTGCCGGGAGCACAATACTACAAAGTCTTACTACAGTGCCGGGAGTGTTCTTGTCTTATTGTAGTGCCAAGAGTGTTCTTGTCTTGCTGTAGTGCCAAGAGTGTTCTAATCTTACTACAGAGCCGGGGGTGTTCTTGTCTTGCCGTAGTGCCAAGAGTGTTCTTGTCTTACTACAGTGCCAGGAGTGTTCTTATCTTATTGTAGTGCCAAGAGTGTTCTTGTCTTGCTGTAGTGCCAAGAGTGTACTTGTTTTACTGTAGTGCCAAGAGCATACTTGTCTTACTGTAGTGCCAAGAGTGTTCTAATCTTAGTACAGTGCCGGGGGTGTTCTTGTCTTACTATAGTGCCAAGAGTGTTCATATCTTGCTACAGTGCCAGGAGTGTTCTTGGCTTACTGTAGTGCCAAGAGTGTTCTAATCTTACTACAGTGCCGGGGGTGTTCTTGTCTTACTATAGTGCCAAGAGTGTTCTTATCTTGCTACAGTGCCAGGAGTGTTCTTGGCTTACTGTAGTTCCAAGAGTGTTCTTGTCTTATTGCAGTGCCAAGTTCATTCTTGTCTTACTGCAGTTCCAAGAGTATTCTTGTCTTGCTGTAGTGCCAAGAATGTACTTGTTTTACTGTAGTGCCAAGAGCATTCTTGTCTTACTGTAGTGCCAAGAGTGTTCTTATCTTACTACAGTGCCGGGGGTGTTCTTGTCTTACTATAGTGCCAAGAGTGTTCTTATCTTGCTACAGTGCCAGGAGTGTTCTTGGCTTACTGTAGTTCCAAGAGTGTTCTTGTCTTATTGCAGTGCCAAGTTCATTCTTGTCTTACTGCAGTTCCAAGAGTATTCTTGTCTTGCTGTAGTGCCAAGAGTGTACTTGTTTTACTGTAGTGCCAAGAGCATACTTGTCTTACTGTAGTGCCAAGAGTGTTCTAATCTTAGTACAGTGCCGGGGGTGTTCTTGTCTTACTATAGTGCCAAGAGTGTTCTTATCTTGCTACAGTGCCAGGAGTGTTCTTGGCTTACTGTAGTGCCAAGAGTGTTCTAATCTTACTACAGTGCCGGGGGTGTTCTTGTCTTACTATAGTGCCAAGAGTGTTCTTATCTTGCTACAGTGCCAAGAGTGTTCTTGTTTGACTGTAGTGTCAAGAGTACTATTATTCCGTACCAATGGTTTGTGACTGAAAAACAACTCCATTGTTTTTGGGATTTAATCCCTCGGGCTTAAAAAAAAGGTCAGATAATAAAACATTCCCACTTGACATTCAATTTCACATAGATTCGCTGTTATGGAACGTATTCCAAAATGAAATACTACCTTTGAAAACAGATGCGAAATCCTTTCAGATGCTAATATTAGAAACTTAGTTAATTAGTTGTGGACTGGGATGGTGCATTGAAAACTTCTCAATTTTTTAATGTTTTTCAATGAATTTCAAATATAAAGCCATAACAAATATGAAAAACTCTTGGATCTCAAGGGACCTAGCGATTGTATTTTAAAATTAGATCAAAATAATAAAAGGAAATTTGTGCACACAACAATGTTAATTTAACCTGCACTTCTTTTGTTTCAGCTCCAAAAATATTAATTTTGTTGGATTGGGCGGGTCTTTTAAACCCAAGTACAATCCAGATGAGATATACGGCGTGGAAAAACTAGTCGTTCACCCGCAGTACAATGGCGCCTACTCTACAGTGTATAACAACATCGCACTTCTTCGGCTAGACAGAGAGTAATCTTTTCATAATTATACTTATACAATGCTGCGTTGAAATGCCACTTAAATAAATAAATGGTTTCTCCCTGCGTGTCCTTTCCCATTCGTCCCATTCCCGTTCCCCTTCGCTTCCCCTTCGCTTCCCCTTCCACTCCTCTCCCTCTTTCCCTCCCTGTTAAAGTTTATGAAATACACCCATTTTTAAACAACTCGCGCGCCACCTATTGCAATATTTTTATACAATTTTCATAACCCCAGAGCTATCACAAAGTGTGGGAAAAAATTTCACAACGCTTGAGCTCACTATTACATTTAAAACCATCCCGGGCATGCGCACATCGAATCCCCAAAGTTTGCGTGTCCTTTCCCATTCGTACCCGTTCCCCTTTCGCATCCTCTTCCTCTCCCGCGTTCCCCTCCACCTTTTTCTCCTTACCCCCTCCCCTTTTGCCAAAAAAAATTATTGCCAATATTTCCAGTGTCAAATGTACAGGTGACAGGGATACGTGTGTCATAACCGCCGATATTCCGGTATGACCCAGGTTTAGGAATATTATTGCACCGTAACACCACCTCACTGTTTTTACTAAAAATAATTTTTGTTTTTTTTTTTAAAAAACTATTGTTTACCATTTTTTGTAATTTTCAGGGTAACGTTCACAAACAGAATTCTTCCAGCATGTCTCCACACGGGCACCCCACTGCCCGATAGCGGCTTCCTCTCCACTGCATATGCTCAAGGCTTATCAGAATACAAGGTTAGAACACTTTTCTCTGCCTTCATGATGAACAATGAACAATAATGTTATAACGACAAGATTGACAGCTGTCACCGGTACTAAATGTACATTTTTAGAATTTTTTTTTTTTTTACATGAGCTCCACACAGAAGGCCCTGAGGAAAATAATTTCCCTCAGGGCCTATGTCATCTTTGGGGATGCTGTGTGGAGGGTTTTTTTTAAGGAAAGGAAGTACTGGGAAGGAAATGGTATGAGGGGAGGGTAGGAATCTGGGGGTCGGTGTGTCCTGGTCATCCGCCTCCAAGACCTAGACAAACCTCACCCCATGAACCCGGGCACCCCTGCTAAATCACCAAACGTAGCGAACCACTTGGGGTGACCTATGGCAGAGGTGTTGGTTATCCAATAAAGGTTCCCGGGGCGGCGGTACCCATTCCCGCCTCCCAAATTGCTGGAGCACCACACACCTTTGTTTAGACACACACTCCTTGCTTTATTTACATTTGTACATCGTCTCATGCGTAGATACCTACTCTTCTGTTATTCTGAATCTTGAGATGTAGGGACAACACTTGGTCATGTCATGTGAATGCCATCTTCGGGCATCCCACGTTTCTTCTACCATTCTCTTACGCATCGCTCAATATGTCAAAATCAAATTAACCAAACCAATTTATCTTTTGTGGATACGGAATCGAATCCATACGTAATCTCCTGTCAGATTTGAGTGATTGTATATGACTTGCAATTACTTTTTCTACGGGCTGATGTGTCAGCTGTCGTCGTTTACTAACTAGTTTAAAACACGAAATGCGTAAGTTTACATGATTATTTATTCATTTAATGTACACTTAAAGTTGTACACCATGGATTTGACATTTGCGAAGTGGGCGACATTGCAACATTGCTAGTCAATCAAAGGGAGCCTGCTAAGCCTCAATACAAAGGACTATCCCATCAAAACCATGGTTTCAAAAATTCCCCCATTTTTTCAAAAAAGAAATTTCCTCTCTTATTCGAATGAGAATCGAACATTGTTCCGTTCCTTCTCACTTATTTAAAATTCACATCCTTCACTCCCCAGATTGTACATTCTTTGGGAACTTTGGATCACATATTTTTTGGTTGTCCCTCTCTAAATAAATATCCTCTCTTCTATCAAGCGTTATCTAAAATTACTTCCCCTCCATTCAACATCTCAACTCTTCTAAGTCTGAACTCGACTCCAATCTTCCATATAAGTCTGAAATTTGCACATTTAAATGATATTAATATATAAATTCACCTTTTAATTTCTTTGTAATTTGTAATGATGGCCTAGAACACCCTTGAAGGGTGAAAACCAGAAATAATTAAAAAAAAAAAAAAAAAAAAAAAACAGTTAAATTAAAGCAAAATACTAAAATTTTAAAAATAAAAATGATAAATGTAGAAAATTTGTAGAAAAAATAACAAATGAATTAACAGCAAAGTGTTGAGGATCAAACTAAATGTTATCATTCGTTCATACCATTTTCAACAATAAAACTAACTAACTAACTAACCATCACGCCATTTCCCCGCAGGGGTAGGCAGAGAGGACGGACTACCAAACAACTCGGTCCTGGCACACACTCTTTGCTTCACTCACATTCATACATCGTCTCAAACATAATCTTCTATTATTCTGACTTTTGACATGGCCCGACTCAAGTATCTGATTCACTTGGTCGTGCCATGTCTTCCTCGGGCGTCCCCGACTTCTTCTACCATTCACATTTGCGTCATATATTCTTCTTACACTATTTTCTTCGTTCATTCGCTCTACATGCCCAAACCATCTGAGGGTCCCTTTCTTAATCTTACTCATTATGCTTACATCAGCCTTACATTCTTTGCGGATCTCCACATTTCTCACACGATCATACATGGTTTTACCACACATACGCCTCAGGGATCTCATTTCTACAGCATTCAGTTTACTTTCATCCTTCCTCTGCCAGTTCCATGCCTCACTGCCATACATCAGGGTAGGTACCAGGACTCCATTGTGGACTGCTAGTTTCGCTCCTTTTGACAGTTTTTTATTAGCGCCAACGGCATTCAGTCCTCCATTAATGGAGTTACTGGCATTTACCTTTCTTTCGATATCTCTATCAGCCTTCCCATCTCTCGTAAACATGCTACCCAGATACACAAACTCATCCACCTGCTCCAAGTATTCATCGTTCACAACTATATCACACACTGTTTTCGTACTTTCTCTTTCAAACACCATGACATTTCAACAATAAAGAAAGTTAAAAAATAAATATACCCTTATGGTTTATAAATATGTAAGTAAAAAATAACATAATGAAAAAAATATATATATATATTTATAAACGATAGCATGATAAGAGCAAATCTTAAGGTTAGTATCAAATAATTTTGAAACAGTAACAGCGCATTTGTTTTAACTGGATAAATCAATCAGTTGGTACGTTTTTCAACATTTCAGACGACAACACAGATAATATCTGAGGAGGAGTGCACCAGAGTGTTTCCCGCTGGCGGCCGTGGTCATCCTGCCGGCGTACAACATGATATGGAGATTTGCAGCCGCCCAGTCATCACAACTGGGGCCTGTGTGGTATGTATTATAAAATGGATTTAAATTTTTTTTATTATAAAAAATTGAGATTTCAAAAAATTTTATAATTACAAAAAAATTGTCATGCAAAGCTGCTGGAGGTAGCCGACATGTGACATTCATTATTGGCGTGCACCATAGAATAAAGAAGAGCAGCAAAAAATTGCTGTTTCGTTATCCAAAAGTCTGACCATTCTTTACTTAAAATATTGTTAAACATATCCTGTATAATAATGACATTCAAATGGATGGCAATATTCGATGGGAGAGAGAGCGCGTGCTAAATGAGCTAAAACCAAAATGTACTTTCAGTGGCGACTTTAGTTTCGATTTAAATCTGCATTGAAGGCATTTATAGTGTTAGCGCAAATAAGTTTGAAATTAATTATTTTGTTATTTAACGTGAAATGATTTTATTATATTTCCGGCACGTTCCAGAGTTGAATTTACTGTCAGTATCACCCTAGTGGAGGACCACCATTCGAATCGTAAAGCTGCTTCATAATTAAGTAAGTAGGTATTTAAGTACGTACTTACAAATCTTACGATTTGAGAGGAAATTTCGGTTAAGAGAAAATTGGAATTAGTGGTGGACTAAGCCCGTTAGAGGCCCGGGGCGGCAAAGCTGAAAGAGGCCCCCCCTAGTTTAAAAAGTTGATGTAATTTTATTCGGTTCACACGGGCCTCCAAGCGCTTCCATGTTCCGTTGATCAAATCCTAAGCAAGGCTTTAAGGCACCAGGATTCTGTAAAAACAAGCAGCTTACGATTCGAATGGTGGTCCTCCAGTAGGAATTCACAATATTAAGATGGAGCGACAATGTCCTCAAAGACATATCTACCTTGGAGCTTCTAAACTGGAGAGAACTGGCACAAAACAGAGATGAGTGGAGGAAGACTCTTGAGGAGGCCAAGACCCAAAAGGGGTTGTAGAGCCAAGAGTGATGATGATGATGTTCCTTTTATTTTGATAAAATATTCTTTCACACGAAAGACAAGATCTTTTACACTTCTTTCACATAAAAGACAAGATCTTTTACACTTCTTTCACATAAAAGACAAGATCTTTTACACTTCTTTCACATAAAAGACAAGATCTTTTACACTTCTTTCACATAAAAGACAAGATCTTTTACACTTCTTTCACATAAAAGACAAGATCTTTTACACTTCTTTCACATAAAAGACAAGATCTTTTACACTTCTTTCACATAAAAGACAAAGAAATTAGTGTACAAAATTCATGTAAAGAGATCAGATGGCAATGCTTTTTCTGTCATTCAAGTAGGACTGGGTGTAAATTTGCAATTTGGGAGGCAGGCATGGGTATCGCCGCCCCGGAAACCACTTATTGGATAACCAACACCTCTGCCATAGTCACCCCTAGTGGTTCGCGACATTTGGTAACTTAGCAAGGGTTCGTGGGGTGAAGTTTGTCAGGATCTTGAGGGCGGATGCTCTGCCCACCCACTGCATGGCAGATCGGATCGGGAGAGACTGGTTGAGGGAGACCTTTTGACCTCTCCAGCAGGACTCTCTCGGAACATTGCCTTGCACAGCAGTGGTAGGGATAGATTCATAAGCCCATCACTCCATGGGTACCGCCGCCCCGAGAACCTTTATTGGATAACACCTCTGCCATAGATCACCCCAAGTGGTTCGCTACGTTTGGTGATTTAGCAGGGGTGCCCGGGTTCATGGGGTGAGGTTTGTCTAGGTCTTGGAGGCGGATGACAGGACACAGATTCCTATCCACCCTTTAAACCCCTTTCCTTCCCAGAACTCTCCTCCCCTTTCTTTCCTTAAAAAAACCTTCCACGCAGCATCCCCAAAGATGACATAGGCCCTGAGGGAAATTATTTTCCTCAGGGCCTCCTGTGTGGAGCTCATGTAAAAAAAAAAAAAAACTCCTGGACCCGCTGACCGTAAGATTCCTACCCACCCCTCATATCTTTTTTGCTTCCTAAAAAGACCCTCCACACAGCATCCTCAAAGATAACACAGAATTACTTTCCTCAGGGCCTCCTGCATGAAGCTAATGTAAAAAAAAGGTATAGCTACCCTCCCGCCAGAAGTGTGTTAAAAAACCGATTAAAAAATTTAACTAATTTATAATCTGCCATTTGGAGTGTGTTCACCTTATTAGTTTATTTGTTCTCAGAACTGGTACAGCGGCGCTCATTTGACCATACCCAACAGCCACAGGGTGAGCTGCACCCGCCTGCTGGTGGGGTTAGGATCCTGGCACTCTACTTCTCCCTGCACATACACCTACGTGCGCATATCTTCCTACATCCCCTGGATAGAGAGTTTCGTGTGGCCTGAAAACAGTGTTGTTGTTTAGGACATTGTTTCAGATTATTTTTCAATATTATTATTCTTATTAATATTTTTTTAGTTACACACTTATACACACCTAATAATATTCATCTTATATATAAAAATCAATATTTGTCTGTTTGTTCGTATGTTATGCGCTGCCATACCGTTCATCCGATCGTTATGAAACTTTGGTGATATGTTGTGAGCATGCCCGCGAAGGTTATAGGCTATATATAGTGATAAGCTCTGGCGTTATGAAATTTGTATGAATAAAAATGTGCATATTTTAGCGGCAGGGAGGAAAGGCAAGAGGGGGAGGGGAACGAGGGAGGTGGGGTTCGCGGGAGGGGTGACAAGAGTGGGAAGGCGAGGAAGGTGGAAGGGGAACGTGGAAGGGGAAGGGGACTCGGGAGGTGAACGCGGACGCACGGGAGAGGACGTGCAGGGAGAATCGATTTATTTCTTTAAATGGCATTGCAACGCTTGCAAAAAAAATATATATATTAAAAACCTCAAATTGTAATATTTAATTATATTTGGTGGCCGAATATTCGGTTATACTAAGTATATTTCGCAAACAGTTTTCATTTAAAAATCAATTACATTTTGCAAACGAAAATGACGGCAGCAGACCCTTGCAAGTGGTGGTCATCAAGCGCCAAAACGGTATTCAGGCCTAGCAAAATTTGCTGGAAAAATTGTTTTCGACTTGCAAAAACTTTGTGATTTGAAACTCGATGGAACAAAAAAGCAACCTCTCATGTCTTTTTCCTTCTCAGAACTAAAAACCTCAAGAAAAAATATCTTGATCTGCAGAATTATTTTTTAATTCAATTCATTTTAGCCCCAAAATTAAATGACAAAAATCGCTCACACTAAGAAAAAATTATAAACATACTAGCTGGGTTACCCGGCTTTGCTCAGGACAACATTCGAGTGTGTGTGTTCTGGAATGTTCCACAATTTATTTTATTTATTTATAGCGGACCCGACAGACGTTGTCCTGTACACAACTGTCGGGACAAACTAAAATTAAAATAGAATAATATTAAATATTCGATACTGCGATGGTAGCGCAGTCTGCCGGATCCAATGTAAAACATTCCAAAATCAACAACTCCTTAGAAATAAAAAATTAATTAAAAGAACATTTTCCAGTGGACCAAATTGTGAATCTAAACCGTTCTCGAATCCCCTTGAACCCACACAAAAAATTTCATCAAAATCGGTCCAGCCGCTTAGGAGGAGTTCAGTGACATACACACGGAGAGAAGAAATATATATATTAAGATTTTGTGTTTTAAACTTTATCAATTTTTTTATATAAATATTAGCCACTTTCATTGATTTGTATTTAATAATATATTTCAACGGTCCTGAAGAACAAGGTATTTTGAATGTTTCAAACATTTTTAATAGAATTTAAGTATTAAATATGCTGATTTTCCATTAAAATTAAAATTTTGTGAGTAATATGTAATTTATTATACGTTTGTTGTCATGATTTACTATTCAGTATTCAGCCGAATATTTCGAACTATTCGGCCGAAAACCGAATAGTAAAAAAAGTTGCCGAAAAGGCCGAATACTGAATAGTTCCTGAATAGTTCCCGAATATTTGTGACATCTCTAATGAAGACAACATGAGCGAAACTCAATCGAAAATCTGGAAACAGAAAAATCACTAAAAGATATTGGCACCGCTGGGACTCCAACCTAGGACTTTTCGCTTATTTAATTAAAAAAAATATATGGTTAACATAAAAAAATATTACATTGAAGTACAAAGTGTGTATGCGGTATCTGGCAACTCGGAGTACAAAGTAAATAAACTGTATCCGGAAACTCGTAATAAAAAGTGTATACACGGTGTCCGGAAACTCTGACCGCTATATCCATCCATGGTGATTTGGCAAAACAGACTGAATAAATGTCAGCCAATTTGACAGATGTCACTTAACAATATGGCCACTATCAACTGTCAAAGTTCGGAAGTCCCTAGTGGAAGACCCTTTATAATATGTTTTTTGGTGAATTGTTAATTATTATATCAAATGTTTAAGGAATATTATTTTAATATTGTAAATTTCAACCTATGTTTGATTTTAATAAATTTTTGAAAAACTTGTGTACCTTTTTTATTACCGATATTGTCAATAAATGGGTCGATTTTTAAAGTCCGTGCTAGTGACCCAGTACTTCCACTAGAGGCGACAGGTCAAATGTTCACTTGTGTGGTTGTGTGGTGGTGAAAGTAGATGGTCAAAAGCATCTGCTGCCAAGATCTGGACAAATCTCACTACATGAATCCAGGCACCACTGCTAAGTCACCAAATTCGACCACCTAGGGTGACCTAAGAGCGTTGGTTATACAATGGAGAGTCTGACTATTCAGATCTAGTCAATAAACACATAATCGGGTCAATTAATTTTATTTTAAATCCATACAAAATCTTAAAACTACGAACAAAAAAATTATTTATTTATTTTAAATAGTGAAAGCATATTTACAACATTTTAGAAAAGAAATATTAAATAAAGAATTTTACATACAAAATATTTTTTGGTTCCCTTCGCAATATTTGGGAAACTATTTTAGTAAGGGTCATCATACAAAGCAAACACTGAAGAGAAAAACAGAGGGAAGCGTACTGTGAGGGTGTCCATTTGATCGAAGTGAGCTGTGTTTTTCCTGACTTCTGGCAAAATGGGTCAAAATTTATTTTTGAAATTCCTTCTTTTGACCAGATAATTTCATTAACCCGAAGGAATCGAAAGATGTTTAACCACTGGAGCGTTCTGCTATAAAATCGATTTCAGCCTCGAGCACTCAGGAATTTTTGAGCGTTCGTTTTGGAAATTTCCGGTCCACTTTAAAAAAATCATTTCCCCGAATTTTAATAGTGACATATAAACTGCTTATAGTGTTAGGCTGCCTTTGCACTCATAAATTTTTTGCCGTAAGTCGCTCACGTAAGCGATTTATGGCCAAATTATCAATGTAAACGACATCAAAAGTCACTTAATGTAATTTTAGCAATTTACAGAAGTTGTTCTTTCGCGAGTTTTTGACAGGTCTAATCGCATTCGCGCGAACTTCCAGCCTTCTCACAGCTTACAAAATCAGTTTGATAAGTTGAGAGACTTGCCGCAAGAAATGGTACCAAAAAACGCTGTCGCGAGATGTCAAAAATTGACAGACAGTTGTTTTCGTAGGATTTTTTTCCTATAAAACTAGTATTTATTTATAAGTTTTCTGAAAATGAGCATCCTCTTATTATAGGTCCAATCCTTTCTAATCTTAGTCGTCATTTTATTTTTTTTCAAAGTCGGTTGCAGTCATTCAGATAAAATGAAATAACTCCATTGATTGCCGCCTTTGACAACACCAAAGCGCGTGGAGAATTGATTAATTTAAGCCAAATTCTAATTCAACACTTTATTTGGGCCTTTTCATCTTTATTGATAAAATCGCGTAAATTTGACAGTAGCAGATCTTTGTTGACAGGAAGCCATCTTACCGCAAATAAATATACAGATGGAAATGGTCGCAGGGCATGAGCACTTACACAGGTTCAACTTCCGAACAACTTCCGTGAGCATTAATTACCACAAATCGGATACATATGTAAATGTCGAATAACTTGTCGAAAACTTACGTTAAGTCATAAATTTTAAAAGCTAGCCTTAGAGAGCCATTGATTGCCCCTATATTTAACCGTTTATTCCATAGTTAGGATTCATAAAAAAATTATTAAATTTATAAACGCTTTGAATTCTGAGAATTATTTACATTAAAATTGGCCTACGTGAATATAGTGCCTATTTGGAGAATATTAAATATTGTGACTTCTATTTGTTATCTTTAGTCTAGTTAATAATCACAGATATAAATTTAAATTCGAAAATTCATTTTTTAATATGTAACACACAATCAATGATTTGTAAGAAAAAATATTTCAACAATTTCAGTTAACGAAATGTCGATAATAAATAATTCAGAAGAGATGAGAGACATCTCTTATTAAAGTGTGTAACAAATAAGTTAGCTTTGTGATTATTCAAAGGATATAATGCGTGGGAACTTTGAAATAATTCCAATAAATGTTTTAAAATATCTCTTCAAATTGGCCAAAATTTGGCCAACGAACGCTCGAGGGTGTTTGCAAATTGGCCAAAATATGACCAAAAACGCTCCAGCGGTTAAGGGTAAAATAATTTGAGTTTCAATATAGCTCATAGGCAGTGCTTTTGGTGATTCAATTACGATGCTATGAACACCAGATATAACGCCTTGATCAAAAAGTTTTAGGATTTTAATTATAAAATCGAAAATACAAGTTTATTATATACAATACATTGACTGCAATGCACTTACTCAAGCGCTTGATCCAGTCCTCGAAACACCGCTGGTATTCAATTTTCTGTCCATCAGAAAGGCTATTCCCTAAAATTTGTGATAAGAGATTGTTCTCCCGCGAGAAGTGCTGTCAGATTTGTGTGATTTTCTACGGCTGTTATTTGCTTTTTCTATCGGCCGATGTCAAAATTTCAGCTGTGAACTGTCACGTATTTTAGTTTGGGTCGTTTTAAACACGAATTCCTGCAAGTATGCATGCTTATTTATTCATTTAACAGCTGTAGAAAATCACACAAATCTGACAGCACTTCTCGCGGGAGAACAATCTCTTATCACAAATTTCAGGGAATAGCCTTTCTGAGCCATTTTCGATTTTTTCATAACTTTCTTTCAAGTGCTGTAACGCATTCTGCGAAGCGGGTTTTTAAGTCAGTTGAACAGGAAAAAGTTGCAGGGAGCCAGATCAGATGAATTTGAAGCTACTGGATAGTATTCATGTTGTCTTTGCTCAAAAATCCACATAAAAGGATTGCATTGTGAGACGGTGCGTTATTGTGGTGCAAAATCGATGCCATTTTCAAACATGTAAAAAATTGAAAACACGCGCAAAAGTAGAGGTACTCAATACAGCGTAACTTTCACAAACGTCGAGCTATGACGCCGAAATTTGGAGGGAAGTGTCAAATGACAGATGTGGTAACCTAACGAAAAAAATTATTCCAATCGGATGACTGACAGAGTCACACGGTGGCCAATCCTAAAACTTTTTGATCAAGCTGATATGTCAACTGTTATAAATTGTCTTGATAAAGTAACAATTTAGATATTTTACATACATTTAAAGCAGGAAACATTGAGAAACATACAAAAATATAAATTAGCAGTTACAATAGCTAATGACGTAGATGCCAATTAATATATATCACAAATAATTTAAATAAATAAACATATAACTTGGGTCAGCCAACAAATAAAATATCGATCTTCCAGTTGATTTGTCAGATATCTCCAAATACTAAGTTTTGAAATAATAAGGAAATCAATTTTCTAATACTCACAATCAAATATTACTTACATGTATCTGTGTTTTATATATATTAAACTAGCTGAACTGGCCACGCAGTGCTGTGGCTCAGAAACACAACGCCATCTACTGGATGGTTACCCAACCTAGATAACCAAGTGTTGTCTCGATAAATTAACTCACACGGCCATCAGTTAGAAACTTATGAAACTTAAAAATAATTACAAAGCATTGTCCTATAACAAACATTTAATTTTAAGTTGGATCGAATTACACACAGTAAGCCAAATTTCATCAAAATCGGTAAAGTAGTTTTGGAGTTTATCTCGAACAAACACCGTGAAGTGAGATTTTTATATATTTATATATATAAAGAAGATGTGCTCTAAGATAACACCGGGAGGAGATCCGGTACATAAGTATGACATTTTGAAATATCCTTCTAGTAACCCAGACAACATCAATATTTTGTTTAATTCACTACCAGTTTTAGTGCGTTATAATTGATTTGGTGGTGTTTATGAGTAATCTGAGTATTGTACCAGATAGAGGGTACACTTTTACATAAAATTGCATACTTGTTTTGATTTTTCGGAGATGTCTGACTAATCAACCGGACAATTGATATGTGTAAGGCCCTTCATTAATAGGGATAAGCAAATATCTGATACTCTGCAAACCAATCATTTATGTACAACTGCGCGGATGTTAGTAGGTAGGCATACTGTCACAACGGAACAGTACTGGATCTACTGGACCAATATTCGAGATTATATTTGTCACGACAGAGGGGGCATAGTGGGATATGGGGCTTGGAGAGGGGTTATTTTTCCATCCCAGTTCAGTACACCCATATCTCATTAAGCCCCCCCCCCCCACCTCCCCTTGCCAAGCTGGGCGTTTTAAGATCTCATGCATAACCGGTACAATCCATAAATTACGTCACACGAATTTCATGATTTTTTTACCCCCCCCCCCCTCCCCCTGTCACACATCGTCACTTTGTGAGACCCCCCCCCCCCCCTAGTGTGACGTTACATATTTTGCAATTTTACATCTAAAAATAATCAAAATTCAGATTTTTACATGTGACATCACAGAGCTGATGACCCCCCCCCCCCCCCCATACCCCTCGTCACACTTCTCTACACCCCTCCACTCCCCTTAACCGGTTAAATGCCTCGGGGTTTTACGGATGAAACTCGAAAATTTCGCGATGTTTTGACTTTTGACGTAAATTTTGTCGGTTAATTTTATGCTATGGTATATAATACTTACCGAAATACGTTCCTTGAACAACGAACTACACCTACAAACACTTTTACTTGCGTTTATTTGACAAATTGATAGGTTTATCGGTCTTTTTATGACACGCGACACTCAAAGTTTGAGAGTTCGAATCGTGGTAGAAATGCTCATTTCCAAAGTCATTGAAATATCCATTGACAATTATTTGAGTGACTAGAAGTGTTCCTTATATCTGTTACGTCAAGAACAAGAATGCCCCAAGCGATTCTGACCTTGTTCTTCATACATTTTCTTTATATATAAGGTTTAAAATTGCATATCAAAAAATATGTTTTTTTATATTTTATTCGGCTATAGGGCGCGCACCGGCGCGCCAACGGCACGCGACCTGTTAAGGTGTGACATAATTTATGGATGGCCCCTAATAGGATATGAGACGGGGGGTAGGATGGGATACAGATATGAGGCACGGGATGGGTCTCAATCGAAACCAGTTCGTGGATCCCCACTTACAACTTGTGAACCCCCATATCGCGCCTACGTGAACCCTCGTTGGGTCTCCCGTGGACCCCTAGGGACTTGCCTGGACCACTTTGGGAATCACTAGTCTAGAACATCGAATCCTATTGTTACATTTCGCATTGCTATTTGTGACATTATATACAAACATTGTTATTTGTGACATTAAGCAAATACCGTCTCGTTACTATTATCGTTTTGTTTCATGTTATCTCGTAAACTATTCAAGTCAATCAATCCATCGTATCGCCGTTTTGTTAACCGTGAATCGTTACAAATTCTATTATCGCCTGTGGTTATAATGTTAACTTTGCGAGTGCCTACCCAACAGAAGGAGCAATTTCACCGGAAGATGCAGCACCTGCAGGGAGAACTACTCGAACCACTATTCTTTTTAATTGCAACAACAATATCAGGACTGAGTCATTTAGATACTCGCTTGAACTTAGATTGCGTGCAGTTGGCAATGTTTTCTCAGAAGTAGTAGACGTGTTCAACTTTTTTTTTTTTTTTTTACATTAACTCCACACAGGAGGCCTTGAGGAAAATAATCCCCTCAGGGCCTATGTCATCTGGGATGCTGTGTGGAGGGTCTTTTTGAGGAGAGGAAGGAATGAACATTGGTCTTGAAGAGACCCATGTTGTAGGAGGGAGGAAACACAGATGCCGGCAAATCGTTCCATAGCCGAGCTGTTGAACTCAAGAACGAGTCGAAAAACGACCCGTTCTCATGTGACAAATGTCAACCGTGTACATATGTTGGGCGCGCGTTTGGCGTGTCTCCCGACTATGCACCGGTGCCGAAGGGATCAATGACGCTAGTTCCTCAGAGCATCTTCCATTGAAATACCGGTAGAACATGGATAGCATTCCCACCCGACGCCTGTGCTCTAGAGATTGCAACCCGTTCGTTAAGATGGGAGAATCTATCAAACGGACCGCCCGTTTCTGCACAGAGTCGAGGGTATTTTTCAAGTATTTTGGAGCCCCAGACCAGAGGTGGCTGCCAAATTCAACCGTGGGGCGCACTTGCGATTTGTACAGGGTAAGCAGTTGTGTACTATTAAAGTATCTGCGGGCCCTGTACAGTACGCCCAGTTTTTGAGAAGCTAACTTTACTCTGGCTTCGATGGAGCCCCCATACCTGAGCTGGTCACTTATAGTTACACCAAGCATATCGATGGAAGGTCTGTTCGGAAGATTGCTTCAACTGCAAGTAACATAGTTACAAACAAGCATATCAATGGAAGGTCTGTTCGGAAGATTGCTTCAACTGCAAGTAACATAGTTACAAACAAGCATCTGAATTTAGAACAATCTTTTCAACAGATAAAATAAATATAATTGCAAGTGACGAAACGACAAACTAGAATAATATTTACCATTTGTACTCCAATGTCGAGTGACACTCAACATGGTGTAATACTATAGGGTTTTCCAATAAGAGGTGTTATTTTGATATTCAAAGAAAAATGCCTTTTTTTAATATAAATGATCGGATGTTTATTTCATTATAAAGAGGAAGGTATGCCGTTAATAGTGGAAAATAATATCAGGCAAATGACCACCACGGCCACGCTTACAGGACCATATCCTTTTCATGAAATTTTCCATAACCAAATCGCAAAGTGGCCGCCCTATGTCCTCGATAGCCTCACGAATTCCATCTTTGAGGTCTTGAATCAACGCTGGGCTGTTGGCGTAGACCTTCTCTTTCACGTGGCCCCAAAGGAAGAAGTCGCAAGGTGTTAAATCACAAGATCTCGGTGGCCAATTGTGATCACCTCTTCGAGAGATAACACGGTCCGGAAACTTTTCCCGTAAAGATCAATGTTTTCGTTGCTTGTGTGGCACGTAGCGCCGTCTTGTTGAAAGTAAACGTTGTCCATATCAATACCATCCTCCAATTCCGGCCATAAAAAATCATTAATCATCTCTCGATAGATAAAATCATTAACCATTAATACCTCTTATTGGAAAACCCGTTACATATATTGTAGGGGGATATTTAAAGAAGGGTAAATGAAATTTAATGTAAAGGTAAAAAAAGGGTAAAGGAAATTCTATTAACAAAGGACTGAACGCGGTCGGAGCTAATAAAAAAATTGTCCAAAAAAGTGAAGCTAGCAGTCCAAAATGGTGTGCTGAAACCATCTCTGATGAATGGCAGTGAGGCACGGAACTGGTAAAGGGTGACAGTAGACCGCATGCTGTAGAAATTTGATCCCTTAGAAGTATGTACGGTAAAAACATGCAAAACAATTACGATAGGAGGTGCTTGGACTTCATGGATGAATAATTGCTCCAAGATAACATAGCACGATCAAGTCAATCAAATATTGCATTGGATCATGCCAAGAGTCAGAATAACAGAAGGGTATGAATGAGACGATGCATGAATGAGAATGAAGCAAGGAGCGTGTGCAAAGATGTAAGTGTGGTGTCTAGCCTCTCTGCCAACCCTGCGGTGAAATGGAGTGATTGTTAATTACTTAAGTTAAGGTATTTTGCAGAAATTCAAATGCAACATTGTCATCAAAAATGGCTAATTAGCGCCATTTTGTTTTTTGACATTTGAGAGGATCCCGTTAAACGCTGATTCTAGGTCTGCTTCAGCTTTCTAACAAATTGTGATCAATTGACAAGCCGTGGCAACATGACAGTTGTGCTTTGAAGCCGATCATAATTTGTTCGAAAGCTGAAACGGGACGAGATTTTTTTTTTAATTTAGTCCCACAGAGGAGGCCCTGAGGAAAAATAATTCCTATGCCTGTAATCTTTGGGGATGCTGTGTGGAGGGTCTTTTTAGGGAAACGAAGAAGAGGAAGTACCGGGAGGGAAAAAGGTATGAAGGGTGGATAAGAATCTGGAGATCAATGTGTCGAGTCTGTCCCTCTCACTGCAGTGCAAGGCGATAGAGTCCAGCTGGAGAAGTCAAATGGTCTCCCTTAATCAGTGGGTAAAAGCATCTGTCGCAAAAACCTAGACAAACTTCACCCCATGAACCCGGGCGCCCCTGCTAAATCACCAAACGTAGCGAACCACTTAGGGTGACCTATGGCAGGGGTGTTGGCTATCCAATAAATTTTTTCCGGGGAGGCGGTACCCATCCCGCCTCCCAAATTAAGAATTGGCTTTTACACCTTAAAAAATTACACAGAAAGTTGCGTGCGAGAAAAATGCTCACGCTATTTCAAAGTAATTTATGAAAAATTGAATAATATAAATAAAATGAATCAATTTAGTTTGAAAGAATGCGTAAGATCCACACAGCATCCCCTAAGATGACATTGGCCCTGCAAATTATTTTCCTCAGGGCCTCCTGTGTAGAGCTAATGTAAAAACATAAAAATATATATCACAATCAATTTTTGCATGAGCAAAATGCTCATAGTGCACCTTCTCACGGGTTAACAAGAATTTTTCAAATGTCAAAAAAATAAAATGGCGCTGTTTGATTATTTGATGACAATGTCACATTATTCGAGTTTTTTTGAAATGCCTCATTCCTGACAGTAGGAAACAGGTCCCGTGGAAAAGGAAATGAATGTATCATAAATAGGGACTACAGAGAAGAAGAGAATTGATTGTCTATTTCTATAGAGAGGACCTTTTTCAAAAGGTTTTTTTACTCCTTTGAGGCAGGATCGAGTCCTTTGCGAAGCTGAAGAAGGACAGAAGACCGTATTTCTTTCCTTTTCTGGAGAAATAGTTGCTCACTACGTCATTGTCACCTGAAAATAATAAAAATAAAATTTTGATAAAACAATAAAAATATGTTGAATATTAAAAAAAACATTAATGCCATTAGCATCCAAAAGTTATTTTAAATTTGATCAAACGCTGAAACGGGCCAACAATCAGCGGTTAACAGAGAGAGTTCATTGGTTCAAAATTATTGATTGCGCTTATTGTAGATTTGGTCAAATATTACAAGAGTTTCAGATAACCATGCGATTCTGTGTCTTTTGTGGATAAGGAATCGATTCTATACGTAATCTCCTGTCAAATTTGTGTGATTGTCTATGGCTTGCAATTGCTTTTTCTATGGGCTGATGTGCCAGCTGTCAGCACTGTCACCGACTGCAACTAGTTTAAAACACGAAATGCGTAAGTATACATGATTATTAATTCATTTAATGTACGTTTAATTTGATTTGAAATTTGCGAAGTCGGCGACTGCGCTGACAGCTTACCAGGGTTGCCAATTTGAGGGGAATTCTCCAAATTCCAAGGAACTTATGGGGAAATGCGGGGAATTTGTTATTTTGTTTTCCCCAGTTTGGGGAATTTGAACATTTATTGAAGGTATTTTAGAACGTAAGCATTGGCAAGCTGAAAATTATTTAATATTCACAATATTATGAAATTTATTTAGTATCCACAAAACATACAGATTCGCTCTTCTGATGTGTTTTTTTCAACAATTGTCTAGTTTTATTTGGGTCATCTTTTCATAAAGATTCGAGGTGAAAAAAGGTTGTGTTCTATTTTGGTACCAATTTTCATATATTTTAGGCGAGGCATGCCCACCTGCGGCCCAAGCCAAGATTTTTTTTAGACCAAAATGAATTTTTCAGTTTGTTATTTTTTGGAATTTGGTATTCATACAAAAAAAGAAAAAAATCATTCTAGTCAATTTATCACATTCGTGAAATTAGAACTTTTTGTCATTAGACCTCGGACTCTCAATGGGGGATTTGATTTATTGCTTGGAAAGTGCCAGGATGGCCACACTAGGTATTTATTTTCGAAATCAATTACAATTAGCATATTTTTTCTGCATATTTCTTGGAAGATCGAATGTATTTGACTGATTTTAATAAGTGGAGGGTGAGTGCAAAGGACACACATAGTGGCATATCAGTCGATTGCCACTCAAGTTTCAACCTATCTTCTGGAGTGAGAGGTAATCAGAGGTAATTCTCTCTTTCTATCCAGAAGGATTTTTGGTACTTCAAGCGGCATGTCGAATGAGAGACGACATCATCAAGCAAATGTATTGCACTATTTTGCAGTGCCTTCTTGTATCCCCTCAGTGTTGCAACAGTCTCTCGCCTGACATTTGACAGGTTTATATTTACAAGCTCGAGAAGCCAGGGCCAAATCATCTACTAGAAAGTCTACAATGATGAATATGTAAGTAATGGATATTACCTATCAAAGGTCGGCTCTCTCCGGTGGTGGGCAGCACATTGTCATTGGCTGACAGTGACACAAACAGGGCAAATGGAACCAGCCACAAGCACAGAGTGAAGTAGGCCAACACCTATAAACAAATACAAGGTAGGTTTTTAATCTGTATCTGTTACAAATAAATAAATAAAAAACATTATAAATACAATAGGCCACTTGCATCACATTTAACCGGTCGCTTGCCGATTGCGCGCCGGTCAGCGAGCGAAATTGACCTCTAAAAATATTTTTTGAAATGCGATTTTAAACCTTAATCGTAAAGAAAACGTATGAAGGATAAGGTCAGAATCGCTTGGGGCATTCTTGTTCTTAAGGTATAGAATGCTTTGAACACATCTATGGAACCCAAATTATTTCTATGAATTCTTTATGGATTTCTGGCAAAGTTTTTTTCGGAGCATTTCATAATCATTAATCATTATAATGTTCAACGTATATAACTAAATCCAAATAATTTACTGTAAAACCAGGTCATAAATAATTATTAAAAATAATTAAAGGGGAAGGTTTATCAACAATATAAAACATGTAAACAAGTATGAAGAAGATTCACATAAAATATATTTCGAAATGGATTGAATCGACTAAAGAGCTGACTAACCTACTCTACTAAAATTATGGTGTTCGGACGCGTTTAGTTACTACTATACTCTCCACTCGACTAAAATACTCGACCAATGCAAACGGCTCTTTACGCTGAGTGTACAGAAAGTAGTACAAACGGGGAACTGGCGAATCGACATCACATTTGGGGTCGATTTTGTGGCATAACTTTTTTGATTTGATCTTTCGTTATCAGAGTCTGATTTTTTAGGTCAAGCAAGCAATCTGTTTGTTAAGATGGAGAAATCCGTCAAATAAACCGACCGCCTGTTTCTTCATAGAATCAATGGTTTTTTCAGTTTTGACTTAGCGGTAAAGGTTGAAACGTTTACTTCTTGTACATTTGCTGGCTCGAGCGGAGTACCACAGGGATCTCATTTGGGCCCGATATTATTTTGCTTATTCATAAACAATATAGAGCCCAGGTATTGGGCACTAGATCTTTTGCCTTTCCAGAACTTCCTTTCATTAAAAAGACCCTCCACACAGCATTCTTAAAAGATAAAATAATAATCAAAATCACTGACCTCCGATATCGGCGCGTAATTATTCCCAAAGTGATTAAACGCCAAGTAATGGTTCAGGAACAGCAGAAGTATTGAGGTGATGAAAGTGGGGCTCGTGGGGGACACGTAGGGGAATTCCCGCAGCAGGGCCCCATGCAGCCCCTGCGCCAGCAGCCCGCAGCCCAGCAGTGGCCAGGGGAACCCCTCGAACAGGGCCAGCCCCACGTACAAGCTAAAGGATACCTGCAAATAGAGGAACTTTTAGTTGCGGATTGTGAGATTTTTTTTTTTTTTCAATTATTTCTGGCTTCAAGGGTGTTCTAGGCCATCATTTCAAATTACAGAGAAAGGAAAGGTGAATTTATATTCACAAAGCTTATTCATAGCTTCAATAAAGAAAAAATCAAGTTTAAGCATTCTAATATAAATTCATATATTGGAAACCTTAGAAATAATTTTTTTTTAAATAAATCAAAATTTTTTTAAAAATTGCAGGCTTTTGGCAACTAACTGTCAATGGCAAAAAAATCGATATTTTATATTTTTAAATGAGTTTAAAGGTCTTTATTTATTTGAAAACTCCTTTGAATTATGTTTTTTTCATGTTGGGTATGTATTCAGGTTTATATAGAAATAATAAAATCTATATTTATATATATATATATATTTTTTTAATTTAATGAAAACAAATAACTTTGTGTACACCACTATTTAATTAACATTATCAACATGTTACGAAAACTATATTTTCTTCGTCAGGATAATAAGTTAATAAAAATAACAAAAGACAAACAAGTATAGACTAATTAGAACATAGACAAAATATTAGAAAGGAGAAGTGATTAATTACTTAAAATAAATCATTAAAAAAAATTATATAAAATAAAATATAAAAATTATTTTAGAATGGGTAAAAAATTACATTAACGTAATAAAAAATCTTTTAAAAACAAAACAAGAAATCTAAATAACAAAATAAATTATTATAAATATAAGTATTAATACGAAATGTGTTAATATTGTTAATTAAATAGTGGGGTACACAAAGTTATTTGTTTTCATTAAATTAATAATTTCGCCACAAAGTGAATTTGCGAATTTTGAAGAAATAATCTATATTTATATTTGTGTGATTATATTTTTGACAATTATTTCTAAAATGGGAGATTTTTTAATCTTTTTTTTAGTTAGTTAGCTATTCTGGAAAAACTCAACGATATTATCGTAATATAATATACGTGAATAATAAGATATATTATCTGGTAAACAGAAAACAATCGCAAAAAAAAACAATTCCTTTGTTTTTATATGGGTATTTGACAGGAAGTCATCAGGGTAATTTCTGCGCGGTTTTTCGAAATACCACCTGACATTCAACAGGTTAAATATCGTGCGTTTTATTAATAAAAACAAAAACAATTATTGTAAAATCAATTCATTTGGCATTACTCACCAATATGAGCCATCCGATGCATTTTTTGGCAATCACAGTGTATTCTTCGACCAGCTCTGCCAAATAGTACAGACCAGCAGCTGAAATTAATAAATACATACATAGGTAACAATTCGTTGCCTCAGTTCTTATTTGTCCTACAGACCATATTAGTTTTTGTTCAGTCTCCACTTTAGAATTAAAAATAAAGTATAAAAAATAATAGTTAATCACTTAACTAAAAATTATTTAAACTAATGAGACCTTTACCTTTACGGAAATAGCTTCATCTTAGACACCCATCATAATGTTTCATTGAAATAATGAAAGAAAACCTTCTCCTCCTGTAAAATTTTCTAATGATCTGTTGAAAATGAACTAAGGCGACGAATTTGTGATAGGATTAATTTTTATTTTTAATCAAATTATCATTAATAGTACCCAACTGCTGACCCTGTAAAAATCACAAGTGCGCCCCACGGTTGAATTTGGCAGCCATCTCTGGTCTGGAGCCCCAAAATACCTGAAAAATCCCTTGACTCTGTGCAGAAACGGGCAGTCTGTTTGATACATTCTTCTATCTTGTGGATAAAATATTTCCGCTTTACAAAATCTTCCGTTCATTTACACAAGATTCAACCTCAAAATCAGAAATTGTTTAATAGATAATGAGAAATCATCTTTTCAAACTTTGATATTTCATATCTCAGAACAAGGTAAAGTGAAGTTAGAACCCTCTCCAACTGAAGTGATGATAGTGATGGTAGTTGGAGCTTTTTCTCATTAATCATCATTGGAATGAAATACCACTTTATTTACGAAATACACGGCTATTTGAATATCGACATCATGAACAATTCATGAAAGGCATAATTTTTATTTTTAATCAAATTATCATTAATAGTACACAACTGCTGACCGTGTACAAATCGTAAGTGCGCCCCATTGTTGAATTTGGCAGCCATCTCTGGTCTGGAGCCCCAAAATACATAAAAAACCCTTGACTCTGTGCGGAAACACGCGGTTCATTTGATAGATTCTCCTGTCATGTGGGTATAATATTTCCACTTTACAATACCTTCTGTTCAATTTAAATACTTTACACAAGATTCAACCTTAAAATCAGAAATCGGTAAATAAATAATGAGAAATCATCTTTTCAAACTTTGAAATCTCAGAACAAGATAAAGTGAAGTTAGAACCTTCTCCAACCGAAGTGACGATTTGAGGGTAGTTAGAGCTTTTCCTCATCAATCATCATTTGGAATGAAATGTCATCCTCAATGCTCCTTAGTGTTCCAACGCATGATGCAGACTAAACTGTGTCGGGACAAAACTTTATAGTTCCGCCTCTTGAACGAGATCACTAGCGCTCCACTACGACATCAACCGACTGAATGGCGCGCATTTTAAAAAAGAAAGTTATGCTGCCGCACCCTGCATTATATTTGCAATTTGTCGATAAATAGTCACTGTGTTATAAAAAACGCAGGTCTTTCAACAAGCATCAAATTTTTTTTTTTTTCATATATGAATACCGCACAAGAGTCCCAACTGCTCCCGTCTGGAGCCAGTGAGACTATGGCATCCCAAATTAGGGTATGTTGTGAGGCTGAAAGTAGTAGGGAGGGAAAGGAGATGGGGGAGAGGAAGGTGGGGAAGTATCTGGTCACTAAACACAGCTAAAGCCATTTCAAGTAGCGTTTCAATTCTGGATGGTGGTCTTACACCAGGGCGATACCGATAGTATCTTCCACACTAGAACGTGCTGCAAATATACTATATTATTTTAAATGAATAAATTGTGAAAAACACAAATTAATCAAATAAAATTTATTTGCCACGCCGGAATTCAATCTTGTGACCTTCGGATTGTGAGTCAAGAGCCTTACCGCTGGACTCCGCCGGCCGTATAGAAGAACTAGAGAATACAGGTCCCAGTACGTACGTTCTCTGGGGAGAATGTCAACCCTTCAATAATTAGGCGTATTTGGTCAGAAGGTAAAAATATTTCCGATTTGCAATAAAATTCAAATAAATAGAATGTTTGTTAACATATCTGAAAAGTAAAAACTGTTTTTGAAAGACGATGAATCATCATTTGAGAGTCGTTTATTTCGTATTCAGTTTTTAAACAAATGTGATATTATTGGTAAATTTTCAAAGAAGCTGGACACGCATTTTTTTAGAAAAAAACCTTTCGATTCATGTTATTATAAAAGATGGCTTTTTGCTTTCGGGGCGATGGAAAATAATGCATTCAAATTTTCAATTGCATAAAATGATTATTTACTTTTGCGTACGAGATTCCATCAATTCTCAGCCGTTTACTCTCTAATAATTCCTGTCATTTTGTCATGTTGGTGTTCCCAAGATACTACTGTAACACAACAAGGAGCTAGAAGTAGTGATACTACCACATAATCTACGCGCATTAAGCTAGTTTATTAAGTTATTAAATCTAATTAAGTTACTTAATTAGTTAATTGAGCGCTAGTTTAGCGAAATTCTGGAAATAAAATAAAATGAAAAAAGACTTTAAGGCAAAATAAAGGTATTAGAATATATATTTATTTATTTATTTTATCAAGTTCTCCATAAAACAGTTATACACCAGAATATTATGGGGAAGATTACAAAATTTAAAGAAAAAAAAAAAAAAAATTGTATACACACATACCCATTAGACAAACCCTGCTTGTCATATAAAACATTTAAAACCTGGGATATACTTACATTAAAATAAAATGTTTTTATAATTACATGTCATTTCATGTATCCGCATGAAGTCAGTAACATACTAGCATCTGGCCCTTCGTAAAGTATCAGGAATACCAACATAACAAAATGACAGGAACTATTGTAAATGGCCGAGAATTGATGTAATCTCGCACGCGAAAGTAAATTTTCACTTTTGAAATTCAAATTTAGAGTGCATTATTTTCCATCGCCCCGAATTCTGCTAACCCTCTACAAATCGCAAGTGCGCCCCACGGTTGAATTTGAAATTGAACGGCAGCCATCTCTGGTCTGGAGCCCCAAAATACCTGAAAAAAGCCCTCGACTCTGCAGAAACGGGCGATCCGTTTGATAGATTCGCCTAACTTAACAAACGGATTGCAATCTTTAGAGCACAGGCATCGTTTGGGAATCCTATCTTTGTTTTACCGGTATTTCAGTGGAAGATGCTCCGAGGAACTAGCGTCATTGATCCCTTCATAGTCTGAAACACGCCAAACGCTTGCCCAACATATGTACACGGTTGACATTTGTCACATGAGAATGGGTCGCTTCTTCGACTCGTTCTTGGTTTCAACACTTGGTTGTGGAACGATTTGCCGGCCTCTGTGTTTCCTCCTTCCTGCAACATGGGTCTCTTCAAGACCAATGTTCATTCCTTCCTCTCCTCAAAAAGACCCTCCACACAGAATCTCAGATGAAAAAGGCCCCGAGGGAAATTGTTTTCCTCAGGGCCTCCTGTGGGAAGTTAATTTTAAAAAAAGAAGAAATTTATATTTAAAATAATTAAGGTGAATCTAAAGATTTTTTCTAAAAAATGTTAGTATTTTAAATGTGTCTAGTGATTTTGAAAATTTACCTAATGCTATATTGATATTATATACGCCTAGGGATCTCATTTCTACAGCCTTCAGTGTACTTTCATTAAAAACATAGGCAAACATTCCTAGGTTATTATTACTACAATGTAAAATATGGCTTAAGCGATAGTAATTATGAATAACGTAGCTAGCAGAGGATTGAATTAGTAGGAACCCGTCGCCTTGCCCCATTCAGCCACCGTCTTCAATTTAGAATGTTCCTAATTCAATTATTATGATTTTGACTGACGTAGGCAATACAAAATATAGATAACACAAAAAATGGTGATTGTCAAAAAATTCTTACCTATTGATACGGTTATGAAGGAGATTTGCACCACAAGAGCAAATATGCTCATACAGTATATGAACCACATAGTTAAAGTTGAGTGTAAATTGGTGAAACCGAAAAATATACTATGCGATTTTCAGGTTACTGTCATCTGTCAGACGACCGTAAATATGTTCGGTGATGTGATGTCGAATAAATAGTTTTTCCCCGTGAAATAGGGAAAATTTTCCACATTTATTGTAAAATATCAAATTTTGGAATAAGTCGAACATTCCCTGTTTTAAAGTGAAAACTTCTTTAGCACCTTGTGATTTAAACGAGATGAAACGAAAAAGCGGCACAAAAAAGAGACAAACACATAGGACATACATCTTTAGGATTTAGCCTGCGAGAGAACGAGATACTTAAAATAATCGGTCTCCTCTTTGTGCGGTGCTTCGTAGCCTCTCCACTCTTGTCTACTTTGGTTTTATGAATTGTTGTTTCATTTCTATCGCGTGTGAACTGCACATTTGTAATTTTTTTATTGAAGTGAAACTTCTTTAGCGGCGTTAGTGATTCGGAATTTGGACGAAACGGAAATTACGCATTAGCACCTGTGAAGCATCACACTGCGCTCATTGGCCGATTTAATTATGATGTCACTTTTAAGGGCTCCTATTGGTTGAGATATAAAACTCTTAAATGTCTAAGGTCTACGCTCATTGGCTGCTTTGATTATGACCTCACTTTTCAAGGCTTGAAATTGTTTTGGTAAAGTTTTGCTTCTACCGTGTGTGAACTGCACTCGTATTTTTAATTCATCCAGCAACCATCATTATGGAGTGGGAAAATGTTTCACGTGCAATGGTGGGAGATTTAGCTAGCAGAGATTTGAATTCACCAGATGCATTGGAAATATTTTATAGTTTGAATAAAAGACAATCTTCGTGGCCGGGCAGTTAAAATCAACGGATATAAGTCCAGAGAAGATCGCTTGTTCGAGTCCCAGCACGCCCAAATACGTTCTATTCAATTAAGAGTGGAAGATACTCTCAGTATCGCCCTGGTGTAAAACGTATGGTCTCACTGGCTTCAAGGTTGGGACTTTGAATGTATTTGTGGCACGTTCCTGAGTGAGAAAATCTCAGTATTGCCTCAAACGTTAAACGATGCTTGAAAAAATAGCTTTGACTGTGTTTGATGTCCGGGTTCGAATAATCATCTTGCCAATTATTTTCTATCTTCAACTATTCTTCCTCTTCGCTTCCAAACCTTTCTGTTCTTCAACAAAAACATCAATAAATTGAAGATTAAATAGCCACATTAATACCAGTTGGGACTCTGTGCTAGATTTATAAAGAAAGGAGTGTAAGTAAATGAGAATGGTAAAAGAAGTCGGGGACGATCGAGAAAGACATAATAGCACGATCAAGAGAATCCACTACTTGAGTCTAGCCATATCAAGAGTCAGAAAAATAGAAGAGAAGAGTATTTATGATACCATATATATTTATTTTTTTTTAAAAAGAAAAACAAACATTCCCGGGTTACGAGTAACCCAACAATGTTTGAAAATCTCCTACTGCCACCACAGAAAGCCGAAAATGTTGCTTGTGTTGTGATGGAGGACTTAGCCAGCCGAGGAATCGAACGCGGGACGCCCGGGTGGGACCCAAGCGCGATGCCCACTCAACCACTGACTGGTCAATCAATATGAATGTGAATGAGGCAAGGAGTGTGCCAACACCGAGTTATTTGGCAGTCCGTCCTCTCTGCCTACCCTGCGAAGAAACGGCGTGATTTTAAGTAAGTTATTATTTAAAAAATCAGGGTGTGCAATTCACACGCGGTAGAAGTGAAACCTTCAGAAAATTAAAGTGGACAATAATGGGGGAGGCTACAAAGCACCGCACAAAGAGGAAAGCTAGTCTATCTCATTCTCTCGCAGGATAAATCCTATAGATGTATTTGCTTGTCTCTTTTTAGTGTAGCTTTTTCGTTTCATCGCGTTTCAAATCACAACGGTGCTAAAGAAGTTTTCACTTCAAAAATCTGTTATAGTTATAAAACATCGTAATAGATCAAATAGATCCAAAGTTTTATACTCCAGCGTTGCCATTTCACAAAACAATAAGCAATATTTTTTCCCTTCTGGCAATACTTTAGTTATTGCTGTCAAAGTATATCTGACATGTTTTGTTGACAGATCCAAGAAATAACTGTTTTCGTAGTTCTTATTTGATCCATTTTTCATCCGTAGCTCATAAATATTAATGTTGTTTCATTTAATTACCGTTTCGCGTGAACGATGCATCGAATCCTAGCGTTTCACGCGCCGATTCAGTAAAATGTCCCAATTTGTCGAGTGTCCACAAAAACATATTGATAACGAAAATTGTGATAAAGTCAGCAAACAGGATGTTAATATTGGCCTTCCGCATACCAGAGGAGAGATTGTGAAAACCAGTGGCTTTAATAACATTGATTTTGCTGCGAATTCAGAAGAATTTTCGTTGAAAATTGACGCTGTTGACACAAATGAAGTCGTGCTTGAGAATGAAGTGTCAAAATTGAATTTGGAACGTTCTGAAAATGTTGGAAAAGACTGTGATGAAGCTATAGATGTTGAAGAAGTTGTTATTGAAATTTTAAAGGCTGAGATAAATTCAATTGAAGTCGGGCTCGAGGATGAAGTGTCAAAATTGAATTTGGAATGTTCTGATATTGGAAAAGACCGCGATGAGCTTAAAGACTTTGAACATGACACAAAAGAACAACCAAAAACAGTTGAATTTGAAAATGAGGTGTCAAAGTTGAATTTGAAACGCTCTGAACATGTTGAAAGTATCTCTAATGAAGCCGTAGATGTTGGAAAAGTTGTATTTTTAAAGCCAGAAACGAATGAATTAAATTCTGGAAAATCTGAGCTTGAAGGTGAAGTGTCGATATTGAATTTGGTTCACTCTGAACATGTTGGAAAGGACTGTAATGAAGATGTTCATTCTGAAATAGTGGCAGGTCAATTTTTACCAAACGAATCTAACTTAAGAATCTCAAATAATGTCCCAATTGAAATAATTAAAGTGGAAAATACATTGTCGTCTTCAACTGAAATTATCTTCGATAGTAAAGCGAATGATGTTGCTAGCGTTGAAGCTATTCGAAGAAATTCCTTACCAGAAGGTGGGCGTACTGATTTGAACAAAATAATTGTGAATTCTACATCGACAAACTTTGATAATGTATCACATGTGGATAGGACTCCAACGCTGCAATCGGACCGCGCCAAAGTCGCTCCGAACGTTCACAACATTTCCGACGTAGTAAGAAACGTGCACGGGTTATTTTCAATCGTTAAAAATGCGTACAAACCAATGGAGAAGAATATTGGAGAGATGATGATTGCAACGCAAAAAAATCTCTCATCTGCCAGAAACGGATATCTTAACATGAAACAGGAGTCGAAATCTCACGACATTGTTGAAAATCTCAGCAAATACAGCACGCTAAATTTATCTAACGAAAATAAAGATTTGGATAACGGTATTTTTAGCAAATGCGACAATTTAAAATCGGCAGAAAAATCAACCAAAAATTCAGGTGTACAACACAATTTAAATGAAAAAATTAATGGGATTGCTAATTCTGATGATGGGAGCAATTTAGATGTAAATAGTAAAAATAATTTTGAATCTGGAAAAGAAATGAATAGACAAAGTCAATTTGTAGATGGGATTGTGAAAATTGATAGTTTTTCTATAGATGAAGAATCTATTGAACCCTGCCACAGAGTTGTGAAATTAGTAGATGGGGCCATTATCGCAGAGGCGACAGAAGATAAGATGAGCTCGGAAGGTATGGAAGTTTTAGAAGCGACAGTTTTAGAGCAAAACGCAGAACTGGATGCATTGAGACAGGCCTTGTCTCAAAAAGATGCTGTGAAAAGGGAGTTGGAAGCAAAAATCTCAAATGTGAGCTAAAATTTGTTTATTTATCTTATTTTTTTTAATTCTTGGTATGCCACCGCAAAATTTTCACCGTGCGTCATCTGACTCTATTTTCATAATAAATTATTTGTTTTTTGCAAAACAATATTTTTGTAAATTGTAAAGTCTTACCGTCTCGTCTTATATATATTTTTTTACATTAGCTCCAACCGAAAATGATTTTCCTCAGGGCCTATGTTATCTTTGGGGATGCTGTGTGGAGGGTATTTTTAATGAAAGGAAGGAGAGGGAAGGAATAATATTTTTTTAATCTGAATACCTCACAAGAGTCACAGCTGCTCCCGTCTGAAGCCAGTGAATCATGGCATCCCCAATTGGGGTATGTCGTGAGGCTGAAGGTAGCAGGGAGGGAAAGGAGATGGGGAAAGGAGGGTGGGGAAGTACCTGGCTAATCAGATCAGGTCACCAAACACCGCTAAGGCCATTTCAAGCAACGTTTCAATTCTGAATGGTGGTCTTACACCAGGGCGATACTGAGAGTATATTCCACTCTGGATCGTGCCGCAAATATACTAATTATTTTAAATGAATTTATTGTGAAATAACACAAATTAATCAAATAAAATTTATTTTCGCATGCAGGGATTCGATCCCGCAACCTTAGGATTGCGAGACAAGAGCCTTACCCCTCGACCACAGAGGCCATCAATAACAATGTATTAGGGGTGGGTAGGATTCTGAGGGTCAGTGTATCATGGAGTGATGGACGTATGAATCCATCCCTCTCACTGTGGTGCGATCAAGAGTATGGCTGGAGATTTCTAGGCTATGTTTCCCTCAACCGGTCTCTCCCGATATATCTCGCGACGCAGTAGGTGTGCAAATTCATCCGCCGCCAAGACCGATACTAACCTTATCCCATTCATCCGGGCTATCCTGCTAAGTCACCAAACGCAGCGAACCACTTGGAGTGATCTAAGGCAGGGTGTTGATTATCCAATGATTGGTTCCAGAGCGGCAGTACCCATACCCGCCTCCCAAATCGAAAGAATAATAGAAGAGTATGTATGAATGTGATTGAAGCAAGAAGTGTGTGCCAAAATAGAGTTGTGTGACGATCTATCCTCTCTGCTTATCCGTGCGGGAAAACATGGTTAGTTAATTGCTTTAACTATGTACAATTCTTGTTTCAGTTATCCCGCCAGTTAGACGCCAGTGTGATGCGGTACGCCGTGTCGGAGCGTACCTCGCTGGGCGTGGAGAAAGCGTGCGCAGAGGCCCGGGAGCGCGAAAATCGCGCCAGGGAGGAAGCCACGCTGCTGGAACGTAGACTGCGTGCCGCACACAAAGAGCGCACTCGCATCTGTGACATGTTGGACGAAAAGGTAACAGATTGTTTTATTTAAACGATAATTAAAAATAGAGTATGCAATTCACAAGCGGTAGAAATGAAATCTTCAGAAAACTAAAGTAGACAAGAGTGGGGAGGCTTCGAAGCACCGCACAAAGAGTAGACCGATTATGCTATCTCGTTCTCTTGCAGGCTAAATCCTATAGATGTGTGTGTTTGTCTGTTTTTAGTGTCGCTATTTTTCGTTTCATCGAGTTTCAAATCACAACGGCGCTAAAGAAGTTTTCACTTCAAAAATGTGCCATAGTTAACAAAATACAGGAAGCAGAAAATATAATTTTTAAAAATTTTTTTTTACATTAACTCCACACAGGAGGTCCTGAAAAAAATTATTTCTCTCAAGGCCTTTGTCATCTTTGAAGATGCTGTGTGGAGGATCTATTTGAGAAGTGGAAGGAGTGAACATGGGTCTCGAAGAGAGTTGTAGGAGGGAGGAAACATGGAGGCCAGCAAATCATTCCACAGCCGAGCTGTTGAACTCAAGAATGAGTCGTAGAAGCGACCTGTTCTCGTGTGACAAATGTCAACTGTGAATATATGTTTTCCGACTATGCATCGGTGCCGAAGGGATCAATGATGCTAGTTACTCTGAGCATCTTCCATCGTAATACCGGTAGAATAAGGACAGCATTCCTACCTGACGCCTGTGCTCTAAAGATTGCAATCTGCTTGTTAAAAAAAGGGAATCAATAAAACGGACCGTTTCTGCCCAGCGTCGAGAGTTTTTTTCAGGTATTTTGGGACTCTAGAGGTTGCCAAATTCAACCGTGGGGCGCACTTGCGATTTGTACAGGGTTAGCAGTTGTGTGCTATTAAATTATCTGCGAGCCTTGTACAGTACGCCCAGCTTCTGATAGACTAACTTGACTCTGGCTTCGATGGAGTCACATGTACTCCTCTTTGCCCAGAATACTAATGCATGGAAATAATTGTACCAAGTCAATCAGTCTTCAATTTATCACTAAACAAATACAAAATGTTGTTACTGAGGTAGTTCTGTTATTTAATAATAATAAATACTGTATAATTTTTACTACTTTTGTAATATTTAAAATAAATATAAATATGTAACATACAAATTAATCAACTGCCAATATACTCAAAATCAACGATAATATTAATAAAAATGTACAATTTGTTGCTAACAATAATCAATATATATTATAAAAGAAAGTGTACAATATGCATGCTTCTAAAACTCTGAAATGAGTCCCAGTACATCAAGAGATCAAGGGAGTTATATGGTGTGGTAGCCCTCTATCCCCCATCCATGAAGAAGGTTCCCGTTTTTACCTGAAGGGCGTGCTTTTGAAGATATAAAGGCTGGAAATTTCGCCCTTTAGAAATTTCTAGAACATTTGAGAGTATTCGAGTGCACTCCACAACAGTGCAGAACATTCCGGAATATTCTGGAATATTCGGGAATAGTCTGGAACGTTCGGGAAAACCCCAGCTATTTATTTATAAACTAGGTAAAAATTTTTTTTTTCGACTTAATGAGTAAAATCTCAAATTATAATAAGCTCCGCCCCGACAAGGTGTAGGTCCTGAGTTCAAGTCCTATTCTCGATCCACAATAAGAACAACTCGTGAACGCGCATGTCTCCGGTTAAGGTTTAAAATCGCATTTCAAAAAATATTTTTTACAGTTTAATTTGGCTCGCATTTGGTGCGCACCGGCCCGTAATCGGCATGGAACCGATTAATTAATCTATAATTTATAAAAAAATGAACCAAAAAAAAACTCACTCTTCACGTACAGTTTTGTTCGCTGAAACTCACTCGCGGAGAGGTTAATTATTTTTACATGGAACGACAAAAGAGTGGGATGACAATAACATTTATAACGCATCTGTATATACAGGGTGTAACAGGACGTAACCAAGGGATTTTAACCAGCGACTCCTGAGAATATTTGGAGTAAAAAATGTATATGTCATTTTGCTGTCCGATGATATTTTTTCTATTAAAAACATTAAAAATATTTTTCCGTCACACGCCGCAACTGACTAGTTAACATAGTAAGCGCGTTTATAACCTAGCGGACACTTGATAAGCGTTGCATCAAACACGTCACGACAGGATGTATCCCGCATAGCGATAGGAACAGAAGCGCGGTATAATTGAAAAACATATTTTTTACACCAAAATTTACATTAAAAACTACATTTTTTACTCCAAATATGCCCAAAATCGCTGGTTATAATCCCTCTGGTAAGTCCTGTTACACTCTCTTTAAAAAAATATGTATGTGTGTGTGTGTGTGTGTGTTTTTTTTTCGTTATTATAATTTTAATTGGAAAAAACATAAGGTGAGCCATTTTTAAAACGTTTTTACATTTTTATGCAAAAATTTTATATTTCAAAAATTATATGTTAATTTTTTAAACATAAAATTTTAAAACATATTTGATCACCTTTCAAAAACAGTTTTTAGTTTTCGGATTCAGAAATATTCCATTTCTTTTGATTTTATTGCACGGCAGATATATTTTGATATTAATATCTGACAAATATGGCCGAGGCCTGAGGAGTTAAGGAAAGAAAGGAGAGGAAGTTCTGGGAAGGAAATGGGTATGAGGGGTGGGTAGAAATCTGGGGGTCAGTGTGCCCAGGAGTAACAGTTTGAATCCATCCCTCCCACTGCGGTGTAAAGCGATCAACCGAGAGAGTCTGACAAAGAAAAAAATGCACAGTTGAAAAAACATTGAACAAAATTAAATATAGGGATACTAAGAAGTTTTGTCAATATTGTATGTAACATTTTAAAATTTAAATTGTTTTTGTTTGCAGAGTCACGAAGTCACTGCGGCACAGAAAGAGATAGCACGGTGTAAGGAAGAGATGCAGGGCTGCGAAATCAAACTAAAATGGACGCAGAATAAACTCATGAGCGAAATAGAAGCGCACAAGGTAAGAACTGTTCATCTTGCTTTCTGATTTATAGCTGCAAACGTTCGCTGGCGTGCGCACAACAATTCACCAAAATTTCATCGCAATCGGATGAATGGTTTAGGAATGCATAATGGACAATCAAAGAAACATTCATGGACAAACTTCACCCCATGAACCCAGAAATTTGGTGACTTAGCATCGAACCATTTGGGGAACCACTCTAGCAGAGGTGTTAGTTATCCAATGAATGGTTCCGGGGCTGCGGTACCCATACCTGCCTCACAAATTGGAGATAGCTATGGGTAAATTTGGTTCATGGAATGAGGTTTGTCCGGGTCTTGGCGGCGGATGCTCCTGCCCACCAGCTGCATGGCAAGCCGGATCTGGAGAGAATAGTTGACAGAGTCCCTTTGACTTCTCCAGCCGTACTCTCCCGGAACATCGCCTTGCACCTCAGTGTGAGGGATAGATTCATACGTTTGTCACTCCTGGATACACAGACCACCAGATTCTTACCTACCCCTAATACCCTTTTCATTCCCAGAACTTCCTCCCCTTCTTTTCCCAAAAAGACCCTTCGCACAGCGTCCCCGAAGATGACATAGGTCCTGAGTGGAATTATTTTCCTCAAAGCCTCCTGTGTGGAGCAAATGTAAAATAAAAAAAATCAGAAACAGCAAATCTATTTGAAATTGAATGTCAAGCGGGAATATTTGATGCCATGATATTATTTTGTTAACCCCTCAGGTCACGGGCATATTTTGTCAGAAGGTCAAAATGTTTCCACTTTGCAATAAAATCCAAATAAATAGAATATTCCTGAATGCAACCTTTTAACTAAAAACTTTTTGAAAGGTGATAAAAAACATTTTATAATTTCAAAATGAACAATAATTTTTGAAATATAAAATTTTAGAATGCAACATAAGAAAGTTTTTAAAATTTCTTCTAACTGAAATTACTGATAATGAAAAAAAATAAAAACACACATATTTTATTAGACGAATGTATTATAAACTATATTGTCAATTCACTTTTGTGAATTTCATGTAAAAGTTGCTAAAAAAAATCTAAAGATTTTATAATTTTGTTTTCAAATTGCGTTTGCAAAATTTGGTTTCATAAAGGTGACATTATTGTGCGGTTAACTTTTAAATTTGAATATAAAGCATTGTGTTTTCTCTTTCTACCACCGTTTAGAACAGTGTTCCGCAAACTTTTTGTGCTCGAGGTACACCTACCAATTCAGAAATTTTAGAGGTACACCAAAGAAAAAAAATCTATGTTTATTTAATATTCATTATTAAAAACAATATAATATGAAAAGATGTTTACTGATAAATGTGTGCTTGCTTAACTGAGCACAGGCGATCAAAATTTGAAGCAATCATTGATAGTGTTGCTCTCATCTCTACGTCGATCGTCCTCAAGGGTTTTTTTTAAAATTATTTAATCGTAGTGATAGTTGAAAATCCCAATTCGCATAAGAGGGGGGACCCAAAAGTGACTTTCTTTATAACTTTTTTTTATTTTTCAATACTTTTACACCAAAATTTTGTCGCCTTCAAAGTGTTCACTATTAGAGTGGCACTTGACCAACCATTTTTACAATGTTCAAAACAATTTTGAAACTAACTGATTGGAATGTCCTTTATGGCCTCCTGCCATTTTTGTTTCACTTTTTCAACAATATGAAAACATTTCCCTTTCAAGTCCTTTTTCATCCTAGAGAGCAGAAAGAAGTCACAGGGAGACAAGTCGGGTGAATAGGGTGGGTGAACAATCGGGGTCATTCCATGCTTGCTTAAATACTGCTTCCAGATAACGCGGTGTGTGCAGGCGCGTTATCGTGGTGAAGGAACCAGTCCCCTGTGCGCCAAGGATTCAACCTTTTCGACGATTTTTCCCAATGCTCTCTCGCAACCTCTTTAGTATCTCCATGTAGAACTGTCGGTTAATTGTTGGCCTGGAGGAACAATACTCGTGTGCACAACATCTCTGAAAAAAAGCAATGAGCATCTTCTGGATGTTCTATTTCACCTGACTTTTTTCTGAAGAGGAGAGAGAGCACTCTTCCATTGGCTTGACTGTTGCTTGGTTTTGGGATCGTACTCTTAACACCATGAGTCATCACTCACCAACAATAATAACTTTGGAAAAAAATATGGTTCCTCTTTCAGCTGATTTGTCAGTTCGTGGCAGGCTTCGCTCTTTTTGATCCTCAGAGTAAACTTTCGCATTTTTGCCAAAATAAGAAATCTTGTTCTACTTAAAATTAAACTTTGGACGAACGCATGGACCCACAAAGGACGCGGATTCGCACACTGACCAAGAAAGAGTTTCCGTACAACAACCGACTACACAAAACCCGCTTTCTGTCCATTTCTACCCTCTACCGCCTGTCCCGTTACTTTTGGGTCCCCCCCTTGTAAATAGGTACTGGCAAATGCTAAGAAAATTACAATAGCGTACCTTGAAAGCAGTGGATAGGTAAGTACTCATTTTTATATGCAGCCAAAAATGTGCTAGCTGAAAATTTTGGGTTTAATATCCGATCAGTTTTTAGCTCCATGAATTCTTCCTGCTCATTTATCGGTAAGTGAAATGAAATGCTATCTGATAATGGATTTCGAATATATAATGGATATCGATACAAGGGAAATGCTATCTGATAATGGATTTCGAACCCAGTCCGTAGGTTGCAGGTCACACTTAGGAAAATGTGAGTTCTTTTTTTTCTGCTAATAGCTCCAAGTATTTACTATCAAAGCCTGCACTTTTTTTTCTGAATCGGCAACCACAACATTTGGGAACATATTATTACTACCATTGGTAGCGTGGCTGATCCATAACACCAACTTAGCGCAGCTTTCAATCTTGTCCGATAACGTTAAAATATTAGAATCCTGCCTTACCTTTTTTTTTCGAGCTCATTTAAATAAGCAAATGTGTCCGCGAGGTATGCAAGTTTCACTACCCATTCTTCTTTTTTAAACAAATAAGCAAAATGTGTCTCTAAAAACGTGGGACCGCTGGGACGACTAAGCTGGCGCAGCGTCACAATGTAACATTGCAGCGAGGCACACCAACTTATGACCACGGTACACCAGTGTGCCGCGGCACACACTTTGGGGAACACTGGTTTAGAACATACTTCTAACCATGATGGTAAGGGAGACAACGATTTCTGTGAGATCTATATCAGTTGTTCTGAAAACCGAACACATTAGCCTGAAGGGTTTAGTGTTCATTTATTGTGTATGTAATTGTAAAACAATTTTTTTAAATTCAAGGAGGCGTCTTCGTTGGCAGAAAGACTTGGCCATCAGGTAGCTCAGTTGGAAAGCCCTCACCGAGATCCCGCTAGTATCCAGCAATCTAGTGATTTAGGTAACTATTTCTTTTCTTTATTTTTATTCAAGGAATAAATTGTTTCTCCCTGCATGTCCTTTCCTGTGCGTCCCCGTTGCCCTCCCGTTTCCCCTTCTCCTCCTGCGTTCCCCTTCCACCTTCCCCGCCTTTCCTCTCCCCTCTCCCGCGTCCCGACAACCCCCCTCCCACGTTCCATATATTCAGTCCCAGTACATTCGGTTTTCAACTTATTACAATTTTATAATTCAAATTTTCATTTTTCATATATTACAAATACAGTGAAACTCTCTTAACACAAATGTTTACGGGTTTTTTTTAATCAATCTACGCTGTGTGGGCAATTTTTATTAGGTTTGCGAGCCAAATTACGTCGCATGTAAAATAGCTATAACTTCTGAACTATTGATCAAATTTAAATAAAATTTTCAGTATCTTATCTTATTTTTTATTTATTTATTTATTTATTTATTTATTTATTTATCAAAAGTATACAATACAGAATATAGTATATTATATAAAGCATTGTACTCCCAGGAGTTAATAAACTCATTGCGGGAATGATACGCATTACATGAAACATATAGCTGTATGTATTAAATGGACATATGATGGGGACATACACAACATTATTATTTCAGATAGTCATTAATAAGATGAAGTTTGAGCATGTTAGTTTGGGTCTTTTTACATTGACTTGCACGTTTGATCTCGTTGGGTAGTTGATTATATTTTGTGTGAGCTATGTATTCTAGGGATCTTAGTCCATATTTTGTTGATTTGATTTTTGATATAAGAAGTTTGTTGTGATTTCTTGTGTTGTGTTGGTGTACGTCGCAATTGTGATAGAGTGTAGTGTTGGAATGTGCCGAGTGTTGAATTACTTGTAATATAGTTTTAGTTATTTCAAAAGTGGGAATGGTATTAAAAGGAAGTATTTGGGTGTTTCTGTAGATATCTTTGACATGTGTGTCCCAAGGTAGACTGAAAATATTTCGCAGGGCTCTATTTTGAACGACTTGGACTTCTGAAATCATTTTTTTTGTAGCAAATCCCCAAATTCCGGCGAGATATATTAGATGTGAGTGAATCATAGCATGGTAAATCGATTTTAATAGAGAGGGAGGAAGTAACCCGCGAAGTCTATATAAAACACCAGTTATAGGAGTAATTTTGGATAGAACATGTTTAAATTGGTGATTCCATGTGAGTTGTGAATCAATGAAAAGGCCAAGATATTTTGTAACATCAGCCCTTTCAAGGCGGTTATTATCAAGACTTATATTAAGACTTACATTTTTTTTATTTGCAAACAGTATGTAATGTGTTTTTTTTATGTTTAGGCTAAGTATTTGAAATTAAGTATTTATTTGAAATCTTTTATTATGATATTGTAACAAGCTTTTATATTTTTGCATAAACAATTATGATATTAAAGTTTAAATTTAAAAATTTTGAAAAAACTGCACTTTTGTCGTATTGTCGATTTAGTCTTTTTATGCACGTTCAATATAATATATATATTTTGAAAAATAAAAACAATAAACACTAATATTATTTGAAAGTATGAAATCCTTGGAAAAAATTGTTTATCCTACAGCTATTGTATTTCAAGTGCATGATTTATGACCACAGTTGGCCACCCGACCCTAATTCCGAGAATTGCCGGCTCCCTAGTACACGTCTCACGAGAGCTGATGCCTAATTTTTACTTTACAGAGTAACCAACATCATACGTTTCTCGTAATATATTGTTACTCTAATTGTACAATACGTTTTGGTGTCTCCCGCGTTGGTGTTTACCAATAGTGTACAAGTACAAAAAACGCTTTTAAGCGTCTCCTGCTCTCTACCAACAGTATGCAAAAGACGCGTTTAAGCGTCTCCCGCAAACAATGTGTTAACTCATCAAATACCAAGGTAGGAAACCCGTAAATTTTGCAAAGTTTTGACTTTTATGTAATATTTTGTGTGTTTATTTTATACTATTGTAAATTATATTTACCGAAACACATTCCTTGAACAATAAACTATGCATAAAAACAACATTAATTGCATTTATTTGACAAATTGATTGGTTTTTCGATCTTTTCATGACCCACGACGCTCACAGTTTGACAGCTCGAATCACGGAAAAAATTCAGCATCGAAGTCATGGATAAATTTAATAAAATTTATTCCGAGTGGCTAGGTGTGTTTACGTTGTCTGTTACGTCAAGAACAAGAATGCCCCAAGCGATTCTGACCTTGTCCTTCATACATTTTCTTTACACATAAGGATTAAAATCGCATTCTAAAAAATTTTTTTTTAAATTTTGTTCCGCGCGCGGCTGTGGCACAGGATTGGTTAAGAAGTTTTCCTAGGGACCAGAAAAAACAAACATCCTAAGCAGGAAAACCTTATTATATGTTAACTGTATATTTATTTGGGAAAAATTTGAGCCAATTTTGGGCCAAGGGGCCAGAAAAACCGAACTTTTTAAGTCATGAGGGTTTCACTGTATTCATTTTTGCATATTATATATAAAAAATCAAATATTATAAGAACAATCAATCAAATTTGGTACCTAACATAGGTACCTATTTACAATTTCTATAATTCTTGATTCGATTCAAATTATTATGCAAGTATTTTCAATTAATTCATAAATTTAAAGAGTTTTGAAAATTGAATTTTGATTTGACAATCATTGTTTTGCAAAACGTCATTCTCAAATTTTTAATAGTTTCGCAAGAATTTTTGTGATGATTAAAAAAGTCTTCAGATGTATTGTCATGTGGTTAAAATAATCCAAAAACCTTCACGGGGGTTTTAAGAAGATATTTTAAAAGTTTCAAACATTTCCTGTGCTTAATATAGCAATACACAATACACTCCTTAAAAAAATTTGATTTACATATATAGATTACTCCAGAATCGGTCACTTTTGGAGAAGAAAATTGAGGAATACAAAATCTTGATTTTGACAATTTTATTTAGGTACGGCATGCGTTGCAATGTCACATAAATATCTTCATTTTCTTAACGCATATTTTTTTGGCTGCTATCTTTATTATGATTGCAAGATCCAACCGAAATAAATAAAATCTTCATAAATATTGTCTTGATAAATATTTCCATTTTTTTTTTGATGCGTGACATCTATTGACTTTTCTGCCTAGGTTGAAAGTTGTTTATTTTTGGAATATTAAAATTAGAATTAGCATCTCTCAAATGATAATAATTATTGTCTTCAACAATTTGCGGTTTTACTCATTAATTCCAATCTCATAAACTTTATCCTGTAAGATTCATTTTCTAGCGTAAGTCCAAATATTTGTCATAGAAACTAACCCAAATGTGTTGTTTAATATGTGCAGATGCGCAGATGAAAGAGAAGGAAGCTAGCGCCATCTTAGAGCGCCACGAACGCCAGCGACTGGACGCACTCTGCAAGCAGCTGCAGGCGGAGGTAGAGCTGCTGAGGGCAAATCTAGCCGCTAGCGTGCTGGACAACAGGGAGCTGAGAGCGCAGGTGAAGTGCAGATTAATTTGATAAAGTGAATTAATTCAACACACTCCCATAACTCATTAACTTCATTCTCATTAATTTCATTCCATTAATTCATCACATCTTTAATTTATCTGATTCATTTCATTCATCTCATTCTCTTCATTCAATAAATTCATCACACACCCTTAACCCGTCGTTTGCCGGGGCTCGGAAAATTTTTGCTTTTTTTTTTTTAAATGCGAATTTAACCCTTATATATAAAGAAACTATACGAAGGACAAGGTCAGAATCGCTTGCGTCAATATCATTCTTGACGTAACCGATAGTTTCATTAATTTAGCTACTCTAGAATATTTTTAAATGAATTTTCTATGACTTTGCAGTTCAATTTTTGCAACTGTCAAAGGCGAAAAAATTGAAGTTTTACGTTTTCAAATGCGTATAAAGGTATTTATTTATTGGCTAAATCCTTTCAATTGTGTTTTTTCTTGTTGGATGTATATTCAGATTTGTGTAGAAATAATACAATCAGTTTATATTTGTGTGATTAAATTTTTTGACAATTACTTTCAAAATGAGAGATTTAATCTTTTTTTTAGTTAAGTAGTTAGCTATTCTGGAAAACCTCTTACGATATTATCACGTAATAAACATGAATAATAAGATATGTTATCTGGTAAACAGAAAACATTCACAACAAAAGCATTTCCACAAAGCACTCTTTTTATCAAATGAATATGATAATAGGAATAATAGGAATGAAATGAATTAGGTGAAAAAGGAAGTGTGATGAATTTATTGAATGATGGAAGTGAATCGATTGAGGTGAATGAAGCTATTGAGGTGAATTTAAGAGAGACATGGACCACCCATTCAAGTTCTTTTTTAGATATTTTGAGGCTTCAGACCAGACGAATTAATGGAACGAATGAGTCTATTGAAATTATAAATTCAATGAATTCACCATCAGATTGAATTAATTCACTTGTCCGAATGAATTCAACCAACAATGAATCACTTCACAAACTGAACATTCACTTCCTAACGCAGGTTGGTTCCCACGCAGCGGAGGCTGACGCGCTTAGAGATGCGAACTCGGAACTGCGTGCACATGCCGCACGTGACTGTGAACGCCTGGCCCAGGCGCAGGCACGCGCTGCTCGTGTTGACACTTTGACTACGCATCTTCAACAGTAAGTAAAGTATATGTGTTGATTTTTTAATCAATCGTTGATGTACGAAAAAAAAAACAATAGCAAGACAGGGCAAAAAGTACAATTCAAGTTCAATTCTTATATTTCAAAATCATTTTTTTTTTTCAATAAAGTCACCGTTAAGGCAAAACATTCTCCCAACATGTAACAAGTTTTTTTTATATGAAACGACAAAAAAGTCCGCTGACATTAATTTTTGTAATACACTAGCTGGTTCCCAGCATGCATTGCTATGCCGTTTAATAAAGAAATTGTTTCTTCAACCGGTCAGTGTTTGAGTGGGCATCGCGTTTGAGTCCCACCGGGCATTGCGTGTTCGATTCCTCGGCTGGCTAAGTCTTCCATCACGACTCAAGCAACATTTTCGGCTTATTATGGTGGTAGTGGGAGATTTTTAAAAATTGTTGGATTATTTGTAACCAGAGAATGTTTGTCTTTCTTTTAAAAAAAATAAAAAATAAAATTCTCCCTGCGTGTCCTTTCCCATTCGTCCCGTTCCCCTTCCACCTCCCTTTCCTCTCCTGCGTCCCCTTCCCCTTACATGTTCCGATTCCTTCTCCGCCTTTCCTCTCCCCCCTCCCGCATTCCATACATTCAGTCCTGGTTCAGTTTTCAACAAGCTCATATACAACAATTTATACAAATTTCATAATGCCAGAGCTCACTATTATATATAGAAACCATCGCGGGCACGCGTAGATCAAATCCCCAAGGTTTCATCGCAATCGGATGAATGGTTAGCAACGCATAATTTCATGACACCACCGCTCACTATTGTATATAGAAACCATCGTGGGCATACATGGACGACGGCCATGGACGACGGCCTCCGTGGTCCCGAGGCAAGACTCTCGACTCACAATCCGAAGGTCGCGGGTTCGAACCCGGCGTGCGCAAATAAATTTTATTTGATTAATTTGTGTTATTTCACAATTTATTCATTTAAAATAATATATAGTATATTTGCGGCACGTTCCAGAGTGGAAGATACTATCAGTATCGCCCTGGTGTAAGACCACCATTCAGAATTGAAACGTTGCTTGAAATGGCTTTAGCCGTGTTTAGTGACCAGATCTGAATAGCCAGGTACTTCCTCACCTTCCTCTTCCCTATCTCCTTCCCCTCCCCACTACCTTCAGCCTCACAACATACCCCAATTGGTGATGCCATAGTCTCACTGGCTCCAGACGGGAGCAGTTGGGACTCTTGTGCGGTATTTCATATTAAAAAAAAAAAAAAAAAAAAATACACACATCAAATATCCAAAGTTTCATTGCAATTGGATGAATGGTTTAGCAAAGCTTAGACATCTCATATACACACCCAAGCAAGCTTTTTTGATTTTTATATATATACAGATTTGTCTCATAAAATGTGTGTTTTTTTGTAAATACCTCTAATTTTAGTACATGTAGACGAAAAACTCGTTATTAACCCCACCGGCTAATTTTCTCGCTTTTGGGAACAACTCATATAGGTCTTATAGAAATCGTTGTGTCTCCCTTACCCTCGCGGTGAGAAATATGATCTAAACAGTGATAGAAAGAGAAAACACCACGCTTTATATTCAAATGTAAAAGTTAACCACAAAAAAATTAAAGTGTACATCTTAACCAAAGTTTCCGACCGCAATTTAAAAAAAATTATAAAGCTTTGTGAATTTTTTATTTAATTCTTACATTAACCGTTTGAGTGCCAAAAAATGCATACAGTTTCTTGTAAAATGCCACCAAAAAAACATCATTTTTTATGAAACTATATATTTTTTTAAAACCCCATAAATTCTTTAAAAAAAATAATAAATGAATCTGAAATAACGGTTTACTACGATCTTACAACTATTAAGATAATATTAGAATAATATTTACCAACGCCGCAGCACCACACCCGACGTACGCGCGAATCAGAGCACGACTGACGCAATCGACGGAAATCGACGATCGGCAATCTTCGTTAAAACACGAATCGACGAAAGTCGACGATCGGCAATCAAACGGTTAAACTACAATAAAGCGAGGTGACGATAGTGTAATAGTGTAATAATACATTTGTCTAGTAAAAAAAAATTGCATTTTTTTTTTCATTATTAATTTTAGCTAGAAAGGTTAAAAAAAAAACTATGTTTGCATCCAAAAATTTTCAATTTCATTTAATTTTTTTTTTATCACCTTTCGAAAACAGTTTTTGGTTTTCCAATAAGTTTAGAAATATTTGGATTTTATTCCAAAGTGGAAATATTATGACCTTCTTACAAAATATGCTCGAGGCCTGAGGGTTTAACAGAAGGAAAATCATTTTCCTTTTTTTTTTTAAATATATTTTATTTAGCTATGAAATTAACATTTTATATCTAATATATATAATCTAATCTTAAACTACTATAATATTAAAATTTGGACTTCACAACATTGAGACATAATTTACGAAAAACTGCAAGACTTTTAGCCTCCTTAACATTTACCGGGAGTTTGTTGAACATTTTAAAACCTTTATAATAAATATTGTTCTGTGGTAAATATTTTTTTTCAGAGAGCAGGAGCGAGCGGCGCGCCTGCAGACGGAGCTGGATGCGGAGAAACGTGCGCGCAGCGAGGCGCTGGCGGAGTGCGAGCTGAGCACGCGGAGAGAGGCGGAGCTACTGAGGCAGGCCGAGCGGCTGACGGAGGCGGGGGTGCGCCTGCAGGCCACCTGCTCCGAGGCTGAAGCCAAGGTACTTACTTACTTACAAACATTACATCTTACAATCAGCCTCGCATTCTTTCCCGATCTCCACATTTTGAACATGGTCATTACAACATGTTTGCTTCAAGGATCTCGAGGGGTAAGGCTCTTGACTCGCAATCCGAAGGTTGCGGGATCGAATCCCGGCGTGGGCAAATAATGTTTTTTTGATTAATTTGAGTTATTTCACAATTAATTCATTTAACTCGTCCCGTGCCACTGGAGGAAACTTGTAAATTTCGCTATGTTTTGATTTTAACATAATATTTTATGGGTTTATTTTATGCTATCTTATGTAATATTTACCGAAACACATTCCTTGAACAATAAACTACGCCTAAAAACAACATTACTTGCGTTTATTTGACGAATTCATATGTTTACGAGAATGATGCAACCGAACTGACAGCTGAAATGCTCCTAAAAAAACTCGGCCAGAGATCCATAAAGAATTCATAGAAATTATTTGGGTTCCATAGATGTGTTCAAAGCATTCTATACCTTAAGAACAAGAATGCCCCAAGCAATTCTGACTTTATCCTTCATTTGTTTTCTTTATAATTAAGGTTTAAAATCGCATTTCAAAAAATATTTTTTAGAGTTTAATTTGGTACACTCGGCAAGCAACTAGTTAACATAATATATATGTAGTATGTTTGCGGCACGATACTCTCACCTTTCAGAATTGAAATGGCTTTCACCGTGTTTGGTAACCAGATTTGAATAGCCAGGTACTTGCCCACCTTCCTCTTTCGCACTTCCTTCCCCTCCCTTGTCCCATAAAATAAATAATAATAAAAAATATATGAGAGTTGGGTAACATTGATGAATAACAAAAGAATATCTATTTTTTAATGTGAATACATACCGCACAATATTTCCAAAACACGAAACAATGAGTGTATGTCACGACAGAATGTGTTATGTGGCTGTCTATCCTCTGTGACGTTCTGTTTTGGTTTAGTATTTTTAAGTTTCGGAAAAATTATCTTAACTTTTGTTTTTATCCAGCCCCAAACCTTTTTTTATTTGACTTGATTGTTCATTTTACCAGGCTCTAGCTCTCTCAGTGGACAACGCCTCGCTCCGAGCTGCCGCCTCGCGGTCCGCCGAGCTTCGCGCCGCCTCCCTGTCCGAAGCCCAGCAAGAGCGCGAAGGCCGCGCGCAGGACGCCCGGTCGCTGGCCGCGGCGGCTGCGCGAAGTCAGCGGGCCGAGCGGGCCGCTACCCTCAGGTTAGAGCAGGCTGAAGGGGACGCTAAGGCCATGGCCACTAAGCACGCCAGCGCTATTAAGGTATGTACATTTTTCAACAGCCCAACCAACTTAACTTTAATTTAACTTTACAGGCCAATGTTCGCTTTTGAAATAGGTCATGTAGAAATCGTTGTGTGTCCCTTAATATCATAGTAAAATATATGATTTAAGCAGTGTTAGGAAAAGAAAACACAATGCTTTATATTCAAATCTAAAAGTAACCACAAAAGAATTAAAATTTAGACCTTTACAAAACCAAGGTTTCAAACCGCAATTTGAAAAAAATTTATGAATTTTTTTTTAATTTTTTTTTTTTTACGTGAGCTCCACACAGGAGGCCCTGAGGAAAATATTTTCTCTCAGGGCCTATTTCATCTTTGGGGATGCTGTGTGGAGGGTTTTTTTAAAGAAAAGGAAGGGAAGGAGAGTTCTGGGAAGGAAAAGGGTTTAAGGGGTGGGTAGGAATCTGGGGTTCAGTGTGTCCTGGTCATCCGCCTCCAAGACCTAGACAAACCTCACCCCATGAACCCGGGCACCCCTGCTAAATCACCAAACATAGTGAATCAATTGGGGTGATCTATGGCAAAGGTGTTGGTTATCCAATAAAGGTTCCCGGGGTGGCGGTACCCATTCCCGCCTCCCAAATTGAAAATGAATTATTTTTACATGAAATGATAGAAAAATGTGTGATAATGATAATGCATACATATGTCTAATAAAATATGTGTGTTTTTATTTTTTCCTTTCATTAATTTTTCTTAAAAAAAAAACATAAGGTCAGTCATTTTTTAAACATTTTTATGTTCGCATTAAAAAAATTTACATTTTTTTTCTAAAAATAAATTTTCATCAACTTTCAAGTTTGATAATAATCTTGCAAGATAAAGCAAAATAATTTTTTTTTATTGTACTATAAATTGGTAATATAACTACAGAAATTTTATATTTTTTGTGTTTAGTTATCTGATTTGCTTGATTTGACCATCAAAATTTTTGTTTGAGAAATTTTATATTAGGTATATTCTCTGGGTGGTGAGATTACAATACCTACAGTAGATATACGTAAAAAATGTCAATCCTCACCATCAAAGAAGTGCGCTCGAGCCGCCACTGCATTCACGGTCATTGTAGTCAGTAGAGTGACTGTACCTGCGTGAGAATGGATCGTTTCAAGTTCAGGTTGGCATTTAAGGGGGTATTCTAGTCTAGAAGCATGAATTGTAGGTGTTTTTTCAGGTGCAACAAAAAAAAACCAATAATGTTTTTAGCAACTATTTTTTTGTCAAATATTTATTAAACATTAAAGAATCTATTAAAAAAAGAGTCGAACAAAAAAATTCAAAATTCAAAAAGTTACGGGGCATTGAAGTGGGGGGTCTCAAAAAAATGGCGCGCCCTGGTTGACACAATTTCAACCCTCCCAGTAATCTAAAAAAAAAAATTAACTTTTAATCCAAACAAATGCGGCTATGGCCCGAACTAAGGAAAAGTAAAAAAATTTTTTTTTCGCAAAATGGCGGCTGTCTGAAATAAAAAAGACGTTTTTGTACCAGTTTTTTTGACTTTCCAAATTTTTTAAAAATAGTAAAAATTGGACTTTTGTTGTAGTTCTAGTTCCCGCCATAGAGGAATGTATAGAGAAGGCTCACACCAAATTTCAAGTAAATTGGTTTAGTAGAACTTGAGATATCGTGTCAACCGTCCCGAAAAAAGTGGTTTGGAGAAAAATGGGTTTAAAATTTTTTTCTATTTAGATTTTGGTTAGATGCCGTCTAAACCGCGATATTAAAATGGTTATAACTTTTTAAATAATGCGAATTTCAAAAAATCCTTTTTAGGAGATATTTTTGAATATTTAAACTTTGGAAATACGAAGAAAAAAAAAAAAGTTTTTTTTTTTCTAGACTAGAATACCCCCTTAAGTTGTCGCGTAGGGTACCGGAGGGTTAAGTAATGGGTTTTGTAATATTTTGCAGGAGTTGAAAAGAGAGATCCAGCAGTGGAAGCGAAAATACGAGAAGGCAGAGCTGGAGAACCATTCGGTCCAAGCCAAGCCCGCCCAGAGAACAGGTAACAATACTTTTATTATTAAAAAAACTATTATAAAAACAATAATTATTAAGTTTACACTAACTTTTGATATATTTTTTTTTTTTTACATGCACAAGTCCCAACTGCTCCCGTCTGAGCGAGTGAGACTATGGCATCCCCAAAGGGGGTATGTTGTGAGGCCGAAGGTAGTGGGGTGGGGAAGGAGATGGGGAAGAGGAAGGTGGGGAAATACCTGGGTATCCAAATCTGGACACCAAACACGGCTAAAGCCATTTCAAGCAACATTTCAATTCTGAATGGTGGTCTTACACCAGGGCGATACTGAGATTATCTTCCACTCTGAAGCGTGCCGTAAATATATTATATATTATTTTAAATGAATTTATTGTGAAATAACACAAATTAATCAAATAAAATTTATTTTCCACGCCGGAATTCGATCCCGCGACCTTCGAATTGCAAGTCAAAAGCCTTACCGCTCGACGTGACTATAGCCGTCATATGAACATAGTGACAGAATTATATCAGTTAGTTTTAAGGTTGGAATGTCGAGCTTACGGTACCACCGCCCGGGGATCCATTTATTGGCGCTAGGTTTGGTTACTTTGCAGGAGTGCTCAGGCTCATGGGGTGAATAGGTCTAGGTCTTGGCGGCGAATGCCTTTGCCAATCCACTAAGTGGTGGGCCGAATCGAGAGAGACCCTTTGAAGGAGACCCTTTGTTCTCTACAGCCAAACTCTCTTGATCCATCACCTTGCATCACAGTGGGAGAGACGGATTTATAAGTCCGTCACTCCTGGATAAAGTGACCCTCAGATTCCTACACACCCCTCATACCATTTTCCTTCTCAAAACATCCCCTCCTTCCTTTACTTAAAAAGAACCCCCAAACTCGAAATAGATCCATGACACGGAAAATATTTTCTTCAGGGCCTCCTGTGTGGAGTCAATTTAAAAAAAGATAATAAAATATATCAAAATAATATCTGTAATATGCCCGCATGTCTGCAAATATTTTTTTTTTTTAAATGCGATTTTAACCCTTACTTATACAGAAACTGTGTGAAGAACAAGGTCAGAATCGCTTGCGTCAACATCTCTCTTGACGTAACACTTTATTTGATTAATCTAGCTTCTCGGAACGCTTTCAAATGAATGTTCTAAAATATTAGTGCATCACTTTTAGCAGCTGTCAATGGCGAAAACAATGAAATTTTACATTTTCAAAGGACTCAGGATGGGTTGTTTCAAAAAATTTGATGGATTCGTCAAATATTTGAAGTTGATTTTCACGTTCTGTGTAAGTTCTATACAAGTTCTGTTATTACATCGTTATAGGGCAGTTGCTTCACAAAACTGAAATAATCACAGAACTTGAATAAAACGTACTCAAAACGTGAAAATTAACTTCAAATATTTGATGAATCCATCAAATTTTTTGAAACAACCCGTCCTTAAGGTTTAATTTCTTTGAAAACTCCTTTGAATTGTTTTTTTTTTCATGTTGGGTATGTATTCATTTTTGTGTAGAAATAATAAAATCAGTTGTATGAATTTATATTTTTGAAAATTATTTCCAAAATAGGATAGTTTTTTTTTAGTTAACTATTCTGGAAAAACTTGTCACGATATTATCATGTAATATACATGAATAAAAAGTATCATTAAATAAACTCAATTGTTTTATTTTTACATGGATATTTGACCAGACTCATCCAGGTAATTTTCGTGCTTCATTTGTCACCCCACGTTCAACAGGTTAAGGGGGGGGCATACATGTAAAAAAAAAAATCGATATTTTTTTTGCCTACACGTTAAAATAACATCTCAAAAATATTCCTGTAAATGTTTAGAATGAAATTTGCATTATTTATCGATTAAAAACTCATTTAACACATTGTAATCTGATCACGTATTAATACGTGTTTAGCAAATTAATGCTAGAGAGCGGAACACGTATTTATACGTTTTTGATAGATTGTTAGTGGAGCGCGGGTCACGTTAAAATGCGGGTTCCAATATACTTGAGTTTTCGCTATATAGCCTCTGTAGGGTTGTAGCCATGCAGGTAAAAACCTTTTGAGAACAATAGATGGGGTGTACGGTAGGTACCTAGGTAGTGTAAATATTAATTTTTTCATAACTTTCCTGCTTTATGTGAAATTCTGCACTAGTTTAACGATAAAGAATACATTTCTAAATATAATAAAATAAAATGAAATAAAATAAATAATTTGCAAAAAGAATTATTGAAATCAAACAAATATTTTTGAAGTTATCGCAATTTTTCTAGAGGTCTACGTTAGCGCGAAATTACGCGAAAAATCACCCGTTACCAGCACGATATGCGGCCGAAAACTGCCCGATCACAATGTGTTAAGTGCTCCGCCTCAACTCAAAGACAAAATCGATGACCAAAGGGTGAGTCGAGAAAATCGCCACAGCTCTTTGATGACCAAAAAAGCTTGTCAAGCATGTCAAGAACAACTTAGGAGGAAAAATGAGTACTACGAACGCACCGAAGGACTTCTGTATGGCCCTGGAATAGCTGATTAGTTGAGACTGTTGAGAGGTCGTTTTAATGATAGTGTGTGTCAAAACTTTACATGTGTTTCTCTCCAAACTGCTTTTTTTAAATTGGCATGCAAGATAACTCAAAAATTTCACCACCGATTCTTAGGAAATTTGGCACACGTCTTCTTTATAGTATTGGCTTCTCGTTAAATCTCAAACATGCCAAAAAAATCTTCATAAATTATCTGTTTTGACCCAAAAACCTTAAAAAAAGGGTGAAAACTCGAACTTTTTTATTCTGAGGCGTGCCAATTTACGATTTTTTGACTTTTTTGTTGGTTTAACCAGTCCGACCCGTAAGCGGATATACACGTTAAAATAACGATAACAGTCAAGTACAATAAGCGTGTTTTCACGTCAACGCGTGTGTTCCCACAGAAATCGTTATAACTCCGTTATTGCTCTAGTGACAACCCTAAAACGAAAAATTGAAGGTCCATAATAAATCAAGCTTCACATCTCTATTCAAAGTTGTCCATAGAAATACATAAAAATACTTCTTCTGTAGATACAGATTTTACCCGCCAAATTGTAAAACGCAACTTTTTCGTACCGATTCGCCTCCTACATTTATCAGTTTTTTTCAAGAAATTTCTTCGAAAATGGCCAAGTAAGTATTTGTTTATTATAGTAATATATATTTGCTACGCTCTTGTGATATTTTTTCTTTGTTTGAAGTGTTTTTCTTGAATAATTAAGTGTTTTTAAACTGCGCGTCATGTTCACCGAATTCTTTTGTCATTTTAAAGAGACGCTTTGGAACTAATATGTCAGTTATTGGGGCATATTATGATGAAAATTCTTAAAAGCATACATTCTTTTGCTATATTTAGCAAAAACATGTAACAATTTCATGAAAAAATTGTGATTTTTTAACGTTTTTCCAACTTCTAGTCTTTTAGAACAGTTACGAGAATTTTGACAGATTAAAATGGCTAGGGATGGGGTCGATCATTTTCGAAAATTCGACTCTGACTTTCGCTATTGAAATTATCATGTATTGTTTCGTAGTGATTTCACACAAACGAAGAATTGAATTTTATTAGTTAAAACTTTTTAGGGCGCACAGTTTACACTCGCACTGTGCAAGCTAAAATAATTCGTTTATATTGAGAATTCTTATACTTGAAAATCAAAAATATTTTGTTGTGAAGTGATGTACATTTGAGTAAACCTTTATTATTGTTCTACGTAAAGAAAATCATGCACCACGGAAGAAATCATAGCAGAGCTGGAGCAGAGCTTCACTGAATCTGATTACGGTAGCAGCGGTGGCAGCATTGCCGTAGATGACACCATCGAATCCGACATCGAAGAAGATACAACGGAGACGTTTCATGAGGTGAAGCCCATTTTATGTAATTAAAATCAATGTTTCGTTTATGTTAATTTTTTATGCCATCAATAAAAAAATGGATATCGATTTATTTTCAGGCTTCTTCGTTTTTTATGAGCGGAGAAAACCTCATGGACTCTGCGGAGTCGGATCCGGTGGTTGCTGATGCTACCGAAGGGGTCAGTGGAGAGACGATGATGAGAGGATCTTCCGAAACGAGCGGCAGAGCCGTAGAAGGTATATACCTTCATTATAATATATGTATATACATATAATTTTTTTTATATTTTTAAGCATTTTTCATATACCTTCATTATAATATATGTATATTTATATATATAAAAATTTTATATTTTCAAGCCTTTTTCATCATTTTATGTAGTTACTTTCGTCATATTATATAAGTAGGTAAGAGTTGTGTAATAGTTATTTATTTCCATTCTTATTATTTGGAATCTTATATTTTCAGAATCGATGGACTACAGTGCTGTTGAAACGGATAGTGCCAGTGTTGAAGAAACTGACCAAGCAAGCTTCAGCCGCGTAGAAGGTATATACATTATAATATATGTATGTATACATTTGTATACTTGTATAAATTTTTAATTATATTTTGCAGCCTTTTCGTCATATTGTGCAGCTATTTTTCATCATTTTATATACAACACAGTATTTGCCTTCAATTGCAAAGTTTTTACCTACATCATGTTGGCATAACATACAATATAAGTGTAAATTCAAATTTTTTCATAGTCCTCACTAGGGTTTCCTGTTCTTAAATTTGAATTTATTTTAATTTGTTATATTTTCAGATTCCCAGTTTCTGCAGCCGCTACCCGTTTCACTGGCCGTACGCGGGAGCCGACGCCGCGGAGGGCGACGCGGGGGGCGCATCGGAGTGAGGGGACGGCGTGCTGTCGAAGTGGGAGCGGCCTGGACTTTGGGACAGAACCTAACACTGGTGTTTGGCTCCGATGACCAGCTCCGTCCCCAGCTACTGGCTTTTCGGTCACAAGCCGCCCGTGCGGCTCGCGGTGGATGCTTATGCTGGATACAATCACCCAGCGCTTGCCGCCTCGTGAACTGTCACCAACCTGTCCCATTGTCTTGTCTATATCTTATCATACTAACGCATATTGTATCTTGTTTTTCCCGCCAAGCACTTGCATACTGCTTACTAACAACGTATGCAGGGACACTGGAGGTCTATATTAGTTCTAAACTAAATGTAGCTTCGTTCTTTAAAAAAAAATTAGAGTCCTTGCGAGAGCCCTGAAGGAGTTACCATCTGTTACTTATACCAGGGCGGGTATGTGGTGGATAACCTCCAATGTTACATTTATTATTTTTGTTTACTTTCGTTGTTCTTTCTAACATATAAATAAATATAGTATTTATAAAAAAAACTATCACGGGTTTTCATTTACACACAATGTATTACATATTATTATTTATTTCAACAAAATTTCGAACTTGGTATCTACTTATTCGAAAAAGTTTGCACGCACATCACTAATCAGTTCTAACAATGGCCGACTTGTCACTGATTCGCGCGCGATTCGTTGTTTATTTGTGTTTTTATATTCATTGTTTGTAGGTGTAATTATGCAAATATTGTCCGGATTTCATCAAATATAAACAATTTGAAATGTGCATGATAGTTACCAGTGGTTAAAACATCCGTATCTATTGTTTTTGTATTGTAACTTTATAAAACTAAACAAAGTGTGTTTTGAGGTTAAATTCGGTAATTTTAGAAAATAAATGTGTTTCAATCGTTTCAAACCAGATAAACTAAGTGCTTTGAATATATAAAACCATAATGGAGCTATTTATAACTATTCCCATAGTAGTTGCGGAATATAACAATGAAAAATAAGTTTGTAAAATATTTCACATGTTCAACAAATTTCAAAATGTGTGAAAATTTTATTGGAATTAATTAATTTTTAATAAAATATTTTTGTATGAAATGATAGAAAAGTGAGGTGACAAAAATGTTAATTATACATTTTTATGATAAAATAAGTGTTTTTTTTAACGTCATCTGTGATTTTAGTATAGTTTTTATATAAAAAAACACAGGTGAGTCATTTTTACAACTTTTTTTATGTTTGCATTCTAAATTGTAATATTTACAAATGTTTATATTAATTTTAAATAATATAATTAGAAAGCTAACTTCATAACCTTCCAAAAACAGTTTTTAGTGATCGGCTACGTTAAGAAATGTTTGTTTTATTGAGCTTTAATTGCGAAGTGGAAATTACACAAAATTTTTATAATTTTGACATTTCGTTTAAGACAACTAATGTGTCCGACCATGAAAGACCTGAGTGGTTAACTAAAAGATACATGTTTTATGAACACGCTAAAGCCAAAATTTTAAATTTCAGATAGCTGTAAAAAAAAAGCTAAAAATACCGCCAATTGATGCCTTTCGCCACGAGGGTCTCAGGAGATTAGTTACTACGGCGGCCATTTTGAAAAAAAAATAAAAATAAAAATCTGATTCTTGTATTTTAATATATAATGAATAAACATACTGAATTTAAAAACGATAAATTTATTTCTTCCCTTTTAAATAAGCCTCTGAAAAACGGTCAAAATTCAGGCGGTTACATGTATCGCCCCCCTTAAGGGTATGTAAATGTAACAAGTGATTTTCCTGTTCCAGGTTCCTGTAGCTCTCTGAGCAGTTTCGAGGGATCGTCAGCCCAACAAAACTCACAAACAGACTCCCTGGAGCCAATCCTCGATGTTCAGGTAATATATTAAACAATGTATGCGGCTGGTTTTTCTATCAATCTCCTCTATAAAGCGGTACATTTTTTAAGATTCGTTTGCGAAATTTACGTTTCACGTAAAATAGCTATAATTTCTGGAGTTTGGATCATCTTCTTAACCCTTTGCAGTCCAATGTCGAGTGTCACTCGACTTTGATTTTGTTCCACCAGCTCCAATGTCGAGTGACACTTGACATGGTGTAATACTAAAATTATTGAATCACGATTGATAGACACTACTATTTTAGAATATATATGTATTATTCTAGAATAGTACATATACATAATCTAGAATCGCACAATACTTTGGTAACTGCTATGGTCGCGGAATGAATGAATTTTATTTAGGGTTGCGCCTCACCGCAGGTATCAATGTTACGATAGTACACTAGTAGTTATCGCACTGTTCTGTCGTCAACATTTTATCCCCAACTGTGCATTATCGTGTTTGTTTTCGTGCAAAGACTCGTTGAATGAATTATTTGTGATTTATATTTTCTATATCTTGATTGTGTATTAGTGAAATAATCCTCGGTCCCATCAAGTCTAAAAAAGTAAAGCGAAATGTGTCGAATTGGCCATTTTGTACTACGCCTTTTCAATTATTTTTTAAGTAATATTAATTTTTCATTGAACAAGAAGATAACACTTGTGATGTAACCTCTTGTCCCGGTTAGACGAGAGGTCTGGGTTCGAGTCCCAGTTGCGACCATTGTCTTTTTCTATTTTTCCGTGTCTTGTTTTCTTTCATTTTTTCATTTAGATTATAAGTGTTATCTTCTTCTTCAATGATATATTACGTTGATGGGAATATCCTTCAAAAAGTTATAAAAAGAGAGTTTTTCTCATAAAAAATTGAATATTAATTTTATTTACGAAAAAAAAAATTGAAACTTTAAAAACGCAATTTTGGCATGGAGCAGGTGGAACAAAAACAAAAAAAGGCTTGGAGTGGAAAGGGTTAATACATTTAAAAAAATTAATGTTTTTTTGTTTGTCCCTTACGCTTTCCTAAACCATTCTTTCGATTGTGATGAAACTTTGGTGATTTGTTGTGTGTACATCCGCGAAGATTTCTACACATTATAGTGAGCTCTGGAACTATGAAATTATAACCTATACTTATTCTAATTCTAATTATTCATCTAATTGCGATGAAAATTTAGTGAGTTGTTGCGCACGCAAATAAACGTTTCTATATATATACTGGTGAGTTCTGGAGTTATGAAATTTGTATGAAAATTTTACAGTGTGTATTGTATTACATATAGTTCGATGGTAGGAAGAGGACGAAGGAGAGGTGGTTTGCGAAAGGGGAGAAGGCAGGGACAGGGACGCGGGAAGAGGATGGGGGCGGGAACAGGGACGCACAGGAAAAGACACGCATGGGATGATTGGGACAATTTACACATATACCGTGAAATAAACAAAATGCTACCGCTATTTCAAGTGCAGTTCAGACACGCACATGCACAATTGCCGAGTACCGAGTACACGTCTCACGAGAGTTCGCACCTAATATTTCCTTCATCGAATAAAAACTCATCTTTGCGTCACTCGCCATCTACTGACACACAGTAAAGAAGTAGAATCCATCAGGGACCTTGTGCAAAATTCTACAATATAGACATCTTTAATCGTCCTGTGCCACTGGAGGAAACTTGTAAATTTCGCTATGTTTTGACTCGACGTAATATTTTGTGGGTTTATTTTATGCTATCTTATGTAATATTTACCGAAACACATTCCCGGAAGAATAAACTACGCCTAAAAACAACATTAGTTACGTTTATTTGACAATTCATATGTTTACGATCTTTTTTACGAGAATGATGCAACCGAACTGACAGCTCAAATGCTCCGAAAAAAACTCGGCCAGAGATCCATAAAGAATTCATAGAAATTATTCCGGTTCCATGGATGTGTTCAAAGCATTCTATACCTTAAGAACAAGAATGCCCCAAGCGATTCTGACCTTATCCTTCATACGTTTTCTTTTTAATTAAGGTTTAAAATCGCATTTAAAAAAATATTTTTTAGAGTTTAATTTGGCGCGCGCCGGCGCGTACTCGGCAAGCAACGAGTTAACAGTACCCTTCAGAAATACCGAATAGAAGTAACGCGTACAATCGAAAATTGATACAAGAGTGGAATATACAGGAAGCATCTCCTATCCTTATCCTATTTTCCTGCTCCTCTCCTCCTCACCAAAAATTAATTTTAAATTGTAATAAAACTCCATCTCCAAGTAATTCTAACATAGGAGACTTTTTTGGCTTCACTTTTTCTAACTTGTTTATTATGTACTAGCTTTTCCCCGCGGCTTCACTCGCATGGTATTACGGGAAATTACTGTAGCGCTTGCACTTATCAATTATCCCCCTTCCCGCATTCCATACATTCATTCCCTTAAATTCAGTTTTCAAACATCTCGCCTGCCACCTAAATTTCATAATGCTTATAGCTCAAAGAAAAAAAGAATTATCCAATTTTGATCATTCGTTCGGAATTTATGCGCTTACAAACATTTCGGATGTTTATTTTTATTTAAATATTTGGAAGTTTGTAAATATAATAAAAAATTACACTATTTATTATTCAGTATTTATAATCGTTACAAATTATATTTTTAATGTACGAACTCTCATTTGACATTTATTCCAAAACATAAGCTTTTCCAAAAAAAACAAAACATATTCTAATATTTGAATTTTCTGGATTAGTAGCCAGTAGGTAGGGGGCCGAGTACCTACCAGCATAGATTCCATAAATATATCAACATCGTTTCCATGGAAACTATTTTTTTTCTGACGTTAGCAAAAACTCGCTTTTGTTAGCGACAGAAAACGTTTAACAAATATAATATTTTAATATTTATAATTTCATAATGCCAGAGCTTATAATCATATACAAAATATAGTCTTCGCATGTAATTTAGCTTTCTATTGGTGAAAGAATTTTCAACGTCTTTTTTTGGTTAATGCGTGAAAGCGTCATAAACAAACTCGAGCAGTTTCGCATTTATAATATTAAGTATGGATCTCTATATTTTTATGTACTTATAACCTGTTTGTCTCTTCCAAATAAATAAATAAATCTAATAGTCTACCAGTAAATACAAAAAACACTTTTAGGCGTCTCCCGCTCTTTACCAACAGTTTGAAAAATACTCATTTAAGGGTCTCTCGCAAATAATGTGGTAATGAATAGAATTCACACAAAACTAATATTAATTTATGGTTTAAAAAATCTTTCATTTTCACTTGTGACATCATTGTATGAGTATAAATAAAATTGATTGACGCAGGTGGACAGGCAGCAGTTGGTGGAGCGAATCGTGCAGCTGCAGAGGGCGGGGGCGCGCCGCTCGGAGCGCCTGGAGTTCCTGGAGGGGCACTCGGCGCAGCTGACGGCCGAGCTGCAGCGCAAGAGCCGCGTGCTGCGCGCCATGCTGGCCAGCGCGCCGACGGGGGCCCTCGCTAATCGTGCCAGCGATTGTAATAAGGTGGGTAGACTTATACTCGGAATCTGGCATTCTGAATGTTAACTTCTAATGTGCTAAGATATTTGTTGGTAGCCCACAGCACTTGCCTCGATTTCATATAATTTAATTTTTGTTTTAGTGTTTTACAAAAACAAACAATTATACATATTTTATTAAAAAGTAATTACATATTACATGGTTACATGAACCAGCAAAGTTTCCGCACAAATTCATATTAACACATTGTAATCGGATCACGTATTGATACGTTTTTAGCAAATTAATGCTAGAGAGCGGATCACGTATTTATACGTTTTTGATAGATTGTTAGTGGAGCGCGGGTCACGTTAAAATACGGGTTCCAATATACTTGAGTTTTCGCTATATAGCGTCTGTAGGGTTGTAGCTATGCAGGTAAAAACCTTTTGAGAACAATAGATGGGGTGTACGGTGGGTACCGAGGTAGTGTTATAAATCACAAAAATAGTCGAAGATAACGGTACATATAACGGTATACATGCAACACTAAGACGAAGAATAATATTTTTTTTAGTTTATTTCACTACTCTTTGGTGGTCGGACGTTGCTAAAAGCTAAATATCGAGTACATAGATATTATATATATATTACGTACATATTTACATTTTATTTTAGTGGTTAAAAGTTAAAATACTTTTGATAAATTTTCGATGAAACAGACATTTTTACCACGATTGTGATTGAAAGTTTGTTATTTTTTTTAGTTAGTTATATTATTATATTGTGTTTTATCCCATAAGAAAAATGTCTCACCACAATGAAGATAGTGACCAAGAAATATACGCCGACAATTTATCCGACATATCGTGTGAAAGTGATTTTGATAGTGATGATTATGTGAAATTCTGCACTAGTTTAACGATGAAGAATACATTTCTAAATATAATAAAATAAAATAAATAATTTGCAAAAAGAATTATTGAAATCAAACAAATATTTTTGAAGTTATCGCAATTTTTCTAGAGGTCTACGTTAGCGCGAAATTACGCGAAAAATCACCCGTTCGCAGCACTAGTACGCGGCCGAAAACTGCCCGATCACATTGTGTTAAATATGGAAAAACATAGATGATTAAAGAAAACACAAAGTGGTAGAAAAAGAAGAAAAAAATATATTTAAGAAATATATAAAAAACACAGATTAAGTATGTAGGATAGATATAATATTAAATTTAATTTTACAGAGTTTTAGAAATCAAATGTAAACAGTGACCTTCTTCTTGTTTTGATGATCACATGTGCAAAATTTCATCAAAATCAGCATAACACACTAACATCCTTACTAATTAAAAAAAAACACCTAATGACGAATAATTTTATACCGAGTTAGATACGCGCCATCTATGTTTGGTTGTATTGTTGAATTCACCTACGTGACACTGAAATGCAGAGTTCATGCGGTTTCCTACCTTTGTGAGGCAGGCAATGCTTCCGACGTGAGTGTCAGTAAACGGCCAAGAGATGGCACTCCTAGTCGGATCGTATTCAAATAATTATTGTCGTGTTTGATTCTGATTGATTCTGTAATTTGCAAATTTATATTTTATTGTTCGAACTTTCTTCCTGTGATACACATGTTTACATTGCAATTACCGCCTTGGCAAAGAATCATTAAGTTTGAATGCAAACTAGTGTCGTTTGTGCTGGACATCGTGCCTGAAGCTGCATTCTCTGAGTAAGTATTGTTTGTTTTCGCTTGGGATTTGGAATTGTATGCAAACTGTTTTTTTCTGTGTCACATAAGGAAGAATTTCAACCTTCATTAATTTACATAGGGAATATACCCTCGTGTCTGGGGCTATTTACACGCCCCGACACGAGTTTCTAAATCAAAGGTTCTCAGCTTAGGCGATAACGCCCCCTTGTGGGCGTAGAAGACTCTAAAATTAGGGGGCGTTGAGATGGCACAATGAGAGTGTGGGCAGGTAAAAAAAATATGGTCTCAAAGAGACAAAAAAAACACGCTAATCACTTACTAATAATCTTACGTGTATTATTATTATTAATAATTGTCACTTTATCACAAATACAAGAAGGAAGGAGGTAGCAACCCAGTACTTAAAATATAAAAGAAGTGCTTTTATAACTTGCTAAACAAATAATTTAATATGTTTTGAATTCAATTATATATATAAATTATAGATGGCCCTTATTAATTTTTGTTCTCTAGACTTTATGTCCGGGTTAAATCTTCCCCACAGGAAAAATTTAACCCTTCCACACACTTTTCCACAAATGATCATCTAGTCAATCCACGCGATGTAATTGCATTGTATAAGTATAATAAATTCAAAACTATCCAAGAACAACACGTCAACCTACCAGAGACCATATGGGAAAATACTTCACCGACTCCAGATATTTTCATATCAGAGGGTTCGGCTCGATAGAACTCCTAACTGAACCGATAAATCCTACTGATCCCTCAATATAAATATTTAAAAAATCTTTTGTAATCCTACATGTGTTTAATATGACTGATTTTTGCATATTTATATAAAGATTCTTTGATAAATCTAATAAGCCTAAATTTTGAATTAGAGAGCTAGGTATGATGCCAGTAGCCGAAATAACAAATGTTAATATTTTTATAGTCCGAGAATGCCAAATTCTTTTAATCTCATTTCCTAAATCTGTATAATTTCTAATGTTTTCAGAAACAGATTTTTGAATATTACAGGAATTTGGAATAGCGACATCAATGATATAAGTTATTTTTTTAATTTTGTCATGTAAAACTATATCGGGTCTATTATGACGAATCGTTCTGTCTGTTAGTATAGTTTTATCATAATATATTTTATAAAATTCATTTTCTAAAAACGAATTTGGTTCGTATTCATAATATGGTACTACATTACGGCAGTCAATCCATTTATGTTTAATTACCAAACTTTGATGAATTATTTTATACAATTATACAATTATATAATAAATGATGACTATAATACCATTAACAATTTTTAAAAACGTATATTTATCTTTTTGTTGTACCTAGTTTTTTTTCATCACTTTTCAAGACTTTGTTTTATGTACTTTTTGAAAGAGTGTTGATTTGCCACTTTGTTGAGTTTTTTGGTTACCAATAAGTGAATTCCATGAATCTATCTTTATGTAATAAAAAAATTTATGTAATTTTTATTCCAAAGCCTGCTAATGGAAAATCGACACCGGTACGTAATAAATAAATATTTCTAATGTACACAGTGTCCTGAAACTCATAGTATAATTTGGTAGGCAAGTATGGGTACCTCCGCCCCAGAAACCATTTATTGGATAACCAACATTTATGTCATAGGTCACTCTAGTGTTTCACTACGTTTGGTGACCTAGCAGGGGTGCCTGGGTTCTTGGTGTCCAGGAATTGGCGGCGGGGTGTTTGCCACCTTCTGCGTGGCAGGCCGGATCGGGAGAGACCGGTTGAGGGAGACCTTTTTATCTCTCCAGCCGGACTCTCGACCCATCGCCTTGCGCCGCAGTGGTAACCCACAGTTTCCTACCCAACCCTTGTACCTTTTTCCTTCTCAGAACTTCCTCTCCTTCTTTTCCCTAAAAAGACCCTCTACACAACATCTCCAAAGATGACCAAAAACTAGTGAATCTACAATCTATTTGGTGTCGTTTTGTGTCCTATCTGATTACCTACCGCCCGTTTCTGCACAGAGTCAAGGGTTTTTTTTTCAGGTATTTTGGGACTCCAGACCAGAGGTGGTTGCCAAATTCAACGGTAGGGCGCACTTCCGTTTTGTACAGGGTCAGCAGTTGTGTACTCTTAAAGTAAATCGGGCCCTGTACAGTATGCCCAACTTCTGAGAGGCTAACTTAACTCTGGCTTCGATGGAGCCCCCGTACCTGAGCTGGTCATTTAGAGTTACACCAAGCATATCAATGGAAGGCCTGTTCGAAAGAATGCTTCCGTTAAAGGAAACTAGATTGCCATTTCGATCCCTTTTAGACGTAATCGGACATGATAGGGTATTTGAAACATTAAATTCGACAAAGTTATTCTTACCTCAAGAGAAAACACTCTCGAGGTAACCGTCCACAAATGTGTTATGACTTATCATCTCAACCAAACCCAACAATGTTGTACTTTTGCATTTGGCCGAGACTGTATAAGCTCTATTTGCTGGGTTAGGTTAGTGTAATGTATTGAAAAAGTGGTGCCGTCAGATGCTAGCAGGGTAAGTGCTTCTTTCGGTAGCCAACAGGGGTACCCTGTTCATCCAGATTCAATTAGCCACTAGTATAGGCAGGTCATGTGACCTGCAGCATTATTTTTGTAAATACATAAACTCATAATAAATCAGTTTGTTATCAAGAACCTAAAGTTATTGAGAACTAATAGTGTTTGTATGTATATAAATGACGACTGGCGTGGTCTAGGGGTAAGGCTCTTGACTCGCAATCCGAAGGTTGCGGGATCGAATCCCATCATGGGCAAAATAAATTTTATTTGAATAGTTTGTGTTATTTCACAATTAATTCATTTAAAAATAATATACAGTATATTTGCGGCATGTTCCAGAGTGGAAGATACTCTCAGTATCACCCTGGTGTAAAACCACCATTCAGAATTGAAACGTTGCTTTAAATGGCTTTTGCCGTGTTTGGTGCCAGATCTGCATAGACAAGTACTTCCCCACCTTCCTCTTCCCCATCTCCTTCCCATCCCCACTACCTTCAACCTCACAACATACTCCAATTGGTGATGCCATAGTCTCACTGGCTGCAGGCGGGAGCAGCTGGGACTCTTTTTAGGTATTCGCTCTATTTTTTGAGTTAGGTTAGGTTAAGAGGGGCATACACGATGCTGAACGTGTATCAACGGCTTTTCATGTAGTGCAGAACAGTGAGGATTGTGTAATAATGATTTTGTGGTATTTACAGATGGAAATGGGACGTCACGGAGGCATCATGGCATCTATTTTCAACCACGAGGTGTCGGACAGTTCCATGACCTTAGAACTCTCCATAGAAATGAACGCCAAACTGCAATCCCTACTCGAAGACACTTTACTAAAGAATATAACACTTAAGGTATTATATTTCACGTTATGTTTTGGTTTAAGACACATATCAGTTGGTTATAAGCTCGGCTTGGTTGGAATATCGAGCTTAGCACAGCTTGGAACATAATCCGTATATAGATAGTAAGCCTCTTTTTCAATCTCACATCGAGCATTTACATTGAAGGCTTTGAAAATGTTGGGATTTATACTTAGAGTAAGTTCAGATTTCAAAAATCTACAAACATTTAAGATTCTCTACATTTCCTAGGTCAGAAGCCACCTAGAGTACGCTTCAACAGTTTGGAACCCTCAATGTTCTACATATAAAGCAAACCTAGAAAGAGTTCAGAAAAAGTTTATAAAATATGTCTCTTATCGCATGCAAAATGATGAAAACTATGTCCACATAAACTTTAAATCTCTCGATCAACGCCGAGATATCAGAGACCTATTAAAAAAATAATAATTGTTTGAAAACCTGGACGTTAATTTAATGGAGGAAAGTGTTTCTTTTTTCTTTGAAAAACAAGTCTGCTGTCTACACGAATGATAAATCTATGCTCTCTACTATCATATTCACCGTTACGTCTCTATGCGCCGGGAAATCGCTTTGTTTAAAAATCCACGTCAGTTTATTTTTAGGGATGTTTAATTTAAGAGTTATTTTTTTTTTAAAGTTCCCCGCTTCAATCAGCATGGTGCCGTATGCGATTACACTATTTTTAATTAGTATTTATTTTGCTCTAGTCAGTGCACCATTAATGAAATAATCGCTTCAGTCTTTATGAATGCCAAACTTAATGATTTTTTTTAGTAATTACTTTTATATGAATCAACAAAAAGTGAGATTTTGTATTTTGTCTAATAAAGTATGTGAATGTTTTTATTATTTTTCAAAACCTTTCTATGTTTGCATCCGAAAATTAAATGTTTATTTCTAATACTTCAATTTGACATCATATTTCATCTACTTTCAAAAACTGTGTTTGGTTTTCGGATATGTTCAGAAATATTCCATTTATTTGGATTTTATTGCTTAGTGGAAATAATCTGACCATCGACAAAATATGCTCGAGGGGTTAACCCCTTGAATGCCACGGAGCAAACGGATAAATTTCGCGATGTTTTGACTTTGACGTAATATTTTGTGGATTTATTTTATGCTATCGTATATAATATTTACCGAAACACGTTCCTTGAACAATAAACTACCCCTAATAACAACATTACTTGCGTTTATTTGACAAATTGATAGGTTTATCGATCATTTCATGACACGCGGCGCTCATAGTTTGACAGCCGAAATCGCGGGAGAAATGACATTTGGAAAGTCACAGAAATATCCCCAAATAATTATTCGACTGGCTAGGTGTGTTTCTTATATCTGTTACGCCAAGAACAAGAATGCCCCAAGCGATTCCGACCTTGTCCTTCATACATTTTCTTTATACATAAGGTTTAAAATCGCATATCAAAAAGTTTTTTTTTTTTTAATCGTATTCGGCTAAAGGGCGCGTCCCGGGCGCGCAATCGGCTGGCCACCGGTTAATGGAGGACTCAACGCTGTGCAATGAAAAATCACAAAGAAGTGAAGCTAGCAGTCCACAATGGAGTGCTGGTATCAACACTGATGTATGGCATAATAATAATTACACAATTTTTTTTTATTTTCAGGAAAATATGGACACCCTCGGAGACGAAATCGCAAGACTAAAAGAAGATATAAATAAGAAACAGAAAAAATAGTTTTTAATTTCTATGACTTGTATATTCCAAGAATGACAACCAGCTAAATTTAATTTCTATGACTTGTATATTCCAAGAATGACAACCAGCTAAATTTAATTTCAACTGTTACAAGGCAAAAGGGTTTTTCGTAAGTAAAAAAACAGCAATTTTTCAGCAGAAAAAAATCAACCAATAAAACAAAGTTTTTGTACTACTAGGGTAGGCTGAAAAGTAAAGCTTATACTGTGCGAACCAAATGACCTTCAGAAGCGTGCCAGGTGGAATGTGGAAGTGACATTACGTCTCTATATGCTTTCGCAGGTTTGAGGTGCATTGCAGTGCATTTTGAGAAGCGGAAGTATGGAGATGTGTTCTAGTGCTATGTCAACGAAACTTAAACAGCATTGGATATTGGAAAGTGGGTTAATTTCCGCTTCAAAATTTACATTCGTTTAAAGAAATCGAAATTCAAATGTATTTAAAAAATCTACCCATAATAAAAACAAAGTTTTTTTTACTATAATGCAACTATTTTCAATTTTTGAGCCATCTCTCGGGCTGGCTAGTAGACAATTACAGAGAAATGCGTGTATGTGTGTGAGTGTCACCAAAATTTGACGGAATGCATTCTCATCAATGACGAGTCTATCTGCCTAGTTTCAGCTCAATCGGATGTCAAGAAGTGGGTTAATTTCCACTTCCAAGATTTGCCTTCATTTATTCAAGAAAACAAAATCTAAATTCATAAATATAAATATTGTTCGTCAATTAAGAGTAGAAAATATTAAAAATGAAACTACATACATAATTTGTAGGCTGGCAATACCAATTCAACTGTCAAATATTCTTTTAAAGCGCAATTACACTGAATATTTAGAACACTGTAAATCACGTATTAAAAATCATTTTTTGTTCTTAAAGAAAAAAAATTAAAATCGAAGATAAACTATTGTTAAGGTACCTACTTAATGACATAAATTTGATTAAATGGTGTTTAACAGTGATTTGCTTTCATTTATTTAACATAAATATGAATTTAACAGTGGGTAGAAATGAAAAATCACTTATGGTGAGTTTAGTTACACTACTTTTAGATCAGAATGAGTTAAATATATTCAGATCTAAAATTAGAGACATGATCTAAAGCCCGGGCACGCTCGGTACTTAAGTTAGTTTTAAATAAATGTGAGCAATTTCTAAACTGTGCTTTTTATTTTATTACATTATCATTATTCTTCATTATGTTGACACAAAATTGCAAAGGTCTAATATACCTATATGCAATTCTAATTTTGAGATCAGTGGGTATCTTTATAGCAATGAAAAAAAAAAAAAAAATTTATGCCTTTTTATTTTTTTACCAAAATGTAGATTACACAGCTTTACGTTTCCACCGGAGTTATATTTTTAGTTTTGCCATTTGAACAACAGTGGCGCCCTCCTATGTTTTCTACTCTTATTTGACAAACTGTACTTATAAAATTTTATTGTTTGCACAAAAAATATTGAATGTTATTTTAATGAATTTATGTCACCAAATTTGACAATACAAAATATTAGACAATTTTTTGCAAGGTTTACTATTTTTAACCATGTTTAGAGGCCCTGAAGAAAATAATTTCCCTTAAGACCTGTTTCATCTTTGGGGTCGCTTTGTGGAGGGTCTTTTTAAGGAAAGGGAGGAGAGCATGTTTTAGGAAGTAAAAAGTTATGAGGGATGGGTAAGAATCTGATGAGCTCATTTGATATCAGAGTTCCAACTGGCATCCCCAAACGGGGTACATTGTAAGTGAAGATAAGATAAGGTAGAGAAAGGTTGGGAAATACCTGACATTCTAACCTTCCCCTACTCATCTCCCCTGGCTTCAGACAGTTGGGAGCAGTTTGAACTCTTATGCAGAACTTTTTTTTAAATTTATAAATTTTTTCACTTACGCTCTTTTGTCTTGTGACAGCTGATGTAATTTTTTTTAAATTATTAATTGTAATATAATGAATCTGCCGCATTGTACCAATATACATATACGTAGGTATGCTAAAAAAATTCATTTGGTAATTTTTTTTTTAAAGATTTTTTTTAAGCCTTTGTGATTAGTGTGTATGACTAAAAATTATTGAGTTATTTTTGCTTGAAATAATTTTTATATTGTCCGTACATTCCGTCTCACTCCGTCTCTCTGTGGCGCCACCTGTATTATTATTGTATGTTCCACATATACGTATTTATAAGCTGGCTTGTTTCAAAGTCAATCACATTTGATGATTATTTGTTAATTGACTATTAGCAACATTTTTTTTGTCATTATTTAAACACGACATTACTATATTTAAGGTCCCTTTTACCAATATATAACATCAATATATTTGCCTCCCTTTTACCAAGTTATTAATGTATTTGTCTCCCTTTTACCAAGTCATCAGTATATTTGTCTCCCTTTTACTAAGTAATCAATATATTTGTCTCCCTTTTACCAAATTATAAATGTATTCGTCTCTCTTTTACAAAGTTATCAATATATTTGTCTCCCTTTCACCGAGTTATCATTGTATTTGCCTCCCTTTTACCAAGTTATCAATATATTTAACTCTCTTTTACCAAGTTATCGATGTATTTGTCTCCCTTTTACCAAGTTATCGATGTATTTGTCTCCCTTTTACCAAGTTATCAATGTATTTGTCTCCCTTTTACCAACTTATCACTATATTTGATTACTGCATTATTACTATTTTTGATGTCCCCTATTACTGTGTTATCTCTATATTAGATGTCCCTATTACTGCATTATTACTATATTTGAGGTCTCTATTACTGTGTTATCTCTATATTTGAGGCCTCTATTGTGTGTTATCTCTATATTTAAGGTCTCTGTTGCTGTGTTATCTCTATATTTGTTGTCTCTATTACTGTGTAACATATCTCTATATTTGAGGTATTTTTTACCAACTTATTACTATATTTGAGGTCTCTTTTACCAATTTATAACTATATTTGAGGTCCCCATTACTGCGTTGTCACTATATTTGAGGTCCCTATTACTGCGATATCACTATATTTGAGGTCCCTATTACTGCGTTATCACTATTGATGTCCCCATTACTGCGTTATCACTATTGAGGTCCCTATTACTGCGTTATCACTATATTAGAGGTCCCTTTTACCAAATTATCGCTTTATTTTGCGGGCTTAAAGTCAAACAACATTATGTACAAAAAGACATTTGTATTAATAATTAGGATTGCTATTTTTTGTGTAGATAACAATGTTTGACATAAGGCCCTCGATTTGAAGTCCCTCTTACTGAGTTATTACCACTATATTTGAGATCTTTTGACTTAATTTTCACACATCCCAAATTCATTAAAACCAAGTTATCATTACAACAAAGTCACTACAGCAGAATTGCATATTTTTAAAATCCAACATTCAAATGATTCTTTTTTAAGACCATTTCTTCACTTTAGCTCCTATATATTAGCTAATAATTAAATCTTTGGGAATGCTGTGTTATACGTATGTATCCATCCGTCCCCCTGCGGTGCTAGGCGATGGGTCGAGACAATCCAGCTGAAGAGGTCAAGGATACGTCTCCCTCAACCAGTCTCTCCCAATCCGACCCGCCACACAGTAGGTGGGCAAACCTCAATTCATGAACCCCGCCACTCTTGCTAAGCCCTGGCAGTGGTTGATTATCCAATAAATGGTTCCAGGGGTGGCGTTACCCATACCCGCCTCCCAAATTGACCACTTATACTAATATTATAAATGCGAAACTGCTCGAGTTTGTTTGTTACGCTTTCACGCATAAAACAATAAAACGATTTTAAAAATTCTTTCACCAATGGAAAGCTAAATTATATGCGAAGACTATAGGCTGTATATGGTGGTAAGTTCTGGCGTTATGAAATTATAAATATTAATATATTATATATCTTATACGTTTTCTGTCGCTAACAAAAGCGAGTTATTGCTAACATCAGAAAACAAATCGTTGCCGTGGAAACGATGTTGATATATTTTTTATTTCAGATGTCGTAGTTAATATCTATCTATGTAAATAAAAATGAATCTTCGAAATGTTGGTTCCTACGCGCGTAACTTCCGAACAACTGAACCAAATTAGATAATTCTTTTTTTACTGCTTGTATTCTGGCATTATGAAATTGGATGTACCGAGAATGAATGTATGGAATGTGGGATTAGGGGGGGGGGGGGGGGGGGGGGAGGGATAATTGATAAGTGCAAGCGCTACAGTAATTTACCCCTAATACCATGCGAGCGAAGCCGCTGGCAAAAAAGCTAGTTAATATAAAAATATTAATTTTATTCCTAATGTGTGGCATTTTTCTTTCACTGCCTATTGCTACAGAGAGACAGTGTGATGGTATTAAAATTTAAATTGTATTCATAATTGACTTAATCATTAATTAATTATTATTAACATTGTTATTTATTTAAAATCACATGTTATACTATACAAATATCTACCATTAATAAATTATAATGTTAAATACTTATTAAACCTTTTTAATTAATATTTGCTGTTTTATTTATTAGTAACATTATAAGTAAGGTATACTCATATTTTTAACTGTCTCACTTTTAAGAAGAATAGAAACGCTAGAAATATTTCAATTCTCGCCATACAAAATTTTAAATCGCGCGTCGTATTTGCACGAGATAAGTAAGCGAAAAAGTGGGTTTTATTTATGCTGTGCATAACTTTACATGAATGAAAAAAAGTTAGAACATACAAAACCTCGGAAATAGTCTTAGCCATAAAGGGGTATTTTTTTTAAATTCTTTCTTATATTACTTCATAGTTAAGTAATGAAAAAACATTTTTTTTAGTCGTTTACGCTTATATTTTTTGTTATGTAAATAATAATTTTATTGTAATTCCAATACATAGAAAAGCTAGTAAAAGCTTCAATTTACCCGTAGCATATTTTTTGATGTTCATATTGCAAACCGATTCGTCGTAAAGATTAAACTAAATTGTATCTAAATAGGATTTCACGTACAGCTTCATCCTAACTCGTAAAGTCTATTTGTTCGGTTTTCGGAACAACTCATATACGTCTCATAGAAATCGTTGTGCCTCCCTTACTATCATAGTGAAAAATGTGATTTAAGCCGTGTTAGAAAGAGAAAACACCACGCTTTCTATTCAAATATTAGAGTTAAGTTAGCCTCTCAGAAGCTGGGCATACTGCACAGGGCCCGCAGATACTTTGATAGTACACTCTGCTAACCCTGTACAAATCGCATGTGCGCCCCACGGTTGAATTTGGCAGCCACCTCTGGTCTGCAGCCCCAAAATACTTTAAAAAAAACCCTCGACTCTGTGCAGAAACGGGCGGTCCGTTTGATAAATTCTCCTAACTTAACAAACGGATTACAAACTTTAAAGCACAGGCGTCTTTTTCTACCGGCATTACAATGGAAGATGCTCCGAGGAACTAGCGTCATTGATCCGCTCGACACCGGTGCATTGCCGGTAAACACGCCAAACACGCGCCCAACATTTGTACACGGATGACTTAAGTCACATGAGAACGGGTCGTTTCTACGACTCGTTCACTCCTTCCTCTCCTCAAAACCCTCCACACAGCATCTTCAAAGATGACATAGGCCCTGAGGGAAATTATTTTCCTTGGGGTCTCCTGTGTGGAGTTAATAAAAAAAATACATACAAATTAAACACAAAAGTATAAAATGTAGACCTTTATGAAACCAAAGTTTCGAACCGCAATTTGAAATAAATTTATGAAATTTTGGGAATTATCAATAATTATTTTTACATGAAACGACAAACGAGGTGACCCCTAACGCTTGTTATATATTTTTCTTATAAAATATCTATGTTTTTTTATTATTTTTATTATTATCAGTAATTTTTGTAATAAAAAACGTAAGGTGAGCCATTTATAAGGCTTTTTTATGTGTGCATGTAAAATTTTTATATTTCAAAAATTATATGTTTTTTTCAATTTTCAAAATTTTAAAGCGTTTTTTATCACCTTTCAAAAACAATTTTCAGTTTTCAGCTACATTCAGAAATATTCCATTTATATGGATTTTATTGTAAAGCGGAAATTTTTTGACCCTCTGACAAAATATCGTCGAGCCCTGAGGTGTTAAATTAGTCCCAATTGCTCCCAAGCCAGTGAGACTATGGAATACAGTTGAGGTAAGTTTTGAGGCTGAAAATAGTGGAAGGGGAGGAGATAGGAAAGAGGACATTGGGAAAGTACTAGCCAACTTTTCATTTCTGGTTGGTGGTCTTACGACAGGGTGATATTGAGAGTATCTTCCACATTGGAATGTGCCGCAAATATACTATATATTATTTGAAATGAGTAAATTGTGAAATAACACAAATTAGTCATATAAAATTTATTTGTGCACGCTGGGATTGCGACCTCTGGCTTCCTAGTTAAGAGCCTTAACCCTCGACCACGTAGGCCATCAATAGGGATATCCTGTGTTAAAATATTTTATTAAAAATTATATAAACAAATCTTTTATTTTAACAAAAGGTTAATAATAGTTGGATAATTTGTAGAGCGCCATTTTTGTGAAAAATCACTCAAGAGGTTAATTTCGATAAATACGTTTTTTGATAAACTGAAAAATATTTTATAATATATGATTATTATTTTCTTTTTTTTTTTTAAATGTGTTTGCGGGCTTTTACAAACACGTGATATGTCTTTTAAATTATATATAGAACCCTAACAGAATAAGAGTATTGTACCGGACGGGACCACGATTATGACTTATTATATTTATGTTTTATTTTAACTTAGCGTCGCTTAATGATTTTACTTGTTTATGTTGGTTAACCTAGAGTAAGTTTAGTTTTAAGTTCAATAATTAAGATTCCCCCCAATGATGTCACTCCGGGGGGCCGATGATCTTTTTTGTATCTGACATAAAAAATCGAAATAAATTATAAGGAGAGAGGTCGGGAGGTTCAGACGGAAGCACGAAGAGAGGCGAATGATTGCTACTATGGTGACCTCAGCTATGATGACCACAGCAGAGGTCACGACCCGCTAAAACTCAGACTGCTCGGAAAAGGAGACAGTTTGCCGTTTCCACCCCCGCCGGCGGCAAGGTGGGGGTGCGAGCTATATATACGGGGCCGCTACCCCTATATCGTCACTTATCGTCACTTCACTCGACCGGTACCATCACAGCAATCTTCGCCTCTCTGCCTGACCCGACTTCTCTCCGGACTTTTTGGAAATATTGGACATATTTCTTCCCTGCCTGGACACCTCCGTCCCCCGGGACCCAGCGGCTACCAGGACTACCCAGCGCCTATCTACAGTCTTTGTGGGAGTAACCAGGACGTACCCTACAAGTATTATGCTAACATTGATTTTTGTTGTTGAAGTATGTTATTATAGCCTTCATATAACTATATTTCTTTCAGTTGTACATATCTACCACTTTGGAGAAAGTATTGCCAACTGCATACAATCTAGGTGTAAGTATTATAATAAATAATAACAAGAAAATAGTCAATTAAATCAAATTGTATTAAAAATGCTGTCATAAAAGAAAATAATTTGGGATTCCATTGGTGGTTGAAATTCTAGTCTGTTAACCCATAAGGATAATATTTTTTAATAATTAACTTTGCGCAGTGGCGATATCGTAACCAATGAGGTTTATCCGAGGTGCGATTATTGCTAGTTGATTATATTTCTCACTATCACAGTGAGAAATATAATCTAAATGGTGTTATAAAGAAAAAACATAACGCTTTATATTCAAATGTAAAAATTACTGCCATTTAGGAGGAGTTCAGTGACATACACACGGATAGAAGATAAGATAGAAGATTAAGATTTGTATGTGCTTTTATTTTTGTTAATTATCATTAATTTTAGTTAGAAAAACATGAAGTGAGCCATTTTTATAAACTTTTTATGTTTGAAAACAAAAATTTTATATTTCGAAAATAATATGTTTGTTTAGAATAATGTAATTTTAAAGCGTATTTTATCACCTATCTAAAACAGTTTTTAGTTTTTGGATACGTTGAGAAATATTCCATTTATTAGGATTTTATTGCAAAGCAGAAATATTTAACCTTTTGACAAAATATGGTCGAGGCCCGAGGGATTAATACATAAAAATATAAAACATTGAAATTCTAATTTAATTTATCATTTATATGATTCGAAATATTTCGAAAATTAAAAACATTGTTTCTTTTCGAAATACATGGTAGTAACATCACTATTTCTACAAAATCGTACCTTAAAAAGGGGACTCCCGTCATTATAATATTATGAAATGTATTTATACAGCTGAAAAATTTGTCATGTTGGTAATGATGTTGGTATGACTGCGCGCAAGAGATGTCACAGCGGTCTGACAGATGACAGGAACCGGTGCTTTTAACAGCTCTTTTTGGAACCGGTTCCAAAGTTGTGTCACATTATTCTTATTTATATATTTTAACAACAATTTTAAACAACCTCATCTATCAACCTCCCAGTATTAATGGGCTGAAACCGGTTACGGTCAGAAATAAATTAAGTGGAAAGAAGTTTAATAGTGTTTTAATTTATATATTTGAATCGATGAAATTCCACTTTCAATTATTAAAAATAATTATCAAAAAAAGAAAGCTATTTTTTGTAATTGAAATTGAAGGTAAGAAGGGCGTTGAAATTTAAAAAAATGTGCCGAAATTTCGTAGGTTATATTTTTTTGAGTTCTCAACATAGGAGGCTCTGAGGGAAAGTATTTTCCACGGAGCCTGTCTTCTTTGGGTAAGCCTTGATGAAGGACTATTTGAGGAAGGGAAGGAGTGGATGTGGATTTCGACGAGTTCCATTTCGTAGGGGGGAATACAGTGGGTGGCAAATCGTTCCCCAGCCGAGCTATTTAACTTAAGAACGAAACTTAGATACAACCGTTCTCAAGTGACGAATGTTAACTGTATCAGTACAAATATAAGCACGCGCTTAGAGTGTTTCCCGGCTTTGCATCAGCCGTTGCCTTGCGTTCTTAATTGTCCAAACAAACATGTTAGTTTTTGTTTAATCTCCACTTTAAAATCAAAAATAAAGTTTAAATAATGCTAGTTAATCACTTAACTATGAATTATTTAAACTAATGAGACCTTTACCTTTACGGGAATAGCTTTATTTTAAACACCTACATAATGTTAAATTGAAATAATGAAAGAAAACCTTCTCCTCCTGTATAATTTTCTAATGGTCGTTTGGAGAATTAAAAACTAAGGCGCCGCAGTGTTGAAGGGATCGATAATACTTGAAACATCTTCCGTGGTGACCCAACAGTTTGTTGGCCCTCCGAAATTATAATTATTATAAAATTATAGTTTTTGTGCATGATTTACCAATATCAAACCTAAAATCGACTTTAAAATACTTTTAATAATGAGTCCGAATGGATATCAAACGAATTAATTTATAGTGTCGATTTTTTTTGTATTTATACGCTGGTGTACACAATATATTTACATACACAAGTAGTTTTTTCCTTGATGCATTTGAATGAAAATTATGTTATACTTTTGTTATTCGGCGGTACATCCTCTCTACACACCCCTTCGGGAACACTTAGGCCCTCCGTTCATGGAGATACTTACAAACTACGTGATTGTGACACAACCACAAGTACCCTGCCGATGTACTACTTTTTAATGCTGGTTTCCATACGTGCAGCCGTGGAGTTAACACGATGTCAAGCGACTTCAACCTGACATCCGTCGCGTAGCGCCGTGTACGAACACCAGCAAAATTGTATGGCGGGTACCCACGAGCGGTGTGCGTGCTACGCGCATCAGGCTCGAATAGCTTGTAAGTAGCTCCTACGGAGGCGCTTAGTTATATTTACGAAAGTAGTTAGATCAACTGTTATGGAATCGTCTTTCATTGCTCATGAGGGGCCATCCATAAATTACGTCACACCTTAATGGGGGGGGACGACACACTAGGGAGGAGGGGGTCTCACAAATGTGATGATGTGTGACAGGAACGGGGGGGGGGGAAGGGGGGGTTGAAAAATCATAAAATTCGCGTGACTTAATTTATGGATGTCCCCTGATGTGAAAGACAATCATTCATTCAGAATCCAAACCTTGCTTAAAATGGCATAGGCCATCGTATTTTGTGACCAGATATGAACAGCCAGGTACTTTCCAATTTTGTTTTTTCTCATCTCTTTCCCCTCTCTACTACCTTGAGCCTCACAACACACCCGATGAAGATTTTGCGCAATGATCACATAAAAATGTGAAAACAAACCACGATAACTACCGGTCTCCCGTCCCGGCAGCAAAGATAACTGTGTCGCTCAGAAGATTTTTGATCGAGCTCCAAAAGGAACCGGTTCCTTGGTAAAATCTAACGAGACTGCGACTCGTCTGTCATCGGTACATTGGAGCTGCCAACTCTACACATCTCTATTTCACGCTTGAAACGAAATAACCTTGAACAACTGCGGAGTTGTTATGCCCGGGAAAATTTCCCGAAATATGGGGAAAATTTTTAAGAAAAACGTTAATTTTACTCGAATAGCTTCAATAAAAAAATGCCAAGGAAAGTTTTTTTTGTTGTATTTTTGTTAGTTAGAACAATTTTGTCTCAATCAACTCTCTTTAAAATAACTTTTAAAGGATATTCCACACAATATAATAAATAAATTAGGGTTCGAATCCCTGTTGCGATCGTAACATTTTTATTTTTCTATGTCTGGTTGTTTTTCACATTTTCGTTTTTATAAGTTGTAGCTTCTTCTTCAGTGATATGTTACATTGAAGGGAAAAACCTTCAAAAGTTTTTAAATTGAGATAGTTATTACTATAAAAAATTAATATTCATTTAGACTTTTAGAAAAAGGTCAAAAGATATTTCAAAAAAATCAAATCGGATAGTTCATCCGAGACACTACCTAGGTTACAGACCACTTCTTTGAACATTGTGATCATTTAAAAAGACAGCTGCAAAAAATATGGTAAAAAAAAAGTCGAAAATGATATTATTAATTCTGAATTTCAAATACGAGATTGACAAAAATGATTTAAAAATAAGAGGTCTCGATGGCCAAGTTGGTTGAAGCGCTTGTCCCGGTAAGACGAGAGATCCTGGGATCGTCCCAGTTGCGATCGATACCTTTTTATTTTTCTATGACTTGTTCTTTTTCATTTATTTTTTACATGTCTTTCCACACAAATGGTTGAGGAAAAATCCCTCAAGGTCATCTTTGGGGATGCTGCGTGGAGGTCCTTTTAAGAGAAAGGAAGGAGAAGAAAGAGGTTGGTCAATGTGTCCAGGAGTGGCGGACGTATGAAACCATCCCTCCCACTGTGGTGCAAAGCGAAGAGTCGAGGTAGTCCGACTGGAGAGCTCTGGGTTAGGTCTCCCTCAATCAGTCCCTCCCGATCCGGCCCGCCACGCAGTAGATGGGCAAATACGCTCGCCGCCAAGACCTTGGAAAACCTAACCACATGACCCCGAATACTCCTGCTAAATCACCAAGCGCAGCGAACCACTTGGTGACCACTTGGGGTGACTTATCTAGGGCAGAGGTGTTGGTTATCCAATAAATGGTTTCTGAGGCGGCGGTACTCACAAGCGCCTCCCAAATTTCATATTTTCGTATAGATTTAATAGTACTATCTTCTTTTTCAATGATATTTTCAATTTCGTTTATTGTGTTGTTTTCCCCACATTCGGAATGTGGGGATGTTTTTGGGGAATTTTAGCAACTTTTTACACTTCACTACTACTTTCGACTCTGAGGGAAATTTTGCTGCAGTTCTGCATCTGCGATATTCTGCATTCCTACAACCGATATTGTCTTTTTAATCAACGTTTCTTAATTTTCTTTATTTCTTTAATAGCAGAGCAACTACAATACAAAGACGAGGAATTAATTCAAATACAGTGAGTACCTCTTCATGATTTTGTCGTAAATTTTCAGTTTGCTAAAAACTTTACCGGCTCTCGTTTTTGTTCAATTTCGACTCGACGGTTCATGTTTATGGGGGGGAGGGGTAAGGTTTTAAACTGACTTTTAAAATTATTTTTTTCTAAATGTACAACATGTCGAGAGTATTGTGTCAAAATTTCAAGTAAATCGGAGCAAAACTAACGAAGATACAGCGTTTTAAGCGACCGGACCTCTTGCTCGATTCAAATATATTTCGAGTATAAAAAAAGTTTAAATCAATTTTCACGCAAAAAATTTTTTGAAGTTCGTGAACATCATAACTCAAAATCTACTTGAACGATCCTTTTGAAATTTTGTACACTATTTCTACACATAAATCAACAGGTGGTGTCGAAGAGCTTATAAGTAAAAAAGTAGTTTTTATTTATTTTCTGCAAAATTTTATAAGAATGAAAAAAAGTTAGGACAAACAAAACCTCAAATATAGTCTTAGCCATAAAGGGGTATTTTTAAAAAAATGTTTCTTATATCTTTTCATTGCGAAGTCATGAAAGTCATGAATCTAAATAGGATTTCACATATAGCTTCATCTTAATAGGACACTGATAAGTGTTGTATGAAGATTGTTTTTTTTTTTATATTTCCCAGTTTGTTGTTTCCGTGCCAGTTTCACATTGTTTTTTTTTTTGTTCCCAGCCATGGCGCTGCTCTGCCTGCACTGCAGTCACGAGCTAGCACGCCTGTACGAACTCGCCTTTTACATTGACAACACAGGAGGGTATCTACTCGGCTTCAACATCGAAACGGCAGCACCCGATCATGCTGACCGCTTTCTCAAATTGCCAGACACCTCTAAGAAATTCTCCACGCACAAGCTGCTATGCGTCAAATGCAACGGTCAAATCGGACGAATTCAGACGTTGAATGGATTTTATGCCCCGGCGACGTATTTCAGTCCCGATCGGACGTTGCTACCGCACGCTGCCGAGGATCGCCAACCCATGGCCAAAAAATGGAAAGAGATTGAGAACAAGTATCCCGAACTCCCGCGAATATATCCGAGCATTGTCAGGCGCCGTGTAATCGCGCGCGGAGATCCCCTGATATGTTTCGAGCGAGGTGAAGTCAACGAGATGTTTGAACTCGGGCGGCCGCTGGGACAGATTCCGCTCGAAAATCAGCTGCGTTCTTTCTTCTTTGCATGCCTGAACGACACTGTTTTATATATGCATACGGGTATGGGTAAGACGCTGGTGGCGTGCATGGCGATCAAAGCGTTCTGCGAACGTAATCCGAGGAAGGGAGCCTTCTTTCTGGTTCCTCGCGTGCTGCTGGTGGACCAACAGGCCAGGTATGTTAACCATCATGTTTTTTTTGCAGGAATAGGCGGAGAGGACAGACCGCCAAACAACTCGGTCTTGGCACACACTCCTTACCTCCTTCACTTTCATGCATCGTCTCGTACATGCTCTTCTATTGTTCTTACTCTTTAGATCACATATTTTTTGGTTGCCCCTCTCTAAATAAATATCCTCTCTTCTATCAAGCGTTGTCTAAAATTACTTCCCCTCCACACAACATCTCATCTCTTCTAATTCTGAACTCGACTCCAATCTTCCATATAATTCTAAAATTTACACATTTAAATAATATAGGGTTTTCCAATAAGAGGTGTTATTTTGATATTCAAAGAAAAATGGCATTTTTTAATATAAATGATCAGATGTTTATTTCATTATAAAGAGGAAGGTATGCCGTTAATAGTGGAAAATAACATCAGGCAAATGACCACCACGACCACGCTTACAGGACCATATCCTTTTCATGAAATTTTCCATAACCAAATCGCAAAGTGGCTGCCCTATGTCCTCGATAGCCTCACGAATTCCATCTTTGAGGTCTTGAATCGACGCCGGGCTGTTGACATAGACCTTCTCTTTCATGTGGCCCCAATGGAAGAAGTTGCAAGGTGTTAAATCACAAGATCTCGGTGGCCAATTGTGATCACCTCTTCGAGAGATAACACGGTCCGGAAACTTTCCCGTAAAAGATCAATGGTTTCGTTGCTTGTGTGGCACGTAGCGCCGTCTTGTTGAAAGTAAACGTTGTCCGGATCAATACCATCCAATTCTGGCCATAAAAAATCATTAATCATCTCTCGGATATAGCGGGCTATTCAAAATAATACCTCTTATTGGAAAACCCTTTATTAATATATAAATTCACCTTTCCTTTCTCTGTAATTTGAAATGATGGCCTAGAACACCCTTGAAGGGTGAAAGCCAGAAATAATTGAAAAAAAAAATCAATAAAATGAGCCGACAAAATTATTTTCTATTTTTAGCAGGTCCGTCTTTGGGCCCGCCGATTTGAAAAGTGCATTTCTTTTTTTTTTGAATTTCTTACGGTTAATCTCGACACGTAAATTCAGATTTTGTGATTTTTCATCGGTCTTAATAAATTCCAGGTATCTGGTGGAGCAGACTGGTATCAGGCCAGTGAGGCGTAGTAGCCAGCACGGCAAGAGCAAATGGGTTCAGACAGATGTTGTCGTATGTACATCCGACACGTTCATCAGAGGGTTGAGGGATGGACTTGTCACCATTTCCCAGGTATTTTACTATCCACATTTTTACAATTTGAATTTTTATTTTATTAAAGAATTAAGGTAAAGTAAGTCTTCTGAGTGACACAGTTATCTTTATTTTCACATTATCGCAGTTTATTTTCACATTATCTAACCGATAATTATAAATAATGTGTGTGTTATTGTATTTTAAGGTTTCCATCGTCGTGTTTGATGAAGCACACGAAGCCCGCGGAGAATCCTCGTACACAAAGATCCTCAAGTTCGTGTTCGATACGCACGAGACGGTGCGACCACGGCTTCTCGCTCTCTCCGCCACGCCACTCATCGGCAACACCTCATTTAGCGCCGTCCAAGAGATGGTGCAGACCTTTCGCGCAAAGATATACTCGCCATTTCTCGACGCAACATTCTCAATGCCCCAAAACAACCAGATTATTAAAAAAAAGATATGTGATGTTACTCAGACCGCTGACGAGGTGAGGTGTCACGAATTTATCATGGAGTCGATTGACAAGGTGGCAAATGTTCATCCAATCATCGCCAATGCGTGGAAGGACTGCCTCGGCACTCAGTACTTAGATGTTGCTTCTGGAGTTATCCGCGATCTCAAAGAGATAGCGCACTCGGAATCGGACAATCTGACATTCTTGATGGCTAAATATCTCGAGAAGTGGATGGATGCTCTGGAGGTGCTGCGAATTAGCGGCCCGCGGGTACTTCTCGCCAACATCAAGGATCACTACGAACAACCGGATTATGATGATGGTGATTTGACCGAGTATTTGCGTTCTTTCAGAGTCTTTCTCGGGACCACTATCAACGAATTGATTTCAGTTGTTACTCAAAAGGAATCCACGTCACTAAGCGCCCTCTTGGAGTGTATCCGATCATTCATCTCAAAACTCAAGAACCAGAAGATGATAGTTTTTGTTACTCGGAGGAAAACGGCCATTCGACTCTGCAGGAGGCTGTGCTGCGAAAAGGATTTAAAAGACGAATTGAATCCTTGTTACATTCTTGGCAGTCGAGGGGGTTACTCGAAGGAACAGCAGCGGGATGCGTTGTGCAAGTTCCGCGATGGACGCAGCCGCCTCCTGGTGGCCACCAGCATGCTGGAGCAGGGGCTGGACGTGGACTCATGCGGCCTGGTCGTCTGCTTTGATGGGGTGCGCTCCCTCACCGCGCTCATTCAGTGCCGCGGCCGGGCGCGCAACTTCGACTCTGAATTCGTCATCTTTACGACTAATATTGAAAGTATTCAAACCATCCAAGACAAAGAAGACGAGCTGAACGTTCACGTCTCTCGAGCCATGATTCAACAGGTTGCCTGCTCTCCGGCTGGTGTAAGCAAAGAGATTCTTGACAAACTGGCGAAGCGGCAACAGGAATACTTAGAGCAGGAAGAGGAGAGCAATGACCGTAAAAGAGATATCTTCGACGACGAGAATAGCCTCATTCTTAAATTCAGTGGCGCCGAAATGGAACAGATCAGTGCAGAGATAAGCGACGCTGCGGCCGAAGCAAGTATCTCGCACCGAATGTCTCCCTCCTGCAAAGGAGTATTCGCTTTCGCTTGTGCCAACCATGAGCACTTTATGGACAGCCTCTCGAAGATGGTTTCATCTCGATGCTGGGTTTCTATAGCGCATCCTCTGACTCCATGTCCAACCATCACCATGAGATTTAACACGCTTTCAACTTTCTACTATTTGTCCAAATACTCGGTGAGCCTTGACTCTAAACCGATCTGGAATGAAGGTTACGAGCTGCACATCAACGGATCCGTGGTACATCTCATTAATGACGAGGAATCCGTCTGCAAGAAGTCTTTCCGTTTGGATATCTCAGATTTGGCGGGTGAAATCCTCGTACACAGCTCTCGCGAATGCGGGTTTAATCTGTTTCTGAGCCTGCGCCGGCCGCCGGTCTTCGCCATAAATGGCCAAAAAGCGCCGTATGATTTCGATTCGCGGTCATTCAATCTGGCTTTGCGTGCGGTAGATCTTCCTAAAGGCGCTCGCTGGGATCTGCGGTGCGCTCTCAGAAACTTCAACGCCGACGTCTTCGATGCGCCCAACATGACCTTTGAAGAGAGTGTGGAGAACCAGAAAGAAGCAGCACGGGATTTTCATATGGAGTACCTCGTGCGGGTGTGGAGAAGCAAATACTCTCACATTCTGCCAAACCCTCTTCCCACCTCCGTACTTGATCAACTCCACCGGTATAGCTTTGAGAAACTACAAAGAGCACTTCAATTGTTCATCCCCAGAAGATACCGACCTCTGCAGCTTCCGTCAAGTGACGAAATTGAGAACCATTACTTTTCTGAGATCTTGATCTCGAATAACTACAGCATGGTCAGATCAGTGAGTTTAACGCCGTACCGCACGATCGTTCTGCCAGCCTCTCTGGTCTCCTTAAATCGCATTGTCCGAAACTTTGGAAACCCCGACGATTACTTGCTCGTCACTATTGCGGACGAACACGGCGGAAACCCGTGGTCGAAGGAAACCAAAGACCACATTCAAAAGATCTTGTACGACGGAGTCAGGATTGGCGATAGAGTGTTCCGTTTCTTGGGATGTTCCAACAGCCAGTTGAGGGAGGGCCACTGCTGGCTGACTCGCCTCGATGTCCAAATGATCCACAGTAAAATAGGCTCTTTCGAGGGTATGGAGCCCGAGCGCAAGCTCACCCGGTTAGCGATGGCCTTCTCCTCCAGCACCGAGACTGTGGCCGTGTCGCAGGAGGTCTTAGACAACGTGGAGGATGACATCACTATTGGCGAAATCTGTTTCAGCGAGGGTATCGGTAAGATCTCTGAGCCGTTCCGCCAAGAGATAGCATCACTGATGAACTTGCAGATGCCCGTGTCCGCATTTCAGATCCGCGTGGGCGGCATCAAGGGGGTCGTGTGCGTCTTCGTTCAACCCCAAGATATTACCTTTCGAAAGTCAATGAAAAAGTTCCCCGCCGCCAACTTCCCGAACCTCGAGGTGTTGGCCTATAGTCGGCCACTTCGGATGTTTCTAAACCGCCAGGTCATCCTTTGCCTCTCTTCCTTGGGGGTCCCCAATTCGACCTTTCTCAACTTGACTAAGACGGCTCTGTACAATTGCCTGTCGATTCTCTTTGATCCCATCAAATCGATCAAATTCTTGAAGAATGTCGACAACTTTTTCGATTTTGGAATGTTTCCCTTGGAGTTGGTCTCTGAACCCCTCTTCCGGCGCGTGCTGTTTCGCTGCGCCTTGAAGCACGTCAGAAACATAGTCAAGTATGCTCGAGTCTATGTGCCCGGAGCGCGTGTGCTCATGGGCGTGCTGGACGAGACGGGCACGCTAGAATACGGGCAAGTGTACGTCCACATCTCAGAGGAGACAATGAACGAGGAGTTAGACGGGAAGGTGGCAGTGTTCCGCAATCCCGTCATTTTCCCGTCGGATGTGCGGGTTTTGCAGGCTGTCCGGGATGTGAATCCGCGCATCCGCCAGCTCTACGTCAACTGCGTGGTGTTTCCGAGCCGCGGGTCAAATTCCCATGCGGCCGAGTGCTCAGGCGGAGATTTGGATGGAGACTTGTTTTCTGTTGTCTGGGACTCACGGCTCGTTCCGCAAATCCCCGCTCCCGGCTTACCAGTCCCGACTAAAAAATCATTTAAAATCTCAAGCGACGGTCATGTAGAGGAGATTCCGGCTATGGTTAACTTCTTCTGCGACTATGCCTCTAAGTGGCAACTGGGTATCATGGGCAATGCTCACCTCGTGCTGGCGGACAAGCTGGGAATGCAGCACCCGGATTGCATTGAGCTCGGACACTATGTGGCAGCTGAAACGGACGAACCCAGAAAGGGCTATTCCGTCGCAGATTTCCCGCCGAGGTTCTACCCCAAGGAATACCCCGATTTCATGTGCAAGGATGGCAAAGCGACTTACAAGTCCACATCTGTGCTCGGCGAAATGTTCAGACGATGCTTCCCCATACTAGAGACCCTGATTGAGAGTGACAGGGTACAAATACCCACAGTCTGGTATGGCATTGGCGGAGGCCAAATTGAAAAGTTCTACTCGGAGTATGTCACCCAGCTTCGCCGTATTTTAGAAGTCTTCGAACTCGATACTGAAGCAGATTTATTTTCCGGTTTTCCGTTTAAGAGTTCAGTGTCCAAGTACAAGCACGAGGAGCAGCTGCGAGTGGTGGTCCAGCAACAAGGACAAGACTTCTGGAGTCGCTGGAAGGGCATCTACAGAGACTGGTTATCCACCATGGATCCGGAATCCAAGTCTGGCGCTGTTTCCGATTGGTATAACTTCCCGAGAAAAAGCAAAAGGTCTTACCCGGCATACAGTTTCTCGTGGCTCGCAATCGGCGATCTTGACCTCGCGGAGAGGCCGAACATTCCTTTGGAAGTCAAGATTACCCAGTCCTTGGCGATGTGGGTCAGAGCCAACAAGATAGATTGGATCAGTGATTTAAATAGGAGAAGCGACGTGGCTGAAGCGATGATTAAAAACTTGCGAAATGTGACCTGCCAGTTATACGGTTCATCGCTTTTTGGCTTTACCGAGGACAAGTCGGACATCAATCTGTGTATTAGCCAGGTGGACTACAATAAAAAACTACAAATTTATGATAACATAACGAAAGAGGTCAAGTTTGAATATGAAGGGTTCACGATCCTTTTACAATTCGAGGAGCGGAAGATTGATCTGATCCTAGAGAGATTAGATCATCACCCGTCCATGTGGATTTGCTTGAAGGCTTTGACGCAGTGGGCACGAGCAGTGTCCATTCTCAAGTCACGTGGAGACCCAGGCATCATGCCGCTTGTGTGCTTTGTATGGATCTACATTTTCTACCTGGAGCGAGGAGAGGAAAATCACGAACAGCGGCAAGAGGTGCCCACACCTCTCAACAACACCTCCCGCTGGTCTAAGTGGCTGACCATCCCCCGGTCAGAGGGGTGGGGAGCAGATTTACTACACTTCTTGTCATTCCTCAGTGATGTCGAAAATGCGCTGTGGATCGCCGCTCAAGTGGATCCTGCCACGGGGGAGCCCCTGATCAAGGCAGATTTGATCCCCGAACTCGCCATGCAAGCGCTGGTGGCTGTAACCCAACTCTCCCTACACGAAGGCCGCATCGAAAAACTATTTGAGATGTCCAAAGTGAGACTCTTCACAATAGGGTATTGCAAATCGTCAAACAATCCGCTGCTTCAAGAGCAGTATCTCCGACATATCCGCCAAATGAGCGATCCCCACAATGAGTTGGAATTGAAGTTCTTGGAGAGGACTGGAAAGCTGTTTCTCCAGGTGTCCGGAAACCCCAAGTTGTTTGCGTCGGTGGACCATTGCCTCCAAACCATGTTCTGGCAGCTGCGGGCCCTCCGGCTACAGCGTCCTACAGCATACCACGTCTGCGGTTCTACCTTCATATTGCTGGAGAACGGCGATGGCCGGAACACACGCATCCGGTTCGTCGCGCACAAGGGCCAGGGCAACTACCGACATATCAACAGTATCCGCCGTCGCATCCAACCCATAGTGGATGAACCCAACCCGTTGTGGAAACTCGAAGGCAAAACTCGGTTTATGAACATTATCACCGAGCAGCTGGACAAGCACTCCGCCTTCGTGGGAAACCACAGAGAGATTCAGAACCGATTTTTCGGTGAGCTGCTCTTCACCATCCGGACGGGGAGCAACTATTTGGTCAATGTACCCGGCGTCATTGACAATACATTCGATATTGTCAACCTTGGTAACGTAGAGGAAATCATTCAGAACCACGAGGAGGCGTTCATCAACGAAGAGGAAGAGAACATCGAGACTCTCGACAGAATACAAAAGCTCTTCAATCCAGAAATGAAAGTGCTTAAAAAGCGACAAGTGGAGACCTCGCCCGCCATTAAACTAGTTCAACTGAGTCAAATCGCTATGAGCGGCGCAACCAACAGATGCTTCTCGCTTCCAGATGAGTCTAAATCTCGCATCCGATCATCCTTCTTCCCCTCCTGGCGCTACTCCGTTGAAGCTGCAGAACAATTCGCCCAAAAGCACGGTTTCCGGGAAACGAACGAACCTCCATTAAAAATTGACCTATACCATACAATATCGCTTGTGTGGCAAGGCAGGGATTTAGTCCTACGTCTGAATAGTAAAGGATGTCTGAACACTCTGAGATATCGCACTACTCGTTGGGTGTCGGCCTCAATAATTGGAAACAATGAAGACGTGAGAATTTATGTGGAAAGTCTGGCAGTTGTAGAAAACGATTCGCCGCTTATCCCGGTGGTAGCGTTGTATAAAGAGAATTCCGTGCTTACATCGACTGATTGCATACTCGCGGAGAAACCACTAATCCAAGACATCTTCGAATGGGATTGGAGTGTTTACAGCATGCGACGAATACGGAATGTCAAGACATTCGAGAATGATCACGGGGCGTATATAACCCTGAACGAGGTTAGCGGCGGTGTTTTCGATCCGGACAGCCATCTTTTTGGACCAACTCCGAATGTATTTGAGTTTGAACTGATGCAACCTGTGGAAAAGATGGATTCTGAGGGTATATATGACTTTGGAATCGCGCTTTACGATCACATGGCAACACTAAAGCCTTTGTTAGATTTCGCTTGATCTAACTACTCTATACTACAGGTTTTAAGTAACATCAAACCTGATATACAGGGTGTACCAGCACACACACAAAGACTTTAACCAGCGATTCCTGAGCATATTTAGAGTAAAAACTGATGTTGTCATTTTGCTGTCCGATGATATTACGCACTCCGTCTCGTCCCAGCAGCATCAGACGAGTCAGAGCGTATCATGTGGTCAGTGGACAGCACAATGACATCTTCATTTTGTACTCTAAACATGCTTAGGAATCGCTGGTTAGTTTTTTTATTTAATTTTTTTTTTTCTTTTTTTTTCTTTTTTTTTCTTCTTTTTTTTATAATAAAATTTTTTTTTCAGGTATAATGGGATCTAGATCTAAAAAATAAGCACAAGAATAATATGTGTGCTTTTAAAATATATTTTGTAAATCACTTTGTGATAATTTTGGGTAAGAAATGTACATGTTTGTCATTTTCTATAACTAATATAATGTATGTAACCTAAAATTGTTTTATTTTTCTGCGAACGGGAAAAATATAAGGCAGAATTATCTTAGTGAATAAGATTACGAAACGGACCCTTTAAGAGCATAGATACTTTTATAATTACCGTGACAATTTACGGTTACGGTACGACGGAAAAAAACAGGCAATAAATATAATTCGTTATCGTTAATTTGCTGTCAATTTTTAAACTTTTGTTCTCCGTTAGCTTGAGATTTTCAGAAGACCATTTTTAATAAAAATTTTTGCCAACATTAAAAAAAATCATATCTGGAAACATAAAAACTTATTATAATGCTAAACAGCCAATAAATTAACCTGTATTTTACCATTTATCTCATATTTGTAGGATTTATAAAAAAAATATTGAAAAATCGTTAAGTTTATAACCGCGCGAATCCTATTTGTTACTTTGAAACTCTGTGAGAGGTACTTATTCCAGTCAACATAGTATATTTTCGATTTCTGTAAGTTGTCTGCGGTATACTTGATAATTAAAGGTGCATTTCTATGGAAAAAGGACTTAATTTTAATTGTAAACAGCTGATCAGAAATTCAGCGTGAAAAAATATTTTTAAAATGAATTTTTAACATAGTTCTAAAATAGTCAACGAAGTTCGGATTTGCGACATCTATGGTCATAATAGATAAAGCATTTCAATAGCTTCGTTTTAAAATAAATGGCTGGTCAAGGAAATGTTTTAAATAATTACAATAAATGTTTTACAAATGGTAGGAAAATGTCATCGAATTTTGGACCGTTATCAATCGTAGAAAAATAAAAGTGGTCCATTTTTCGACCATAATCGCTCCAGTGGACAGTACTGTGAGAACCAGGGGTCTCTGAAATTTCTCAAATCAAAATAATGTTGTCTAGTCACCAGACAAAGCTGAATCTATTTTTATTAATTTTCCTATTGGATATATTTTGCCAAGGCGATGCTTTGAGTATCTGTCACCCACCGAAGAGATTGAGAGATTAGATTTGAGCGAGTTTGAGTGTCGGAAGTAAGTTCAATTTTACCTCACTTCTAATGAAATAGATCAGACGGTGAGTTAAGCACGTATCATAACATGTTATATATTTTTAAAATATATCTGTCATCGCTAAAAGGTCAATAATATCTGACCTGATGACCTGCCAACCTTAGACAAGATTGTTACTTCAGTTTATTATTATCTCCTCAATGAACAAGGAATAAAAGTTATACATCTATCTTAGAGGATGAGTTACTTTTTTATTTGATTTTACGATTTTTTTGAAGTGAAAACTTCTTTAGCACCGTTGTGATTTAAAAATCGATGTAATGAAAAAGAGACAAACACATACATAGGATTTAGCCTACGAGGGAATGGGATAGGATAATCAGTCTCTTCTTTGTGCAATGTTTTGTAGTCTTCCCACTCTTGCCTACTTTAGTTTTCTGAAGGTTTCAGTTTTACCGCGTGTGATTTGCTCGGGAGGCCCTGAGGAAAATATTTCCCCTCAAGGCCTATTTCAGCATTGTGGAGGCCGTGTAGAGGGTCTTTTAATGAAAGGAAGGATATGTAGTTCTTGGAAGGAAAATGGTATTAATGGGTAGGAATCTGGGGTTCAGTGTGTCCAGGAGGGACGAACGTATGAATCCATCCCTCCTTCTGCGGTGCAAGACGATGTTTCAAGAGAGTATTTCTAGAGGGATTAAATGGTCTACCTCAACCAGTCTCATCTGATCCGGCCCGCCACGCGGCTGGTGGGCAGATGTATCCACCGCCAAGACCCAAACAAACCACACCCTATGAACCCGAGCACCCCTGCTAAGTCAACAAACATATCAAACCACTTAGGTTGACTTATGACAGAATTGTTGGTTTTCCAATAAATGGTTCCCGGAGCGGCGGTACCCATACCCTTTTCCCAAATTGAAGAGGAAGATTAAGTGAAAGCCGATAATTTCTCTGAGTGAGTTCTGTCGTACTGAAATTTATCTGGAATGTCTCCATATTTTTTTACTTGCTTTCTTGTTTACATCCTCTAAGACTTTATTGTCATTCCAGACAGAAATGTGAGTGCAAATTTCTTGTTGCCAGAACTGACTGTTCATGAGATTTATACCATAGCCCAAAATTTCTCATATTCAGACTGAAACAGCAGTGCAAATTTCAATACGCCGGAGCTCACTATCAAACAGTTTTATCTTTTTCAAATATCACAAAAACACATATTCTGCTACATTTTCAAGATTATACAAGTTTTATTGCGTTCAGTCAAATAATTTCACTACGCCTGAGTTCATTTCAAATGTAATATTTTCTTCTATATTTATCAATATTATGCAAGTTTCTTTTATTCAGATGAAAATTTCATGAAGCCAGAACTCACTGTTTAACAGTTTTTGATTATTTTTATTACACAAACAATATTTTTACTTAGTACCTGAAAATATATTTTAATATAAGTTACTTACTTATAACACATTACTTATGTAATATTTTTTAAGTGATTAAAAAATAAGTAGGAGAATTCATATCGTTAAATTATTTAAAATTAGAACACAGAGAATTATTTGAATATTAAAACTAAAGTGTGATTAATAAGATTGTTATCATATAGTTTCATTATTATTTGTGTGACAATTTGCTTTGTCAGTCAATAAAGGTCAGAATCGAAGTGATCAGAGGAGGCACGTGGTAAACAAAAACTAAAATTTAAAAAATTTCGAGTAATAACATTTTTTTTTTTTTACATTAGGTGGAAAATAATTTCCCTTAGGGCCTACGTCATCTTAGGCGATGATGTGTGGAAAGTTTTTTTAAGGAAAGGAAAAAGAGGAAGTTCTGAGAAGGATGTAGGTAAGAAGGGGGTTTGGGAAACTGGGAGTTAGTGTGTTCAAGAGTGACGGACGTATGAATCCATCCCTTTAACTATGGTGCAAGGCGATGGGTGGAGGAATTCTGGCTGGAGAGGTCAAAAGACCTCCTCAAACAATCACTCTCGATTCGGCCCGCCACGCAGCTGGTGGGCGGACAAGATTTTCACAAACATCACCCCTGGAGGACTGGAGAAAACAGATATATCTTATTAGCGGGAATTGCGTTTCATTTTCTTTAAACGTTTGACGGCCGGCGTAGTCCAGTGGTAACGCTCTTGACTGGCATTCCGAAGGTCGCCGGATCGAATCCTGGCGTGGCAAATGATTTATTTGAATAATTTGTGTTATTTCACAATTTTTTCATTTAAAATAATATGTAGTATATTTGCGGCACGTTCCAGAGTGGAAGATACTCTCAGTATCGCCCTGGTGTAAGACCACCATTCAGAATTGAAACGTTGCTTGAAATGGCTTTAGCCGTGTTTGGTGACCAGATCTGAATAGCCAGATACTTCCCACCTTCTACTCCCCATCTCCTTCCCCTCCCTACTACCTTCAGCCTCACAACATACCCCAATTGAGGATGCCATAGTCCCACTGGCTCCAGACGGGAGCAGTTGGGACTCTTGTGCGGTATTCATATTAAAAAAGGGAGATGTATGACAATGATTGTATATTTCCTTTGGGGGGGGTGCACACACACATTCACTGTTTGTCTCATTTTCGACTGTTGTTATTTAGTGTTTAAGAAAAAGCTGCATTATATGTTTTAAAACAAATGCAAAACCATCAGCACTTTGACTTTTGATATTGTTCAATTTTTGAAATTCACTAAAACTTCAACATTATCCTTGTAACTATATTTTTTCATACTTTCAAAATTATCATTGCAGTTAATAGTATTGTAGGGGTCTACGGGTCACGCTGCAGTGTGTGAGAGAGATGCAAGAAAATGATGACTTTTTTGCTTTGGAGGAAACAGACCTACGTACATTGTGTATCTAATCTTTTGAAAGAGCTGCAGCATTATTGTGATAAGGAACGTATGTTTATTGCCTTTTTTATGCCGTTACGGTACCGTTACAGTGATTATTTTAAAAGCGCTCATTAATTTGATAGGAAATGGAAAATACTGTGTTTAAACAGTATTTCATTCTAAGTATTGAATAATTTAACACATTTTGTTTACAATTTCATGTTATTGACACAATAATATGAAAATAAGTTTTGTTAGAAGAAAAAAATCAGTATATTAATCATGAAGCAAAAATTTTGTACCCCTTTTTTACGAAAATTGCGTGGACGGAGAAGCATGAAATTTCGCACACTTATCTTAATATATATATTTCTTCTGTCCGTGTGTATGTCACTGAACTCCTCCTAAACGGCTGGACCGATTTTGATGAAATTTTTTGTGTGGGTTCAAGGGGATTCGAGAATGGTTTAGATTCACAATTTGGTCCACTGGAAAATGTTCTTTTAATTAATTTTTTATTTCTAAGGAGTTGTTGATTTTGGAATGTTTTACATTGGATCCGCTACTACGCTACCATCGCAGTATCGAATATTCAACATTATTCTATTTTAATTTTAGTTTGTCCCGACAGTTGTGTACAGGACAACGTCTGTCGGGTCCGCTATAAATAAATAAAATAAATTGTGGAACATTCCAGAACACTCTCGAATGTTGTCCTGAGCGAAGCCCGGTAACCCAGCTAGTAGTTTATATAGAGAAAGAGTGCAGAATGCTAATGTTTTTTTTTAAATTATGCATAAAAAATACATTAAATCAATAAAAACAGCATTACAATTATGGTCGAATTTCGACAGCTGGGCGTCCACTAGTATCCTTAAATCTGTTTTTTCAAAAATAATCGCCACCAATTGAACATACAATTTTAAGATTAACGAAATAACTTTTAAATTGGTTTTCCGTCTCTCTCTAAAACTCTACCAAACATTCTGCAAACATAATTTACTTTTTTATAACATTTCTACAGCATTCTGTCTGCTTTCATCACTCCCGCAGACAACTCGGTCTCGGCGCACACTCTTTGCCTCATTCACATTCATACATTTTAAAATTGTTTTTTTACATAAACTCCACACAGGAGGCCCTGAGGAAAATAATTTCCCTCAGGGCCTATGTCATCTTTGGGGATGCTGTGAGGAGGGTTTTTTTTAAGGAAAGGAAGGAGAGTTCTGGGAAGGAAAAGGGTTTAAGGGGTGGGTAGGAATCTGGGGTTCAGTGTGTCCTGGTCATCCACCTCAGAGACCTAGACAAATCTCACCCCATGAACCCGGGCACCCCTGCTAAATCACCAAACGTAGCGAACCACTTGAGGTGACCTATGGCAGAGGTGTTGGTTATCCAATAAAGGTTTCCGGGGCGGCGGTACCCATTCCCGCCTCCCAAATTGAATCGTCTCATATGTACTCTTCTATTACTCTGACTCAAGTATCTGATTCCCTTGATCATACTATGTCTTCCTCGGGCATCTCCGATTTCTTCTACCATTCACATTTACGTAATATATTCTCCTTACACTCCTTTCTTCGATCATTCGCTCTACATACCCAAACTATCTGAGGGTACCTTTCTTAATATTACTCATTATGCTTAGATCAGCCTTACATTATTTGTGGATTTCCACCTTTCTCACATGATCATACGTGGTTTTTACCACACGTAAGCCTCAGGGATCTCATTTCTGCAGCATTTAGTCTACTTTTAAACTTCCTCTGCCAGTTCCATGCCTCACTGCCATACATCAGGTTTGCTATCAGCACTCCATTATGGACTACTGACTTTGTTTGTGTGGTAAAATCTGGTGTTACAAATACATTACATACATTAACTCCACACAGGAGTATCTGAGAAAAATAATTTCCCTCAGTGCCTGTTGTCTTTGAAGATGCTGTGTGGAGGGGCTTTACGAGGAGATGAAGGGGTGAACATGAGTATTGAAGAGATCCATCTTGTAGGAGAGAGGAGACTTAGGCTGGCAAATCGTTCCACAACCGAGCTGTTGAACACAAGAACGAGTCGAAGAAGCGACCCGTTAACATGTGACAAATGTCAACCTTGCACGTATGTTGGGCGCGCTTTTAGCATGTTTCCCAAATAGGCACCGGTCCCGAAGGGATCAATGACGCTAATTCCTCGGAGCATCTTCCATTGTATTACCGGTAGAACAAGGACAGGATACCTACTTGACAACTGTGCTCTAAAGATTGCAATCTATTTAATAAGGGCGTCAAGGGTTTTTTCCAGGTATTTTATTTTTTCTATGAACACCGTGCAAGAGAATCAACTGCCCGAATTTAGAGCCAATGAGACTACGGTATCCCAATTATACGGTAAATTGTGGAGCTGAAGGGAGTGGGTAAGGAAAGCAGATGAGGAAGGTGCAGAAGTACCGTGCTATTCAAACTTGCTAGTCACCAAACACAATGGCTGACAACATATGAATATGCAAAAATAACTATCAACTGTGTTTTGGCACAATTCGATTACTAGGATTTAGGTTTTCAACATTTTTGCAAGATCTGATGATTTTGTTATCAAAAAAAAATAAAAAATAAATTTTTAAACAGAAATCGCACGCCACTGTAATCGTATTCTTCTCAGAACACTTGGTACATGAAAGACCTTATCAGCAAATTGGTGCAGGGAAGCCAGTCTCGCGTAGTGCTCTCAAAGGTCGGCAGTGACAAAGCCGTACCAATCTACCACCCGCAGTTCGGTACAGCTCTATCTCATTTAATAAATGTGCTTCAAACCGTAATACGTATGTTGGCTGTTTTGTGAATATTTGCAAATGAGAATTGGCGAAAATGTATTGACTCCAAACTATATAGTTAATAATACAAATCATATATACATCACCTCAAAGGATTTTTAAAGTAAAACTTTATTTACTGTTACGGCTGAGGTCAAATGCCAGCCTGTTCAGAGTTATATTGTATTGAAAGTGATGTTTGTATTAGAATGTTAGGTTATAGTGTCTTGAAAATAATCTTCGTATTAGAATGTTGTACACTGTTTAGAATGTGATCATCTTATTAGAATGTTAGGTTATACTGTTTCGAAAGTGATCTTCATATTAGAATGTTAAGTTAATATCTTGAAAGTGATATTCATATTATTAGAACGTGTTGAAAGTAATCATCATTTTAGAATGTTAGGTTAGGTTATATTGACTTGAAAGTAATCATCATTTTAGAATGTTAGGTTAGGTTTTATTGACTTGAAAGTAATCATCATTTTAGAATGTTAGGTTGGGTTATATTGACTTTACAAATCATTTTAGAATGTTAGGTTAGGTTATATTGACTTGAAAGTAATCATCATTTTAGAATGATAGGTTAGGTTATATTGACTTGACAAATCATTTTAGAATGTTAGGTTAGGTTATATTGACTTGAAAGTAATATTATCATTATAAGAATGTTAGGTTTGGTTAAGTTCAGATCACTCTTGTAAGTGTTCTTCATATTAAAATGTTGGATTAGATTAGGTTAGGTTTGGTTAGGTTAGGTTAGGTTAGGTTTGTTTCGAAAGTGATCTTCATATTAGAATGTTAGGTTTACTGTCTCTTAAGTGATCTTCAAATAAAAATGTTAGGTTATACTGCCTTGAAAGTGTCCTTCATATTAGAAAGTTGGGTTGTACTGTCTTCAAAGTATTATTAATATTATTAGAATGTTATGTGAGGTTAGGTTAGTTTTAGTAAGGTTTAGTTAGGCTGTTAAGTTAAGTGATATTCAAATTAGAACGTTAGGTTTTACTGTCTTGATGTTCATAATATTTTTAGAATGTTATCTTGAGTCTCACAACATATCCTGGACACTGCATAAGAGTCCCAACTGCTCCCAACATCCGGAGCCAGTGGAACTATGGCATTCCCAATTGTGGAATGTTGTGTGGCTCAAGGGAGCGGGGAAGAAAAGAAGAAGGAAGGTTGGGAAGTATCTAGCTATTCAGATCTGGTCACCAAACATGATGGCAAAGCCATTTCGTAATACTAAGAGTATCTACCACTGCAAACCATTAAAAGAGCAAATATTATGTAGTTTTCATTCTCGTCTCCGTCTTGTTTTTTGCATCATACATTGGATTACAAAATAACAATTGCAGCCTTACCTTTAAGAAAAGTTGCTTGAAATGGCTTTAGCCATGTTTGAAAATCAGATCTAAAAGCCGTATACCTCCCCACCTTCCAATTCCATACCGTCTTCCTGTCCCCACTGTTTTCAGCCTCACAACATACCATAATTGGGGATGCCCCATTCTCACTGACTCTAGACGATTGTGTACTCTTAGGACTCTTGATTGGTTCAATTCACAATAAAAACACACATATATATCTATATATATATAAAATTTATGTTCCGCATGCTTGCATTCGCAAATCTCGGAAAGTAATCGATGGATTGACTTAAATTTTTACAGAACACTGCATTTTAGCAGAAGAGTGTTTCTATACACACTGGTGAGCTCTGTCAAGTAGTTTGAAAAATGAGTGTATTTCATGTATTTTAGTAGCGGGGAGGGTAGGCAGGATGGGAAGGGGAATCCGGGAGGGGTAGAGGGGAACAAAGGGGGAAGATTCGTGGGAGGGGGGTCGATTGAGGGGGGTGGAAGTGGAAAAGGATAGGGGGAAAGATGAGGAAGGTAAAGAGGGAACGTGGGAGGGGAAGAGGAGGCGGAAGGGAAACAGGAACGAGGACGAATTAGAAACGACACGTAGGGAGAAACAATATCTTTATTTAAGTGGCGTTGCAACGCATGCCGGGTTCAGCTGATATTTATACAGGGTTAACAGGACATACACGAGGAATTTTAACCAGCGATTCCTGAGCATATTTGGAGTAAAAAATGTACTTGCCATTTTGGTGTCTGACGATATTTTTTTTCTAATAAAAGCAAAAAATATGTTTTTAAACACACCGCGCTACTGTTTCCATCGCAACGGGATGTGTTCCCGTCCCGCAGTTTCGTATGGTAATATGCGGTTAGAACGAGACGCAACGCTTACCAAGTGTCCGCTAGGCTATAAACGCTCTATCTTTTAACTAGTCAGCTGCGGCGTGTGATGGAAAAATATTTTTATTGTTTTTAATAGAGAATAAATGCATCAGACAGCAAAATATCATCTACATTTTTTACTCCAAATATGCTCAGGAATCGCTGGTTAAAATCCCTGTTACACCCTGTTTACATTAATTAACTGTTTAAAGTTCAGTTGAAAGTTTAAAAAGTACACAGTCAACCTTTCGATGTTTTACGTAGATTGTTTTAAACACAGAAGTTTTCAATCATATTATAATTATGGAATATTACTTCCCTTTCTTGTTTTGATTCTCTTATCTCAGCTAGGTTGGTAATTAGTACAAGATAATTATTATTGAAACTAGGTATATCTAGATAACAGTTGAAAGTTTAAACAAATACAGAACAAACAGTATTATCGCATTTCAAGTCCAAAGTCATGCTATCAAAAGAGAGAGTATGAAAACAGTGTGCAAAAGGGCAGTTGTGAATGGTGAATACTTGGAGTAAGTGGCTAAGTTTGTGTATCTGGGAAGTATATTTACGAGAGAGGGGAAGACTGATAGAGATATTGAAAGAAGGGTAAATGCAGGTAATTCCATTAATGGAGGACTGAATACCGTTGGCGTTAATAAAAAATTGTCTAAAGAAGTGAAGCTAGCAGTCGACTTAGCTGGGGTGCCCGGGTTCAATGGGTTGGGTTTGTCCGGATCTTGACTGCGAATATATCTGCCTACCAACAGTGTGGCAGGCTGGATCGGGAGAGACTGATTGAGGGAGATCTTTTGACTTCTCCAGCAGAACTCTCTCAGAACATTGGCTTGCACTGCAGTGGAAAGATTCATTCGTCCGTCACTCCTGGACACACTGACCCCAGATTCCTACCCACCCCTCATAATTTTTTCCTCCCCATAAAAAGACCCTCCATACAGCATCCCTATAGATGACGTAGGCCCTGAGTCAAATTATTTTCCGTACAGCCTCCTGTGCGAAGATAATGTAAAAAAAAATCCACAATGGAGTGCTGATACCAACCCTGAAGTATGACAGTGAGGCATGTAACTATCTGAAACCATACTGAATGTTGTAGAAATGAGATCCCTGAGGCATATGTGTGGAATATTGTTTTTGACTGTGCCAGGAAAGTGGAGATCCGAAAAGAATGAAGAAAGCGCAGTGAACAAGTTTAAGATGAGATCGCTCAGATGGTTTGAACATGTGTGTTCCATTTCTCGGATCGCTAAATCTTACATCACTGCACAAGTGCATTAATTTTGTTGTTAAAAAAGGTTATTTTTGTAACATGAGAATTCAATCATTCTCAATATTGAAGACAAACAATTTTGGTTGTTTTTGCGTTTGTGGATTAGTCTTGCGTGAGTGTGAAATCTGGTTCAATGAACTCAAATTTGATTTGAATTTGAGTATCATTTTCAAAGCGATAAAGTAGGTAGGTTATATACCTAAATAAAATATTTATACTGAAAATAATTTTTATATTGTCCAAAATTGTAATTAAAATATCCCGTGATTTTTCTTGGGTCTATGCTATTAATATAATGATATTGTTAAAAGTTCAGTTCAGATAAGTGTGGATTTTGTTTGTGAACATTTAAATTGTGAAAGTGAAAATGAGTGGTTTTAGACAAATTTGTTACAGCGAGTTATTCCAAATGTCAGCCACTACATTTTTGTTCCTGATTTTGGGTAAGTATTTATTAATTCTTAACTAAATCTTGTTGAATTTAATGTTTCAAAGACCCAATCATGTCTGATTACGTCTAAAAGGGATTGAAATTAAAATCTAGTCTCCTTCAACGGAAGCAATCTTCCGAACAGCCCTCCATTGATGTGCTTGGTGTAACTCTAAGTGACCAGCTCAGATATGGGGGCTCCATCGAAGCCAGAGTTAAATTAGCCTCTCAAAAACTGGGCGTACTGTACAGGGCTTTAATAGTACACACAGATACTTTAATAGTACACAACTGCTAACCCTGTACAAATCATAAGTTTGCCCCACGGTTGAATTTGGCAGCCACTTCTGATCTGAAGCCCCAAAATACCTAAAAAAAACTCTCCACTCTGTACAGAAACGGGCGGTCCGTTTGATAAATTCTCCTAACTTAACAAACGGATTGCAATCTTTAGAGCACAGGCATTGGGTGGGAAGGCTATCCTTGTTCTACTGGTATTTGATGCTCCGAGGAACTAGCGTCATTGATCCCTTCAGCACCGGTGCATAGTCGGGAAACACGCTAAACGCATGCCCAACATATGTACACGGTTGACATTTGTCACATATTAACGGGTCGCTTCTTCGACTTGTTCTTGTGTTCAACAGCTCTGCTGTGGAACGATTTGCCGGCCTCTGTGTTTCCCCCTTCCTACAACATGGGTCTCTTCAAGACCAATGTTCATTCCTTCCAATCCTCAAAAAGACCCTCCACACAGCATCTCAGATGACTCCTGTGTGGAGTTAATGAAAAAAAAAAAATCATGGTTACTCCGTTTCCTGTCCACTCCTTGCTTCGTTGACATTCATACAACTTTAGAATAATGATGAATGGTAGATTGGGGTATGAAGAACATGTGAAAAAGAGGACATGGTGATGCTATTAGATGCTTTTATTATTACTATGACGATTCGCGGTTATGTTATCGTGGCGGCATAAAAAAGGAAATAAACACGTTCCTTAATCCATTAGCCACAAACCCCGGCAGCCTGCCGGTTTAGAGTGGGTCCTCCAAAAAAAAAAACCGGAAAATGAGCACAACAGCGACATTTTTGAATAAAATTTTAAATGCCGAACACTCTGTAGTTAATTAATCATTCATTTCGTAGAATTGGCAATAATATGTTCCTTATGTTTTTCCGCTGATATTTGAGTTCCAAGTTTTGTATGCAGCCAGCCGCCATTTAATTTCCTTCAAAATTGCGAGTGGTTCTAGGCTTTTGGCAGTGACCCTGCACGTCCCTGATTGCTTTGGGGACTATCATACCAAATTATTTTATTATTTATTAGTATATATGTAAAAAACTTACGAAAAAAGAGAAGGTTATATATTTATTATTATTTATATATTTTTTTTTTTTTACATGAGCTCCACACAGGAGGCCCTGGGGAAAATAATTTCCCTCAGGGCCTATGTCATCTTTGGGAATGCTGTGTGGAGGGTTTTTTAAGGAAAGGAAGGGAAGGATACGGGTTGAAGGGGTGGGTAGGAATCTGGGGTTCAGTGTGTCCTGGTCATCCGCCTCCAAGACCTAGACAAACCTCACCACCATGAACCCGGGCACCCCTGCTAAATCACCAAACGTGGCGAACCACTTGGGGTGACCTATGGCAGAGGTGTTGGTTATCCAATAAAGGTTCCCGGGGCGGCGGTACCCATTCCCGCCTCCCAAATTATATATATTTTAATATTTATAAAATTTTTATTTTTATGTTTTTCTTTACCGATCTAAAATTATTATTACGTAAACGAATTTAAAGAAATTAATTCATTTCAATATATGGTTCAAAAGTTACAATAAATTTAGTACATCAAGGCAGGTTTTAAATTTTTGGTACAAGATTAATTCAGTGGTGAAGGCCAATTTTTTAGCTCATTAATTCTGTGGCCAATGGGTTAAAAACATGGACACTTTTAGAAATCATATTACTCCAATTCATTTTTTTAAAAATTGAAATGCAATTACTTTTTACGCTAGAGATATGACAGTTTTTTGCAGTTTTCTCCAAGCGGATATTTTCTGCAAGTTGATAAAGCAGATATATAAAATACATGACTCATGTCACAGCTGTATGATCTGTAGCCATTTTGCCTTTCCAGCGTCGATATATCCATACTAATATTATAAATGCGAAACTGCTCGAGTTTGTTTATGACGCTTTCACACATTAACCAAAAAAGAGACGTTGAAAATTCTTTCACCAATAGAAAGCTAAATTATATGCGAAGACTATAGGTTGTATATGATGGTAAGCTCTGGCGTTATGAAATTATAAATATTATATTTGTTATAAGTTTTCTATCGCTAACAAAAGCGAGTTTTTGCTAATGTCAGAAAAAAAATAGTTTCCATGGAAACGATGTTGATATATTTATGGGCTCTATGCTGGTAGGTACTAGGCCCCCTACCCACTGGCTACTAATCCAGAAAATTCAAATATTAGAATATGTTTTGTTTTTTTTGGACAAGCTTATGTTTTGGAATAAATGTCAGATGAGAGTTTCTACATTAAAAATATAATTAAAAAAATAGTTTCCATGGAAACGATGTTGATATATTTATGGGCTCTATGCTGGTAGGTACTAGGCCCCCTACCCACTGGCTACTAATCCAGAAAATTCAAATATTTTTTATGTTTTGTTTTTTTTGGACAAGCTTATGTTTTGGAATAAATGTCAGATGAGAGTTTCTACATTAAAAATATAATTCGTAACAATTATAAAGACTGAATAATAAATAGTGTAATTTTTTATTATATTTACAAACTTCCAAATATTTAAATAAAAATAAACATCCGAAATGTTTGTAAGCGCACAAATTCCGAATGAATGAACAAAATTGGATAATTTTTTCTTCTTTGAGCTATAGCACTATGAAATTTAGGTGGCAGGCGAGATATTTGAAAACTGAATGTAAGGGAATGAATGTATGGAATGCGGGAGGGGGTGGGGGTGGGGGGGAAGGGGGATAATTGATAAGTGCAAGCGCTACAGTAATTTCCCGTAATACCATGCAAGCGAAGCCGCGGGGAAAAGCTAGAATATATATAAAAATCTTTTCAAGTGTTTTGTGATTAGTGATTAGCATATTTCTATAATAAGCGTAGGAAATGTTTGAAACTTTCAAAATACTTTCATAAATACCCTGCAAAGGTTTTTGGATTATTTCGACCACTTGACAACACATCTGAAAAGTTTTTCATTCATCAAAAAAATTATTGCAAATTGTCAAAAATTTGAGAACGAAATTTTGCAAAACAATGATTGTCAAATCAGAATTCAGTTTTCAAAACTCTTTAAATTAATGAATTAATTTGAAGTACTCACATAATAATTTGAATCGAATCAAGAATTATAGATATTTTAAATAGGTACCAATGTAGGTACCAAATTTGATTGATTGTTCTTATATAATATACAAAAATGAATTAAAAAAATTGTAATAGGTGGCACGCGAGCTGTTTGAAAACTGAATGTACTGGGAATGAATATATGGAAAGCGGGAGGGGGTTAGTAAGATGGGAAGAGAGAAGGGAGAGGGAAGGCGGGAAGGTGAAAGGGGAGCGCGGGAGGGGAAGGGGATGCAGGAGTGGAACGGGGATGCACGGGAAAGAACCCGCGAGTGAGAAACAATTTATTTCTTTTAATGTGGCATTGCAACGCATGCCGGTAACTAGCTAGTGTTTTATATAGTTTGTAAAATAACACCAGTAAAAACAAAACTTTAGCCGTCCACTGATTGACAAATCATTTCAGACAAATCGTGATCAACAAATCATTTCACTGTGTGTGGCTTATTGCGACATTTTTTATTTATCATTCAAAACACTTATCTAATTCTGAATGAAGCCTTGAATTTTTTTACAATAACATAAACAATTAAAAGCCACGGAACCATTGCATACTAAAATATGGTAATAATTTATGATACGGACAAGTATTAAATTAAATACAATGAAACTCACTGAAGAAGATATCGCTTCAATCATGAATCTTTTTAGGGAACGGAAGGAGAGTAAGTTCTGATAAGGAAAAAGGTATGAGGGGTGGGTAAGAATTTGAGGGTCAGTGTATTCAGGATTGACAGACGTATGAATCCATTCCTCCCAATGCTGTGTAAGGTGATGGGTCAGACAAAAGGAAATGACAAAAGATCTAACAGATACAACAGTTATACACTAAAAAATTATGGAGAAGATTACAAAATTTAAAAAAAAAGTGCATGGGGGCATGTTTTACTATGTTGTGACGTATGTTTAAATATAGTTACTGAATTCTTTGTGGATGACGTTGAAGATGTTGATGCTTAATGCAAAATCATTAAGCAGTTGAGTCGCTCTGTTTAATGGCGCTTTCCGATAGGCAGAAGTTCTCGCTTTCGGAGCATAAAAAGTGCGTGGGATCTCCCACGAGTATATGTGTTAGGGACATATAAGTTAATCTCTTTCAACGTAGGCGGATGTCTTTATATTCATTCAAAATAAATAAATTTGCCTCGATTGCTCAACATTTCCCAGAAGATCATTTCTTAAATTTTTCGCCAACATTAAAAAAATCCTACCTTCAAATTTTAACATAAAGACATAAAAACTTATTATAGTGCTATGTAGGCAATAAATTATCCTCTATTTTACTGTTTATCTCATATTTGTAGGATTTATATGAAAAATTTGAAAAATTCGTAAAGTTTATAACCGCGTGAATCCTACGTGTTTGTAACATTGAAACTCCGTGAGAGATACTTATTCGAGTCAACATAGTATATTTTCGATTTCTGTATGTTGTAATAGTACCCTTTACACACAGAGTTCGGAGCGGGACGTGCCCCGCGCCACCTCAGGCCGCCGCGCAGAAAAGTAAAGACCGAAAGTAAGATAACGGTTTACAGCGCAGTTCACGCTCCGAACTCTGTGTGTAAAGGGTACTAGCGAAAGGTGCATTTCTATGAAAAAAGGACTTAATTTTAACCTTAAATAGCTGATCAAAAATTCTGCATGAAAAAAATATTTAATAAATTTATTTTTACCATCGTTCTAAAATAGTCTCGAATTTGCGACATCTATGGTCACAATAGATAGAGCATTTAAATAGCTTCTTTTTAAAATAAATGGCTGGCCATAGAAATGTTTTAAATAATTACAATGAATGTTTTACAACTGGTAGAAGAATTTGGTTCAAAATTTGGACCGCTATCAATCGTAGAAAAATAAAAGTGGTCCATTTTTCGACCATAATCGGTCCAGTGGTTATGATTCCAGAAGCACTGTTTTTAAAATTCTCTGAAGTGTTCTCGTCGTTCCACTTATATACCATTATTACGCTTTCAGTACAGGAAAGGAGACAGAGTGAAAGAGCCCGTGAACGTTCATTCCGTGTTTTGATTGAATTCACGAATTCAATCAGCATTTTTGTTTCATTTCTTGTTCAGATGTTTCACACCGACTGAGAGTGCCAAAATGAAAGACAGAAATGAACGAAAAGTGAATCTTCTGATTTCAAACTTAAAAAAAAAGATTTTGCGTTACTTGGAAGATCTTGCCTTGAAATAAATACGATTATTTCTTTCAGCATGCTTGGCCATCACAACAGCCGATGAAACCTCTCCCTCGCCGCTGTTCCGGCGGCCAGGCCAGTACGTGTACAGCTATGAGGCGCGTTCAGATGCCGGGTTCAGCGTGCCGGGTGGCGCACGCACGAGGTTTGCGCTGGCTGGCGTGCTGCTCGTGCGCGTTCCTGCCAAGGGACTGCCGCTGACAGTGCAGCTCAAAGATCTCAAGGTTTGTTATGTAGATTTTTAATCATTTAACCTCAGCTCACACATACTTATGTGATATGTAAAGTCAAGATCTGTGTGGTTGTCACATACGCATATAATCGAGCGAGACCTAGGATTAAATAATTTTTAGCAGAATGTTATCAATAATTTTTCATCCGGAAAATTTAAAAACATAATGATTAATTAAAATTTTCAAAATTCATCTACTCTCGTAAACCACATTCCCCTATTTGACAATTTTTCCAAGATTAAAGAAGATCCCGCAATGTTTGGGCAGAGTATTGGTACATTGCTAGTCAATCCAAGGGAGTCTGCTATTTTTTTTTTGTACATTGACTCCACACTCCACTGAGTAAAATAATTTCTCTCAGGGCGTCTGTCATCTGAGATGCTGTGTGGAGGGTCTTTTTGAGGAGAGGAAGGAATGAACATTGGTCTTGAAGAGATGTTGTAGGAATGAGGAAACATAGAGGCCGGCAAATCGTTCCACAGCCGAGCTGCCGAAGGAGTCGAAGAAGACTCATGTGACAAATGTCACATTGTGCATGTGTTTGGCGTGTTTCTCGACTATGCACCGGTGCCGAAGGGATCAATCACGCTAGTTCCTCGGAGCATCTTCCATCGAAATACCGGTAGAACAAGGATAGCATTCCCACCCGACGCCTGTGCTCTAAAGATGCCTCAATACAAAGGACTATCCTATCAAAACTGTGATGTCAACAATTCCAACATTTTTCCAAAAAAAGAAATTTCCTCATTTATTCGAATGAGATTTTGATATTGTTCCGTTCCTTCCCACCTTTTTAAAATTCACGTCCTTGACTCCCCAGATTGTACATTCTGGGGTCTAGAAGACACCATATTTTTTTGTTCACGATTCGTGCATTAATTTTCGGGCTCTGTGTTTCCCCCCCCCCTAAGGTGTGACGTAATTTATGGATGGCCCCTTACGAAAACATGTTTTTTTTTTTTTTACATTAGCTCCACATAGGAGGCCATAACTTTCCTCAGGGCCTTCGTCATCTTTGGGGATGCTGTGTGGCGGGTGTTTTTGAGGAGAGGAAGAAGTGGACATGGGTCTTGAAGAGACCCATGTTGTAGGAGGGAGGAAACACAGAGGCCGGAAACACAGAAACAGAGGATCGTTTTAAAGAAAGGACAGTGAAAAAGTTCTGGGAAAGAAAGGTAAGAGGGGTGGGTAGGAATCTGGTGTTCAGTGTGTCTAGGTCATCCACCGCCAAGACCTAGACAAACCCCACCCCATGAACCCTAGCACCCCTTCTAAGTCACCAAAACGTAGAAAACAACTTGGGGTGACATAATGCAAAGGTGTTGGTTATTCAATAAATGGTTTCCGGGGCGGCGGTACCCATTCTCGCCTCCCAAATGAATCACACATCACCTATCACAAATCAATCACTTACCACTTATAACTTGTAATTCCAGCACGCCACTTTAGCAGGCGAACAGCACCCCCAGGGCGACGAGTCGCTGTCATATGCCGCGCTGCCACCAGAGGCCTCGGCGCTGTCGGAGCCGTTCCAGATGTCGCTGCGCTCGGACGGCACTGCACACCCGGCGCTCTTGCTGGGCGGACCCGAGCCGCTGTGGGCCGTCAACATGAAGCGGGCCCTTGCCACCACGCTGCAAATGCACAGTCGAGAGATGCCTGGTGCTTTTAAAGTGGCTGAGGTGTGTGCCTGTTTTTTTTTATATCTCAATATATATATTTCTTCTGTCCGTGTGTATGTCACTGAACTCTTCTTAAATGGCTGGACCGATTTTGATGAAATTTTTTGTGTGGGTTCAAGGGGATTCGAGCATGGTTTAGATTCACAATTTGGTCCACTGGAAAATGTTCTTTTAATTAATTTTTTATTTCTAAGGAGTTGTTGATTTTGGAATGTTTTACATTGGATCCGGCAGACTGCGCTACCATCGCAGTATTGAATATTCAATATTATTCTATTTTAATTTTAGTTTGTCCCGACAGTTGTGTACAGGACAACGTCTGTCGGGTCCGCTATAAACAAATAAAATAAATTGTGGAACATTCCAGAACACTCTCGAATGTTGTCCTGAGCGAAGCCGGGTAACCCAGCTAGTTTACATGAAAAAATGTTTTATTATTATGTTTTTATTTAGGTGGGATAACTTAAATGGGAATAATTAATTTTTATTTTATTATTAGCAAGTAGCCAGCGTGCGTGGCATTGTCACTAAACCATAGGTTCTCAATATGGGGGATAACACCCCCTTGTGGACGTTTGAGACTTTCAGGGGGACAGTTCTTTTTTCGTATGGTGGGGGGTCATAGGGAGACATCTAGGTCTGCGAGCTAGTCTAGGGCCTCAGGCGTTGCCCTTAGGACCTCATCAATACAGCAGGGGAACGAATGGAGCAGACATTCGTTGACCACATGTTCGGTAGTCTGCACCGCACCGCATTCACACATTGCACACAGTATTGTGCCAACTGCCACACGCAGAGGTAATGACCGTCGCGCTGTTTGCGATGTTGCTGGCACGTATATTGTTACCGCGCGTGTAAGGTAGTGAGTGCAACGAGTTATGCGGCACCCAAATATTAAGAGGGCCTACGATTACAAGTTATGTCTCTACGTAAGGGGCCGAAGACCAACAGGTCTCCCGGTAAAGGGGAATCATTAAATATCAGGGGTGCAGTAGAAGACCTAGAGAAAATAAGGGGGCATTGTGATGGCACACTGAGGGTGTGGGCAGGTAAAAAAAATATGGTCTAAAAAGGACAAAAAACCCCATAATCACATATTAATAAATAATCATTTTTATTGTGTGTGCGAAAATTCACAAATTTCGGTAGTTCGGGAAGTGGATGAAAATTTGACTGAAAGATTCCATTACATTCAGATCTATTTTAATTTTATGATATGAAAATTTTTATTTTTTTTATATAATTTTATCTTCTTACGCGTTTTATTATTATTAGGAATTGACACTTTATCATGAATACAAGAAGGAAGGAGGACCTCATCCCATGAACCCTCCCCCTCCACCTTTTCCTTTCCATCTTCCCCCCCTTCCCTCCTACCGCGAACCCCCCCTAACTCCTCAGTTCTCCCGCCTCCCCCCCCCCTCTTTCCCTCCCTGCCGCCAAATCATATAAAATATACCGCTAAACTATGTGAAATATTTACAAATAACTCGTGTGCCACGTATTGTCATTTTTTTTTACAAATTTCACGACGCCAGAGCTTACCATTATATATAGAAACCTTTGCGAGTGTGCGCACAACAAATCGCTAGAGGTCATCGTAATCGGAAGAATGGTGTAGGAACGCACAGTGAACAAACAAAAAAACATTAATTTTTATATATCATAAAGATTTAGGAGACCACGGATTATAATAATTTCGAAGGAAATCGGGTTGGAGATATAAAAAAAACTGTTGTTCTGTAAACCAATGTAAAACATTTGCACCAAGGTCATTAAGTTCTTTGCCCAATGTAATGGATGCAATGTTGTTTCCAGCCGTGTCTCCATGGAATGTGCGTGGTGGAGTACACCTCCTCGGACGAGAAGAACGTGAGGAAGAGCAGCAACATCCCCACTCTGGTGCCCACCGCCTCCCACAGGCTCTGGGTGTCTGTCATGACCAACGTTTGCACCAAGGACATTAAGGTTAGCACGCTTTTCAATTACCTATTCTATTCTTCTTCTTCATTTATTTCTTATTCTTCATTTACTTCTGCTTTGTCTTCAGTTACTTCTTCTTCTTCATTTTACTCTTCTTCTTTTTTTATTTCTTTTTCTTCATTTACTTTTTCTTCTGCATTTTTCTCTTTTTCATTTACTCCTTTTTTTTTCTTCATTTTAGTGTTCTTCATCTAAATTTACTTCAGCATATTCCTCTTCTTTTTATTTACTACTACTTCTTCTTCATTTTCTTCTTCTTCATTTACTTCTTCTTCATGTTCTTCTACCTTTTTGTCTTCTTCTTAATTATTTCTACTTCTTCTTCATTTTTCTCTCCTTTTTTTTCATTTACTTATTTTTCTCCTTCATTTTCCTCTTCTTCGTCTTAATTTTCGTCTTCATCATTTAATTCTTCTTCCTCTTAATATTCCTCTTCTTCTTCTTAATTTACTTCTTCTTATTTACTTCTACTCCTTCATTTTCCTCTCCTTCTTCATTTACTTCTTTTTCTTCTTCATTTTAACAATCTTTCTCTTTTTATTCTTCTTTTATTTCTTTTACTTCTCAATTAATGTATTTTCTTCATTTTCCTCTTCTTCATTTACTTCTTCTTCTTCTAAATTTTTCTCTTATTTTTCTTAATTTACATCTTCTAAATTACTTCTACTTCTTCATTTTCTTCTACTTTATTTACTTCTTCCTCACATTCTTCTACATTTTCATCTTCTTGTTTATTTCTACTTTTTCTTCATTTTCTTCTTCATTTACTTCTTCTTCATTTTTCCTCTTCATATTATTCTTTCCTTCTTTTTCATTTACTTCTTTTCTCCTTCATTTTCCTCTTCTTCTTCTTAATTTTCCTCTTCTTCATTTAATTCTTCTTCTTCTTAATTTTCCTCTTCTTCTTCTTAATTTACTTCTTCTTATTTACTTCTACTCCTTCATTTTCCTCTCCTTCTTCATTTACTTCTTTTCATCTTCATTTTCTCCATTTTCCTCTTCTTTTCTTCTTCTTTTACTTCTTCTTCTCAATTTGTTTCTTTCCTTCATTTTCCTCTTCTTTATTTACTTCTTTTTCTTAATTTTTCTTAATTTACTTCTTTTTATTTACTTCTACTTCTTTTTCTTCTCTTTTTTCATTTACTCCTTTTTCCTCTTCATTTACTCTTTTTCTTCCACTTTTTCTTCTTCTTCTTCTTAATTTACTTTTTCTTTGTCTTCTACTTCTTCATTTACTTCTTCTTCATTTACTTTTCTTTATTTATTAATTTCCTCTTTCTTCTTTTTCATTGTCTTCTTCATTTACTTCGTCTTCATAATATATTATTTTATAATTTTCAGAATCCGCTAGTGGGTAACTCCGAGAAATGGTATACTCTGGATGACGAAGGAATGACAAAGCTCACCTCATTTGGCTCCATAGAAATTCACTACCACAAGCACATCCTCAAATCTTCAGTCAAGTAAGAAGTGATTTTATTCATCAAAAATACTGTTTTCTCCTTCTGTGTCCTCCTAAAACAATCAAAGGGGCAAAAAAAGTGCACGAAATCAATTATGACTATAATGATAATAATGAAAAAAAAAATTCATTTGACTTCTTAGCTTTCAGTTCCTTAGAATAGGCAATATGCCTCCTATCTAGGAGCTAATTTCGATCTGACAAGACATTATAACACTTGTATACATTTAGTTATAATAAAATTGTACACAATACTGAAAAATTGTTCAAAGTCACTGCCACTTTGGATGACTTATGGCAGGGGTGTTGGTTATCCAATAAATAATTTCTGGAATAGCGTTACCCCTAATCGCCTTTCAAATTTGGGAGGCATGAATGGGTACCGTCACCCATGGAACCATTTATTGCTAACCAACACCTCTGTCATAGGTCACCCCAATTGGTTCGCTACGCTTGGTGACTTAGCAGGGTGTTCATGGGTTCATGAGGTTTGTCCGGGTTTTGGCTAGAGCAAATGTGAAAAACAAAGTAGGTAAGTAGCAATTTTTATAACAAAAATATTAAAAAAAAACAATTTTTTTAATTCAAACTTATTAATCTTTTCCAGTTTAACTCTTGAGCGCGTTGAATTCACCGAATCCCCTCCGGCCGCTACTACACGTAAATTTCCCTTGGAGGTGAGCTTCGCCTTCCAGCCCCCTCCGTCCGAGGATCCAACTGGGGCGCGATCCAACACCCCGCCCCCGCAGCGACTTGAGGAGCTCTACACCGTGCTGGCCAAGGCAGCCCTAGGGCTCGAGCAACACGGGCCAAGAGACACGCTGCTGAAGGATAAATTACCTCTGGAGATTCACAGGTAAAGTTGTAGGGCTTTTTACTATTTCTACTGACATTATAAATATCGAACGTCTACTTGATAAGTCAGACTTCTCCAAACCAAAGTTTTGAGATAATGCTCACAATAAATCAAATATTATGTACACATGTCTGTGTTTTATATATTATGTGCTATAAAATAACACCGGGAGGCATAACAGTCCGGTACATTAGTACAACATTTTGAAATATTCTGCTAGTGACCCAAAAAATATTTTCGTTTAATTCACTACAAGTTTTAGTGCGTTATAATTGATTTGGTGGTGTTTATGAGTAATCTGAGTATTGTACCAGATAGAGGGTACACGTTCCATATTATACATATATAATAATCAAGTAATGATGACAACATATAAAAAGGATACATAAAAAAAATATTTATATGGTAAAAGAAATTTAAAAGAAAATAATAATAATAATAAAAAAATAAACTTTTTGTTTTAATCTATGTCCTCAGGAAGTGGATCCATCGCTTGTAGATGGGACCCTGCAGGAAGTGGAATGCTGCCATCACAATACTATTTTCGCTCGAGGCTAGTCGCGTTCTGTAGTTGGTGATCCGTTTTTTCATTAGTGCTCGGAATCCGGGAACGCACCCTTCTTCAAACATCTCGGTGGCACTGCAATACCAGGACAATCCAAAAAGCGTTCGATATGAATTGTTGTACTGTACTTCCATTCTAATAATAATAATATTTATTTCACAAAAAATATACAATACAACAAATGGGAAACCTTGACTAGCCAACTAGGAATGGATCCTGTTTTAGGCCAGTCAAATTCACAATTTTAGTTCATATCATAATTTCGAAAATGGTTGATACTCGAATGTATTTATTTCCCTTTCCTTGCTTCAATTTTTTATATTTTATGGATATTTTTCCTAGGAGCACAATATAAAAACACAACCGTTAAAGTAGAAAAAAAACCAGAAGGTAATAATAAAAAGACAGATCACCGCAGGAGTTGAGGGTAGAAAAGCGGGAAGGGTAGTGATATAAGTTTATAATCTAGTTGGGGGAAAAGAACATAATAGATTAAAAAGAAAAGACAATTATGTTCTGGAGTGATAAAAAAGTGTTTTTGTATTGTATGGAATCTAACGAATTATTATACATATATTTGTTTTAATATGATGAGACTATCTATTGGTCAACATATCTTCGATTTTGACCCTCCCTATATCCAGGAGCCGGTCGTTGATCAATTTACGCAAAATATTTGTACTTTTCGTTTTCCAAGCATTAGGAATGATATTAAATAATTTGGGTTCTATGTACGAAAATTGCCATTGCCCAAGGGACGTCGTGGTTTTTATTGGGACTATTGGATTGTTCCTTGAGAGTCGGGTGTTGTGAAGATTGTCAATGGAGGGGTGGTCAATGCATAACTGCGTTATCAATTCAAATTAAAAAAATTTCAGAGATGTCTGACTAATCAACTGAACGAACTTCGAACTGAATATGATTTTTTCCGTGTTGCAGGATAATGTCCATGATGAACTACGACACCCTGAAGGCAGCGCACGACGAACTAGACTTGGGCACGAGCTACAACCGCGAGACAATGCGCAACATCTTCCTGCAAGCCCTGCCACAGTGCACCAGCCCCGCGTCCGCACTGCTCGCTTCGCACCTGGTGCAGAACGGCCGCGCCGGGGAGGCCGCCCTGCAGATGCTTAGGTAAGTCAATCAATCCATCAATTCAGAAATCTGTCAATCTATCAATCAATTTATTATACATTATAAGATATGGAATTACAGCTTGGGGACTTTCCTATAAAACAAATGTAAATCGTGTTCAATCAGTTCAAAATTCATTACTTAAATTATTAGCTCATAAAAGTTTATATGAACAAAGGCATAATGTTCCGTACTTTTACCAAAATCTCAAAATTCTCTCAGTAAGAGCAATTCTGTGGTATGAAATTATATTTCAGCACATGAATAGCCCTGTATACATAAATAAACTGGACCACACTTTCAATACTCGTTTTATGTTAAATGAAGGACTAATTGTACCTAAGCATTTAAACAAATACAGACAAAGAACGCTGGACTACATAATACCTAATTGCTTAACGCTCTAAAAACCCGGTATGATTTTTATAATAAAACGACACCAACAGCCTCTGACGGAATCAATATTAATTGTCGAATTTCGGGATCATTTTTGCTTTGTAAAAGTGCCCAAAAAATCCGATAAATGTCATTAAAAAACAAAAGCTTACACATTATTTCAAAGGTTTTATTATTTTTGTAATATTTTTAATAATATCAAAACAAGAAGAAAATGTTAACAAATTTAAACCTAATTATTTACCTAAGTATAAGAACCAACGTCCAGGTCTTAGGACATAAGGTAACAACTTACTCCAACAACATCAGGACTTCAAATACGCACCGCAGTCGTGTATTTTAAACGATTATTATATTATTAAAATAATATCTATGTAAATAGGATTGGTGTAAATTAAAAGAGAAAATGTAAAAAATCAACCCGTAATAATATAAAATATATCTATTTTAAAAACTTAAAAAAACATCCCGTAAAAAACGAAGTTTTTTTTACTGCAATACATAAATGTTAAAAAGTAATACCTAAAGAATTTTAAAAAGTCATAACTAAAAAAAAAACTTTTTCGTGTCGACTGGGTTTTTTAAACTTAAAAAAGAAATTGGATTGACTGGGGTTTGAACCTTGTACGTAGGTCGAACTTTCTACTACTAGTACTATAACAAACGGATCATAAAAAAAACATTTGATGTTTTTGTCGAATTTTTTTTATTTTTTATTAGTGTCTATAGCAAAATTTGTACATAATGTATTTATAAATTGTATTATATTAAGGTATTATAAAGTTTTTTTTTTTCACAGTCCTCCTCACTAGGGTTCCCTGTTCTGAGGCGGCCTGTAGTTTTTCCACATTTGTATTTAGTATCCAGTTGTCTTTACATGGTCTTCAGTATGTTTGATAGTTCATTTTCACTTTGTACTCTCAACCATATTTTTACTTTTGTTTTAAAATTATTTATTTCTGTTATTTTTTTTGTTTGAGTTGGTAGAGCGTTGTATAATTTTGTCGCATTGAATTTCATATTTCTTTGTCCAAAAGATGTTTTCAAACTGGCTGTAGCCAGAGTATTTTGGTTTATTGCCCTGGTTGTGTATCTATGTTGGACAGTGGAGTATTCTGATATGTTTTTTTTTAATTTTAAATAAAATATTTTTTGCATAAAGTTTTTGTATATTGTAGACTTGAATGCTTTGAAACAATTCTTCTGTCGGAGTTCTAACCGGTAATTTCAAAATTGTCTTTAGTACTCCTTTTTGGGCTATATTGAGCCGGTCCATGTGAGTGCTCAAGGCAGATCCCCATCCAGTTATCCCGTACTCTATTTGTGATTGACATAAAGCGTAGTACACTTTCTTAATGTCGTTTATGTTGAGGATGTTACGGATGGCTCTAAAGAAGTAAATGTACCTGGTGAGTTTTTTTGTGATTGCTTCAATGTGTCCGTTCCATCGGAGATTATCATCAATTTCAATACCAAGATATTTGATACTTTTGGAGTGTGCTATGGTAGGACAGTGGCATGATGAGCCTTGATTTTGATAGTTTTCTTGGCATGTATGTAATTTGAGATTAAAGTCATCTTCTGGCTGTCCTCTGGCTGTTATAGAAAATGTCAGATATTTTGTTTTATTGACATTAAGTGTAAGGGAATTTCTCTTAAGCCAGTTTTGCAGTAGACCAAGTCCATGTTCCGCTTCTTTGTAGGTACTTCTCCAATCTTTTTCGTTGAATACAATTACTGCATCGTCAGCAAAGCTTATGATTTTTCCTCTCGTTCCTATGCTACCGATATCATTTATGTATATTAGAAATAATATCGGTCCTAGTACGCTTCCTTGCGGTACTCTATGGTTGATTAGGAGAGGTTTGCTTTTTTTCTTGTTAATTTGAACGCTCTGTGTACGCTCCATCATATAGCTCCATCATAATTCTTTGGTACATTGGCTTATTACCAAGGAAGTTATTTTTTGTTTGTTTATTATTTCATAATATTTTATTTGTTACAGTTAATTGTGTTTTTTCGGCTTCCACACTAGGTTTTTGCCCGTGTTATGGTAGTCATACAATAAATATTTTATATAGGAACTAAAAGATACTAGTCTACAGAAGCAGATAATAAAAATAAACATACTACATAAAAATTTAAATAAAAGTAAGTGAAAAATAAAGAGAAATTTAAATAAAAATGGATCACGTGGTTTTGCTTACAGATGTTAAAGTGGCAACGTCGCGTCGGTCGTAGCAAGTGATAATCTTTCCATGAGAGGCTTGACCATGTTTATTCGCCGTCACCCAAAACATCAAGATCACGTGATACAGAATGATTTTTGCGTGTTCCTTATCTTGACTTATTTTATATTATCTTGACACAAGAGGCCTCGAGGAAAAAAATTCTCTTAGGGCCTATGTCATCTTTGAGGATGCCGTGTAGCGGGTCTTTTTAGGGCAAGGAAGGAGGGGAAGTTCTGGGGAGAAAAAAGGTATGAGGGGCGGGTAGGAATTGGGGGATGCCGTGTAGCGGGTCTTTTTAGGGCAAGGAAGGAGGGGAAGTTCTGGGAAGAAAAAAGGTATGAGGGGCGGGTAGGAATCGGGGGGTCAGGAGTGATGAAGTGTGAATCCATCCCTTCCACTGCGGTGCCTGCTATTCAGTAGGTGGGCAAAAGCATCCACCGCCAAGACAAGTTGTTGGTTATCCAGGTTGGTTGGTTGGTTAAGCAGGTGTGGGTGCCGCCGGGAACCACTTAATAGATAACCCAAGTGGTTCGCTACGTTTAGTTACTCAGCAGGGGTACTCGGGTTCATGGGGTGCTGTTTGTTGGGTCTTGGCGACGGATGTGTCTGCCCACCAACTGCACCCCACTTACCATTTTCCTTCCCAGAACCTCCTCTCCTTCCTTTCCTGTATAAACCCCTCCGCACAGCGTCCCCAAAGATGATATATAAGCCCTGAGGGGAATTATTTTCCTCGTGACTTCTCCTGTGTGAAGCTAATGTAAAAAATTGTTACTGGGGCGGCGGTACCCATACCGCCTCCCAAATTGTACCTTGACCATTTATGAGATTTAAAAAAAATATGATTACCGCACAAGAGTCCCAACTGCTCACGTCTGAAGCCAGTGAGATTATGGCATCCCTAAATTGGGGTGTGTTGTGAGGCTGAAGGTAGCGGGGAGGGGAAGGAGATGGGTAAGAGGAAGGTGGGGAAGTACCTGGCTATTCAGATCTGGTGAAACACGGCAAAGAAATTTCAAGTAACGTTTCAATTCACGATCACGTGACTGGACTGTGATATGTGCATGGTAATATTTTTACGGACGTATTAATCCATCCCTCTCACTGCGGTACAAGGCAATGGGTCGAGAATCCGGCTGCAGAGGTCAAAAAAAGTCTCCCTCAACCTGTCTCTATTTAATATGAATACTGCATAAGGGTCCCAATTACTTCCAACTGCTATACAACAACACGATACGGTAATTCATAGACATCAGAATAGGTACCTATAATACCTAGTGAGATATAAATGTATAACAAAACAAAATATGTTTTTTTTTTTTTCAGGAAGTTATTTAAAAAAAATAATCGGAATGTTGTCATCTATTTCTAAAATGTTTTTGAGTAAGGCTCGAACCTTGGTACCCAGTGATGGGAAACATATGCTCTACCATTAAGCTAACATGGAAGTTAAAGAGATGGACATTTATTTATAATATAAGACTAAGTTTTATTGGAATTGGTTTTTTTTTATTTTTTATATAATATTTTAATAATCCGGGTTTCCTTTTTTAAATGAAAATTTAAAAATATGAGAAGTATTTAAGAAAATGGAGAAAAATAATAACATTTTTTTGCCATTTCGTTTTTTCTAATAAACTTAACCAAAGTATTGTAATTCGTATTTTAAAAAACATTGTAGTGAGGATTCATGAAAAAATTAAACCACAGCCCTAAACCTGTTTTTTTTTTTTTTAAATCACGTACGTCATTTTAAAGAAAAACCTTCAAAGAATTTTTAAGGATTTTTATCATTAAAGAATACTATGTATGTGAAAAAAGCTAAGCCGTTATAAGTTTTAAAAATATAAAATATATTTTTTTCCCATTAAAAACATTACTTTTATCGTATTACGAAATAATATTTTCGTTATTTCGATTTAGTTAATCTCTACACTCCACCTTAAATATGTTACCTGCTGAAATTAAAAAATGTACAAATGGTAAAACAAATATTATGTTGAAAAATTGGCTCGCCGAAAGAAATAATTTGTATTAGACTAATACAAAAATTCTACCTGCATAATAAAGTAAAATAAGTTTATTTGTATCTCCATCGACAAACTGCTAAAAAGTAGTTTATTGGGACTTTTCTTGTTTCTCTATAATATTTTATTTTTTTGCTGTCTTATTATATTACTTTGTATTTATAATAAATAAATTAAACCTTGAAAAAAAAAAACCAATCCTTCAATCCGTCCACCCACTTCAATCAATCAATCAATTCGTCAATTCGTTAAGCAAACAACATATAAATTATACAAAGTAATCAAACATCATCAACATCACATAAGTAGCCCCCAAACCTATTTAACCAATTTTTTCATCACTCTTAATGATTTTTCACAGGAGATGTTGAAGTTGCATGATTTAAAGTTGTCCGGTCACCATAATCAATACATCAATTTATCAGTCAATCAATCTTCCTATCAATCTAGCCCTATTTCCAATATAACCACCCCTAAGCGTGTTTACATGACAACATAACAATAGCAGTCAAGTACAATAAGCGTGTTTTCACGGTAACGCGTGTATTCCCACAGAAATCGTTATAACTCCGTTACTGTTCTAGTGACAACCCTAAAACAAAAAAAGTAGAAGATCCTTATGAAATCAAGCTTCACATATTTATTCAAAGTTGTCCATAGAAGAACATAAAAAAGACTTATTTTGTAGAAACAGTTTTCACCCTCCAAATCGCCTATGCGCCGTTAGACATTGTTAATTTTTTATTAAATATTCTTGAATAAAATAGTATAAAAGTGAGGTGACAAAATTGTTTATTATACGACAGAATATTTTTTTTTTATTACATAATCAATGATTTTATTAGCGTTTTCACATAAAAACATCACATGAGTCATTTTTACAATTTTTTTATGTTTGCATTCTAAATTTTCCAATTTAAAAGCTTATTTCATGACCTTTCAAAACCAATTTTTAATGTTCGGCTTTTTCAGAAAAATTTCATTTATATTGTGAATTGTGTTTATTGTGAATTTTTATGTTTGCATTCTAAATTTTCCAATTTAAAAGCTTATTTCATGACCTTTCAAAACCAATTTTTAATGTTCGGCTTTTTCAGAAAAATTTCATTTATATTGTGAATTGTGTTTATTGTGAATTTTTATGTTTGCATTCTAAATTTTCCAATTTAAAAGCTTATTTCATGACCTTTCAAAACCAATTTTTAATGTTCGGCTTTTTCAGAAAAATTTCATTTATATTGTGAATTGTGAAGCGGAAATAACAAAGTTTTTTTAACATTTTTTTGACATTTCATTTAAGACAAAAAACTTGCGCAGTAGCAAAATACCTGAGTGGTTAATTTTTTTTTTTTTTTACATGAGCTCCACACAGGAGGCCCTGAGGAAATTAATCTCCCTGGAGGCCTATGTCATCTTTGGGGATGCTGTGTGGAGGGTTTTTTTTAAAGAAAGGAAGTGGAGGAGAATTCTGGGAAGGAAAAGGGTTTAAGGGGTGGGTAGGAATTTGGGGTTCAGTGTGTCCTGGTCATCCGCCTCCAAGACCTAGACAAACCTCATCCCATGAACCCGGGCACCCCTGCTAAATCACCAAACGTAGCGAACCACTTGGGGTGACCTATGGCAGAGGTGCTGGTTATCCAATAAAGGTTTCCGGGGCGGCGGTACCGATTCCCGCCTCCCAAATTGATTGGTTAATTGGTTAATACAGATATTCTCATGTGTAAACTTTATATATATACGATTTAATATTTCATTTTTATGTAAAGGCCTTTTTCTGGCTCGGCTCAAGCACTGTATATTATGAACATCTTGTCCGGTGTTAGATCTAGAAAGACTTGCGACATGCGGTTCAGATTTCAAGTTTTGTGATTTGGTAACTCCTGGCACTTATTGTGCTTCTAATCCAACATAACCTAACACTGTGTAAAATTTGTGTGATAGGAAGCTTCCGTTCAGCGTCCAGGAGTTGGGAGCCAGCTTTCTGGAGCAAATGGAACCACTGCTGAAACTGGGACAGGAACATCCTGAGCCGGTGCGGCATGCCGCTATCCTGGCCTACTCCACCCTGGTTTTCCGAACCTTCATATCGGGGAGCTGTTCTGAGGATACCTTTGAGGAGTACGTTCAGATGTTCTTCTCCAGGTTTACTGGTGAGTTGATTTTTTTTTATGTTTCACCTCACAATAGAGAGGGTATGGGTACCACCGTCCCGGGAACCATTTATTGGATAATCAACATCTCTGCCATAGGTCACACCAAGTGGTTATTTACATTTGGTTACTTAGCAGGGGTGCTCGGGTTCTTGAGGTTGGTTCAGATCTTGGCGGCCGATGTGTCTGCCCATGTGCTGCGTGGCAGGCAGGATCAAGAGACTGGTTAAGGGAGGCCTTTTGACCTTTCCAGCTGGACTCTCTCGACCCACCGCCTTGCACCGCAGTTGGAGGGATGGATTCATACGTCCGTCACTGACCCTCAGATTCCTAACTACCCCTCATTTCTATTTCCTTCCCAGAATTTCCTTCCTTTTCCCCTCCACACAGCTTCCCAAAAGATGACATTGGTCTCAGGGTCTCTTGTGTGACCTAATGTTAAAAAACAAAAACAAAAAACACCTCACAATAGCATCCCTGTCAGTGTGAAAACAAGGGAAATAGTATAAAATTCACAATGATATCTCTGAAATTGGCTACTAGCCGGCCCAAGAATTGGTGCGACTATGTTGAAAAGCTAAAATGTTTGATGACCAGATCTATAGCCTGGTACTTCCCCACATTCCTCTTCCCCATTTCCTTCCCCTCCTACCACCTTAGCCTCACAATATACCCTGATTGGGAATACCATAGTCTGCTACTGGTAACAGAACACAAAGCTGGAACGATAAGTTTTTAGATTTTCACGGCCAAAAGTATTTTCGTTATTTGTTTTTGGGGTGTTACATTATACATCTGCCTTGATAATGGATACTGTAACGTTGTCTAAACAAAACGTTGGCTAAAGAAGGAGGTAGCGCAACATGGTATAACACCCCAAAAACAAATAACAACAATGCTGGAAATCCGTTGTCAGCCATTTACATACAAATGACAGTTGAAATGAGTGGCATTTGGTACCTATTTTAGAAAAAAAACATGCTCTTGCGCACAGAGCGATCTTTTGGCATTAGTAGAAGTTGTAACAAATTATTTTGGCAATTGGGCATTTATTTTTGTTATTGGCGATGGCACAAAGAACATTTCTGCATATTTATTTTATTTTTAATTGTTTTGGCACTCAGTGCCTTCGTGTATTCAATTTCGTGACAATTATCAATCTGTTGACATGTTACAGAGAGTCCGGACTATGCGGATCGCCTTACCTGGCTGATGGGATTGTCCAATCTGCAGCTGCAGCAAGTGCGCACCTACCTGGCGCCCATCATCAGTGGCGGGCTGGGCAACTCTCCGCACGAGCGCTTCCTCGCCTGCTGGGCCACCATGCCACTGGCACATCTCTACCCTCAGGAGGTATCAATCAATCAATCTTTGTGTTGAATCAATCCAACCTGCACCTACCTGGGAATCATCAATCAATCAGTCAACAGTTATGTGAATCAATCAACCAGAATATTAATCTATCACTAATCAATCAACCATTATGTGAATCTACCAATAATCAATCGACCAGAATGTTAATCTATCACTAACCAATCAACCATTATGTGAATATATCAATAATCAATCAATAATTATGTGAATTAACCAAAAATCAATCAACCATTATGTGAATTAATCAATAATCAATCAACTATTACGTGAATTTATCAATAATCGACGAACCATTATGTGAATTAATCAATAATCAATCAACCATTATGTGAATTAATCAATAATCAATCAACCAGTATGTGAATCTATCGCTAATCAGTAAACCATTATGTGAATCAATCATTACTAAATCAACTTTTATGTGAATTAATAAACAATAAATCAACCTTTATGTGAATAAATTAATTAATCAATCAACCATTGTATGAATTAATCAATAATCAATCAACCGTTATGTGAACTAATCAATAATCAACCAACCATTAAGTGATTCAATCAAACATTGTTGAAATAATTCAAATCGATATCAATCAATCTATCAATCACTCCACAGGTGCATGACCTCTACTGGCCCATCCTGCAGAACCCCAGCGAGTCGCTTGAGATGAGGATCGCGGCTACCACCATGCTGCTGATGGCTGAGCCGTCACCCCACAGGCTGCTGTCCCTGTACTGGTTCATCTCCGCTCAGTCATCGGGCCATCTTAAGCACTTCTTCTATACCACCATCAAGAGCATGGAGCACACCACTTTTGACTGCTACAAACATCTGTAAGTTTATCCTATGTTATATTTATTCTATGCTGTGTTTGCACATTGATTTTCCCCATATTTCCCCATATATATAGAAACATGGACACTTAGAGCAGGTAAAAGAAAATGTAGTGCTGGAGCAAAATGTTCAGACTTCCATGGACAGCACAATTGTGTTCATTTTGGAACAGCTAGGCATCCACAATAGGCTTTAGAAGAAGATAACACTGATAATCTAAACAAAAATGTAAAAGAGAACAAGTCACAGAAAAATATACAGATAACGGTTGCAACTGGGACCCGAATACAGAACCTCTCGTCTTATTGGAAAAAGTGCCTTACCAATTTGGCTACTCTTATTTAAACGTCAAATTAAATGTTAAATTTTTGTCAATCTTATCACTGAATGTTAACCACTCCGACCCCTAAGCGTGTTTACACAACAATATCACAATAACAGTCAAGTACAAAAGCGTGATTTCACGTTAACGCGTGTATTCCCACATAAATCGTTATAACTCCGTTACTGTTCTAGTGACAACCCTAAAACAAAAAAAGTAGAAGATCCTTATGAAATCAAGCTTCACATATTTATTCAAAGTTGTCCATAGAAGAACATAAAAAAGACTTATTTTGTAGAAACAGTTTTCACCCGCCAAATCGCCTAGGAGCCGTTAGATATTTTAAATTTTTTATTAAATATTATTGTATGAAATGGTAAAAATGTGAGGTGACAAAATTGTTTATTGTACATTTATACAACAGAATAAGTGTTTTTTTTTAATACATAATCAGGGATTTTAGTACCGTTTTCATATAAAAACATCAAGTTAGTCATTTTTACAATTTTTTATGTTTACATTCTAAATTTTAATATTTACAAATGTTAATATTTATTTTAAATAATGCAATTTGAAAGCTTATTTCATAACCTTTTAAAAACAGTTTTTAGTATTTGGCTACATTCAGAAATGTTTCATTTATAGAACTTTAATTGCGAAGCGGAAATAACGAAAAGTTTTTACAAATTTGACATTTCGTTTAAGATAAAAAATTTGCACAATGGCAAAATACCTGAGTGGTTAAGGAAGCTAAAAGTCTTGCAGTTTTTTGTGGATTATGTCTGAATAATGTGAAGTCCAAATTTTAGTAAGTAGGTAGTAAATAATGTTATAGTAGTTTTAGAAAAGAATATATTAGATATAAGATGTAAACATTTTATAGCTAAATAAAATATAATTAAAAAAAAAAAAATAAAAAAAAATATCATAAGCAATGAGGAACCGATTTCAAAAGAATGTGTCTGGAAACTCGTAGTACAAGCAGAAAATTGGTGAACCTACATCACATTTGTTGTGTAATTTTTTTTGATTTGAGCTTAGTTTTCGAGTAAGTCCAGCCCAAAGTTGTAATTTTTTTATTTAAGCTTAGTTTTCGAGTAAGTCCAGCCCAAAGTTGTAATTTTTTGGGTCAAATTTTCAAAAAATCTGATATGTAATGTATTTTTAAATGCGCCAAAGCAAAAACCAGCCAACGGTTAAAATATTTTTAGACTCACTGTTTGACATTTGCGGAATAAATTCTTATAAAAGAAAATCTTCTTATAGTAAATCGTCCATATTTTGAAGAAAAAAAAGTAAAGGTTTATCTGTTTTGTAAAATTAGCAAATTATGTCACAATTTTTAATTAGTATTTAATTATACATTGTTGTATGATGTCCTCCCTGGTTGAGGGGTGAGGCCCTCGACTAGCAATCTGCAGGTCGTGGGATCAATCCCGGCATGTGCAAGTAGATTTAATTTTATTAATGTTATGTCACAATTTAAAATAATTTATAATATAGGTATTTGTGGTACGTTCCAGAGTGAGAGATACTCTCAGTATCGCCCTGGTATAAGACCACCATTCAGAAATGAAACTTTGCTTGAAATTGGGTTTAACCCAATTGGTGATCAGATCACGGTGATGAATATCCAGGTACTTACCAGCCCTCCTCTTCCCCTCTCCAATATCTTCAGCCTTACGACATGCTCCATTATTGTGATTGCAATATTCTCACTGGCTTCAGACGCTTGGGAGCAGTTGGGACTCACAAAAACAAAATTTTCAAAATTCTTAAAATTCTCAAAATTAAACACTCTCCTGAAAAATATTTGCAATTTTCGAGGCGGGAATGGGTACCGCCGCCCGGGAACCATTTTTTTAGAGAACCAACACCTCTGTCACAGGTCACCCCACACGATTCGGTACGTTCGGTGACTTAGCAGGAGTGCCAAAGTTCATGGGGGGTTTGCCCGGGTCTTGGCAGCGGATGACCTGAACCCCAGATTCTTACTCACACGTCTTACCTTTTTCTTTCCCAAAATTTCCTCTCCTTCCTTTTCTTAAAAAATACCCTTCACACAGCATCCCCAAAGATTACACAGGCCCTGAGGGAAATTATTTTCCTTAGAGCCTCCTGTATGGAGGTAAAGCTAAATAAAAAAATTAAAAAAAAACCATTTGCGACATTTGAGGTTTTTTCCTCAAGGTCTTCCTAGTGACCTTCTCTTATTTTCAATGTTTTGTAATTTTTTTTTTTTTTTTTTAACTAGCGCAAAGCTAGCCACCTACGTGGGCCGCCTTGTGGTGAATCCCGGGCCCCGCTTCTGGGCCTCGGGCAACTACCTGATGGACGCGGCAGACCCGCAGAGGGACATGGGCTCGATGCTGCACTTGTTCAGCGTGGCCGATCCCAACACCGGCCTACCCAACGTGTTCTACTTCACGTTCATGGCGCACAATGCCGGCCTGATGGTTCAGGATTATGCCGTGAGTATCGTTACGTTGCACGAAAAACCTAACACAAGCATTCCTAAAAAATGATGCTTGAACCCTCCTTGCAGTCAGTACTTAACTATTACTGTGGAATATATTGGCAACAGTGTACATTATAGAAATGCCGATTATTGTGAATATTGTGGACTCAACATGGCAAATGCAAGGATTAGGTTCTTATATGTATGTAATAATTACTTCATTCGACTCCAATCAGACATTGATAGAATTGTTGACCGGAGTAAAAGGTATGGGTATCACTTACATTCATTTTTACGTGTGGCATCACCGCCACCTCTCCGAAAATATCTCGGCACCGCTCCGAGAATGACCGTGCAGATTATTCCGTTCCTAGCACTCGATTCAACCGCCCGTTCGCGTTTTGTACCTCTCTACCCGTTTCATACGTGAACACTAATTGTGTAAATTATTAAAATCTTAAATAAATGTTAAATCACTCAAATAAGAGTACAGTGTTATCAATCATCATCCAGTATAATCTTTGAACACATGATCGCGGCCTGAAAGTACCGCGACCCCCAAGAGCCTGACTATTCCTCATGGTTAAGTATTAATATACACTCGTCTGATGAGAAGACGGAGCACAGGTCAAACATCCTCCACCAGCTCCTCAGCCTCTGGAACCAATTCTTTCAACATTGGTAATCCCGACGCTCAAAAACTACTTTCGACAAAGGAATCAGATTGAATTCAATATCTCTAAATGTTTCATTCTTTCTTTCACTAGAGCATGTCATACTTGGTTTTACCGGTATACTATGAGAGCTCGAAATTTAAAACGTGTCTCCACTATGAAAGACCTTGGTATCGTAATGACGAGTAATGCTTCACTGAGGATGCTGAGTTTTGTCCTACGTACTGCGAGAAATTTCAGAGACACCCGGGATCTCACAGTACTATACAATGCTTTGGTTAGAAGTAGGCTTGAGAGTGGTTCGGTGGTTTGGAGCCCACACCAAGTGAAGTATCCCCTCATGCTGCAGAAGGTTCAGAAGAAATTTCTGAGATTTTTTTACCTGAGGGAGTACGGCTACTACCCGTGGCTCTACCCTACCGACTTTCTCTTGGGCATGCTCGGTATAAACCGTCTACGGGTCAGAAGGGATGTGCTCATTATAACACATTTCTTCAGACTGATTCGTGGACGGTTCGAAAACTCGGCTATTATGGAGAGCATTAGTTTCTATGTTCCCGATGGTTATCTCCGTCACCGACAGCATAGACTGTTTTATCTCCCGGCTTGCAGAACTAACTTGCCAATGGTTATGCCAGTCGGGAGAGTAGTCTTGTTGTTAAATAGAATCACTTTGAATATCGACATGTTTAGTATCAATGAAGCACAATTTAGACAGCAAGCTTTATTGCTGTTAGTCTGATTGTGCTTCATTGATTTTTAAATTATTCATTGATTTTTATATTGTATAATTTGTTTGAATTGTTTATATTATTTAAAATGCTTAAATATGCATTAATATTAATATTTTCTCTACTTTGAAAACGATTTGAAATTTTAATTTTGTAATGTTTTTAAAGTGAATAAATTGAATTGAATTGAATTGAATTGAATTATATGTAATTCCAAAAACTAACGGTTTTATGAACGCTGAAAGTTTTCAATGGAGTCCCAGGGACCTATCGGGTAAATTAAGGGTTAACAGTATTTAAATGGTAATTAAAATTTTATAATATAAGAAATGTATTGATTCATCATATCTATAACAAAGTTTGTTGACCGTGAAGAATGTCTCCCAAGGAATTGAATAATTTTTTGATTCCTAAATAATATAATAAAATAAAATTGTGTTTCTGTAGGTCTACATAAAGTTACAAGGTGTGGCGGGTAGTTTCCTAAACAAGGTACGCCGGCTAAACGGGGATGCATTGCGTCTTGATCGCCTGGTGAGCGCACTGCGCGACGTGCGCGCCAGCACGCGTGTGCCCGCCCTCGTGCACGTGGAACTGCTGATCAAGCACCAGGGCAAGACCATCATGGCGCTACACGTCAACCAAACTTCCTTCGACAAGTGGACCAGCGGGGACAGTAAGTATCCTTCTATATCTTAATTTAGGAGGCTGTAATGGGTACCGCCGCCCCTGGAACCATTTATATGTAAAATACTCTTAGTACCGTCCTAGTGTAAAATCACCATTCAGAATTGAAATGTTGCTTGAAATGGCTTTAATTTGGTGACCAGATCTGAATAGCCAGGTGCTTCTCCACCTTCCTCTTCCCATTTCCTTCCCCTCTCCTCTACCTCCAGTCTCACAACATTTCCACGCCGATGTCTTACTGGCTCCAGACGGGAGCAGTTGGGACTGTTGTGCGGTATTCATATAAAATAATTTTAAAAAGTCTCATCTGCATATAAGAGATTCGAGATTTTTTGGCAACGCTTCTTAATTTAGGGGAATGTTATCATCATCATCATAATCATCTTCTTCCTTTTGTCCTATTCGGATCGGGGACCCATTGTATCGACAAGGCTCCTCCATACGTCCCTGTCTTGTGCTGTTTGTTCGGCCTCCGTCCATGGCAGTCCCATCCTCTCCTCACACAGTTTCTGGAGTTGCCTCGCCCAACTGTGTCTGGGGCGGTTCACTGAACGTCTACCCTTTAGAATCGCACTCAGTATTTTCCTCGAAATTCGGTCATCAAACATTCTTAGTACGTGACAAGTCATCTCAGCTGTGATTTTTCTATGAAGAGTAACAGTGCTTTGATGTTTAAATCGTCTTGGAACGTCAAATTTCTTATTTGATCCCATTTCGTAACTCCTGCCACTCCTCTCAAGTACCTCATTTCGGCAGCTTGAACTCTAGATTATAGCGAATTGTTATATACATATTTTCAAACCTTCATCCATTTCATCCCATTGTGCGCAGAGACAAGAGTTTCTTTGGGGGCGTTTTGGGGGCTCCAGACCATTGGAGGTTATCCACCACATTCCCGCCCTGATATAAGTAACAGGTGGTTACTCCTTCAGGACTCTAATTTTTTTTGAAAGAACGAAGCTACATTTAATTTAGAACGAATCTAGACCTCCGGTGTCCCTGCATACGATGTTAATAAGCAGTATGCAAGTTCTTAGCGGGAAATACAAGATACAATGTGTGTTAGTATGATAAGATATGGACAAGACAATGGGACAGATTGGTGACAGTCCACGAGGCGGCAAGCGCTGGGTGATTGCATCCAGCATATCCTACAAGCATCTGTATGGGAGGAAGACACAGTATACAAATAATAAGGGCATGGCAAACGGGTGGGAGTCCTCTCCAATCGATTGGCAGTTCCAGCAAGAATGCACAAGACATTCGGTCTAGCCGTAAACCACACTCAGCTTTCGCGCCCCTTAGCCGGTTCCTCGGTGATGCCTCAAAGAAAAGTAAATGGGAGATTGGGGAAAAATGCCCGACGACCCTAGGGAGGCTCCAGACCAGAGAGGTAGCTGCCAAATTCAACATTGGGATGCCCTTGAGATCTGTAGAGTGTCAGCAGTTGCATATTCTCTGCAGTATCTACGGACCCTATACATTACGCCGAGCCTCTGAGAGGCTAACTTAACTCTAATTTTAATTTTAATTTCAGTTACCAAGGTGGTGAACAGTTTCCTACAAGCAGAGAGCCATGTCAACCAACAGACCCTGGTGTATCCCACTCTATTAACCAGCATCCTGCCATCAGACCTAGGTAAGAAAACGTTCTTTGAAAATAATATTAACAATATAAATATGAAATAAAATAAAACATAAAAAATTAACCCTCAAGCCTCAGGCATATTTTGTCAGAAGGTCAAAATATTTCAGCTTTGCAACAAAATCCAAATAAACGAAATATTTGTGAATGTATCCTAAAACTAAAAACTGTTTTTGAAAGGTAATAAAATACGCATTAAATTTTTTTATTAGAAATAACAATGTAATTTTATAAAAACAATTTTTTTAATGCAAACTTTAAAAAGTTTTAAAAATGGCTCACCTTATGTTTTTTCTAACTAAAATTACTGATAATAAAAAATAAAAAAAACACATACATATTTTATTAGACAAATAAATTATAAACGTTATCGTCACCTAATTTTTTTGTCATTCTATATAACATTTAAATATTTGTGCCTGAACTTCGCGAAATTAAATAAAACACGCTTTTTGGTGATGTGTTTTTTTATAAATAAGTCAAAACAGGTGGCTGGTGTTGAACGGGAATTTAAACGTTATCGCCATCTACATAAGGATTATTATTGTTAGCGGTCTGATCCCAAGTTTTACACAACATGGTGCATCATCTTAATGCCTCACATCAGGGTTGGTATCAGGACTCCATTCTGGGCTGCTACCTATGCTTTTTTGGACAAGAATAGTCTGCTGTGCAATGATTGTCTACATTTATTTTCAACAGGAGTACCTGTACAAACTGATGTGATATTGGCATCGCTGACTTCTATGAGAGGTAATTTGACCCATGCGATGGCTGGGGATGAAATTGCAAGGAAAAATGATATTAATTTCAGGTAAGAACATTTTTTTCCATACATCTTTATCAGAATACATTGTACATCTCTGTAATGCGAACACACTATAAACCGAACCATCCAAACAACGTTTTTTGTCCCTTTTGTTAATTTTGACAATTTTTTGTTGTTAATTATAGTAGTCAGATCTGAAAAGTCAGGGACTCCTCTCCATTATTCTCTTCCAATCATTATGTATATACGGTGTTCGGAAACTCGGGAACCCGTAGTATAAACGGAAAACTGGTGAATTTACATCAGTGGCGTAGCATGAGTGTCGGCTGCCCGGGGCGGAGGAAAATTTCGCCGCCCCTTATTTAGGTACTTTAATTAAAAAGACAAAAATATAAAATATAGTAGTTCTAAAGAATTTTTCTGCAAGGACAATCATCATTATTGCGTATTGTATAGGTTACAAAATAAAAAAAAAACTCATTAATATATGTTTTACAATAAAATAACATTTATTACCAAAATTCTTACACGTATACATTGATGTAACAGGTATAAAAAACTTGCCAAAGCGTTACTCACGGACTTCCCTGAAGTTATTCTTGCTGAATATCCGCTGGAGCGATTATGGTCGAAAAATGGACCACTTTTATTTTTCTGCGATTGATAGCAGTCCAAAATTTGACCACATTTCCTACCATTCGTAAAACATTTGTTGTAACTATCTAAAACATTTCCATGGTCAGCCATTTATTTTAAAATAAAGCTATTGAAATGCTTCATCTATTGTGACTATAGATGTCAGAAATCCGAACTTCGTAGACTATTTTAGAACGAAGTCAAAAATAATTTTTTTCACGCTGAATTTTTGATCAGCTGTTTACGGATAAAATTCAGTCTTTTTTCCATAGATATGCACCTTTCACTGTCAAATATACCACAGACAATATACAGAAATCGAAAATATTCTATGTGACTCGAATAAGTACCTCTCACGGAGTTTCAAAGTAACAAACACGCAGGATTCGCGCGGTTATAAACTTTACGGTTTTTTAAAAAATAATTTATAAATCCTACAAATATGAGATAAACGGAAAAATACAGGTTAATTCAACGGCTACATAGCACTATAGTAAGTTTTTATGTCTTCATGTTAAAATTCGAAGGTATGATTTTTTTAATGTTGGCGAAAAATAAAAAAAAGATCTTCTGGAAAATCTCGAGCAATCAAATTTATTTATTTCGCATGGTCACTCCAGTGGATATTAGTCGTAAACAATCCAAGCACAAAATAAAATAGGGGAATTCCTGCAATTCAGTAAAATACACTACAATTTCATTATTGTACATTCATTTAAAGAAAGGGGATTCCCTAGTTTCGTCACAGAAAAATTATTTAAAAATTCCGTGCTCATTTCAATCTGTCCAAATCGTAGGTGGGACCAAAATGTGAAATGAGATGGTTTAGATTTTTAGAAGATATTATTATTATTTATTGTGAAATTTGCCACTCCTCAAAAGTGCCGCCCAGGGTGCCCCCATGTGTTATAGATTCACCATTTTCTCAATTGTACTACGAAGTTCCGTACACTATTTATACAGAGTTAAGGCACTTGGTTTACTTTCACCAGTGATTCCTGACATTAATTAAGTACTAAATATAAGTACAATTTGGTCTCCAGTGACAGCAAAATGACATTTACTTTTTGTATTCCAAATATATTACATCCTGTATACATTTAAAAAATTTAGAAAAAAATTATCAAAAATGCTTACAAATTGATTTGTTATAATTCCAGAACGTCTTCATTGGCCCTCATCAGTCTGGCTGCCTATAATCCGGTAGCTAACTCCTGGCATACCGCGGAGTTGGCACAGGTCATGGATCTCTATTTGCCCGCCAACTTCACAATTGCTCTCAATATTCCCTTCAAGACGTTGAGGTTTGTACAACGGTTCATCTTGAAACTGGCCAGTACTTTGGATTTGTTCCTAAAGTCCTGGGAAGACACAAAACATTTAGAACACGCCTGATTACGGAGGCAATTGAAATTCATAAAAATCCCATTAACATTAATAGAGATGACGGTGCTAAGCTCAATAGTTCTTGGTATCTGGTAATTGACGGCTACACCAAAGCAAAACGCAGAAAACCATTTTGATTTATACTCTAATACCAGCTTGTAGAGGACTTAATCTGGCAACACGGTATCGCTTCTACATACATAAGCACACACTTCACCCATATCAATTACACATCTGCCCTGATGATGGATACTGTAACGCTGTACAAAAAGGTTGGCTAAAGAAGGAGGTAGCGCAACACGGCCAAAATAAATAGCGAAAACAGCTCATCTTCATCAAAAATTTTTAAATATTTTATTATTGATGAGGACACACAGATACAGACAGTAATTAACAAGACTGTATAAAAAAATAGCTAGAGAATTTGCTTGCACCATATATTTACAATTAAAAAGGGACTACATGTGATAGCTACAAACAGAAGTGGTGCCATCTGTAATTTTCCAAAAGAACAACCCTTGTTCCATATGAAGTGCATGTGAAATTTTCACAAATTTTATAGTAAACTAGCAAGTTCCTGGCATGCGTTGCAATGCTACTTAATAAATAAATTGTTTCTCCTTGGGTGTCCTTTCCCATTCATTGTTCCTCTTCCAACGCCCCTTCCCTTTCCATGTCCCCTTCCCCTCATGCGTTCCCTCTCCACCATCCCGCCTTTCCTCTCTGGCTCCCCCATCCTGACACCCTCTCCCGCTTTCCCTTCTCCCTCTCCCGCGTTCCATATATTCGGTCCCGGTACATTCGGTTTTCAAACAGCTCGTGTCCCACCACTTGGAATTTTTTTATACCTACAAATTTAAATTTTTCATATATTACAAACATTCATTTTTGTATACTGTAAGAACAATCAATCAAATTTGGTACCTAACATAGGTACCTATTTAAAATACCTATAATTATTGATTAGATTTAAAGTGATGGACCAGGTCATCTGCCCTGATGATGGACACTGTAACGCTGTCCGAAACGTTGGCTAAAGAAGGAGGTAGCGAAACACGGCATAACACCCCAAAAACAATAACAAAAATACTTTTTGGCCGTGAAAACCTAAAAACATACCAGATTTAAAGTATTTGATTTTGCCTCAAGTGCCCTTGAGGTGATTTTTCACAAAAACGGCGCTCTACAAATTGTCCAATTATTATTATTATTATTATTAGTACCATAAGTGAACACTTCAAGTGAATTCATTAATTTAAAGAGTTTATTCGAAAATTCAATTTTGATTTAACAATCGATGGTTTGCAAATTGTCATTCTCAAATTGTGATATTTTTGACAGTCTTATAAGGGTTTTGGTAATGATTAAATAGTAACAGATATATTTTCATGTGGTTGTAATAATCCAGAAACCTTTGCAAGGGTGAAATGAGGGTATTTTGAAAGATTCAAATATTTTCTATGCTTAATATAGCAATACATCAACAACACACATACATCAGTGGCTGTCCGTGAGTTTTCAGTGCGCTAGAGTGCTAAGATTGAAAAATACGACGTTATCGATGTTGTTGTCGCTGAAAATGATTTTTTTTAAATTTCATCTTTTTGTATGAAGATATACAGGAATGTGGATACGGCGCATCCACAATCCAGTAGAAAACTGAAAATCTTCATACAAAATGTTGATTTTGAAAAAAAAAAACATCAATAACGTTGTATTTTTCAATCTTAGTTAGCACTCTAGTTCACTGAAAACTCACGAACCGCTACTGAAATACATGCAAGCAAGCAAACATACATTCATTTTTACATATCGTTGCCTCAGTTCTTATTTGTCCAACAGACCATTTTAGTTTTTGTTCAATCTCCACTTTAAAACTAAAAATAAAGTATAAAAAATTATAGTTAATCACTTAACTAAGAAATATTTCAACTAATGAGACCTCTGTCTTTACGGAAATAGCTTTATCTTACACCTATCATAATTTTTCATTGAAATAATGACAGAAAACCTCTAATATAATATAAAATTCTCGTGTCACGGTGTTTGTTATCATACTGCTTCGAAACGGCAGGACCGATTTTGATGAAATTTTATGTGCTTATCGGGTAGGTCTGAGAATCGGCCAACATCTATTTTTCATACCCTTAAAAATTAAGGGTGGCTCACCCCAAATTTAAATTTTTTATTTTTTAGACAAAATTTTTTATTTAAAAAATTTTATGGTGAGGCATGAAAAAATACATAAAAATGGCAAAATAACGTTTGTCGTGTCAGCTAGTTTTCCTGTAAAATTTTCTAATGGTGTGTTTCTTTTTTTTTTTACATGAGCTCCACACAGGAGGCCCTGAGGAAAATAATTTCCCTCAGGGCCTATGTCATCTTTGGGGATGCTGTGTGGAGGATTTTTTTTAAGAAAAAGGAAGAGAGGAGAGTTCTGGGAAGGAAAAGGGTTTAAGGGGTGGGTAGGAATCTGGGGTTCAGTGTGTCCTGGTCATCCGCCTCCAAGACCTAGACAAACCTCACCCCATGAACCCGGGCACCCCTGCTAAATCAACAAACGTCTGTTGGACAAATACAAACTAAGGCGACGATATATAGATGGTTTTTCTCTTGGCGCTATGCATCTGTGAACCCAGCCTAATCCACGGTATTTGTTTGCAGAACGAGTTGGGTGCAGCCAAGCGGTATTCTGGGCCCAGGAATGACGGCTTATTCTGCAGCCAGAGTTATCTACAAACCAGAAAAGGGCAACAAACACGAACTTGCACTCAGAACTGGAAACAAGCCTTACAAAGTGAGTAAAAAACAATTTAAAATACAGATAAGTTTTATAAGATACACAATTACACATCTGCCCTGATGATGGACACTGTAACGCTGTCCGAAACGTTGGCTAAAGAAGGAGGTAGCGCAATACGGCACAGCACCTCAAAAACAAATAACGAAAATTTTAAATTCACTATATTATCGATGGCTGTGTCTTCTTAACACATATATTTTTTTTATATGAACCGCACAAGAGTCCCAACTGCTCTCGTCTGCAGCCAGTGAGACTATGGCATCCCCAATCGGGGTATGTTGTGAGACTGAATGTAGTGGGAAGGGGAAGGAGGTTGGGAGGAGGAAGGTGGTGAAGTACCTGGCTTTTCAGATCTGGTCACCAAACACAGCTAAAGCCGTTTCAAGCAACGTTTCAATTCTGAATGGTGGTCTCACACCAGGGCGATACTGATAGTATCTTCCAATCTACACATATGTGTTGAGTGCAATTTGAAAATTCGAGTTAAAAAAACTACTCCAGGATAATTTATTAAAAGGCATACAGCTTTCAATTTGGGAGGCCAGTGCGGGTACACTTTTGCTACATCTGGTGAATTGCACTGGCCGGCAAGATCGCCCGATCTTACCTTTCCAGACTTATTTTTGTGGGGTTTCTTGAAGTCACGAGTCTATGACAACAAGCCTCAGACTCTTGAAGAGAATATCCGTCAAGAATGCGAGAACATACCGCCGGAATTTCTGGAAAGAGTGATGGAAAGTGCCATAATTCGGGCCCGTACGGTCATCAATTCTGGCGGCGGCCACTTGGCCGATATCATTTTCTCGACAAGGAAAAAAAAATTAAGATATCAAATAAACACAATCCAAGAGCAGAACCAAAATTTTTCATAAATAAAAAAATTACAGCCAAAAAACATCAGGTGACAACTTTTGCGCTACCTTGTATATAATATATTTATATGTATGTTGCAGGAAACTGGAAATGGGTACACATTCATATGCGAAGGAACCACAAAGCCCCCCCAGCTCTTATGGCAAATTCTCAACTCTCACCAATCCAATGCAGCGTAAGACTTTATTTTCATTTTAAGTTTTTCAAACCATAAAAGAATAAATAATAATATTGGATGATCTTTGTAGCGCTGTTTTTGTTAAAAATCACCACAAATACGCTGTACAAACTTATAATATATAGACAAACTTTTAATATATGGACTAACTTATAATGTATAAGTTTGTCCATATATTTTTTAATGTATAGACAAACTTATAATATATGGACAAACTTGTAATATATAGACAAACTTATAATACATGGACAAACTTATAATATATGCACAAACTTGTAATATATAGACAAACTTATAATACATGGACAAACTTATAATATATAGACAAACTTATAATATATGGACAAACTTGTAATATATAGACAAACTTATAATACATGGACAAACTTATAATATATGGACAAACTTAAAATATATATACAAACTTATAATATATGGACAAACTTATAATATATGGACAAACTTGTAATATATAGACAAACTTATAATACATGGACAAACTTATAATATATGGACAAACTTGTAATATATAGACAAACTTATAATACATGGACAAACTTATAATATATGGACAAACTTATAATATATAGACAAACTTATAATATATAGACAAACTTATAATATATAGACAAACTTATAATGTAAAGACAAACTTATAATATATAGACAAACTTATAATATATGGACAAACTTATAATAAATAGACAAACTTATAATGTAAAGACAAACTTATAATATATAGACAAACTTATAATATATATAGACAAACTTATAATATATGGACAAACTTATAATATATGGACAAACTTATAATATATGGACAAACTTGTAATATATAGACAAACTTATAATACATGGACAAACTTATAATATATGGACAAACTTGTAATATATAGACAAACTTATAATACATGGACAAACTTATAATATATGGACAGACTTATAATATATAGACAAACTTATAATATATGGACAAACTTATAATATATAGACAAACTTATAATGTAAAGAAAAACTTATAATATATAGACAAACTTATAATATATGGACAAACTTATAATATATAGACAAACTTATAATGTAAAGACAAACTTATAATATATAGACAAACTTATAATATATGGACAAACTTATAATATATAGACAAACTTATAATGTAAAGACAAACTTATAATATATAGACAAACTTATAATATATGGACAAACTTATAATATATAGACAAACTTATAATGTAAAGACAAACTTATAATATATAGACAAACTTATAATATATGGACAAACTTATAATATATAGACAAACTTATAATGTAAAGACAAACTTATAATATATAGACAAACTTATTATATATGGACAAACTTATAATATATAGACAAACTTATAATGTAAAGACAAACTTATAATATATAGACAAATTTATAATATATGGACAAACTTATAATATATAGACAAACTTATAATATATGGACAAACTTATAATATATAGACAAACTTATAATGTATAGACAAACTTATAATACACAGACAAACTTATAATATGTGGACAAACTTATAATGTATGGACAAACTTATTATATATGGACAAACTTATAATATATACACAAACTTAAAATGTATAGACAAACTTATAATATATATATATATATATTTTTTTTTATTATTGAATATCGACCCATAAAAGCCAGAACAGCGTAACCGCCGAAAAGTAAATTTTTCAGGAGAATATTTTTTTTAAATAACTTTCTTTGTTGATTCCAAAAAGGATTTTGGTTAATTAGGATTATTAATCTTTGGTTGCTGCCTATATAACGCTGATAAAACAAATATCTAAATGCCTTAAGTTTTTGAGATAGTGGCGGTAACGCTGTTTTGCCTATGACCCTGACAGATTTTTTCCTTAGGAAATGTCGCATACGCTGTCTGGCCAACAAAATTATTTTTGAAATATTTATCACGAAATCATGATAGGTAAACAAATAACTTAATAAAATGTTTCCATGACAGTTGATCCTAAAGTTGACTAAATACAATGATTTGCAAGTAAGTATGCAAAGAGGATATACGGCCGTATAACCAAAGTCGATATACTTGTATCTAAAGGCATCTTGATTGAAAATCCGATGTAAAAATATTTTTACCAACAATAATTTCGACTCTCCGAAGGTGCATGCAGTAATAACATAATACGACATACTTATACGTGCACTTGGCTTAGCAAAAAACCGCTGTACAACATTTTTAATCTGAATACAACACCAGAGGCCCAACTTCTCCCAACCGTCTAGAGCCAGTGAGACTATGGCCTCCCCAATGTTAGTATGTTATGAAGCTGAAGGTAGTGAGGAGGGGAAGGAGATATGGAAAATATACCTGGCTATTCAGATCTAGTTACCAACAACGCTAAAGCAATTTCAGGTAAAAAGTCTAATACCTACACACCACACCAGCGTAGAAAAACAAAAAAAATCATATAATATAACTTTTTATCCGAAAACAACACAAAAGTCCCAACTGCTCCTAGCTGTCTGGAGTAAGTGAGACTATGGGATCCTCAATTTTAGTATGTTCTGAGGCTGAAGGTAGTGGGGAGAGGAAGGGGATGCGGAAAATGTACCTGGCTATTCAGATCTGGTTATCAAACACGGCTGAAGAAATTTCAGGTAATAAGTCTAATACCTACACACTACACACCGCGTACAAATATCAAAAAATCATATAATATAACTTTTTTTATCCAAATACAACACAAGAGCCCCAACCGTCTGCAACCAATGAGACTATGGCATCCCCAATTTTAGTATGTTATGAGGCTGAAGTTAGTGGAGAGGGGAAGGAGATATGGTAAATGTACTTGGGTATTCAGATCTAGTCACCAAAACGGCTAAATACGGGTACATTTTCCACAACTCCTTCTCCTCTTTACCTTTAGCCTCACAAAATACTTAAATTGAGGATGGCATGGTCTCACTGGCTCCAGACGGTTGAGAGAAGTTGGGCCTCTTGCGCAGTATTCGGATAAAAAGTTATATTATATATTATTTTGTAATTTTGCGCTGGTGTATAGTGTATAATTAGACTTATTACTTGAAATGGTTTTAGCCGTGTTTGGTGACTAGATCTGAACAGCCAGTTGCATTTTTCACACCCCTTCCCCTCCCCAATACCTTCAGCCTCACAACATACCAACATTTTTATAACCATAGTTCCACTGGCTCCAGACGGTTGGGAAAAATGCAATAATTTAAGGAGGTAAATGTTAAGGAGGCTAAAAGTCTTGCAGTTTTTCGTAGATTATGTATCAATGTTGTGAAGTTCAAATTTCAATATTATAGTAGTTTAAGATTAGATTATATTAGATATAAAATGTTAAGTTTTATAGCTAAATAAAATATAATAAAAAAAAAAAAGATTGGACGCAAACCGACTAAACTGAAACATTCTCGACCGACAGCGTAGACAGCGTAAACACCGTAACCGACCATAGTCGCTTACGCTAAAAACTACGGCTTCAAAAAAAGTGTCAGGCGTATAAGATAAAGCTGCAAAATTTTTGTCACTGATGTATTAGGCTGCATTGAACAGTTTTCGTAAAAAATCGTAATTTGACAAAAATGTCATTTACTCTGTTCTGCCTATTATGGGTCGATATAATGGTACAGAGGTTACATGTTTTTATAAATTAAATAAAGTTTTTCTTTTAAAAAAATACATTAATTAATAAGTAAAACACCTTTTTTTAGAGCAGAGCTCGAGTATCATTTCCCCGACCTAACGGCACCCGCCTTGAGGCTTTGCTCGGTCTGGGGGGCCTTCAGTGATTTTTTGAAACTAGTAACTCCTCTCTGCCCCACCCTGTATTTTAATAAAATTAATTGAGAAACCTCCAATCTTATGATTGTATTTGAATCTGTTCCAGAACGCTTCCCTGGACCAAAGTGTTGCTGGTGGCCTTGCACGGTCTGGCCCTGGCCGCAGTCCCGGCAGAAGGGTCCTGCTCTCTGGTGCTGTCTCCGAGCAGTAACGAGGAGGCCCCCGTGCGCACTGACCAGGAGTTGGAGTTGCTCCCCGCTGAACCCAACAAGCTGCACTTCAGGACAGGGCTGATCAGGAGGTACACAATACACATTATTATTTTTACATATCGCTTGGTCGACGGGAGACGGTCTAAATAATTCAGAACACATTGTTTACTCTTTCACCTTTTCTTATTCACTTATTTTATTTATAAGTGAGTTCCCAGCATTTGTTGCAATGCTTTTTAATAAAGAAATTGTTTTTCACTGCTTGTCTTTTCCCATTCGTCCCGTTCCTCTTCCGCTTCCCCTTCTTCTCCCGCGTCCTCTACCCCTCACGCGTTCCCACTCCGCTTTCTCCGCCTTCCCTCTTCCCGCTCTCCTCTCCCGCTTTCCCCGTCCCGCAAACCCTCGCCCAAGTTCCCTTCCCCCCTCCCGCATTCCGTACATCAGTCCAGGTACATTCAGTTTTCAAAAAAACTAGTGTGCAAGTTATTGCAATTTTTTGATACAAATTTTATATTCACACACCAGAACTTACCAGTACATCAAAAACTTTTGTGGTTGTGCTCACAACAACTCACTAAAGTTTCATTGTAATGGGATGAACGGTTTAGCAATCCATCCATTTTTTCGGAAACCATCGCGGGCATGCACACATCAAATCCCCAAATTTTCATGAAATCATGAATGGTTAAGCAACGCTTAAGGAACAAATATATATAGATTTTTTAAAATATATTGATAGGGTCGGGTATCAATGTGGGCTCAGTAACAAAACACAAGTCTCTTGGTACGATAATTTATTTTATAAGTTAGACAGAATCTCAGTTAATGTTTTTATACAGTCTCCCATTTCTCTCACAAGCTGCTGTCTGTCAAAAAAAAACGAAAATCGAAACAAAAGAATTCAATTCGAATTCTGATGCATTTAGTTATTTAAAAAAAATGGAACTGTACGAAAGTAGGTACCTGTAAAGTACCTGTAACAAAGTTCGCAAGCTACAAACTACAATGCGTAGCTTGACTCGAGCCGTGACGTATGCCGTTGGCGTTTTTCCAGTGACGGGGTTTTGGGTCATTCTTCATCTCTTATCAATATATTTTTTTATTTATTATTTTAGAAACAAACGGGTAATAAACAGAAAACCCCCAGATATTAATTACACCATGCCATTTATTTCTATAAAAATTCAATTTTCGGATAAAAGATCAGGACAAACCTCACCCCATGATTCCTCCTAAGTCACCAAATCTAACAAACCACTTAGGGTGACCTGGGTGGGGAAGTATTGATTATTCAATAAATGGTGACTGGCAAATCTAACAACATACAACTTTTTCTTCTTCCAGACGTGAGAGCGAAGATGGCGTTGTACTCTCCCGAATGAATGCCACGTGTCTTTTGGAACTGGGTGAAAACCAGGCAAGAGCGGCAGCTAAGTACGTTGGACTGGATAAACCAGGCGCTGCCGAGTACAAGGTACATTATTTCTTATTATTTTTTCTTTCTCTTACTTCCCTATTTTTGACTTAATTTTTTTTTCACTTATCTATCCATATAAAGTTTATTTAGATGCGATATTTCGATGCCTCTCTCACTAGGATTTATCTGTGTCGAGACAGACATAGAGGTACATAAATGTTTATAGAGATAGTTATATGAATATTTAATTTTAAATACATTTTAATTTCAGTATAATCAAAAAGAAAGGTAATTGGAAGTGTGGGTAAATGAGTTCTTTTAAAATTACACAGTTACAGTACGGTGACGGCATAAAAATAAACATGTGTTCCTTATCACAATAATGCAGCAGCTCTTTTAAAAGATGATATACACAATGTACATAGGTTTGTTTCCTTCAAAGAAAATAAGTCATTTTCTTGCATCTCTCTCACACACGGCATGAGGTCCCCATCCCTACAATACTATTAACCAGGTCGATAATTTTGAAATTATGAAATATAGTTACGAGGATAATATTGAAGTTTGAGTGAATTCAAAAAATTCAAAAACATCAAATGTCAATGCCCTGATGGTTTTGCTTTTGTTCTTAAACATACGACGGCCGGCGTAGTCCAGCGGTAAGGCTCTTAACTAGCATTCTGAAGGTTGCGGGATTGAATCCCGGCGTGGCAAATAAATTTTATTTGATAAATTTGTGTTATTTCACAATTTATTCATTTAAAATAATATATTGTATATTTGCGGCACGTTCCAGAGTGGAAGATACTCTCAGTATCGCCCTGGTGTAAGACCACCATTCAGAATTGAAACGTTGCTTGAAATGGCTTTAGCCGTGTTTGGTGACCAGATCTGAATAGCCAGGTACTTCCCACCTTCATCTTTCTCATCTCCTTCCCCTCCCCACTACCTTCAGCCTCACAACATACCCCAATTGGGGATGCCATAGTCTCAATAGCTCCAGACGAGAGCAGTTGGGACTCTTGTGCGGTATTCATATAAAAAATATATATTTATTATGCTGCAGCTTTTTCTTACACACAACAGACTGAGACAAACAGTGAACATAAGTCTGCACCCCTCCAAAGGAAACATAAAATCATTATCATACATCTCCCTCAAACCTATAAAGAATATTAAACGAAAAAATTCCTGTCGCTGTGGCTGAGCTGTATTCAGATATATTTGTTAATACCTCTAATGGCAAAGTAGTACTTTGGAGGAAACAGTAACACGTATTTTGTGGGTCTCATCTTTCTTAATGTGTAAGAAAGAGCTGCAGCATTATAAGGATAAGGAGCATATGTTAATTGCCTTTTTTTACCGTCATAGTACCGTAACCGTGGATCGTCACGGTAATAATAAAAACGTCTAATCCCATAAAGAGTGTCTTACAAATGTAGGAAGAGGTGAAGTAAGGTAGTAATTCCTGTCAAATCTAATTATTTAAGTGATTTGACAGGATTCAATTATTTTATTTTATTTTATATGGGTTAGATTATGTGTAAATTGTTATTTCTGTCAAATGCAATTTATTTTACAGACGTTTGGAATGGTCTGACGTCCTATACTTGCAATCAATTTCTTTATTTCGTGTTTGAAGGGGACCTTTTATAAAAAAAATCCCTACATGACGCCATAGAGACTAGATTTTCGAACAGTTTAAGACTTGGTGTATGCAAATCGGATGTAATTTTTTTTAAATATGTTGTCAACCAGGTTGATAGATGTGGTTTCAAGAAAAACGCGTTCAAAGTTTTGCTGAAGGATAATTTAACATACAAAATATTTGTTTTTTTTTTTTGCTGTATCTCCATTAATTTTACGAATTCCTTTAAAATATTTGGTGAGAGCATTTTCAACAATTGCAGAAAAAGAAATAACAAAAAATGACTTTTTTTTTACTGAGTGTGGTGCCTTAACCATTCGGACCCATAAGCTTGTTTACATGACAATGTAACATTACTAGACGTACCTATGACGTATGAGGCGTACCCGGGTCTACGATTTTTTCGAACCGGGGCAGAAACTTGATGGTGGCACTTGTGAGGTGAGTGATCATCACTTTGCTTGACGTTCGACCGCTCGAGTTTATTCCGCTCAGCTCGTGTAGCCCCTAGTTCTAGATGCAATGGGGATTCCCCAGGCAGAGACATCATGCACGCGTTCAAAATTGACTTAGGAAACGTTCATAAATCAACTTAGGAAGTGTTCAGAAATCAATGGGGCGTTTTAAAATCAAATGAATAATCGATGCCAGGTGCTTTGTAAATCAAGTTTTTTTTTCAATCAAACATATAAATTACGATTTTGGCGCCCCCTAAAACTGCCTCCCGGGGCAGGCGCCCCAGTTTGCTCTCCCCTAGATCCGGGGCTGGGCATACTTGAGTCATTAATGAAACTGTTGGTGTCATTCCAGATTTGCGTGGATCTGGAAGCAAAGCGCGGCCCACTAGAGGTACGAGCGGGGGTGGCTTACGGCGTGGGTACGGTACCCTGTCCTAGTGACAGCGAGATGAATCTGTCCCTCACCGAGCAGGAATCTGCCTTCCGCCTCAGCATTGCCGCCAAGAATGTAAGTCCAAAGCTTGATGACTGGGTGTGTGGGGAATACTCATCCTCAGGCAGACCTAACCAAACCACAACTAACTAAACTTAACCTAATTTATAAAATCACAAAAGAGACCTAACCTAACCGTTATCCAAAATCGTCTCCCTTTTATTCAACATCTCAACTCTTCTAAGTCTGAACTTGACTCCAATCTTCCATACAATTTTGAAATTTGTACATTTAAATAAAATGAATATTTAAATTCACCTTTCCTTTCCCTGCAGTATTAAATGATAGCCTAGAACACCCTTGAAGGGTGAAAGCCAGAAATAATTGAAAAACAAAAAAAAATAAAAATAAAGGTAATTTTTGGGATAAGAAATTGAATTGTTTGTATGGGAAAAATAATATTATTCTATATATTATACATCTACAATAATATTTTTTCATTCTATGGAAAAAATATAATATATATTATCTTAATATATATATTTCTTCTGTCCGTGTGTATGTCACTGAACTCCTCCTAAACGGCTGGACCGATTTTGATGAAATTTTTTGTGTGGGTTCAAGGGGATTCGAGAACGGTTTAGATTCACAATTTGGTCCACTGGAAAATGTTCTTTTAATTAATTTTTTATTTCTAAGGAGTTGTTGATTTTGGAATGTTTTACATTGGATCCGGCAGACTGCGCTACCATCGCAGTATCGAATATTCAATATTATTCTATTTTAATTTTAGTTTGTCCCGACAGTTGTGTACATTGGAGGTTATCCACCACATACCCGCCCTGGTATAAGTAACAGATGGTTACTCCTTCAAGGCTCTCGCAAGATACTAATTTTTTTTGTTAAACGAAGCTACATTTATTTATTTTCGAACGAATCTAGACCTCCAGTGTCCCTGCATACGTTGTTAGTAAGCAGTATGCAAGTGCTTAACAGGAAACAAAATGCAAAAATATGTTAGTAAAGCAAATATGAATTAAACATGGCAAAATGAAAAAAAAAAAAACTCATTCATGAGACTCCGTGAGGCGGCATTGCATCGTGTAAAAAAACCTGCAAGCAACTGTATAAAATGGAGAACATAAAAAATACAATAAATCTCAAATCAATAGGCAAGTACTAACAAAAAATGTGAATGGCATTCGGTCTGACCATAAACCACACTTAGCTTCCGTGTCCCTTAGCCAACCACTCAGTGGTTGGCTAAGTTGTGTACAGGACAACGTCTGTCGGGTCCGCTATAAATAAATAAAATAAATTGTGGAACATTCCAGAACACTCTCGAATGTTGTCCTGAGCGAAGCCCGGTAACCCAGCTAGTATATTATATATCAACAATAATATTTTTAACAATATTATTAAAAAATATTGTTGTATGGGAAAAAAACACTGGAATTTTGAAAAAAGATATTTATCTTTTTTAATTCTACCATCATGTAGAATCACCTCCCTAAGTTTTGTGCACTTTATCCCCTATTTTTTTAACTATTATTATTATTTACTCATATTTTTTATATCCGCTAAAATAAATGCTTATTAATTCTTTTATCAGGTGCTTCCACGAATTTCCAAAATGTCCGCCAGCGTGAACTCACTCCTAGAGCCTCTCCACACACTAGCTGGCGGCGATAGCAGCGCAGGTCTCGAGGCCGGCACCCTCATTAGTCGAGTGTTGGCGCGTGCGGGCCGCGGGAAGTCCAACGGCACCACGTCACTTCCGCGCGATCAGGGCAATACGGACCGGCTGCTGCGAGTGATGGCTGCCGCGGGGGCCTGGCTGATGGGGCCCACAAATGAGATGAGGCTTCTGGCTCAACTGGGAGTCATACGTAACTACTTTTTATTTCAATATATATCTAAAAATAATTTACATAAGGCATTAAAAAATGATTTGAATTAATTTCGTTTGGTTTATTTGAATTAAATTTGTTGTATTTAAATTTTAATTTTTTTTTTCAATTTCAAATAATTGCGTTTCATTGAGTTAATTCATTATTTAAATTTCATAATTTCGTTGAAATTAATTTAATTTAATTTAGTTGTAATTCACTGTTTAGTTCATTTCATTCCATTCCATTTAATTTAATTGATAATCTAATATTTCATTTTCATTCCACTTAATTTAATTTTATTTTATTGAATTTCACATAGTTTCATTTTATTATAATTTCAATTTATTCTTTTAACTTCATTTTTTTTTATATGAAAACCGCACAAGAGTCCCAACTGCTCCCGTCTGGAGCCAGTGAGACTATGGCATCCCCAATTGGGAATGTTGTGAGGCTGAAGGTAGTGGGGAGGGAAAGGAGATGGGGAGGAGGAAGGTGGGGAAGTGCCTGGCTATTCAGATCTGGTCACCAAACACTGCTAAAGCCATTTCAGCAACGTTTGAATTCTGAACGGTGGTCTTACACCAGGGCGATACTGAGAGTATCTTCCACTCTGGAACGTGCCGCAAATATAGTAATTAGCTTATTCGCCGACGACATGGTATCAGTGTTCGGTAACAGTGTCAATTGCAATAAATCAAGCAATTTGAAAAAACTTCTAATAAATGATAATTTCTTTGTTTATTAACGCCAACAGGAGAATGCCGTCTTACGAGAACCAGCCTGGTGGACCTCCGTGGCGAGGATCAGAGGATCTCAGGGTCTGCCAACTGCACCCTGCTGCTGCTGGGAGATTGCACCAGAACGCCCCACTTCGCACTGTTCATGCTGCCTTCCAAGGGGCTCAAGCTTAGACTTTACACCGGAGGTAAGATATATAATAATATATTACTCTAATGAATGTTGTCACAGGAATTACTTTCTCACCTTTCTCTTTCCCATCTCCTTTCCTTCACCAATCCCTCCAGCCTCACAAATTTCTTAGATTTCTCTACCTGAGGAAGTATGGCTACTAGAGTAGTTTCACAGCAAGATCCTCAGGTATAGGATGGTTCGTATTGACCTCGTTCCAAAACACATTAATTTGTTTAAGGGTACCAATTCGGAACAAAGAGTAAAGCCATAATTTTTTTTAATATTAGCTCCACACGGGAGGCCCTGAGGCGAAAAATCCCTCAAGGTCCATGTCATCTCTGGCGATGCCGTGTGAAGGGTCTTTTTGAGAAAAAGGAAGGAGAGGAAGTTCTGAGAAGAAAAAAGGTGTGAGGGGTGGGCAGGAATGGGGGTCAATAGTGACAGATAGTGAATAGATAGTGAACAAATAGTGTCCAGTAGTGACAGATATATGAATCCATTCCTCCGCTGGATTGTGAGAGTCTCGCTGGAGAGGTCTAGTTTAGGTCTCCCTCGAACAGTCTCTCCCGATCCGGCTCGCCACGCAATAGGTGGACAAAAGGTGGGCATTGACCAGTCAATGGTTGAGTGGGCATCACATTTGGGTCCCACCCGGGCGTCACGTGTTCGATTCCTCGGCTGGCTAAGTCCTCCATCACGACTCAAGCAACATTTTCAGCTTACTGTGGTGGTAGTAGGATATTTTCAAACATTGTTCGGTTATTCGTAACCCGGGAATGTTTGTCTTTCTTTTTAATAAAAAAAAAAAAAATTAAAATTAAAATGTAACTTTACGAACTTCCTGTAGTTTTGGTCGAAATGTGGCTGTATGAACACCTGCACTACCTCAATACTACTAACCGCTATTGTCCAACCAACGATAAGCCCGGACACTAACACACTTACGCATGGGTTTGTAACACGACTTCCAAAGTATTAGGAAAGGATCTTAAAATAGTGAAACTACTCTACCTGTGGCTTTGACTTTCTCTTGGGTATGCTCGGAATGAACCTTCTACAGGTCAGAATGGATGTGCACATTGCTACACATTTCTTTAGACTGTTTAATGATGGTTTTAAAACTCAGCTTTCATGGAGATCATTCATTTCTATGTACCTGATGGTTATCCACATTACCGACAGCATAGACAGCATATCTCCTGGCCTTCAAGACTAACTTGCCAATGGTCATGCCTGTGCGAAGAGCTATCTTGTTTTTAAATATGATGACTTCAAACGTTGATGTATTTAACGTCAATGAAGCAAGGTTTAGACGGCAAGCTTTGTTGCTGCATATATAAAATCTTTAAAGTATCTTTAAAAACAAATTGGAGTCGTAGAAATTCTTTAATGCTTAAAAAATTATTGAAATGAACAATGTAACTCTTTGGGAATGCCATTTCTTTGACGAAATGTACGAAATACCAAAATTTATGAAAGTTGAGGACTTCCTTTATAACAAAACATATTGACATTGCAGGTAACTATGCGGACATAGAGAGTATTGGAGAGGACTTATTGACGGTGGCGGTGAACGGGGAATCTATCGATTGGAAACCAGAATATCAGTATCCCGATGGAGAACAATTCTATGATTTCAAGTAAGTTTAAAACAATGTTGTTTTTTTGCTGTTATGTGAACTGTTTCTGTCCGTCCTGCTTGCTGTTTACGTGCAGGAATACAGCAATACAGTACAGCAGTACATGAACAACATGCTGGATTCATTGTCGTTATTGCTTCTTTTGCTGTTTCTGTTGTCATTATATCATCTGCATTTCCATCACGTGCTACCCGTTCCAGGATAAAAGAGTCGGACAACAACATACTGTACGTGAACTGCAAGCCGGATTCATTATTTCTGTTGTTATTGTCATTATATCTGCATTTTCAACACGTAGCACTCATCATTGCAGGATAACAGAGTCAAACAATAACATGCTTTACGTGAACTGCAAGCAGGATTCATTGTTTTTGTTGCTGATTATGCTACTTTTGCTGTTATTTTTATTGTTTCTGTTATTGTTGTCATTACGTTCTCTGCATTTCCAACACGTGTCACCCTTTTAAGCATAATAAAGTCAGACTGCTATACGTGGACAGCAAGCCGGATCCGTTATTGTTGTTGCTATTGATGCTTCTTTGCTGTTGTTTATACTGCTTCTGAAGAGCTATTCTCTATCTTTTGTGAGATCAAGATAGATCTCAGGCGAGATCTTTTGTCAGATTTGTGTGATCTTTTACGGCTGTTATTTGCTTTTTCTATGGGCCAATGTCAGAATTTCAGCAGTGTATCACATATTTTAGTTTAGTTCATTTTAAACACGAATTCCTGCAAGTATGCTTCATTATTTTTCATTTAACAGCTGTAGAAAATCACACAAATCTTACAGGAGATCTCCCTGAGATCTATCTCGATCTCAGGATCAAAGACAGAGAATAGCTCTTCTGTTGTTGTCAATTTATTCTCCGCATTTTCAACACTTACCATCCGTTCCGTGATATTTTACATTAGCTCCATGCAAGCCCTGAGGAAAATAATTCCTCCAAGGGCCTATGTCGTCTTTGGGGATGATGTATTGGGTATTTTTTTAAAAGAAAGGAGAGGAAGTTCTAGAAAGAAAAAAGGTATGAGGGATGAGTACATCCATACTATGTACTGCGAATACATCCATTACACGTATGAATCCAACCCTCCCAAAGTTGTGGTATGGGCTGCAAGACTATGTTCCGAGAGAGTCCTGATGGAGAGATCAAAAGGTTTTTAGTAAATATTTTTTGTTTCTAAAGTGCGCTAACCGTTTCAGAATGACGGCTGGAACACAGTATTTGACGGCCTCCGTGGTCCCGAGGTAAGACTCTCGATTCACAATCCGAAGGTCGCGGGTTCGAACCCGGCGTGCGCAAATAAATTTTATTTGATTAATTTGTGTTAATTCACAATTTATTAATTTAAAATAATATATAGTATATTTGCGGCACGTTCCAGAGCGGAAGATACTCTCAGTATCGCCCTGATGTAAGACCACCATTCGGAATTTAAACGTTGCTTGAAATGGCTATAGCCGTGTTTAGTGACCAGATCTGAATAGCCAGGTACTTCCCGACCTTCCTCTTCCCTATCTCCTTCCCCTCCCCGCTACCTTCAGCCTCACAACATAACCCAATTGGGGATGCCATAGTCTCACTGGCTCCAGGCGGGAGCAGTTCGGACTCTTGTGCGGTATTTCATATAAAAAAAAATAAAAAAATTGTGTTTTTATCGTTTTTGCCGTTCCTGTTGTTATTGTCGTCTTTACATCCTCTACCTTTCTAACGCGTGCTTCTTCCAGGATGACAGAGTCGGAGAACAACACATTGTACGTTGTCAGCAGGCTGGGCGCTCTGAGCTTGCGAGTGTGGCACCAGCAAGCCGTACTGCAGTTGCCTGCGACCCAGCTGGACAGGGGCTGCGGCCGCTGCATGGATCCTAGCCAGACCTTCAAGAAGTGCTAGAAGATTGGAGATACGGGATCAGATTGTTAAAGACACGATAATAGATAATACGGGAGAGTGGAAGAATTGAAAAGTGAAAGAAAAATTAATATATGTAACCTTACCCAACCTAACTAACTAATCATCACATAGGAAGAGAGGATGGATTGCCACACAACTGTCTTGGCACATGTTCTTTGCTTCATTCACATTGATGCATCGTCTCAAACTCGTCTTATTCATCTGCTATTCTGACTCTTGACATGACTCAAGTATTTGTTTCACATTTTATTTGCCATGTGTTCCCCGGTGACCACAATATCTTCTACCATTCACTTCCGCGTCATGTAACACTCTCTTTAACCTAACCTTTTGATTGTGTTCTGTTTTGTCATAGTTCGGTTCTATCCGGTTTCCAACCTAAATTCTTGTTTCCAGTAGTAATTATGTTGAAATCAAGTGTTATTTTTTTTTAAATGCATGCATAATGGGAATGAGGTGAACTAACGAAGCTCTTAGAATTGAAAGAATTCGTATACACAATCAATTGAATCCAATCAACTCAGAGAGACGAAAGTTGTTCAAATATCCCTTTCTGACCGGCTTCATACGAGCGTGAGTTTGCCTTTAAAAAAATCTTGACAGCAATTAAATCTGTTTTTGGGAACCACACCGGTGTCGATCGAACGTGAGGTTGCTGCGAACGGGAGCTGCTTATGTAGGGTACCTTCGCGCGCTTGTGTTTCAACCAGTAAGTCACTAAGCCTCACGGAATCATAATTAAGAGCTTTACTGGTGAGGCCCATCAAAATTCAGACATTTTTTGCCGGTCGGAAAGGGATATTACAAGTTATGGCTGAAGAACTCATTAACTAATTTACTCCCTTTTTAGTGTCAAAAAGTACATGCAGATTACCAACGCATATTAAAGGTAGTATTTCAACTCAAAATGGTCTATTTATTAGTGTTTTCAATTTTTACGTAGCGGTTTAACGTTAAGGGATGTAAATCCAGCTTATATCGATTTCTTATTTATTCTACGTCAAATATAATGGACAGACTCAACTATAAAAGATCATCAAGTGCACAATATCACTCGCCGTACAATGCCATGCAGAGCCACCACACCTAAGCAAATGACGCGCCCTAAGCTCAACGTTATATGCCGTAACCGACCCCCTCTCCGGGTCATTTTAATTACGGAGCTGTCTAAACATGCGGATGACAGCTGTCAATTTGATAGATCCAATACAAATAAATGATATTTCGCGGCAGCTCCCTAATTCAACTGATCCCCTCTCCTACCATAGGAAGAAATCTTTTATAGCGTAGTGTGTCGGTACAATACATAAGCGCTTGCGGTACAACAGATAGTGCTCGCGCTTTTAACGCTACGTGTGGTCGATGCTTCAGTCTGGCTATCAACAGTATGGCCGTACTTGGGAAAATGGTATAAAATCGTCAATGGTTATGCCTATCTATCCGATATTGTAAAGTTATGGATTTCACTGTAAATTAAACAATTGCAATGCCCTAATTTTTCTACCGTAATTAAATATGTCAGAGAAACAAAATTAATACTTGTAATGTTTATACAAGAGATATAGTTTCATAGGAATACATTGTGTAACGATTTTAGTTGTAAATAAAATAAAATGTTTTTTTAAACATACCAAGATTTTTTTTTGTTTTTAAACCTTATTTGTTGAACAAAGCCTTGATAATTACCCTCTTAAGAAGTTTTCCAAGGGATCTGAAAAATGCTTCTTAAGCAGGAAAACCTTGTATGTGGGAAAAATTGGGCTGAGGGATCGAAAAACCCCAACATCTTAAGCCACGAAACTTCTTAACACTTTGAATAATATGAAAATAATATCTGTAAGCTTTTGCCTGTCAAGGTTTGCACTTTGCCGTGCATTTTAAATGTTCCTTTTTATTGGTTATTTTTAACCCTTTTGCAAAAACAGAAATTGTTCTAGAATATTGATAAAACAATCTTTCCGATGTATTTATTAGAAATCAATATTTTTGTTTCTAAATATTAAAATTTTGATATTGGAAATGTAAATTGGCTTAAAAATTCATACCTATGAATATTTGACTTAAAATACTTAAAATAGAATATACTTAAAATTTTCAACACAGATTCCTTTTCTTAAGAAAATTTGTAATAAAACTGTTATTTTTATTTTTATCAAATTCATACAATTTTATTTTAAAATTAAATGTGTGTTACGTCACAAATTGGCGCGAAATAAATCCGTCCGGGTTTGTAAAATATCTGAACAACAGAGATCATATATTTCTAAAAATTCATAAGCATTATTTCTTTCGCTCTCTAACAATAAAGAAATCACATTTATTCATATGACAGGAAGAGAGATATGTAACTTTTAATAGTGTACGGTCGCTCTGGGACAATTTGGGTCTCCCATTATTATAATGGCATATTATGATGTCTTGGGAAAACTTGGGTCTTCTGTGATTAGACGGGTTAAGAGGGTTTCATTGTATACAGTATTTTTTACACTAGAGGACCTGAGAAAAAAAAATTCCTCAAGGTTTATTACATATTTGGAGATGCTGTGTGGAGGGATTTTTTAATTATAAAGTAGAGGAAGTTTTGGGAAAGAAAAAGTTTGAAGGATTTTTGTATGATTCTGGGGGGGCAGGGTATTAAATCAATCAGCATTAAATCAATCAGCAATAGAGAACTCCAGTCCTATTTCTTTATTTTTTTATGAATAATGACCTTCTAACTTAAATAACTGCATTTTTATTTTTATAGTTAGTTTTAATAGTTAAAATAAATGTCAAAGTTTTAATTTTTCAAGATCCCCCGAAAACCACCGTGACGTCATCTGCCCAAAAGTTTTAGTTATTTTCAACAGATGTTGTCATTTTGTATGGAAGAAGTGATGAAACTATTCAATAAGTAAAACGTTATTTAGGTGTAATTATTTATTTATTATTATATATTTATTGTATGATTTTTATTGTTCTCTAGATTTTATGTCCGGGTTAAATCTTCCTCACAGGAAAAACTTAATCCTTCCACACACTTTTCCACAAATGCTAATCTAGTCAATTCACGCGATGTAATTGCATTGTATGTATACTAAATACAAAACTATACAAGAACAACACGTCAACCTACCAGAGACCATATGGGAAAATACTTCACCGACTCCAGATATTTTCATATCAGAGGGTTCGGCTCGATAGAACTCCTAACTGAACCGATAAATCCTACCGATCCCTCAATATAAATATTTAAAAAATCTTTCGTAATCCTACATGTATTTAATATGACTGATTTTTGCATTTTTATATAAAGGTTCTTTGACAAATCTAATAAGCCTAAATTTTTAATTAGAGAGCTAGGTATAATGCCAGTAGCCGAAATAACAAATGGTAATATTTTTATAGTCCGAGAATGCCAAATTCTTTTAATCTCATTTCCTAAATCTGTATATTTTCTAATTTTTTCAGAAACAGATTTTTGAATATTACAGGAATTTGGAATAGCGACATCAATGATATAAGTTATTTTTTTAATTTTGTCATGTAAAACTATATCGGGTCTATTATGACGAATCGTTCTGTCTGTTAGTATAGTTTTATCATAATATATTTTATAAAATTCATTTTCTAAAAACGAATTTGGTTCGTATTCATAATATGGTACTACATTACGGCAATCAATCAATTTATGTTTAATTACCAAACTTTGATGAATTATTTTTAAAACCTGATTGTGTCTAAAAGTATATTCGGAAGGCGCTAATATAGAACATCCCGATATAATATGTTCTATAGTTTCCGGAAAAGCCAAACATTTTCTACATAAATCATCAATTTGATTTCTATCTTTGATTATATACTTCCTATAATTTTTAGTATTAATGACTCTATCCTGAATGGCAAGCATAAATCCTTCTATTTCTGCGCTCAATTCTCCAATACTCAACCATTTGTTTGACGAAAGTTTGTCAACATACGTTTGGTTGAGATAATTGAAGTGTTTGGCGTGAATAATTTTATTTGACCAGGAATCTAATAATTCCTGGTTGGTATTTAAAAGAATGTTGGCATTATCGTCGTATAAATTTAAAGGTGTAATGTTTCTATCTGCCTTGCAAATTATTTTGTGCATTTCTGAACTATTAGCTTTCCTATGGAAAAAAGTTCTTAGCATTTCTACCTGATTGTATTTCAAAGAAGTTATTTTGACTATACCTCTACCTCCTAAATTTCTAGGTAAATTAATTCGTTCTATAGCTGAATTTGGATGATGGCAATTAAACTTTGTTAACGTAGTTCTAATTAATCGTTCTAAGCTATCTAAATCTGTATTGGACCATTTAATTATGCCAAATGAGTACGTTAATAAAGGTATTGCCCAAGTATTTATTGCCTTTACTAAATTTTTAGCAGATAGATTGCATTTTAAAATTTTTCTGACTCTACTTTGAAATTTAATCCTAATTTCATTTTTAATACTAGTATGATGTAATCTATTCGATTGCGGGTATCCTAAATATTTATAAACCTCATCCCCTTTCATACTTTTAATTTTGAAATTTCTAAATATACCCTCGTCTCCGTCTACAATTTTGCCTTTCTCTATATGGATCGTTCTACATTTATCTAAACCAAAAGTCATTTTAATATCATCTGAAAAAATTTTAACTACCTTAATCATTTTCTCTAAATTTGGTTCAGAATTCGAATATAATTTTATATCATCCATAAATAATAAATGCGAAATTATACTACTTTCTCTCGTATTACCTTTAATTTTTATTCCAAACTTGCTTTTAATTAACATTTTAGATAGAGGATTCAATGCTAAGCAAAACCATAAAGGACTCAATGAGTCACCTTGAAAAATCCCTCTTTTTATTGAAATGCCCGGAACTACTATTTTCTGACCTTTTAAATTGACAAATAAATCTGTATTCCAAAAGGTCATAATATTTTCCAAAAAGCTTATAATAATCGGGTTAATTTTATAAATACTCAATATTTTGATCAGCCACGAGTGCGGGACACTATCGAAAGCCTTTTGGTAGTCTATATAGCAAGAATGTAAATTACGCTTTTGAGTTTGAATCTGTTTAAGAATTACAGAATTTTTCAATATTATTACGGGAGATTGGTATAAAAATTGTTTGAAATTATTATTTTTTTAGCTTTACAAATCGAAATTAATATTAAGGAAACCGAAGCACGAATTTTGTAGGGAACTGGAATCAGCTGTTCGACGTCCGCCATTTTGAATTTCAGCATTGTAGCATTTTATGGAAGCGGTGACGTCACGCCTCACAAATTCCATAATACCAACTTGACAGGGTGTTTTAATGAACTGTTTTAAAATGGACTTTTAATTTTTTTTTTTAAAACTCTACGTTAAATATTATTTAATAAAACTTATATATTCAGAATCAGTGTTTATTGGTCTATATGAACATATTTTTTTAAAGCCATAATATTTTTCACTGGAGTTCCTTATTGCAATCATTCACGTTCTGAGATGGTTTTTCTCTGATTCTGGCAGTACATAAATAATCTGCAACGAGAATTTTATAACAGCACTTCGAATAATATCATTTTTTTTCCTTCGAAATGTATCAGCTATGAATCAACAACTAGAATTTTACATTCTAGTAAATTGGTAAAAATTAAATTTGTATTCGGCGAATCAAACTGCACTCGTAACATGAAAATGTTTTTTTTTTTTATTCTGGCAGCACTTTCTTAGTCTGCAACTAAAATTTTATAACTGCACTTCGAATAAGAGAATGTTTTTTTCGAAATGCGTCAGCAGACGAATCAAAAACGGGAATTTTACATTCTGAACACAAAACTGGTTTAAATTAAATCTTTATGCGGCGAATCGAAATGCACCCGTAATATGAAAATGGTTTCTTTTTTATTCTGGTAGCACTTACTTAGTCTGCAACTAGAGTTTTATAACTGCACTTAGAATACGATAATGTTTTCCATTGAAATGTGTCCGCACATGAATTAACAACTGGAATTTTACATTCTGAACACAAAACTGGTTTAAATTAAATCTTTATGCGGCGAATCAAACTGCACTAGTAATATAAAAATGGTTTCTCATTGATTCTGGTAGCACTTACTTAATCTGCAACTAAAGTTTTATAACTGCACTTAGAATACGATAATGTTTTCCATTAAAATGTGTCAGCAGATGAATCAACAACTACTGGAATTTTACATTAGGAACACAAAACTGGCTTAAATTAACTTAATTAAACTGGCCAAAACTAGCTTAAATTAGTATGCTGCGAATAAAACTACACTCAGAACATGAAAATGGTTTCTCTTTGATTCTGGCAGCACATATTTAGTCTGCAACTTTATAACTGCACTGCGAATAAGATAATGTTTTCCTTATAAATATGTCAGCACTCATTTTCGACCCAGTCCAAGGTTTAAAAACATTTTCTGCGAACCTTGGACCCTGTCATGAAAGAGACACACTTTGTTTACGGGGTAGGCACTATTTAACAATCTTCTATTTTGTCACGTTTGATTTGTCTATGACCGCATCTCACCTGTCATTACGTAATTTGGTTTATTTATATTAGTATCCGTCAATTAAGTACGTCCGAATAATATATTGTCCGTTCGTCAACTGTATTCATTTCTCTGCATTTCAAAATTGAGTGCAGTTTTAGTTTCCCATAAAACTTTGCTAACTGTGAAATCAGACGGCAATTAATATTAAATGGATATCTGGGATGACTGTGCCATAAAGTCCGAACCGGTGACAATCCACGAAGAAGAGAGTCCAACATCCCTCTGTGATCTAATATTGCAGTACGGTGCTGTCAAACACGAGGCAAAACATGATTCTGAGATCAAGTCTAAACCAGGCACTCTGGCGGCAAAGGAACATGAGCAAGAACGTGTCGCATACTCTGAAATAGATTTTGATCATCCTGACATTAAAAAGGAATGTTCCGTTAATTTGGAAAGCATCAACCAAATCCAAGGTAAGATATTTACTTGTTCTTTGAGTACCATCTCTTATTGGAGGTTGACTATTCGATTCAATTCAATTTATTCATTTTAAAAACTTTACAAAACTAAGATTTCAAAGCGTTTTTAAAAGAGAAAATATTTTAAATGAGATATGCAGATTTAAACTAACAGTAACAAAGATTGCCGTCTAAATTGTGCTTCATTGATGTAAAACGTATTGACATTCGAAGTGATTCTATTTAACAACAAGACAGCTCCCCGACTGGTATGACCATTGGCAAGTTAATTCTGGTCAGCCTGGAGATAAAACAGTTATGCTGTCGGTGACCGAGATAACCATCGGGAACTTAGAAACTAATGATCTCCGTGATAGTCGAGTTTTCGAACCATCCTCGAATCAGTCTGAAGAAATGTGTTTCAATGAGCATATCCCTTCTGACCCGTAGATGGTTCATACCGAGCATGCCCAAGAGAAAGTCTATAGGGTAGAGCCACGGTTAGTAGCCATACTCCTTCGGGTAGAGAAATCTCAGAAATTTCTTCTGAACCTTCTCCAATATGTGGGAATTTTTCACTTGGTGTGGGCTCCAAACCCCAGAACCCTGTAGAATACACGCTGGAACAGCTCAGCGGAGCTTAACTCGTACCAGTTACGTTGGTTTTGATGTTCTGTGGTATGGTGTCTACCTTTATCACAAATTCCATCAATCTATCTACCTTCAAAATGAAATATTCACAAGTCGGGAGGTAGGTACGGGTACCGCTGTCCCGAGAACCATTTATTTGATAACCAACACCTCTGCCGTAAGTCACCCCAAGTGGTCCACTACTTTTGGTGACTGAGCTAACACCCAGAACATGGTAATGATTTTCCTTCGATTCTGGCAGCAACTGTTTTAACTCCACTTCAAGCACGATAATGGGTTCCTTGGAAAATCATCGGCAGATACAAAAGGAATTTTATAGATAGACACTCTGAACATAAAACTGGTTTTAGCCTTAAATCTGAATACTAATGTTTCCCCAGCTTTAATTAGGATAAAACTCATAATTTACTAATAGCTAAATATACGCCGTGCAACAAAATTTTATGCTTTACTCGAAAATAAAAATGGAATCCTTTGAAATGGGTCAGCAACTGAAACCGCCACTGGAATTTTAATTGTGCTTTCTTAAGACAAAATTAATTTCATCTTTAGTTGCATTTTGGGCGAGTCTCCTTTTAAATTATCAGTGAACCCTGAACTTGAAAATGTGTCGGCAGATGAACCACAACTGGCATTATTTTATCGTTACATTCTGAACACCAAACAGGTTTACTAAAATTTTTAAATAAAATCTTATAAAATATCAGTAGTTGCATTCGGAACATAGGAGTGGTTTCTATCCGACTGCCTTCGTGTATTTTTATCGTTATTTTGGTTAAAACTACGTTTATAACGTTGACCTTTCTGTTCCAACGACCGCAATTTCAGCATCAAAATTAATTAATCAATTTTTAAATACTTCATTATAAATATAGGAATGAAACATTTTGGAGTGCCGAGGATGTAAGTTTTTAGAGATGGTGTTATGAAATCAAAAATAGTCTGTCAAACCAGTCAAACCATTCGCACGTCCTGAATGTAACTCAGGACGCATTCAGGACGTGTGAATGGTTTCTTGACGTGTCAGGGGTAACGTGCCAATCGCCAACGGACGCCAGCTGACCCTATTTTATTCATAACTAGGAGGCGGAATGCGGAGGCAAAATGAAAATACCAGAGCCGCTAATTATTAAAGGCAAAACAATTAAACTATCGTTATTTGACCTGTCTAATGTGTTTTATGGGGCCAACAGACTTAGCTATAAAAGATAAAAGATTATTTGGTTGTTGCCTATTTCAGCATATCGCTTGCGATACATTCCCAATGTTTTTGCCTCCGCCAGCCGCCGACTATTCACAACTTATAGTCTGTAAATAAGAGTAGAAAATATTAAAAATAGAACTACAAAATTTGTAGGCTAGCAACACCAATCAACCTGTCAAACATTATTTTAAAGTGCAATGACACTTTATGTATAGAACACAGAAAACAATATTTAAAAAAAAAGTTTTTGTTCTTAAAGAAAAAAAAAATAAAATCGAAGAAGCACTATTTTAAGGTACCTACTTAATGACATAAATTTGATTCAATGGTGTTTTACAAAGTGATTTGCTTTCATTTAATTTAACAATTTAAACGACCTAAACTTTTCATTAAAATTATCAAACTCTTAATTCGATTGTCGTGAACTCCTACGATTAATAATCTTCACGTACCTACACGAATGACTATACAAATATTAACATTTTATATTCATACATCTCATTCCAACTATAGTATGCATTCCCCAATACAGCGTTTACACAGTCTCGGTAGCAAATATTGAAACAATATGGATGTATTTGATAATAAATTAAATTTGTCAAACTTCAAAGGACGTATGTGCCAACTTTTTCTTCCTACTTCATTAACTATATTTATTTCTATTTTTTCTTAACTTTTATTCTATGTTACCTACTTTGTGTCAACTCTTATATTTTATGTTACCTATATTTGTCTGCCTAAAGTGCCGTAATTTTTTTTACACATTTCACGTAATAAAAAATATCATATCTATGAATGTAAGAACGGTTTTTTTTCATGGTGTGTACATTAACAATGGTACAAGTAAGTTATCTAAGCATAATATTGTACTTCCATTTCTTTAAGTAGATTGATTAATAAAACACTTGTTACTTTGTAAAAACAAAGAAACAGTTTTCAGTTTCAGTGACGGCAACCCAGGCGTTTATTTTATTTTCAATAGTTTACATTGATTTCTTTTACCCGCCTCACTAGACAAAGTCTGTTCCGAGGCGGGTAAATAACATTTTGTATTTAATAAAAAAGATATGTATCAAGACATGGGCATAAAAAAAATAAAAATAATATAATAAGACAAAATAAAAATATATATGCATATACACACATGTATACATACATAACGTTGTTATATTAAATCTCTACATTTAAATTTTGTTATTTGATATATTTCCACAAAAAAATAGAAAACGTAATTTAACTTTCACATGGAAATAAATACAGTAGGTACATGGTAATTAGTTAATAAGAAAATATAAATACAGTGAGTACATGATAATTAATATTGTAAACAAGTAGTACCCTGCATATTTTGATATTTTATAATGTCGTGAAGTGTGTAATGTGTAATGATGTGTCTATATTATGTAATTGTGTTAGTTATTTGGGATATTTCGAATATCTGTTCTTTCCCTTTTCAGTCAACCATATTAAAAATCTTTTGAACAACCAGATCGAGTTATTTGGGGTAACGTAAGATTTTGTTTGTGTTAGGAATATTTTGAAAAAATGTGGAGCCAGGTACGATTGATGTTTTTTTGCGAAAGTTGATTTGATATAGGGAATTTGAAAGTGATTATTTAGTTTTGCTCTTGTGTTTTGCGAGTGAAGTATGTGGTGAGGTGATTTTTTGATAAAGTTTTTATAGACAATCTTTCTTATGAATATTTTATTTACGTCTAGTAAATTATTTTTAATCATTAGCTGTTTAGTGAAATTTCCGCATTTCGTACGAAAACATTCTTACGTTCCGAGTAACCCTATTCGATATAACTAATACTTGCATTCAAAGCACAGTTATAATCTTCAACCTGCAAATCTGCAAAATTCATTAAAAAAAACTATTTGCTTGTTCTAAGTGGACACATAATTAAAACTGGGACTAGCATGTTGATTCACTCTTAAGCTAAAATGCGTCAATTGAATGTCGTATGCGGTCGGATGAATCCACAACTGAAATTATATCGTTACATTCGGAACACAAAACTGGTTTTAATTTAACACTGAATCAGTACGTTTCAATTACACTAAATCAGTCCCTAGTTTCAATTACACTCAAAACATGCAAATGGTTTTCCTTCAGTTTTGCAGAATATGGTGTGCAAATAGAATTTTAGACTCCACTCGGAACCTTAGAATGGTTTCCTTCGAAATGCGATGGCTGAACGTCATGTGCAGTTAGAAGAATCCACAACTGAAATTATATCGTTGCATTCGGAACAAAAATCTAGTTTTAATTTATGAGTGAATCTGTGCGCGAGGCCCCAGTTTTAATAATTTAACTACACTCAGAACGCGAAAATGGTTTTCTTCTGAATTTTATAGCATAGTCTTCAATTTGTGAGGCTGGTATGGGTATCGCCGCTAGATGCTGCTACCCACCAGCTGCATTGAGTGAGACTTTGACCTTTCCAGCCAGATTCTCTCGACCTTGTACCGCAGTGGGAAGGATGGACACATATAATTTCTGGACACAATGCCCCCAGATTCCTACCTATCCCTCATATATTTTTCCTTCACATGACTTTATCCCCTTTCCTTCCTTAAAAAAAACCATTCACAAGCCCCGAGGAAAATTATTTTCCTTAGGGTTTCCGGTCTGGAGTTAATGTATAAAAGGCTGAATTTTTACTACACCTGGTTTCTAAAAAAATAACTACTAAAATATTGTTTTTTTTTTCAGAATGCGATTCAAATTCCCAACCAGCTGCAGATCTTAATTCTGAGCATCAACCAACGCGGAAACGCCTCTTATGCCACGAATGCGGCTATACGTGTATACACGAGTCGCGGATGACAATTCACACCCGTTCTCATACTGGAAATAAACCATTTATGTGTGCAGATTGTTCATACAGGTGCTCAGACAAAGGCAACTTACGAAAGCACCTGTTCGTGCACTCCGGTCAAAAACCTGTATTGTGTTCGGTTTGCCAGTTTCGGTGTTCCACAAAATCAGCCCTCAAGCGACACCTTCTCACGCACACGGGCGAGAAATCCTTTTTATGCACAGAATGCACTTACAAATGCTCCGCGAGAAACAAACTGGTCTTACACCTGCGACAACACTCAGGCGATAAGCCATTCTCATGTTTGGAATGCTCCTACAAGTGCTACGAAAAGGGTAAACTGATCATCCACAGCAGAATACATACTGGCGAAAAACCCTTCGCATGTTTGAACTGCAGTTTCACAAGTTCCAACAAGGCGAGTATGAATAAACACTACCTTTCTCACAACAAAAAAAAGCCACACTCCTGTTCCCAGTGCTCTTATGCCTGTTCTCTGAAGGCCAATTTGCGCAGACACTTGGCAACGCATAACGTAATACGCGAAAAACGTTTTTCGTGTTTGGAGTGCTCCTACAAGTGCAACGAGAAGGCAAGTTTGAAAAAACACTCATTAACACACTCAGATCCAAAACCTCTCGCGTGTACAGTCTGCACTTTCAAGTGCTCTGGAAAGCCAAATTTAACCAAGCATTTAAAAACGCACGCCAAAGATGCCTTGTACAATGTGGAAGGAAAATAGACTGAAAACCAAAACTTTATCCGTTGTTAAAATATTTGATTTATTGCATTTTACTTCTCCAATTCTTGGTTTTTTGTGAAATATTATTTTATGTAAATAATGATTAAACACTTTGAGCACTGTTAATTGATAAATCCTACATAATAATATTCATTTATAGAGCGCAGTTCTTCTATAGACAACCTCATTAACTATGCTAATGTAAAGAAAGATGGGAAACCAGCGTAGGGGAATATTTATCCACTCAAGTGATCCACAGGTTCAGAGTTAGAATTTGACTGCCTTGAGAGTGTTGCTCCACTTTACTGATATCCAGGGACGTGTTTATAATGTGACTGCCTTGAAAGTATCGTTCCACTTTAGTGATGTCTAGGGACATGTATATAATGTGGCTAGCTTGAGAGTGCCGGTCCAAGTAAGGAATGTCCAGGAACAGAAAATGGATGTATTTGTTGAGTGTAGGCCTCTCCTCAGTGATGCCCAGGAACAGAAATCTGTAGATGAAACAAATAATAACTAAGTTAATTAAAATAAATAATTTCACTGATTATTTAAATAACTTAGCTCTGCAGGTCTTTTTTAAACAAATGACATTTATGCATATTGTCAATTAAGAGATATTAGTGTCTAAGTGCAACTACACCATTCCGAGATAAATTCAAAATATAATTTTCTTCATTTCAATAATAATTTTTGACTTATGATTAAAAAATATAGGTACATCCTTTTTCCATTTTACCTAATTATGCATGAAATATTCAATTTTCAAATAACGCGTTTCTTTAGATGAAAAATAATAATTTTAAAAAAGTTTTTATACCTAGAAGAACATTTTAGGCAAAATTATAAAATTAACCGAAAAATCTAATATTCAAATTATCATTTCGCCATTTCACTCAATGATAAATGACACAGTAAATAACACTTGGTAATTAAAAACTCAAACTTGGCAAAATATTATTTTGCTACTTGTCGCTCACCGACGAATGTATTATCAAAACTGTAAAAAATATGCAAATTAAATTATTACACAACACAAAGTGTTACTCCCCTCAATGGGAGTTAAGAAACTTCTTATCTCATCTTTGTATTGATATTTTAAATGAATATCTAACAAGGTACAATATTTTGTTGATAGATCTGTGTTTTTAACTTCGAATAAAGCAATAATTAAATTCAACTGCGATGTTCATTAAAAAACACAGAACTCACCATCGGCTCTCACTGATAAAATATAATGTGGCTTTGTGGGGCCCAGGGACGCTGATAAAATGTGGCGTGGTTGAGAGTGCTGGTTCTCTCGAGCGGTGTGCAAGGACATCGCTAGAATGTGGCTTGGGTGAGAGTGCTGGTCCTCTCAAGTGGTGTTCAGAATGTGGCTTGAGTGAGAGTGCTGGTCCTCTCGAGTGGTGTCCAGGGACATGGCTAGAATGTGGCTGGTTAGAGAGTGCCTTCAAGTAATTTCCAGGAACAAATGAAATAAACGTGCTTGTTGAGTGTAGATCTCTCCTCAGTGATGCACAGGAACAGAGTTCTGTATATGAAACAAATTACAACTAATAAATAAATGAGGGCTGTTTAAAATAATATCACTAGTATATTATTTATACTTGTATGTACTATGTATACTTGTTTTATTGTTTGTAATTTCACTTGATATAATTTCTAAGCTCAGCAGGATTTTTAAATCAAATATTGTTTCGACATATTATATTATCTTAATAATATTAAACATGAAGGTTTAAACACGTTATGAAATGTATTGGAGATGTTACTCCCTTCAATGGTGGTTTAGGGACAGAGCATCTACTTGTTTAAATGTATCCCATCTATGAAGGTACAATATTTTTAGGGAAGAACTGTGTTTTTGTCTTCATACAAAGCATTTATTAAATTCAACTGGTGACGTTGGTAAAAAGACAGTTCTCACTGATAAAATGTAATGAACCTGCCTAGGGAGTGTTGCCCGCTCAAGCGAAGTGATAAGACAGAGTGCTAGTTCTCTCAAGTGATGTTCAGCGACGGAGATAGAATGCAGCTGCCTTGAGAGTGCTGGTGTCCGCAATTGACGTCCTTGTTAAGCGTCTGTGTTCGAAAAAAATGTAAATGTTCAGAATTATTAAAGATTCCAACAGCTTAAAGGATTTTGTTTTACTGCAGGTGACATAATTTTCATCTGATCCGTTTATAAAGCATTTCACTTCATCTGATCATATCTTCATATTATTATTAATACCAAAAGCAAACAAAACAATTTTCCAAAAAGGACCCTTTTACATGGCCATTAAAGTATATAACAACCTTCCACATGATATTAAACAAATACCAGATACACTCAGATTTAAGTCATCACTAAAAACATTCCTTCTGAACAGGTCTCATTACACATTAAGTGAATACCTCACATAGGTACAACTGTTTTTATATTTATGTTTATATAATAAATTAAAACAAACTCAATTTGTATTACACCACTTTTATATTTATATTTCATTTGTGTTCATTTCTGTATAACATGTTAGGTTAACTGGAAGAAATAGGATGTAGGTACCTATAAGTTATACCTTTTGTACTAAATGAAAATTTTGTACAATAAATGATTTTGATTTTGATTTTGATCTGTTAAGAAAGCGAAGTTTAAAAAACAATAGTAAACCTGCCTTGGAAAAGTTGCTTCTGTTAAGTGATGATAGGAGCCAAAGATAAAATGTGGCTGCCTTGAGAGTGCTGGTAAAACAGAATAAGATGGTTTTGGTGCTGGTCCCCTCAAATGATGCCGAAGACAGAGACAGAATGCAGCTGACTTGAGATTGCTCCCCAATGATCCGTGACAGGTATCTATCTATCTGTAGGTAAAGCGTAATTTATAACATAGCAGAAAAAATCGTACCTGTATTTGAAATAAATATCTGCGTAGGTATGATAAAATGCAAATGATTAAAAATATATACCAAAAGGCAGAGGGCAAGTACGGCTTTTAACAAAATAAACGAAGAACACAAAGTAAACCTGTGTTTCAAGCTAGTCACAGACAAGATTATGATGTAGAATATATTACGAAATTATATGCATTATTTATTCTATTATTAACTTCTCTTTTTTGGCGATTTGTATATTTAATCATTATATATAACTGAACTGCCACAGTAAAAATCTCATTGATTTAATAAATTAGCATAGATTAATAACACAGGCCAACAGTGAAAAAACTTTTTTGATAATTTTTACTAATTCCTGCGTAAGTTGGTGTCCTGATTACGAAAAAAATTATAAAAAAGTCGTATCACCCACCAATTTTTCACATTTCGCTATTAAATATGCTTGATGAGCCTTAAAGTCCACTTCTTGCACAGCCATCTTGAATTTTTTTCCTGAAAATTTAGGTGATGTGAGTGAAGAGCAAGGGGGACGGTTTGACGGGGGAAGGAGGACCTAAAAGAGATTGAGAAACGATACCGGGGACGGTGGAATATCAAAATAATGGGTGATTACTGTTGGTCACTTCACAGAGAACAACAAAACGTAACACATCGGCGAAAAAGCTACGCAAGAAACTTTGCAGAGAAAAAAATAAGCATCTAATATTAAAATTTAAGTAATTAAACATGATTGTAAGGAAAATAAAACCAATTTTAAAAACTATGAATTTTTTAATTTTTATAGGTCAAAATTTTCCTATTTTTTGAAATATTAAATTGATATCATATTGTGAAAGAATGGTGAGTGATGATATCATATTGTGAAAGAATGGTGAGTGATGATATCATATTGTGAAAGAATGGTGAGTGATGATATCATATTGTGAAAGAATGGTGAGTGATGATATCATATTGTGAAAGAATGGTAGGTGATAAAAAAGAACTGCTATGAAATACGGTTTCAGCATCCAAAACTACATAAAATTTTGGTAAATTTGTTTAAAAAGTTTTCACAAACATTTTTTTGTTGGCCTGTGTTATTAATTGAAGATATCCTTAGTTGAATCCGAAAGCTTATCAATGCAAGTAGTTCTGGATTATCAAATGCATCATTTAGAATTTGATACATGAACAATAAGTCAATGTAAATCCTTCTGAGCAACAATTTAAGCATATTAGTATCATTTAAAAGAAGTTCAACAAAATTGCTGGCATTTCAAAACATTTCAATATCTTGAACGTGAACATTATTTCAATAGCTTGAACGTGAACATTATTTCAATAGCTTGAACGTGAACATTATTTCAATAGCTTGAACGTGAACATTATTTCAATAGCTTGAACTGAACATTATTTAAGCCCTCATAATTGAAATTAAAACACTTGCGCTTCTTTCCTCTAATTTATTTTCACCAGGACCGGTTTCATTCTACTACGGACTTTTCTAAACGTACACTTTCTAAACGTAGTATGATGAAACCGGTCCTGGTGTAAATAAATTGGTGGAAAAAGTGCAAAAGTGTTTTCATTTCAATTATAATACAATGGAATTCCAATGCAAACAGTTTTACTGTTAATTCACGAATTAACAGTGCAAAAACTAGATTTAAGCCCTTGTTAGAGATTTTCATTAAGTTAATGTCTCAATGCTATGTAAATGTCTCAAGAGCATTGTTATCAATGTTGTAATTAGATCACTAGATTTTTGAATAGATATTTGACATTATTAGCCACTGGAGCAATTATGGTCGAAAAATGAACCATTTTTATTTTTCTACGATTGATAGCGGTCCAAAATTGGACCACATTTTCCTACCATTCGTTTTTATTTTTTTTCATTATCAGGAATATTTGTTCGAAAAAACGTAAGGTGAGATGTTTTACTTAACGTTTTATGTTCGCAATAAAAAAAAAATTATATTTAAAAAATAACATGTTTATTTCTAGTAATAAAATTTGTATGCGTATTTCATTACCTTTCAAAAACAGTTTTATTCGTAGTTTTCGGACGCATTCAGAAATATTCCAATTATTTGGATTTTATTGAAAAGCGGAAATATTTTGACCGTGTTACGAAATGTGCCCGAGGCCTGAGAAAAATAACACAAAAAGAAACATGGATATAAACTTTAGTACACATGCCTTGAAAGAGTTGCTTCCATCAACTGACGTCACTGGCCAGGGAGAGAATATGGCTGACTTGAGAGTGCTGATCTTCTCAAGTGGTGTTCAGAGACATCGATAGAATGTGGCTTGGTTGAGGGGTCAAGTATTCTCTAAGAATGGAGAATGAATATGTTTGTTTAATGAAGGCCTCTCCTCAGTGATGCCCAGGAACAGAATTCTGTAGATGAAACAAATTTTAAGTAGCGTATTTTAAATTTTAAAAAAATACTTTCGATTTAATTACTAAGCAGTGCATGTAATTTATATTAAATTATATTATCCAAACAATATCAAATATGCAGTTTTAATCATCATGAATTGTCTAAGAGCTGCTCTCCCCAAAGGCAGTCAAGTGACAGAAAACTTGTTTTCAAAATAAATATATTTTGTTTTTAATAAAATTTGTATTTAAAATGAAGGTGCACATTTTTTAAAAGATCTGTGATTTTAACATCAAACAAAGCATTCAATTAATTCAACTGTGTGACGTGCATAAAAAGGGACAGTTCATACTGATAAAATATAATAAACTTGCCTTGGGAGTGTAGCTCCCCTCAAGCGATGTGCCAAGACAGGTGCTGCATTGAGGGCGCTGGTACCCTCAAATGATGTCCTTGTAAAAAGTATCTGTGTTTGAAAAAATCTTTGTAAATAAATAGTGATATGATTTAGCCTAAAGTATTTAGTTGTTTTGCAGATGACACAATCGCCATAAGAACTGATGATGGACACTACAAGGCAGTCTGAAGTTTTGACTCAAAGGCAGGAAGCGCTGAAGCGTCTTTTCATGTAAAAAAACAATAGGGAGAAGAAAACTTATTTCTAAAGCATAAGAGTAAGCAAGGTTTTAAAAAACAATATTTAACCTGCCTTGTAAAAGTTGCAAATCTCAAGTGATGACATGTGGCTGTCTTGAGAGTGCTGGAAAAACAGCCTAAGGTGGTTTTGGTGCTGCTCCCCTCAAGTGATGTCGAGGACAGAGACAGAATGCAGCTGGCTTGAGCTCCCCATTGATCGGTGTCAGGTATCTTTAGGTGAAGACATAACGTTAAAAAAATAAATACCTGTATTCTAAATATTAAACTCCGCAGGCATGATGAAAGACAATTTGAAAAAATATTACCTATTTTTAAAGCATAAGACCTGCAATAACAAATGAACATAGCAAGGTTTAAAACAATAGCCAACCTACCTTGAAAATGTTCTGTCTGAATTGAAGACAGGGGTCAGAGATGAAATGTGGCTACCTTGAGAGTGCTGGCAATACAGCCTGAGGTGGTTTTGGTGCTGATTCAAGTGATGTCGAGGACAGAGACAGAATGCAGCTGCCTTGAGATTGCTCTCCAATGATCGGTGACAGGTATCTGTAGGTGAAACAAATTATTATTACAGAACTACAAATTATTAACAAAAAAACCAAATTGACAATTTATATCAATTATCTTGAAGAAAATTACAGCACAGCAATAAATATTTGGAATAATTATTTAAGAAATTATGAGGTTATATCTCTTGTTTGTGATTAGCCTAAAACAATGAAAGCCGTTATTATAAGACATGACATTAACTTTATTGAACCTGCCTTGAAAAGGTTACTTCTTTCAAGTGACGTCATGGGCCAGGAATAGAAAGTGGCCGTTTTGAGAGTGCTCATCTTTTCAACTGGTGTCCAGGGACATCGATAGAATGTGGCAGTCTTGATAGTGCTGGTCCCCTCAAGAGTGACGTCGAGAATGTTGTTGAAATTTAACTCTTTTGATTGTGTTGGTCCCCCATTGATCGGTGGCAAGATCTGAAGATTAAAAATATTTTTTTTAATATTATTATGTTAGTATCGCACAAGAGTCACAACTGCTCGCAACTTTCTGTAACCAGTGAGACTATGGCATGCCTGATTATGATATTTATTAAGGCTGGGAAAGAGATGAGTAATGATGACGGATACAAAAGTTTTTTTTAAACATGTTTAATTTGCCAAAAAGTATAATTTAAAAAAAAATTAGGAAAACCTTTTTTCGGATTCTTCATGTGATATAGAACCACCAGTATCCCGTTTGCACTACGAGTTTCCGGTCACCGTGTATTATTTTAAATGATTTGACTTTGTAATTAGACAAATTTATAGGCATAATTTAAAAAATAAGTTATTTGCACTAAAAAATAAAATTTACTAATCGTATTTCACAATTATATGTTATATGTCATTATTTTTTAAGTAGCTACCTAAAGTTATTTATTTAGTGTAAAGTGAACTTAAGGTAATTTAGAAAATAGATACACAACATTAATTAATTGTTTTTATGTATACTGTTCACTGTATTTGTGACACGTTCCAGTGTGATGTAATACTCTCAGTATCGCCCTGGCAAAAGACTTCATGGAATCCGTGACCTGAAGTCGGCAAGGGAACAAATAATGAAGTTAGTACCTGTGGCTTGGTACACACGACGTCTGCACAATGCACTGAGCCGCTCCTGACCAGCAAATAAATAATGATCCAGCAGTCGGATGAAATAAATTAGTGCATGAAATCAATTGTGACTATTATAGTGTTGGATCGTTGGACGGCCTTTCCATCAAAGGATTAACCATTTTGACGACATCACTCGGTTTCAAATTATGATTTTTTTCCCGTTTGAAATACCAAATAAGGTTTTTCGTGAAGAGTCACATTTCGTGACTTTCAAGGGTTTGCGCTTTTTAGCTAACATGCAATTTATGATCAATCCTACATTAATTTTAATATCCCATGATTTTTCATCAGTATGCGCCAGTATTACTATAAAGTTCACAGCCACATGATTAAATTTCTGGCAAAACTATAAAAAAAAATCGATTTCAATGATTAAAAGTGGATACATTCTGGACGATCTGTGATTTATTCGGAGAGGTTCTGGGGTTATCTGTCCCTGAGAAAGGTTTTTTATGGTAATGTGACATGTTGGTTTTGTTTACTTATAAAAGAACTTTGTTAATAGTTTTGGCAATTATTGTGATATTTTGCTTTTTATTTATTTGTTTAGTGACCAGATCTAAATAGCCAGATAGTTCCCAACTTTTCTTATGTTCAGACTAAAATATTTAATAAGGAATTCTATCTAAAATCCTTAAGGGCGATTCAATGAACAAAACATATTCTTCTACTAAATTTGAAGAAAAAACAAAATTTGACTATCTGATTGTTTAAAATGCTTAGGCATTAAAATGTAGTAACCCCCTGAGTTCATATTAATATTAAGTTCATATTAAATTAAATTCAGCAATTAAGAAAATGAAGTTTAAAGAAAGAGAAGTTTACCTGTTGAAGTGAGTTAAGCAGGAGGTTCCTGGAGCATGTGTTCAGTTGTTCAGTGTTTAGTCCGCTGGCGCTGCATCTGCCTTGTCTCTTGCTTGGATTGCGTATTGCATAGACTGCCCAGGGTAGCCATAGCTTCACTATTACACTCAGTCCGCTGGCGCTGCATCTGCCTTGTCTCTTGCTTGGATTGCGTATTGCATAGACTGCCCAGGGTAGCCATAGCTTCACTATTACACTCAGTCCGCTGGCGCTGCATCTGCCTTGTCTCTTGCTTGGATTGCGTATTGCATAGACTGCCCAGGGTAGCCATAGCTTCACTATTACACTCAGTCCGCTGGCGCTGCATCTGCCTTGTCTCTTGCTTGGATTGCGTATTGCATAGACTGCCCAGGGTAGCCATAGCTTCACTATTACACTCAGTCCGCTGGCGCTGCATCTGCCTTGTCTCTTGCTTGGATTGCGTATTGCATAGACTGCCCAGGGTAGCCATAGCTTTACTATTACAAGCACTTGATCAGATTGTCATTACTCATTAATATGTATAGTTTTTATACATTAGATAATTAATAAACAGCTCACTCTATTTATTTAGTATTCACAAGTTTTATTATTTTACCAGGATAAAAGTATTTTAAACTTTAAAAAACACTTATTGTCGATTTAACTTTGATTGTTTTAATATTTATAAAAGTTTCACAATGATTTTGTTTCAAATGATCACAAATTTAAAAAAGTTATCATTGTTTTGTGTTTATTTTTGTCCTTACAGTTTATGGTGCAATGGAGGGCTGGTGGCACTGCCCTTAAAGACTGTTGTCACGATATGGTGGTACAGTCTTGTAGGAGAGGCGACTCACTCCAACGAATTGGCTTCCTGGTGGCTGCGAAGAAGATCAATCACCTCTCCGTGTCCCTTTTCTTCCGCCCAGGAGAGAGCCGTCTTCCCGTCCTTTTCCTGACAGGAGACATCGGCATTGTGCTGCAGGAGGACCTCCACCACATTTACATGTCCATTGAAGGCTGCCCATGACAAGGCTGTTCTGCCATCATCACGCTGAGAGTTGACATCGACACCGCGCTGCAGCAGGAATACCACCATCTCAGTATGACCATTGGCAGCCGCCTGGAGGAAAGCAGTGTCCCCATCTTCATCACGGGAGTTCAAATCAGCTCCATTCAGTAATAAGAGTTTGGCTACCTCTAGACGTCCGTAACCTGCAGCACAGTTAAATGCAGTCCAGCCGCCATTAATTCTCAGATGGATGTCTGCTCCTTTCAACAGCAAGTGTTCAACGATCCCTAGATGTCCCTCAAATGCAGCTGCGATTAATGCAGTCCAGCCGTCATTATTCCTTATGTGGATGTCTGCTCCTTTCAACAGTAGGAGTTTAACGATCTCTAGATGTCCCTTTTTTGCAGCTAGTATTAATGCAGTCAAGCCGTTATTTTCCCTTGCGTGGATGTCTGCTCCTTTTTCCAACAGTTTGCATACCGTTGCAAGGTGACCGTTTAGAGCTGCAAGAAGAAGAGCCGAAAAACCATTTTCTTTCTGAGAGTTTAAATCGGCACCATTCAAAAGTAGGTGTTCAACGATCTCTAGATGTCCCTCTCTTGCAGCAAGCATTAACGCTGTCCAGCCGTCATCATCCCTTACGTGGATGTCTGCTCCTTTCTCCAACAGTTTGCTTACCGTTGCAAGGTGACCATTTACAGCTGCAAGAAGAAGAGCCGAATAACCACCTTCATTCCGAGAGTTCAAATCAGCACCATTCAATAGCAGGTATTCAACGACCTCCAGATGTCCATTAGATGCACCTAGCGTTAATGCAGTCCAGCCGTCATTATTCCTTGTGTGAATGTCTGCTCCATTCAACAATAGGAGTTCAACAATTTCTAGATGGCCTTCATGAGCAGCTATCATTAATGCAGTCTGGCCGTCACTATTCCCCAAGTGGATGTCCGCTCCTTTCAAAAGTAAGAGTTTAACGATCTCTAGATGTCCTTCAGATGCAGCAGCCATTAATGCAATCTCGCCATTATTACTCATTGTGTTTATGTCTGCTCCTGTCAAAAGTAGGAATTCAACAATCTCTAGATGGCCTTCACGTGCAACTGTCATTAATGCAGTCCGGCCGTCAATATTCCCTACGCGGATGTCCGCTCCTTTCAAGAGCAGGTGTTCAACAATCTTATTTTCATCTACCGGTAATACAGTCAGTCCGTTAATACACTTTATGTGGATGTCTGCTCTATTCAACAGTAGGATTTCAACGATCTCTAAATGCCCATTAATTAGAGCGGTCATTAATGCAGTCCAGCCGTGATTATCCCTTTTGTGGATGTCTGCTCCTTTCAACAGTAGGAGTTTAACGACCTCTAGATGTCCTGCAGATACAGCTGCCATTAATGCAGTCTCGCCGTTATTACTCATTGTATGGATGTTTGCTCCTTTCAACAGTAGAATTTCAACAATCTCTAGATATCCTATACTTGCAGCTACCATTAATGCAGTCATGCCGGCATTGTTCCCTATGTCGATGTCTGCCCCATTCAACAATAAGAGTTCAACGACCTCTAGATGTCTATTAATTAGAGCAACCATTAATGCAGTCGAGCCGTGATTATCCCTTATGTGTATGTGTGCTCCTTTCAACAGTAGGAGTTTAACCACCTCTAGACGTCCTGCAGATGCAGCAGCCATTAATGCAGTATCGCCGTTATCACTCACTGTTTGGATGTCTGCTCCTTTCAACAGTAGGAGTTCAACAATCTCTAGATGTCCTTCACTTGCAGCTGTCATTAATCCAGTCACGCCCACAGTATTCCCTATGTGAATGTCTACTCCATTCAACAGTAGGAGTTCAACGATTTCTAGATGTCTATTAATTAGAGCGACCATTAATGCAGTCGAGCCGTGATTATCTCTTATGTGGATGTCTGCTCCTTTCAACAGTAGGAGTTTAACGACCTCTAGATGTCCTGCAGATGCAGCTGCCATTAATGCAGTCTCGCCGTTATTATTCATTGTGTGGATGTTTGCTCCTTTCAACAGAAGAATTTCAACAATCTCAAGATATCCTATACTTGCAGCTACCATTAATACAGTCACGCCGGCATTGTTCCCTATGTCGATGTCTGCCCCATTCAACAGTAGGAGTTCAACGACCTCTAGATGTCCATTAATTAGAGCGGTCATTAATGCAGTCCAGCCGTGATTATCTCTTATGTGGATGTCTGCTCCTTTCAACAGTAGGAATTCAACAACCTCTCGTTGTCCTTTACTTACAGCTGCCATTAATGCAGTCATGCCGTCATTATTCGTTATGTGGATATCTGCTCCTTTCAACAGTAGGAGTTTAACAACCTCTAGATGTCCTTCAGATGCAGCCGCCATTAATGCAGTCTCATTGTTATTACACATTTTGTGTATGTCTGCTCCTTTCAACAGTAGGAGTTCGACGATCGCTAGATGTCCTTTTTCTACAGCTGCCATTAATGCAGTATAGCCGCCATTATTCCCCATGTGGATGTCTGCTCCTTTCAACAGTAGGAATTCAACAACCTCTTGACGTTCATTAAATGCACCTAGCATTAATGCAGACCAGCCGTAATTATTCCTTGTGTGGATGTCTGCTCCTTTCAGCAGAAGATGTTCAACGACTTCTAGATGTCCTTTACTTGCAGCGTCCATTAATGCAGTCCAGCCGTCTTTATTTCTTATATGGATGTCTGCTCCTTTCAACAGAAGGTGTTCAACAACCTCTAGTTGTCCTTTACTTACAGCTGCCATTAATGCAGTCATGCCGTCATTATTCGTTATGTGGATATCTGCTCCTTTCATCAGAAGGAGTTTAACAACCTCTAGATGTCCTTCAAATGCAGCCGCCATTAATGCAGTCTCATTGTTATTACACATTTTGTGTACGTCTGCTCCTTTCAACAGTAGGAGTTCGACGATCGCTAGATGTCCTTTTTGTACAGCTGCCATTAATGCAGTATAGCCGCCATTATTCCCCATGTGGATGTTTGCTTCTTTCAACAGTAGGAGTTTAACAACCTCTAGATGTCCTTCAGATGCAGCCGCCATTAATGCAGTCTCATTGTTATTACACATTTTGTGTACGTCTGCTCCTTTCAACAGTAGGAGTTCGACGATCGCTAGATGTCCTTTTTGTACAGCTGCCATTAATGCAGTATAGCCGCCATTATTCCCCATGTGGATGTTTGCTTCTTTCAACAGTAGGAGTTTAACAACCTCTAGATGTCCTTCAGATGCAGCAGCCATTAATGCAGTATCGCCGTTATCACTCACTGTGTGGATGTCTGCTCCTTTCAACAGTAGGAGTTCAACAATCTCTAGATGTCCTTCACTTGCAGCTGTCATTAATACAGTCACGCCCGCAATATTCCCTACATGGATGTCTGCTCCATTCAACAGTAGAAGTTCAACTACTTCTAGATGTCCATTAATTAGAGCGGTCATTAATGCAGTCGAGCCGTGATTATCCTTTATGTGGATGTCTGCTCCTTTCAACAGCAGGAGTTCAACTACCTCTAGATGTCCATTAGATGCAGCTAGCATTAATGCAGTCAAGCTGTCATTAGTTCTTATGTCGATGTCTGCTCCTTTCAACAGAAGAAGTTCAACGACCTTTAGATGTCCTTTATTTGCAGCTATCAGTAATTCGTTCAGTCCGTTAAAACACTCTATGTGGATGTTTGCTCCATTCAAAAGTAGGAGTTCAACGATCTCTAGATGTCTATTAATTAGAGCACTCATTAATGGAGTCCAGCCGTCATTATTCCCTATGTGGATGTCTGCTCCTTTCAACAGTAGGAGTTCAACGACTTCTAGATGTCCTTTACTTGCAGCTGACATTAAAGCAGTCCAGCCGTAATTATTCCTTGTGTGGACGTCTGCTCCTTTCAGCAGCAGGAGTTCGACGACCTTTAGATGTCCATTAGATGCACCTAACATTAATGCAGTCGAGCTGTCATCTCTGACGATGTCGATGTCTGCTCCTTTCAACAGTAGGAGTTCAACGACCTTTAGATGTCCGTTACATGCACCTAGCATTAATGCATTCGAGTTGTCTTTAGTTCTTGTGTCGATGTCTGCTCCTTTCAACAGGAGGAGTTCAACAACCTCTGGACATCCATTACATGCACCTACTATTAATGCAGTCCAGCCATAATTATTCCTTGTGTGGATGTCTGCTCCTTTCAACAGCAAGAGTTCGACGACCTCTAGATGTCCTTGCCTTGCAGCTAGCATTAATGCAGTGCCACCATTATTATCCCTTGTGTGGATGTCTGCTAATTTCTCTAACAGTACTGATACTATCTCATAGTGCCCTCCTAGTGCAGCTAACATCAAGGCGGTAGAACCATCTGTAGATTTTATAGAAGAAAACATTTGATATATTCCAGTATATGGAAATGCGGTTGTCTCTTCATCGGTTTGATTATTATTGCTTATTATTTGTTTACTATAATTCATTTCGTTTGTTTTTAAAAGTTCAAATGGTTCGTTCTTGTTTAATCCTTCAAAGGAATTTTTCGAGGGACTTAGTAAATATTTCACAATACCAAGGTTTCCTACCTTTGCTGAGCAGTGTAAGGGATTCATTTCATGTTTATCAAACGACATAAAAAGGCCTTGATTAGCAAATAATTTAAACAAAGTATGATCTTCCTTACTTGCTGCGAGATTGGTGGCAGTATCACCCTGACTATCAATGGCAATCAATAAGTGAGCTCGCTCAGTATCACTTTCCATGCCACTTAAGATCTCATTCACAGTGCTGTAGTCATCGTCTCTCACTGCTACCATAAACAGAGTGATTAGTTTTCCGATCTGTTCAGTTCTTGTTAAGGCCCGGTGTAAACTACTTGACAGTTGTTTATTTGAAGTACATTCACTAAACAAGTTTTGATCTTTGTCGCATTCAAAATCTAAGAAAGAACCAAGCATAAGTTTAAGTAGCGACTCGTACGAACAATTCTCCACATTTTCCTTAATTTGCTTTACAAAATTGAGATTTCTATTCTCTAATGCTATGTTTAGCGCGGTCCTCCCGACCTTGTCTCTTGCTGCCATAAAGCAAATGTAGGCTTCCTCAGAAATCCTACTGCTCGGGCCACTGAGAAGGACTGTAAATGTGTGCATATTCTGTTCTTCAGCTGCTATATGCAATGGTGTTTTAACACGATCATGAAAGAATAGCAGACGATTTTCAGACCAGTGTTTGTACAATATCGGATTACTTTCCAGTTCATTGCTGGGTATTGGTGATATAGCAAGCTGGGTTTCTATGAACTTTCTGATTAAATAATATTCTGGTCTGAGCAAGAAAATGCACAACTGATTTTTAATGAGTATGATGTTTTCTTTGTTTTGTGTTCCCTGACTTTCCTGTCTGAGCCGATGGACGAAAAAATCTGCGCAAAAGAATTCTTCAAACGTGCGGTGAATGAATGAAAATGTTTCCCCAATATTAGCCCGGATCAGCCCTAGTCCACTTACGTCTTTCAGTTGTTGGTCGGATATTATTTTGTTTGTGAAATATTCTGCAGCAAATTTTGGGACAAGGGACTGGAAAGCCAGGACACAATGCTTTTCCATTATGTTTGAAAACATCTCATCTTGAATAGTTAGCGGAAGACCTTTATTGAAAATATTTTTCTGCTCAAAGTATATTGATTTCTTGACTTTGATAAATTGTGTGTACAAATCATACAGATTGGTGATTTTACTGCGTTTGTTCTGCGCTTGTTCGGGAGACACCACAGACTGTATGGCCTGCTGGAGGAACACTTCGGCCAGCATACGGATCTGCAGCGGGATGCCCATGAAGCTGGCCACTTCTTCCCTCAGAACTTCCTCCACCTCCTCCCGCAGACCTCTGGCAAACTGGCGCAGGTTCCTTTTCTTCGACTCTCCATGCTCTGGAAATTCCAAGTCCAGGTGAGGAAGCCAAGAATTCACCATAAATTCATCCTGTTCTGTTTTCGTTATTTTTTGTAACTTTGCGGAAAATTCAGACAAATCATTTTCTAGCCATTCTTGCGGATGCACTCGTGTGGTGACTACTGTTTTACAATTTGTGGAATTTTTTAAATATTTCAGAAACTGTAATGTTTTGACCTTAGAATTTTCTTTAGTTATCTCATCGAATGCATCCACCAAAATACAAACTTGCCTCGAACTATCTGATTCAAGGCAATGCTGTAAAAGGCCGCGCAGAAAATCATCATCAGTAGGTAAACCCGAAGCATGAATCAAACAATTTGAAACCGATTGCAGGTCAAGTTTCGAGGGTAGTTTGTCGATAGCGGTCAAGTGATTGTGGTTGATTCTCAGTACCCAAGAGTCGCGGATGAGCTCTGACATGCGCGTCAGGCTGGTGGTCTTACCCATACCAGGATCATCAGCGATGATGGTCAGCTTCTTCCTCGTGTTGCTGAAGGCATCTTCCTCGATGGAGTCGCTGGTGTCCCTAGTGATGAAGGGGCGCAGACCATCCAGAGAGCCGTGGGAGTATTGCCATACCAGACATGGGCTGCCTCTAATCTCAAGTTTTTCAAAATAATGTTTGTTGAATATTTCCTCTTCATTTTTTTTTTCCATATTCAATTCATGAAAATGGTTTAGAGTTTTAGAGTGATCTCTCGAGACAGATGGTTCCTCAGCTTCACACGGTCTGTCTCCGATCTTCTGTATTATCAAATTATGTTTGTTGAATGTTTCTTCTGTCATTTTATCTTCAGTTTTCAGTTTAAAGTGTTCTTTTGAAACAAATATTTTCTCACATTCTTTGGATACATTGAAGGAACTAATAAATGAAAGTTTATCTTTCGCATTGTTGAATATAAAAATATCTGTATTTCCGCTGTAACGAACAAATTCGTCCATTGACTTGATGATAAAGCGAGCGTGGAACTTCCTTGGCATGTACAGGCCGCTATTGTAAACTTCCCTCAGGGAGAGGCCTTCTGCGTGTAAATCTAGCCAATAGATTACTCTGGCTGACTCTTGCTGGCACTTTTTCAGAAACACGTCCTGTCCATCATCCTTGGTCATAAAGATACTCCCCTCCGCAGCCTCCGTTCCCTCCCCCCAGTAGTCCTGGCTGAGTTGCTCCGGATCACTGATCACCAGCAGTGGTTTATCAGCCCCCCTTCTCTCCAGTAGCGCTGCAATCTTTGTTTTGTCGACTATTTTGTTGCCTTTGGAATAGAGACCATCTAATTCACAAAGCTTCTGAAGGTTTTTTGGTATTTTAGCCTTATATTGGGCATCCATTACGAGTTTCTTCAAAACTGGCGAAATTAAAGAACTGATTTTGTTTCGAACCTGTTCATCGTCAGATTTACAATCATCTCCCAGTAATGTATTTAGACTGAAAATTTCTTCCCCCAAGGCTATGGAATTTCTTGTAAATATATCCTCTCTAGATGTAATAGCCAGGTCGCTTAATTCAAATTCCTTAAAAGACTTTGTCTCAACCGCCAGTTTTTTATAATCCATAAACAATTGTGAATCAATCGGCTGTGGCAGAATGATCACAAGCTTCTTGTGGATGTGTGTTTCTAAAGTTTTAAGAATTTTTGTCAAAATTTCGTAGTTTTGGTTTAAGTTATCGGTTAAAGAAGTGAATTCAAGAACGAGCAGATTATTAATAATAACATCACTCTCGTTGAAACCTTCCATGTCTATATCCATAGCTATACCAGTCAAAACTTTCCAACTGAGAATCGTGTGGCAGTTGTCTTTTAAATACATTGAATCTAAAGATTTGTTTTTAATTTGAAGCAAGATATTGTTTAATCTTACAGCTTCAAATTTAGGATCGCTAGTCTCAATTTGTAAAACACGTTTGGAAGATTCCAAGAATGACTCCAGGCCTAAGGTGTCCTCGCAGTCCAGAATATCGGGCATTGTGAGGAGATAGGCCTGGCCAGCCATGTATAAGGGGCCTGACTTTATACTCTTATTCTGTTTAGCTAGAGCATTTATTATCTGTTCAGGAAACCAGCGAAATAGTTGTTTGGTTAGTCTAATCACCTTGCCCAAATCTTCCTTTGTTTTACAACTGATAATATTTTCTTTAGTGTCAATTTCAAACTGTGGAATGTCTAATTTTTGAAGATTTTGTTTATTTGTGAATTTTTCAATTTTCTTTAATTTCATCAGAGGATTGCTTTGAAAAAAGCTCCAATTTTTTATAAAATTAAACTCTTCTGCAGAAAACACTCCCAGATGACAGATTTTTCCCAGCGAGGCGGTAGTTCTGTATTTCCTTGAGGTCAGCAAGAGTGTGTCTTCGAGGAGTGTACTATCTTCGAGAAGTGTACCATCTTCAAGGAGTGTACCATCAGCATCTACTTCAAGTGGGTCCGTGTTCTGGTGGCTCCCACTAGAGCTCGCAGGAGGAACTCTTACTTCATCTAAAAGCTTCATGTACCTCTCTAGCTCGTCGTGATCTTGGCGCTCAACTAGTCCCTGGGGCCAGTTCTGTACCGCACGTTTCTTCTTCCCTTCATCAAAAGCTTTGATGAAATTGTCAAGGCTGTGGGTGTTCACATTTTCCAGCTGGTATATATCTCCCACGTGAAACCCAGTACAATTCACAGGATTTGGAGATGCAAAAATTGTGGTGATATCTAATTTCTTAGTACATATAGACTGGTTGTACCTCTCATCGTAGTCTCTATATATCTTCATTAGCATGTCCTTGACACCCGGACTGTCAAAGGTCAGAGTGTGAACGTGGAGGCCTTCGCGGGGGCTGGCGACCCTGCAGAAGCCACTGCCTTCCCTCTTTAGATGTTTGACGGTCAGGGTGGTGACTCCAGCCAGCCAGGCTCCTAGGGAATGTCCTGTGAAGGACAGAACGAAGCGACTGCCGTATCGCTGGTTTGTTTCAAGAACTGCCTTCTTGACATCATCCGCAAAAGTTACACCTGAGCTCATGTGCTTTGTATAACTATTACAGTACACACCCTTCCCATCGACCCAGAGTGCCCCCAACTGCTTAGGGTCTGTCCCTCTATGGGCCACCACCACCTGCTGCTCAGAAGGGTTCCACAATGCACAGCCGAAGTATCCGTTAGTCCAGGAATTGCTCCGTGCCGTGGTAAGAAGTTGCCATCCTTTGGGCAGGTTGAGCTCTCCCGTACAAGGAGTGTATGACAGCTTTGCAAATGCTACCAACACTTTCTCGTCGGGATATGGTTCCAGGAGCATTTTTTTATTGTTATCTTCAACAGCTTTAAATGATTGGAGGGTTTTCTGCCAGTCGGATTTGCAATAAACCAAGCCCTTGTCTGCCTCCATGTTGAGAAGATGGAGAACAATGAATTGGAGACTGAATCTGTAAAATGACAACAACAGCCAGAGTTGGTATTGTATTCACACAAGTCATTAACAGACAGACAGAAAGCAAAATATGTAATACCTCGAACTAACAATTTATTCAAACAAGCCTTCCGAGAGAAACAGAAATGACAGAACAACAGAATGGTAAGTATGTAAATTGCTGAATCTGACTAACCCGGCATCACATATAGGTATATATAAGAAAAAGTTTCCAAATGATTCTCAGAAAGAAAAGGTATTATACAACGAGATCCAATTTCCCCAAAATTATTTATGTTAGTCGAAGATTTATTTAAGAATCTACAATGGCAAGATAAAGGGATTGAAGGAAATTGAAGAAAGTTGACCACCCTCCGATATGCCAATGATGTTGTTATCTTAAGCGACAACAACGAAGATCTGAAGTGAATGCTGATCCAACCTAGAGAATATTCTTAGTTTTATGAATGTTCATCTTAACTCATAAGTGTTCTACATTATCGTTAAGCTCTGAAACTAAAAAACCAGACCAGCGAAATTGAGAAAAGAAAAAAATTTCGTCGCCACCTTCAGCAAACATCGAACCAAACCAAATTTAAAAAAAAAAAGCAGGAAGATACCCCTACACCTCTAAACGCTTATATTCAACAAGTGAATACTTGTAATACATATGTATTGAATGTAAAATTAAATTAATCAATAAAATAAGTAAAAATGACAGTACCGTAGGACATGGGCTTAAGACTTTTCTAGAATAGAATTTTTTTTTCAAGAACAAAAAATTTTTTTAAAGGTACTTACAAACCTTGTCAATAAAAAAACTAAAAATAATAATAAAAAAACTGCTTTATAATTTTAGTTAAACATAAAAAAATTGATTGAACACTAAAAAGATTTAATTAAATTCAAAAAATTGAATACCTCAGGATTATAATTTCTAAACAAAAATATTTAAAATATGTTTTCTTAAATAATAAAATATTTAAGAGACAACAAAAGTAAAAAGATTTAGATCCTCTGAATTCCATACTTTTAAAACCTGTTCCCAATAAATTATTTTTGAAATATTTAGATTTTTTTTTTAAATTAAGAAGAATGAGCCCTTTTGCATTCTGTTTTTATCAAACTTATTTTATAACATTATTTTTAATAAATTGAGAAATTGTAACAACATTGTTGTAATTCTTTCAAATTTATGGTTAAGGCATTTTAAAAACTTAATTCATAAATTTTACTTTCCAAATTGGCTGAATATGAAGTCAACTTTTGCACACGAAGCCCAAAAACTGACTGTATATGCAGTTACGTCCACCATTGTGTTATTGGAGTTCCTTGCTTTCATCTTTCCATCAATTCACCATCCTTTCCATCTCTCGTTAATATTCTTCCCAAATAAACAAACTCATCCTCCTGCTCCAAGTATTCATCATTTACAACTATATTGCACACTGTTTTCATACTCTCTCTTTCAAACACCGGGACTTGAGACTAACTTACATGCATCATTAAATCATCTTGCAAGCGCAAGTACTTCGTTAGTCTTGTGAAAATTTTAGGAATAGAACAGAAAATAAAAAGATCAATTTGCGACTGAGACTCAAACTAGGGACGTTCCTCTCTCCGGGAGGACACATGCACCAGCTACGCTACCAAATCGGCTAAAGAAGGAGTCGGCGCCACACGGCATAACACCCTAAAAACAAATAACGAAAATACTTTTGGCTGTGAAAATCTAAAATCGTATCAGGTATATCTGAAATAATAAATCAACCTGTCCTCTCTCCCTTATCAGAGTATTAGATGTTTATCAACAAATAATACATGTAAGTTCTTACACGTAAAATGATTCACAGTTTTGAAGGTTATTTAAATATATCTACCAACAGTGCTATCTTTTATCTCGAAAAGATAAGCGGTTGTGACAATGACAATGAGCCACTTGTTTATTGATTTTAACAGTACAGAAAAGGAAATTGAACCTGTTGTGTTCAATCCAATATTGTGTTTGTTTATCACTCTTGAAAGTTATGGTACCCATTGTTACTGCTGATTTGTACGTTATTTTACCATAAGCATGTAAACAAACGCATAATGATTAGACTATTTAAACAGTAAAGTAGTTTACTTAGAGACAGCACTGACTTCGTAATTTGGCTGTTGCCACCCGGACCCTGTACTTTAGTAAGTCTTGTATTCTCGTATAATAAAATCTTTGGGCGAAAAACAATTGTATTATTTGTGATAATTGGTACTTTATAATGCAATTTACTTAGGGGTAGGACATGATTGAACGCGTTGCGTGTCAGTTCTACTAAATCACTAACTAAATCTTTGAAATCGAAGACAAAACAATTGCCTTGTTTTGCATGTCACTTTGAAATATCTACCACGCGTAACGTCATTGACTTATTCATAAAATGATTCACTATTTTGAAAGTTATTCAAATATATCTACCAACAGTGTTATCTTTTATCTTGAAAAGATAAGTGGTTGTAACAATGAGCCACTTGCAAGTTGATTTTTACGGTTTAGGAATGATATTTAATCTCTTGTGTTCCAGCCTTGCCAAACATACTTTCTTTTTTTTCTTTTGTAAGATTTTGTAGATTAAAAAATGCTCCAACCTCGCTAATAATATCATATTCAAATTCATTCATTTTGTCCGTACAAACTCAAGTCTTTCGAGAAAGACATACAAATACAATATTGCATTGGTGGCTCAATCCAATATTGTATTTGTTTGCCTCTCATTGAATTAAGTTTTTAAACTGACAAAACTATTTATTCATACTCATTTGGCGTTTTTACAGGCGCAAGGAAACAATTCATCTTTACATTTCAAAGCCATAACCTGCAAAAGTATTTTTTACTAAAATCATTTAATTGACGCCATCTATGAAAGAGCAGATTATCGTTCTGAGAAGGCACTAATTTAATTATTTTAGGAGGATCACTTTTTGCTAGTTACGCTTTAAACATCGACTAGCAGCTAAAAACCCGAACAGCAGGTTTTTTTTGCTAGGCCCTGTGGGCGGATTTTGGTTCGGTTTCTCCCGGTTTGAGTGTTGGTGACCATTTTATAATCTGATAGCTACAAAATAGCCAGTTCCTCTCGGATCCACTGTGATCCAGTGACATCTGGTCACTGGGACAAAGTAACTGCGACAGGCAATGACGTTATATGTAATATATAGCCTCATGGTTTTATTATCCAAAACTGCCAGTTACAATAATAATTACAAATCCATTTATAAATCCAACCATTTTATAAATCCCATAGGAACTAGTTCCAAAAATAGCCGGTTCCTCGGATCCACTGTGATCCAGTGACATCTGGTCACCGGGACAAAGTAACCGCGACAGGCAATGAAGTCATATGTTATATAGAGCCACGTGGTATTATTATTCACAACTGCCAGTTACAATAATAATTACAAATCCAAAGTATTTACGCCTGCCAGGGGATGCTAATCACGCGATCTGTTAACAGAAGTGGCACCATCTTTTGTCATTGCTTTAATTCGGTTCAATTACAAAAGTCGATTTGTTACAAAATTTTTGATTTGTAAAAAATGAAAACGATTTTGCATACGGTGCAGCATCAGAGTTGCCGTCTTAGCTGGATTCTTAAATTTCAACCGTAGAGTCTATGGCCTATTAAAACTGTTTGATATACAATACCATAGCTTTAAAATATGAGAATAAATTGTTTGTTTTCTATATACGCAAATTGAATGTGAATAAATGGTTTTTTTCTGTATAAAAATCAATCCTTTCAAGAAAGGCAAACAAATAATAACAATTGGATTGAATCACTGATATTGTATTTGAATGCCTGATGCCGTGTGGTAAAATTACTTGGCCTTTTTTGGTGAGATATGGTTTAAACCGAGCGCCTCGATCTCGTGGTTTAGTGGTATCTGGTTCAAGATGAGCAGCAAAGTCCCTGGACCTTTTTAGATTTTTGAGGCTTAAACTATGCATCTAAAGTTACCATGACCTGTGAATACAACTCAACACAGCAACCCCGATGAGAAAATGGAAAGTTGATAAATCTTGGCATCTCAGTTTCAAATTTTTATATTATTTTTAAATGTTTCCAATTTCACAAAAAAAAATTTTTTTTTTTAATTTTCAAACATCAAGTAACGCAACCAAAATGATAAAAGTCTAAACAAACGTAACATTCTCCAAAGTCAAATATCAAAAGTTTAAAAAAAAATGATTTTTTATATGGACCACACTATTTATTCATATTCCTTATGTACACGCGGAAACAAAATCATTTTAATATTTTAGGAAAAAGTTTTTTTCCAAAAAATTTAATCAGCGCCATCTGTGAACGAGTAGTTTATAAATAATTATTTTTAGTTTATTATTTACGTTGACAGATAATTTTGAAATGTGATTTGATCATTAGTGTCACAGAGTTTAAAATCGTCGACAAAAATTAAATAATGGTTTATTACTTTACAATTTCCAACAACATGCAGAAGCCAAAATTCTCAATTCTCATCCTAAGATTTTTAGAACGTCAAATTTCTAAACCCACCGTAGCTGTGTTTTAAAAAGAGTATCAAGTATGGATTAGTGTTGCTAAGAAAAAAGATAAGGAAGAAGATCGGATCATTTTCATTCAATAACATCGTAATTATTTTTAAAAAATCCCACGATTTTGTATTAATTATCTTAGCCAATAAAAATGCATGCAAGTGGCTTGTGCGTCTTTCCACTTTTTATTGTATCGTTGAATGTTTTTTCTCAAATCTCAACTTAGGAAGTTGAATTGACGACAAATGGGATTCACGTCAAGAAGTGCTTGTTCACATTTGTGTAATGCCTTCAACCTTGAACATAATATTAAACTTCCACATCATCATCTTATTCCACGACACACTGACCATTTCCTGTCCACTACACCGCCAAGTCTGTTATAAGCAGTTTGATAGCAAAAATAAAGACTTACCGAAGTAGCTTTTCTTCTCGGGAGGATTGGCACAATCACTGACTAGCCAAGTATTATAATATAAGTGACTTGTGAAGCACTAAACAATAAAGTGACTATAAAAACAATGGATTTGACTAAATATTCAAAGGTTTGATAAAATATGCACTTCCATGAGACTATAATGATTGATGTCACGATATGGAATGTCTTATCTACTTTTCTTCAGTTCCGATAAGCTCACACGCCTAGTTATTGTAGCAGAGGGAGCGAATTTCAATATGAGAAATCAAATGATAAGTGTAAGATAAGAAATTATTTATCAATTAAAATACAATATACTAGGGGCAGTCAAAAAGTAATACCTCCTATTTTTTGTACTTAAATAAAGTTAATTAAGTGAAAATTTTGAATTTGGTACAATTGCTCAAACCTTCTTCTAAAATCTGCTGCAGCAGTAACTTTTTTGCGTCAAGAGAGGGGAGCACTGCAGTCGTTTGCAAAATGGCCGACATTGATGTTCTGTGATTGATTCTTCACTGCAGAAGGTAAAACGCCCATTCGCATTCATGAAAGACTGAAAATTGTGTACCACGATGCAACAGTGGTCGTCAGCGCTGCTAGACGATGGGTTCGTCACTATAACAAAGCTGAAGGACAAACACCGCTGGTTGACGAACAGCTGGTTGATGAAAAAGTGACTGCACGCAACATTGACCGAGTTTATGACATCACTCCAGATAACTACAGATTTCACATTCTTTCTCTCGGTAAAGCAGTGTGATGACGATTATTCGACAACTGATTATTCAACAAAAGTTTGTGCAAGATGGGTACCAAGAAAGTTAACGCGCCGGAGTAAAGAAACAAGAAAAACAATAGCCTCACAACACTTGCAGCGCTTAGTTTCTGGAAAAATTTTGACCGGAGACAAAACACGGATTCATTTTTTTGATTCTGAATCAAAGAGGCAGTCAATGGAATTGCATCACACAAACTCACCAAGAGCAAAAAAAAATCAAAACTGCGTGATCGGCGGGGAAAGTTATTGCGATGGTGTTCTGAATGTGACCTTGCTTTTTACAATACTGTGATACATGCCCTTGTTAAAAGAAGAGCCAAAGCTGTGGAATGGACGGAGATTATATTGAAAAGTAACAAATTAATCGTCAGTAGGTTTTCAACCCGTTCAATTCAATTTATATCTCGACAATTAAAGGAGAATAAAAATAGGAGGCATTACTTTTTGACTGCCCCCAGTAGCTTCATATTGATTGTTCCCAAAGCTAAGAGCCTCAGGAATTTAGGTATATTATCATCAACGATGTGTAGTTAGTAGTTATGTAGGGGGAAGCCGTATTGTGCCGATCCCGAATAAGATATATTTTAACTTAAAGGGCCTTACTAATAACTGTGTTTTATTTTGCACAACTAATAAACAACCATCAATGTATGGCAAATGATTGTTTATCAGTTGTGCAAAATTTTAATAACATTTATTTGTAAGGAGGAAAGTATACAAAAGAACTAAAAAATTAATACCTAACTAACTAACCATCACGCTGTTTCTCCGCAGGGGTAGGCAGAGAGGATGGACCGCCAAACAACTCGGTCTTGGCACACACTCTTTGCCTCATTCACATTCATACATCGACTCACACATACTCTACTATTATTCTGACTTATGCTTGTGACCCGTCACAAGAATCTGATTCTCTTGATCGTGCCATAAACGAAAATATATTTATCACCAGAAGTTTATGAAATTCATATTGATCTCTGATTGAAGATAACATCTAAAATGAAAATTTGAAATAGAAAATAAGAAAAAGATTCGGTCGCATCTGTTAACTGAACCCACGCCTGAACAGATGCGTCCGTTCAATTAACAGATGATGCGACCAAATCTTTTTCTTATTTTGGACATGAAAACTCTTTTTTTTTTTTTTTTTTTTTTTTAATAATTTATTTATTTTATTTTAAATATCAACAAACAAGTCCTGCTAAGCCAATAGCATTGGCTTGTCAGCAGGTGCTTATGGTTCCATTACAAATATATTTTAAAAGTTATAATTAACATCTTATTTCTACAGATTCAACATTTTTTCATAAAAATAAATATTCTTTTTCCGATAACCAATTTTTCAGCATATATTTAACCTTATTCATAGAATTAAGTTGCTTTATAGTTTCAGGTAATAAATTAATATCTTCGGTATGTTGTATTCAAACGTTCTCTGTCCGTACTTATTATTAAATTTTGGAACTATTAACCCGTCGTTGCGCGTGAATCTAGTGATATATTTATGTTCTATTTTGTCTTTATGCTGCGGGGTAAATATATGCTGAATTATAATTTTATACCATAGTATTGCCTTAACAGGTAAAATTTTTGCACTCTGAAACAGCAACGGAGTATTGTGTCTCTCTCTGAAAATATTAGGGACTACTAATAGTTTAACAATTGCGTTTTGTGCAACTTGAACTTGTTTCAGATTGGTTACAGAGTAGTATTTCCCCATATTGTTAATCCATATCTTATAATAGATTCTGCCAGTGACATAAAAATTATTTTTAGTGTTTCGATTGGTAGGAAAAAATTTAATGTGTACATTCTGCTAGCAATTGATCTGAGTCTTTTACAGGTTTTTTAATGTGTTTGTCCCAGACAAACTCTTTAAGTTTGTCTGAAGACAGCTTAAAGAGTTTCTACGTTGTTTTGGCGAAAAAAATGAAAAAGTGGATGCTGGTGGTCAATAAACAACAACGAAATGGAGTACCTGAAAAATTGATGCAATTTTTATTTATTTAGTGACATCTTTTATTCTAACTTTTAACATAAATTCCTTTAATATCATTTAGAGACATCTTCTAAATCATTCTTCAAGCTTTTATTTGATTTTAAACTGATTATTTAAATGTAAAATTAGAGACATCTATGCAATCATTCTTCAAGCTTTTACTAGTTTTTAAACTGATCCTTTAAATATATGTAAAGAAAAAGTATTGTTGTGGTGTCGGTTAGATTGCGTCACTTCATTTGGATAGGGTTCTAACTGACATTTTTTTCAAAAATGACCTTTGAATGCCAAAGCATTTCTTTTGCTTATTTCTATAATCAAAATAATTTTCAGAACCATCCGTGTTGTATTTTCGTAGATATAAGTATGACAAAGTTCTAACTTCAAGCGTTTTAAATAATAATTCATTTTACAAGGTTCAATAGTAAGTTAGAACCAAAGAAATTTTAATCCCGAGAAAAAAATGTAAAGTTTTCACTTTGACAAGGTTCTATCGTCAATATGGACCTTGTGTAACCGACGTTTTGTTCGCATCTGACATTTGTTGATTGCGTGATTGTTAGGAAAACGCGGTGCAGTTGAATGTTGTTGGTTTTCGAAGTTTTGTGTATGTTATTTTCGGTATAAAACAGTCTATTTGACATCATTATAATAACTATAAAGTGCGAGTGAGTTATTATAATCAGACATCATAATACAAAAAGAAATCGGAAATATGATTGCTGAAGAAACATACAATTTATGAAGTTTGCAATCCACCTTTTTCTGAAAAAACTGGTCATAATAATGAAGAAACAGCCAAAAATACTTATTTAGTATTTTTATATTTAGTATTTTTATTTCCGGGACTCGTCAAAATAGGAGTGAAAAACAATCATATTCTCGCAAAGATGTGACATTCATGTGAATGTGGACGGCCCTCATTAAAAAGTATGTTTTTTAATTCTTACAAACAATACTGAATATTTGCATTATTTACTTATCATTAAACACCAAACATGTTCTTAATCTCATATTATTATTTATCAACAGGTCAACGTATGAAGTTCACAATGTATCAAAAATTAAGAAACAAACTCATGCTATTCATTTTGAAGAACAAATTCATGACGAGAATGTAGTATTCATTATTTACTTCCACAGTAAACATGATCCAGTATAGATAGTTCATTTTACTGCTTGAAATTTCTAAATATTCTTTTAAAATGGGTTGGTACTAAATATAATAGATTAATAGGAAAATTATATAATGTTTCCAGGAGCTCTGATCTTCAAAATGATATTGTTATTAAAGAATAAGCTAATAAGTCTAACAATTAAACTGCACAACGAACTCAATTTATATCTATCAACAATGCTAATGAACCTAACTCAAACAAAAAGAAAGAGATGTCCTAGGAACCCTAAACAATGGGCTTTTGCTATCAGCAAATTGAATCACCAGTCTGCATTGTTAAAAATTTAAAGACTTTCTAGGTTTATGTCATCTCATATGTAGTCAAAACATATCAGAATCTGAGCGAAGAGATTTGTTCTAAGCTTATTTATTGGTCCTTAGATATGAATGGCAAAAAACTTGTACAATAACCTCGACCGAAAGGAATCTAAATAATCGCATTTTTAGAAGGACGGATGGTGAGGAGTCAAGTCGTTCAAAGCAGACATAAAAGCTATGTTTTCATTAATGCCACTACCAGATAGGGAATATTACTCTGCCCTTTTTAAAAAATGAAGAAAAAACTGCTGTATTAGGAAATATATATTTTTTTTCATTCTTATCAATAATGCTTGTTCCAAAAATAAAAATAACATGTTTTAAATAAATATTTTTAAATCACTATGTGAAATTTTATTCCAATTTACCTGATTCCAACTACAAAAATACACCAAACTTGTTGAACAAGGTTCCAAAGATAATTAGAACCTTGTGCAATGAATTATTATGCCCAAACTGGTTGCACACAGTTCTAACTTCAAGTTTAGGTATGTTCTAAACCACTAATTACACATCATATTTGAATATTTTCCTTTAAAATATTTTAAACTAATATACTTTACGAAAGATTGAAACTCAAAATAAGAAATTGTTAAATAGATTATGAGAAATCGCATTTGCAAACTTTGACACCCAATATCTCAGAACAAGGTTGAGTGCAGTTAGAACCCTATCCAAATGAAGTGACGATTGAGAATTGTCACTTGTTTTGTTATTATATGATTTTATTGTAAAGTGTCAGTTTGTTAGAAGAAACCATAAAAAGAAAGTGATATAATAAACATAAATGTCGTTTTATAATGTAGATGTTTGATTCCTTAATTTAATTGATAAATAAAACACATGTGTTGCTAAGTTGTGTAACGAAGCAACACAAGTGTTTTATTTATCAATTAAATTAAGGAATCAAACATCTACATTATAAAACGACATTTATGTTTATTATATCACTTTCTTTTTATGGTTTCTTCTAACAAACTGACACTTTACAATAAAATCATATAATAACAAAACAAGTGACAATTCTCAATCTTTCAATCTTCTACATTATATATATTATTTAGAGACATCTTTGAAATCATTCTTCAATGTTTTATTTATTTTTATATTGTTCTTTTAAATATATTATTTAGCGACATCTTTGAAATTATTATTCAAACTTTTATATTTTTTTAAACTGATATTTATTATATTGAATGTTTTTCTGTCAGTCGTCACTTCATTTGGATTTGGATAGGGTTCCAACTTCACTTCACCTTGTTCTGAGATTTGAGGTGTCAAAGTTTGCAAAGATGATTTCTCATAATCTATTTACCAATTTCCGATTTTGAAGTTGAAAATTGTTTAACGTATTTTAATTGGACATATTTTAAAGGAAAGTATTTAAATAGGACGTATATTTATCCTTTTAGAACATACCTAAACTTGCAAATAGAACCCTGTGCAACCAACTAAGGCGTAATAATTCATTGCGTAAGGTTCTAATTACAAATCTGTAATGCAATTCCAAGCTAGGCCCACGTCCTATTTAAACATTTTCCATTAAAATATGATAAACTAAAACACTTTAACTAAAATTATTAAATTGGGAATTTAAAAACCTTAGAAAATGATAAAGCGTAGTTAGAACCCTATCCGAATGAAGTAACGAACCATAATGCGCCTCTTATTTAAGACCAATAATTGTCAGATACAAGAAAAATAGAAAGTATAAGTGTAGTTAGAACCTTGTCAAATGAATTATTATTGAAAATGCTTGATGTTAGAACTCTGTCATACATATATCTATGAAAATACAACACGGATGGTTCTGAAAATTATTTTGGGTACCTATAGAAATGAGCAAAAGAAATGCTTTGGCATTCAAAGGTCATTTTTGAAAAAAATGCCAGTTAGAACCTTATCCAAATGAGGTTAATTAACTGATTTACTGATAACTGTTATTAATAAATTGAATTATGTCAATTTAATGTAAAATTGTCATCAAACAGGGCGAATCAGTGCCATTTTGAATGTTTCGCATTGAAAAGATCACCGTTAAACGCCGATTCTAGGCCTGTTTCAGCTTTTGGACAATTTTAGATCAACAGAAGAGCTTAACTGCAATGTTGCAATTTTTCTCAGTTGATCTAATTTTTTTAGAATGGAATGTTTTTCTTTCTTTTTTAAATTACTGAAAAAATTGTTGCGGGTTCAATCATCTGCTATCTTAGTCCTCCATCACTGCACAAGCAACATTTTTCAGCTGTAATGATGGAAGAGGGAGGAATTATAATATTGTCAGTTTATTAATAACTTGGGAAGGAAACACAAACAAAAATGACCTTAAAGTAAATACTTACCTAAAACTATAACTAAATTAAGAGTTTTTAGTGTATTTGTTTTTAAGTATTACTAATTTTGCAATGTCTTTTCTCGGAAGTCAATGTGTCTACGGGTAACGAATGTGTGAATCGACTCCTCCCACTGCGGTGCAAGGCAAAGGTTGAGGGAATCCGGCCAGCGGTCAAAGGGTCTCACACAACCGGCCTCTCCCGATCAGACCCGCTGCCAAGATCTGGAAAAACCTCATCCCCCCAGATATTCTGCTAAGTCACCAAATGTAGCCTGCCACTTGAAGTGACCATAGCAGAGGCGTTGAATAGTTCCATAGATGATTGCACTCAACTGTTATGCACAGTGTCCGGAAACTCATAGTCAAAGTGGGAAATTGGTTAATCTACATCACACAGAGAACTTTTTTTTTCTCAAAAACTTTTTTTTTATTTCGATCTGAGCATTTCGCTATTTATTTTATTTTTACATTTTTTCCGCAACTAAAGGTTTAAAAAAATTTCAAAGCTGATCTACGTTTGACACATTTTAAAAGACAAAAATACTATCTTCAGATCCGATTTACTCGAAAATGTAAGTTCCAATGAAAAAGTGATACCAAAAAATTGACACAAAATGTGACGTACATTCACCAGTTTTCAGCTTGTTCTACGAGTTTCCGAACACCATGTATAGATAGGTACCTACCCTCATACACAACTTACCGTCTTCGAAATCAATCATAGTAGAATGAATTTAGTATATTTCTTAGGAATAGAGGCTAGATCTGAAAAGCCAGGTATTTTTAAACCATTCATTCTGTATCATTCTTCATATTAAGCTGCCACTATCCAAATTTCTACCGATTTCTTGCATATCTCTTGAACATTTGAAATTTTTATGCTCTTAAAAAAATATATGTTATTTTTGAAGATAATATCTATACAACCCTCACGTCGAAACGCAAATTATATGAAATTCCTTCGATAGAAAAAAATCGCAAAGTATGCTCCGAAAATTTTTATTTTCAAGCCCGTCTCTATTATTTAACAAGTTATATGTATGAAAAAATTCACAGTGTTTCTTGGAATGTTGTTTTAGACAACCTCCACAAGATTTTTGCTCTATTCTAAACGAGTCATATTTTATTAAACATTTTCACAATTTTCGCTTCAATTTTATCGCATGAAATATTAGCGCGCTCTCTCCAACATTCGTAATTACATATCTCTCCATCTTCTTCTTTTCGAGCTCGGGTACGGCGCTTGGTTCCAGTCAGTCGGGACACTTGTGCGGTATAGCCTCAATGATGATGAGTAGGAGGCGGCTATTACAGTGCCGTACTCTAGAGAAAACACAACTTAATTTTAAACACGCAAAAAAGCGTAGGTACCTAATATATTGGTATTTTTTTTTTTTTTGGTTTTAGGCAATTCACCCTGGAGAGAGTGCTTTGTGCCGGTAATATTTAAAATGGATAAGAAATTTCGGTTAATCTAATGGGAAAATAATAAAACAAATTAAATATTGGACTCATTTAGATCACTAAAACAAATTAAATATTGAATTCATTCAGGTTAATAAACTTACATAAAGCTGTATGAACACGAAAATTGTTAAGAGATAAAAGGTATGAAATGTTAAGGGGGGACTGGTGTGTGATTTTAATAAGCCGGCGGTATATGTTCTTGAAAGATGAATGGTTTTTACAGTTAAAGAAAACGTGGTCGAGGGTTTCCTCTTCCACACCGCACTGGCAAAACGGATCATCTAAAACTCTAATTCTAGACAAGTGAGATGCAATTGAACAGTGGCCAATTCTCATTCTCGAGATACATGAAATGAATCGTTTTGAAAGTTTTTTACCGTGAAACCATGGCTTAGCAGGGATATGGTTTTGAATTCCCGCATAGAAAGATCCAGTTCTTATTTTGGAGACTGCCCAATTTTCTTCCCAGGCACGAGTCATATTAGATTTAAGAATCGGAAAGACATCGGATATAGGAATTCTAAAATTTAGTGGGATAGTTCCGGAATCTGAACCAGATTTGGCGAGAAAATCGGCCATCTCATTACCCTCGATACCCAAATGGGCAGGGACCCAGGCCAATATCGTCTCAAACCCAGATTCACTAAGAGAATTGAGAAGATTTTTTATTTTACATATAATATTGTCTTCCGGATAACGTAAAATATTTGACCTAATTTTAGTTAGAGCACTTCAGCGAATCAGTACATAATAAGGCTCGATGAATGTTGAGAACCTGGATTTGATTTAGCGCTTGTTCAATTGCAAAGCATTCGGCTGTAAATATGGAAGCTTCTTTCGGTAATTTATAAGTGAGATTGATGTTTAATTCTGGACTATATATAGATGCTCCACATCTTTTATTTTCAAATTTGGAACCATCCGTGAAAAGGATGGAAAATCCAGGGAATTTCGAAGCCACTATGCTTTTAAAACAATCATCCACATTTTGAAATTTATTTGGGGAAGATAAAATATTCTTCCGAAAGACTGATGTTATTGTGTTCGGCATAAAAGTGATTGCCTTAAATGGAATATTGTATATAGGAAGATTGGGAACTTCTTGAAGATATTGGAGGGAAGATGATAGAGAATTATAGAGATGAAAACTTTTAATTAAGAGAGGAAAACATTGTTTTTCTCTCAATCTTTTGTTAGAATTCAAATTAACACTTAACCTATTAAGACTTTGTTTAATAGGATGATGTGATAACGATAAAGCCTTGAAAATATATTTATTGGCAAGGAATTGCCTTCTGAAATATAATGGAGGCTCCACACATTCCACCTGAAGAGCATTAATTGGAGAAGACTTCATAGCTCCAATAATCATTCTGAGGGCTTTTGATTGAATTCTTTCCATTTTCTTATCTAGATATTTAGGGAGTGGGTCAAAAAGGAATGAGCCATAATCCAAGTGGCTCCGAACTAGGGAATTATACATTAATTTAAGAGTGGTAGGGTGAGATCCCCACCATACTCTGGAAACTGCTCGCATCATATTAAGTCCCTTTTCACACTTTGTAGAAATTATCTGAATGTGTGGAAGCCAGGAAAGTTTATGGTTCAAAAGAAGACCAAGGAATTTGATTTGAGTAGCGGTTTGTAGAGGCACATTATCAAAAGAAATTGAGAATTGGGGAATTTTTCTTTTGCGCGTGAAAGCCACGACCCTTGTTTTAGATGCCGCCAGATTCATCCCATTTATTGACAACCAGCTTTTAATATATTGTAAAGCCAAATTCATTTCCTTAGCTGCAAGAATAATATTTTTATGTAACAAATATATAAGGATATCATCCGCAAAGTAAAAACGCTTGATAGAAAAAGGAATTACTGAGTCTAGGTCGCTTATATAAATATTAAACAACAGAGGACTAATAACAGAACCCTGGGGCAAACCTCTCCATAGTTTGCGCCTTAAGCATTTAGAGGAAGACTCAATAATAATGGACCTATCTGAGAGCAAATTAATAATAAATTGGACTAATTTCGGGGGGATTTGTTTTTTAATTAGCTTTTCTTTCAAAACATTCAGTAAAACATCATCGTAAGCTGATGAAAGGTCAAGGAATGTGGCCAATGTATAAGAATTTAGGGATTGGGAAACTCGGATATCAGTTGTGAACAAACTTAAATTATCCATTGTAGATTTCTTTTTCCGAAAACCATACTGATTTGGTGAGATAATATCTTGACTTTCAACAAACCACTCTAATCTGTTCTTCATCAAACGCTCCGCTACTTTCATCAAACATGATGAAAGAGCAATAGGCCGATAAGACGAAATTTCAGATGGATTTTTTCCAGGTTTTAAAATGGGAATGATTTTTTGAGTTTTCCAATCATCCGGAATTAGTCCTGTTTCAAACATATTATTAATAAGAGATAAGAAATATTCAACCGCCATATCAGAAAATGATTTAATGAAACTATTAAGTATTCCATCGGGACCCGGAGCAGAGTCAGAAAGGGTTCTTATTACTAGTTTCATCTCATCAATGGAGAAAGGAGCATCTAGCCAGTTAGAGTGAGATGGATATGGCTTAATAGAAGGCATTTCTTCACATCCGGCCACTGATGGGGGGGCTATTTTATCCGCAAATCCTATAAGAATTTCTTCTGATATATGCTTGGTTCTCGGCGGAGAATACGATGATCCGAATTTTTTTAAGCTAGACCAAACTGAAGATTAGGGAGTTTCCGGAGACAGGTTCTCACAGAACTTCCGCCATCCAGCGCGTTTTTTATTTTTCAAAATTCGTTTGGTTTCTGCCTGGGCTTTTTTAACTGATAAAAAATTTTCTAGTGTCATACACTTACGAAAAGAGGAAATTGCTTTTTTACGAGAGTTGACAGAGCGAGTGCATTCCTCGTCCCACCACGGATTAGAGGGTTTTATTTTAATGTTCGCATTGCGTTTCGGGATGGATTTTTCTGCTGCATTTATAACCATAGAGGGAAACGTCTCACATTGCAATCTGATGTCTCCCGGGGACGATTTTTTTTTTAAATTAATAAGGTTATCTAGTTCAGAAGAGAAAGTGCTCCAATTCGCAGCATTTATTCTAAATTTGAGATTATTTTTAACTGGTGGAGGATAAGTGTTAGATTGATGTTGGAATCGAATTATAATTGGAAAATGATCACTAGAGAGGGGATCGTTTAGGATGTCCCAAGAGCATTTAGATGCTAACGAATATGAACAAAGAGATAAATTAACAGCACTTTTCCGTTGATGAGGGGGGGTGAATCTGGTTGGAGATCCGTCATTTAAAAAACATAGGTTATGGGTATCAATAAAATCTAAAAGATTGCGGCCAGAACGATTTGTTATTTTGCTACCCCAAGAAGGGGAATGTGCATTAAAATCTCCAAGGATCATAAAAGGGGAACAAATCTGGGTTAAGATTGGTGCCCATTCATTTTCAATAAAAGTGGTAGAGGGAGGAATATATATTGATAATATTGTGATATCAGATAAGACAGCTGCTATTATCTGGATATCGTCGGAGGGAGTATGTATATTAATTTGTTTAAACGGGATAGAATTATGGATTATCAGAGCCGTGCCGCCTTTACCATCCGGTCTGTCGTGTCTGAGACAATAATAACCCGGAATTCTTAAGTGAAAGGAGGGTTTTAACCACGTTTCAGAAATGGCGGCCACTGAAACGTCGTGTTCGTCGAGTAATTGAATTAGGTCAGATTTGTAAGCGAAGAGGCTTCTACTGTTCCACTGAAGAATTTTGTTCAGTTTCGAAGTCATTGGGGAGGCAAGATAATAAAGATTTAATGTAATCGGCAGCGTTGGACGGTACAGTATTGTTGTTTGTAAGGATAGAAATTAAAAGGGTAATTAAAGTTTGTATAAAAGAATTATTATTCAATATTTCGGGGAGAGCAGGAGGGGATGTATTACTATTAATGGCACACCCATTGGGGGTCCGAGATTTGGCATTCCCATTCGGGCTGGTCAAAATATTATTCAATTGTTTTTTATCAAGGTAAGGAGTATATTTTGGGTTGGGTTTGACTGGCTTGAGAATGGTTTCTCTGTGAGAAGATGACGTTGAATTTAAAAAGGTGGTTGATTGGAAAGGAGCTGAGGACGATGTCATCTCTGCGAAAGATTTTTTCGCAGGAGAGAATAACTTTGAGGCCTGGAAGTACGAAATGTTGTCGGTAGCCATTTTATGTTTTATGTTCCTCTGTCTTGTCAATTCCGGACAGGCTAGACTGACCGCGGTATGTGCACCCGAACAGTTAATGCAAATGGGATTATTGGAAGATTTTGGACATTGATCAAATGGGTGACCTTCTCCGCAAAAGTAACAACGTGGAGGGGAGCGGCATACGGATTTTGTATGTCCAAACCGGCAGCAATTGAAGCATTGAACAGTTGGAAATTTATAAACTTCGACGGGAAGCGAGGTATAATAAATAAACACACGAGACGGAAGGGATTGTCCCTCAAATGTAACAACAACAGATTGGGAAGGTTTCCAGATCTTGTTTCCATCAGTAGAATCCTTGTAGTTCAGTCGACGTGCTTTTATTACTTTCGGGGTTCCTTGGGAATTATTCAAAGCATCAACAATTTCAGCCTCTGAGATATCCGTGGGAATTCCTCGAACAAGACCCATTCTCGTAAGGTTAAATGACGGGATGAACGATTTATATTTATGTTTTGAGAGCGAGTCAATTTTTTTTACAAATCCATTTGCGGAAGCGGCAGTATTAAACTCGATAGATAATTTATATCGCCCTTCCGGTTTAATTGAACCATTAACAATACCAACGTTATTATTTTTTGAGTCAAATAAGAATTTTCCAAAATCTAAAGGATGAATAAGTTTTCCTTGTTCAGTTCTCTGAACAATTACGATAAAAGGACCGGAAGCGGAAGCAGGATAAAGTAAGTCAGTACTTTTTGTATTATCGCTAGCTAAAGTACTTGTCTGGGTGTTACTATTGGGGTTAAGGTCGTTAGAGGTCGAGGTTTGTTGAATCGGCGGTATAGATTTAACTTTCGATGGGATGTAAAGGCTATGCGATGGTCGTCGGTTTACGAGATGGAAGCGTAATAGAAGCCTGGCTAGTGTTAGATTCCGAATCAGAAAAATCTAATATCGATCCTGGGTCGGGAGGTCTATCTTCGTCTTCCTCCATTATATAAAAAAAAACTTAACTTTTAAAAATTAAACTGAAAAAATAATACGCAGTCTATTTCATTGACTGTACAAACAAAAACGGATTAGCCGTAAGTAGGAATGCAAACAAATAAGTATACGATAAACAGAATTAAATAAAATGTAACAATAATCTCTTATCTGTATGAGGCACGGGAACGGGCGAACGGCACTAAGCAATAGGTAAGGTACACACAACCACTGTTGACCGCGGCTCGAATCGGACTGGTATATTAGTATTAATACTTATTTTTAAATAGGCAGCCAGAGGTGCCTTTATCCAGTATGTGCCAATATCTTTTTCTGATTTTTCTGTCTCCAGTTTTTCGATTGAGTTTCGCTAATATTGTCTTCATTTTATTAAATACTAGCTTTTCCCCGCGGCTTCGCTCGCATGGTATTACGGGAAATTACTGTAGCGCTTGCACTTATCAATTATCCCCCCTCCTTCCCACCCCCACCCCCTCCCGCATTCCATACATTCATTACCTTATATTCAGTTTTCAAACATCTCGCCTGCCACCTAAATTTCAAAAAGCTATAGCTCAAATAAAAAAAGAATTATCCAATTTTGTTCATTCGTTCGGAATTTATGCGCTTACAAACATTTTGGATGTTTTTTTTTTTAATGAAATATTTGGAAGTTTGTTAATATAATAAAAAATTACACTATTTATTATTCAGTCTTTATAATCGTTATATTTTTAATGTAGGAACTCTTATCTGACATTTATTCCAGAACAGAAGCTTGTCCAAAAAAAAACAAAACATGTTCTAATATTTGAATTTTCTGGAGCAGTAGCTGACCAGGGGGCTTAGTATCTACCAGCTTAGAGCCCACAAATATATCAACATCGTTTCCATGGAAACGATTTTTTTCTGACGTTAGCAGAAACTCGCTTTTGTTAGCGACAGAAAACGTATAACAAATATAATATATTAATATTTTTAATTTCATAACGCCAGAGCTTCATGGCGCATGGTTTTAACTTTACCAGTGAGGTAGGTACCTACATGCATTTAACAATATATATTTGGGTGAATCTTATTCCAGGTGACCGGATCGGATATATGAAAGCGCAATAATAATATATATTTTTTTATTGTTAAAGTCCCAACTGCTCCCGTCTGAAGCTAATGAGACTATGGCATCCCCAATTGGGACATTTTGTGAGGCTGAAGGTAGTGGGGAGGGGAAGAAGATGTGGAAGAGGAAGGCGGGGAAGTACCTGGATATTCAGATCTGGTCACGAAACACGACTAAGGCCATTTCAAGAACGTTTCCATTCTGAATGGTGGTCTTACACCAGGGTGATACTGAGAGAATTTTCCACTCTGGAACGTGCCGCAAATATACTATATATTATTTTAAATTAATGGTTGTGAAATAACACAAGTTAATCAAATTAAGTTTACTTGCCATGCCGGGATTCGATCCCGCGACCTACGGATGTTATTTCACAATTAATTCATTGAAAATAATACGTACTTAGTATATTTGCGGCACGTTCCAGCGTGGAAGATACTCTCAGTATCGCCCTGGTGTAAGACCACCATACAGAATTGAAACTTAGCTTGAAATGGCTTTAGTCGTGTTTGGTGACCAGATCTGAATATCCAGGTATCCTTTTTAATTTCACCATTTATGTTTCAAAAGTTATCAGTAATAATACTTATGAAGATGTGGGCAAATTAGGTCTATTTTCTCTCTTTCTTTCTTGTTATATGTATAATTTTCATGTAAAAGCAATTGGAGTGTGCATTTTTTATAATTTTTAATTTTAATCTATTTTTGAGTACTCTTTATTCTTTATCTAAGTGAAAAAAAAATTATCTTGTACAAGTGGTGACATGCGTTATTTTTTTATCTTTCTCCTGTGGGAGCAAGATTTTAATCATCCGATGGCCGGTTTTGTAATGGCTTCGTCATTAGTCATTAGCTTGTATTTACTGATTTTGGGGTTTATGTAATATGGTAAAGTATTGAAGCTTGTCTTTCTGGCTTAATTTTTTTTTGTTTTAAAGTGTTGTGTTTAAAATGATGGTGTTTTTTTATGGAACACGTTTATTTTTGGTGGTATTTTTTACTAAAGTTACTCAAAATTTCTCGCTTTGAAAATTCTGTGCTATAAAGCTTAAAACAGAAAGATTCTTGTTTGATTTTTTTTTTTTTTTTTCTTTTTTTTTTTTTGAATTCATTGAATTAAACGAATGAATCAAAGGAATCAATTCAAAAGGCCGGGAGAATCAGACTGAATCGATTCAGTCCTGGGAATGAATCTGCCCATGTCTATTATGTTCCGTTTTTATGTGCATTAACTGCGCCATGTGATCTGATACAGCTAATTCAGTGACTTCCCATGTGTAAGAGTTTTTTGATATATTTGTACCTATACGATCATTCAAAAATCCCCAATCCATTATAACCTTATACAACTCGTTGGTCAGAAGCAAATTGGAATATGGGAGTTGTTTGGTTCTGAAACAGTTTTTAAGAAAAACTTGATCCATATTCCCCTAGTCCTTCCATTGTGTAATCCATTCTCTTCTTCCTTTCCTCAAAGTCTCCACTAGGAAAGGAAGAGGATGTGCTTACCTACACGTTGAACAATATTGCCACCCAAGTGTACATTACCCACTTGGTAATAGTTGCATTTCGAAAGTGATATGGGTCACAAGTAGCTCTCGGCAAAATATCGCAAATAATCGCAAAGTTTTCGTTTTTTTATAAAATAATAGTGTCGTGCATAAAACCTGTGTTGTGCAGTATAGTGTGATACCAGAAACGACCCTGAGCAGCCTTCAGAAGCCGTCAAAGGTAGGGGACTTCCTATCAAACCGATTCTCCTTTGATCTGCCTTCAAAACACGATATATGGTCTATTACGTCTACAAAAAGGATTTAAAGTCCACACTCTCGTGTCGTGGCATTCGGCTGCGACAGGATTGTTATTTGGAATCCACATTATTTAAAATATTCAAAGGCCATTGAATCAATACAAAAAAAATCCTAAGACTTTTATCATTTAAACTTGGATTAAATGCCTTACTCATATCTTATGAGGAACGACTCCAACAATTTCATTTTACAACCCTGGTAAAAAGAAGACAATTTACTGACTTAATATGTTTATATAAAATTATTCATGATAAGCTTCGAACAACTCATTGTCTGAGCAATATTAATATAAAAGTTCCTAATAGACGCAATTTAAGGAGTCATAATACATACCAACTTGAATTATTTAATAACAATATTGCATACTTCAATCCACTGTCTCGAATGTGTCGTCTATATAATACCATCGAAAGTGACCATGTAGATATTTATGCAAACAGTCTTACATATTTCAAAAGGCAAATTAACAATCTTCTACCATGATATATCATGGAGAACAATTATGTGACTGCTCTATTATCATTTTATTTTTATTATCTTTGTTTTCTTTCTCTGCATTTCTGTTTTATATTTTAAATTACTATGTTTTATATTTTCTTTTGTACCTAGTAACAAGTAAACACTGATTACGCAAGCTGTGAACATTTATAATTGGAGTGTTAATACCTATGTACTTCTCAATGGCAATTTTATAACTTAATAATTCTTAACACTTTGTTAATGTTTCCAACAATAAATAAATCAATTATGCTTTTTTATTTCCCTGTATACGAGTAGGTTTGTCAATAATCAAACGTATGTTGTGAGATTTTAGTGTGCTTTTGAGTGAATCGGCGTTTTTGTTCTTGTAGCTTGTATCAATATTTAAGTCTCCGCACAGTATTATTTGTTTTTTGCTGTTTTTGCAAATTTTGTTTAGTAAAAGTTCAAGTTGTTAAAAAAAAATACTAATATCAGAATCATGATAGTAAACTCTACAAATTATCATTTTAAGCTTTGGAATTTCAATTCCCACACATTCAAATACAAATTCTTTTGTTATTTGTTTAACAAATTCTAATTCTTTAAATTCAATATTTTCGTTTAACCCTTAACTATGGACGTGGAATAAAAATCCCATGGACGTCGGGTCATATAGACCCCTTCATAAAATTCTTCTTATTTTCACACCTGGACCAATCGGACTTTAGCAAGGAGTATATATGTATAAAGTATTTATGAATAAAAGATCGAGTAATAAAAATAATCAACTTTTATTCATATTTTAATAATAATCTCCAAATTTAACAAACTTAGTCAGTTTTCAATCTTAATTGACTTGAGATCATATTAAAGCTCCTTAATTATAGTAGGTATAACATAAATCAAAACTAATAATTTTTCTTAGCTAATAAAGAAAACAGTAACAAAAACACACAAAAAAACTTCTGAAAGAAATAAAATAAAAATTCTGACAAGGGTCAAACTTATGTAAAATTACTGGCACTCAGAACATAGAGACTTGGAACACTAAAGACAAACTGGCTTCTTGCGGTTAATACAGACATGGAGAGGTCTTTCTAGAGAGCTTTGATGGGCAAAATCTACAATTTTTAAGATTTTTTTTACAAATTTAGAACAAATTAAAGAAGATTATAATATTAAAATTTAAGAGAATTATAGTAGGCGGGTCACATGGACCCGAGTATATTTGTATGGAAATTATAGTCAGCGGGTCTCACAGACCGTGATCAAATTTTAAATGATTATTACTCGCCGGACGACGAGATTTTTTCCTTCCTTGGTCCAAATACAACTAAAATTGAAGCTACTGAGACGGGCGGGGGTGGCGCGCGTGGGGAAGGTGTTTATTCCGAGAAATTGAAGAAGGGGCTGGGCCTTTGAGACCCGGCGTCCACAGTTAAAGGTTAAGTAAATGCAAACACCTCCATGAATATGGCTCTCTCGACAAATAATTGAACCTAATTTATAACCATTAAAATTAATAGATGTGGCTTCATCTTTTTGTAACCAGTGTTCGCTAACGCAAAGTATATCGATGTTTTTTTCATACAAAATGTTTTCTAATTGTAAGATTTTATTTCGAATGCATTGTACGTTTTGATGCATCACATTGAAGGTGGATCTGATATTCCGACTCTTCTCAAGTCAGCTCGAGGTTTGGACATTCTCTGCTTCCGGATCCCAGTTGTTTGGAGTTTGTGTGCATTTGTTGTTTAAGGTGTTTTCAGGGCGATTTTGTATTTCTTGGTATTCTAAATGGTCAGTGAATCCTGCATGTTTAAAAATTTGAACTATTTTTTTTAATTTCATAGTTCAGCTTGAAGACATTTAGGTACCTGTTTTCTGTGACAGGGTGTATTGCAATGTTTGTATGTTTGAGGTTTTGTATTACTAAGTAGATTTGTTGGCGATTTGTCTTGTTTACCTGAAAACTTTATTTAATTAATTAATTATTTCAAGAGTAATGAAATTTTACACACTGTACCTTCCAAACAAGACGAAGGTCACCGTCTTCATTTGATTTCGAAAAACTCTGCGTTAATTCCGCTAACAACAATAACATTATAGTATAATATTATTCCAGAGTTTTTTTTAATGTGAATACCGGACAAGAGTCCCAACTGCTCCCGCAAGGAGCCAGTGAGAGTATGGCATCCCCGATTGGGAGGGGAAGGAGATGGAGAGAGGAAGGTGGGGAAGTTCCTGGCTATTCAGACCTAGTCCCCAAAAACGGCTAAAGTCATTTCAAGTTAGCTTGGTGGTTTGGGTACCGCCGTCCCGGGAACCATTTACTGGATAACCAATATCTCAGAGGTCAGAGAGGTCGCGGGTGTAAAACTTTGCTTATGATGTTTGTTACAGTAACATGATATAACTAACACTAAAATGAATAAATAAAACTAGTAGTGCCCTAGTACAACTTGGGTACAAAAAAATTATGTTTCTAATTTTCTCCCTTTTTAAATCAAAACAGAAACTTTCTCAGTTAAAAGCTTTGGTTCAGACTCCGTTTTGTCGTCCTCTATTGGGCCGAACCGACTGAAATTTGGATTCTTATTTAATAGTAATGAATCATCAACAAAATCTCCAAAAAGTGGCAATAGTGGAAAATTCATAATTTTTCGTAATGTATTGCAACGTTTGGGCTCAAACTTTGAACGCAGTACCTAACGAGTAGGTATATCAGGCTCCACGGGCCGAACCGTCTGAAATTTTGGATTGTCATAAGTCATAAGGCTAGCTTTACACTCGTAATTAAAATTTACGGATTACGTAAGATTTTGACAGGTTACTCCCAGGAGCGTTTACACATGCATCTGACTTGTGGTAATTAATGATCACGGAAGTTTTTCGGAAGTTCGAACTGTGTAACTGCTCATGCGATCATTTACATCTGTAAATAAATTTGCGGTAAGATGGCTTCCTTTCAACAACGACCTGCTACTGTAAAATTTACGCGATTTTGTCAATAAAGACGAACAGGTCCAAATAACGTGCTGAAATAGAATTCGGCTTTAATTAAACAATTTTCCACGCACTTTTGTGCCGTCAAAGGCGAAACTTAATGGATTTCTTTCATTTTATCCGAATGACAGCTACCTAGTTTTATAGGAAAAAATCCAATAAAAACAATTGTCTTTTGATTTTTGACATTTAGCAACGGCGCATTTTGGTACTATTTCTTACAGAAAGTCCCTCAGCTTATCAAACTGATTTTATAAGCTGTAAGAAGGCTAGAATTTCGCGCGGACGCGATTAGACCTGTCAAAAAACTTCCGGAAGAAGAAGTTCTGTAACTTGCTTTAAATTACGTTAAGTGACTTTTGGTGTCGTTTACGTTGGTAATTTGGCCATAAATCGCTTACACGAGCGAATTACGGGAAAAAACTTACGAGTGTAAACCTAGCCTTAAAAATGATGGCCCAAAGAAGAATCAATAACGAAATCTCCTAAAAGGAGCATTTGTGAAAAATTCATCATTTTCGTGATGCGAGGCTTTATTGGGACCGTTAAGATAACCGTTAAGATATTGTTATCTCGTTCTTTATTGGGACGAATTTTCTAAATGATGTTTTTGTAGATTTTTTTTTTGATTCCGCTTTAGACCATCATTTTTAAGGAGACTCCAAAATTTCAAGAATTTATCGTCTCATCCGAATATTGTCTTTTTTTTTTACATGAGCTCCACACAGGAGGCCCCGGGGAAAATAATTTCCCTTAGGGCCTATGTCATCTTTGGGGATGCTGTGTGGACGGTTTTATTAAGGAAAAGGAGGAGGGAAGAGTTCTGGGAAGGAAAAGGGTTTAAGGGGTGGGTAGGAATCTGGGGTTCAGTGTGTACTGGTCATCCGCCTCCAAGACCTGGACAAGCCTCATCCCATGAACCCGAGCACCCCTGCTAAATCACCAAACGTAGCGAACCACTTGGGGTGACCTATGACAAAGGTGTTGGTTATCCAATAAAGGTTCCCGGGGCGGCGGTACCCATTCCCGCCTCCCAAATTTGCGGGTTGTTTGTTGTTTTGTGGGCATGTTGTTTTAATCGGTTCCATGCCAACTGAGAATAAAGTCAACTCAACAACTCTTTGAAAAATCATTAAAAGCTATGAAAAAAAAATTGGTTGTCTGTAAAGTCGGTTAACGGACGATAATTTTACGTGATAACGTCATGTAATAACGATGGAGTGGAAGAGAGATAAATGCGTCACAAGCCGAACGCTTAGGCCGATCGTGCGTCTCTATCGCTTGTTCGCACTCTCGGCTCAGGCGGAATGTGACAATGAGTCATGCTTTTTCGTGCATGCAGCCGTTCATCGATTTATAAGACGTTATCACGTCAAAAAAAATTTAAAGTAGCCGATAACCCTAACCTAACGTAACCTATTTAACCGATTTTTTATATATTTTTTTCATCACTCTAAATGACTTTCCTGAGATGGTTCTGAGTTGGTTTCATTCCGAGTTGTCTGGTCACCGTTTTAATCAAGTATTTTTTTTTTGTATTTGTTATCATTTTCATTTTGTAGAACAAGTCAGAGATGGTCATGTTACTTTACCAACAGTGGTATTATCTCTGTAACTGTGACTCTCTCTATCATCGCAAATAACATTAAAGTGATAAATCGGGCTATAAAACGCAATTCTGAGCGACTGTTGACGTCACATTGAATGTTGTTTATTGGTTGAAATTACACAAGTCTAATTGGTAAAACCAAAACAACAGTACAATTATAAACAAGACATAGTCCGTTGGAAAAGTAAATGATTTCGCTAAAAAAACAGCAATTTTCAGTTCGCACCAAGATATCTGTTTAGACACCGTAAATCGTGGGTACTTTGCATCTTACGGGGGTACTTTCATATTACGGGGGTACTTTGCATTTTACAGGGGAACTTAGCATCTTACGAGGTACTTTACATCTTCCAGGAGAACTTTGCATCTTACGAGGGTACTTTACATCTCCCAGGAGAACTTTGCATCTTACGAGGGTACTTTACATCTCCCAGGATAACTTTGCATCTTACGAGGGTACTTTACATCTCCCAGGATAACTTTGCATCTTACGAGGGTACTTTACATCTTCCAGGAGAACTTTGCATCTTACGAGGGTACTTTACATCTTCCAGGAGAACTTTGCATCTTACGAGGGTACTTTACATCTCCCAGGATAACTTTGCATCTTACGAGGGTACTTTACATCTTCCAGGAGAACTTTGCATCTTACGAGGGTACTTTACATCTTCCAGGAGAACTTTGCATCTTACGGGGATACTTACGGAAGAACTATAGTTCCATATGAATAAATTTGGATACATTTATCCGAGACGCTATTCAGGTTACAAACCAATTCTTAGAATGATTGTTTCCACTAAAAAGAGTAGTTGCCCATAATATGGAAAAAAAAGAACTAGTTGAAGATAATATTGTTGATTCTAAATATTTGAAACATGAGATTGACAAATATGACGGTTTGACAGAAGGTGGCAATAGCGAAATTGGATAACGCGCACGTCCCGGTTAGACGAGAGGTCTGGGTTCGAGTCCCAGTTGCGACCATTGTCTTTTTCTATTTTTCTGTGTCTTGTTCTCTTTCATATTTTCATTTAGATTATAAGTTATTTAGTTATCTTCTTCTTCAATGATATATTACGATGATGGGAATAACCTTCAAAAGTTATAAAAAGAGAGTTTTTCTTATAAAAAAAAAATTAAAAAATCATTGATTGCAGGAAAAAATATTTTGTCAAAAATAGATAATATTCCCTGTGCAACCGAAAATTACTTGCGTAGCGAAAACAGGAACTATACGTATAGCATGTGAGTCAGTAGGTACATGTAACATGTCGTGTCAATACACCCACAACACGATAATAGTTGTCCTCCTATGTTCGCTCTTGGAACACATGGTTGATAAAAATTTGAAAATTTCTTAGAATTATCGAAGCATCGCCCACGGATCTCCAATCAATCAATTCAATCCAAGCGCAAAACAAAATTAATTCTTGCAATTCACTACAGTTTCTTCTGACAGTCACAGACATATATATATAATGGAGTTGTGCATGTTAGTGCGATCATCTCCGGTCAAGTTCCCACAAAAAAATTCAACACATTATTACGCTACAAGGTTCACAGACAACTTATTAATACCAAAAGCAAACAAAACAATGTTCCAAAAAGGACCACATTACATGGCCATTAAAGTGTATAACAACCTTCCACAAAACATTAAACAAATAATACAAGATACACCATAGACATAGTATTCATAGACCTGCCCTAAGTGATAAAAGCGTATTATTTCCCCCTCCCCATACAGATTTTGGAACCGGATTTTGGAACCGTCTCGGTCCGCGTGTGGCTTCGCCCGAATCTAGAAAAGGTGACGTCATCATTCTTGTGCGACCTAGCATCGAGGTCTCATCGTTAGATTTTACGAAATAACCCGGCATGAATGGTAGCATGTGCCATGAAAACGTGTAAAAATAGAAATGAAAAGGAGAATAAACCCAATTATCATATTAAATTCCATAGGTAAGCATTATTTTACTTTATTTTAAGCTTATTCAGATCATATTATGATATGATTAGTTTTAGGGACATAACTTTGACATCGAGATACAATAGTACCCTTTACACACAGAGTTCGGAGCGGGACGTGCCCCGCGCCACTTCAGGCCGCCGCGCAGAAAAGTAAAGACCGAAAGTAAGATAACGGTTTACAGCGCAGTTCACTGTGAGACTTTTCTGCGCGGCGGCCTGAAGTGGCGCGGGGCACGTCCCGCTCCGAACTCTGTGTGTAAAGGGTACTAATGGCGACGCGAAACACAAAGCCGTTAGCAAAAGAATCAGGGATGTGCCTTCGCCTTTTGCGCTTTGATAAAATACATAATCGTATCATTTGGAACATCTGTTTATTCATCTGTTATTTCTTGCTGGAACTCCGTCGTATTAATAAAGGATAATGAACCAAACATTTTTAAATTTATTCCACTTTAGGGGCGTCATTACTCAACGAGTTTTGAATTTTACACAACTCAATTAACAACCGTTAATATAGGATAAATGGTTGGTTATCAGTTGTGTAAAATTTAAAACACGTTATTAGTAAGGGGTTGAACGTGGAATAAAGTTTTTTTTAGGTGTGAGAAAGTGAGAAGTACCTAGCTATGTAGATCTGGGCACTAAATACACCTAAAGCCATTTCAAGCAGTTGGGGAGATACTGAGAGTATCTACAAAAACTAGGAGCAAATAATAATGTAACTGCTACGTATTATTATAATAAATCACATGTGAAATAATTCACGTAAATTAATTTTAATTAAAAGAGATATTATATTATTTTATTATTGATAGGAACAAAGCGGTTGTAACAACCCTAAAATCAGAATGTAAGCGTCTGGCAGAAGTGTGCTAGTCGCTGTTTACTGGGGTAAGTAAATTATGAAACATTTGTAAAAGTGTCTTAACTAAATACGGCAATAAAATATTCGACTCTGAAAACACGTGAACTTTACTTTGCCGTATTTGGACTTCTCAAATTTGTTCATAACGTGGCGAGTAATTCGCGCTCATATGTAAAAAGGTCTATTCATTCAAAAGCAGATTTTACTTTTAAGAACTAAATGGTGATATTATACTGCGAGGTGCCTTTATACTGTCAGATTGATTTATTGACGTATCACATTCCGTCACAGTCATCTTCCCGCCCTCGCGTCCCGCTAGAGTTGGATTTTCCCCTCTCCTGTATCTTCTTGTCTAGTTTTTCATATGTCTATGAGATACACTCAAATTCAAATCATCACTAAAAACATTTCTTCTAAACAAATGTCCATTAAACTCAAGGAATACCTTATGTTAATTAACTCTGTTTATATTTTTATTCCGTACCTACTTGTATTTCTGTGCAATAAATGTTTTTTTTTTTGAAATTTGAATTCGAATTTGAATAGTCATTATTAACGCGGGTCTCCTGCTTAAACAAATGCTTTAACAATTGCTTTGATATTACTATCAAAATTTTTTTTTTTTTTTTTTTTCAAAAAAAAAAATTCCCAGGAAAAAAATTCCCAGCCAAAAAAATTCCCAGATTCTCTGGCTTGGCCTACTTGCCACTTACCGTCGCCTTGTCCGTTAATTGTTGTTTCGTCCAAGTTCGTTGCGTGATCCCCAGTCTCCCAGCGAAGCAAAGTGCCTTTCCCAGTAAAGGATTATCATCACCCCAGTCACCCCACCCACCCCAGTGCCTTGCAAAGGAACCTTCCCGCCCTACCGTCGCGCCCACAGCCGCCCACTACCGACGCGCCCACCGTTTTTCGCGCCAAAATAAACCGTTTTTCCCGCCATTTCAAACCGCATTGTACCTACCGACCCACGCCACTCAAATCACGCCTACAGTCTCACCGCCTTTCACCCGCGATTCTCCATTCAGTAAATTCTGTGCTCTGAACTTTCGCGGTAGTTATCCCCGTGTTTGCGGCTTGAGTTGATCTGCCTGAACGAAGAGTAGGGTCAATCGCTCGCCAATACCAACAGCCCCGCCACGAAATCAGCACAGAACCGCCCTCCAGTCCAGCACCAGCCCGCAGCCCAGCCCACTACAACCATCTCTCCGCCCCGTAAGTCCCTTCCTCATACTTGGCATACAGATTCCTCCAAGCTTAAAATCATTTTATTAAAATCTGTTGTTTTCAATTTCAATTTTCAATTCTCATTTTTAAACTCTCCCCGTCTCTCTCACCAACCTCGACATGGCTTCCCCCGTCACCCACGCCTCTATCTCCCCCGCCGACGTCAACGAGATCTTAGATCTCGAGCTGACCTCATTTTTAGACTCGCGCCCAGACCTTGACTCCTACACCCCTGAAGAGAAAGCTCACGTCTGCAATCTGACCTTCCGTCAGTATGTCAACGCCCGCTCCCCCCCCCGCCTCCCCCCAGGCGTCCCCTCGCTCGTCGCCCTCTCCCAACTCGGTCACCCCGACCAACCGCTCCCCTACCCCTTCTCAATCCTCCCCTCGTAGCTCGCCTCCGCCCAACTCTGGCAACGTCACCCCGACCAACTCCGCCGCCCCCTCGCCCCAATCCACAACCTTCCCCTCTACCTCCGGCCTAGCCCTCTCCTCTATCGGCTCACGAAGGGGCCACTCCATCTCCTCGCGCTCCAGCGACACCTCCGACGCCGCCGACTCCGAGGCATCTGACTTTTCCGAGTCGGAATTGTCCGCGTCCGATAACCCAGGCCCCGAAGAAATGGCCTGGGAATCGGTCAAGCTGACCCGTAAACGGGTCAGGGATATTAAATCCCCCAATTGCACGCCATTCAAAGCCACTAAGCCTTCGTCCCCCAACAAGAAGCGCCCTCTCCTCAACACCTCCGTCCAGCCCGACGCTACCTCCACCCCCCTACCCCCCGCCCCATTCACCCCCCGACCTGCCACCCCCCGAAGCTCCCCCATCCCCCCCCCACTCTCCCCCACCCCCCTCCCCACCCCCCCTCCTAGCTCCCCCACCCCCCCCCTCCACCCCCCAAGTAGTAGTTTCCACCTACCGAATCCCCCCAGTCGTGCTCCACTCCAAAGCCGGGTGGGCAATGCTTGAAAAGTCCCTTGCCGACAGAGGCATTGACTTCTTTGCCAAAAACCTGGCAAAGAACATCTCCCTGCACCCCAAGACCCCCCGCGACCACCACCGCATAACCAAACATCTCCTCGAAAAGAAAATCGACCACCACTTCTTCAAACTTCCGGAAAACAAACCTCTCAGGGTCGTGCTCAGGGGCATCCCTGAAGAGGTCACGAGCCAGGAGGTCAGCGACGTGCTGGGCCTCACTTACCCCGTCCTCTCCGTCCACCGCGTGCGTACCGGCCCCACCCGCCGAGAAATCCCTCTAATGTTAGTGAACCTAACAAAAAATGACGCCGCAAAGAAGATCTTTACCGATCTTACTTCAATCCTCCACCTCCGCATTACTGTCGAACCCCAGCGTCGACGCTTCTCAGTAGGCCAATGCCACCGTTGCCAATCTCACGGCCACTCCTCTTCCTGCTGCAGCGCTACCCCCCGCTGTGTAAAATGTGGTGAAAACCACCCTACCAGCTCCTGTACAAAAACCCCCGACACCCCAGCAAAATGCGCCCTATGCTCAGGGCCCCACCCAGCCAACTTCAAAGGCTGCCCTGCCCACCCCGCCCCTCGCTTCCCCATCTTCGCCAACCGATTCCGTTTTGCGTCCCAAAACCAACCCCAACACCCCATACGTCCCCTCATGCAAGAGCCCATCCAGCGCCCAAACTCTTGGCCCCGCCCCAATTTTACCAACTTCACCACCGACAACCCCCAATCTCAACAGTTCCGCCTAGATCGACCCCCCATCCCCCTTATCACCGAGCCCCCCACGCAAACCTTTCCCTCTGCCTCCTTCCCCCCTCTCCCCTACTCCACCAATACCCCTCAAGCCTCATCTACCCCCCCCCAAGCCCCACCCATTCCCCCCCAGACTCCTTCTAACCCCCAAACCCCACCAAACCCCCCCCAACCCACACCCCCCATTACTCTCTCCTCCAAGCTCATTAAGGCGCTGCAAGCCTCGGCTGCCCAATTAAGGACAGCCATAGAAATGAACACCAGGCTCCTCTCAAACGTCCAAATCCTCCTCGAAGCCGCTCACCAAGAAGCTATTCAACAACAATAGACGCCATCTAAACTCGCTCTATCCCCTTCCTACATCCATCAAATCACTCAAAATGTCCAGACAAACTCACAAACCTTCTAACCTTCAAGCTGCATACTGGAATGCAGACGGTAGAGTCAAAAACTTCCGAGGAGAAATCAATCAATTCCTGTCAGATTACAACCTCGATGTTCTCCTCATTAACGAAACCTGGCTAAAACCCAGTGTAAGCATTAAATTTCCCAACTACATTACCTACCGCACGGACCGCACCCACACCACCGGCGGTGGCACCGCGATCATCGTTAAATACTCCATAGACCACTGTTTCGTAAATTGCCCCTCGACAGTAAACATCGAAACCACCGCAATAGTCATCAACACCCTAAACAACGGCCCCCTTAAACTCATCGCAGCCTACAGCCCCCCCAATAGAAAACTAACTACCCCTGACCTCGACAATCTCCTAGCTGACCCCCTGCCCACAATAATAGCGGGCGATCTAAATGCGAAACATACTTTTTGGAATAGCATCAAAACAAACGTCAAAGGAACCTTTCTAGCCAACTACGCAGCCGAAAAATCCCTCATAATAAACGCCCCCGATATACCTACATTTTTCCCGAGAATAGCCGGCCACTCCTCCGACGTCCTCGACATAATCATCATGAAAAATTGCCCTCTCCTCTACACTCTCCAACCGGTAAAAAAATTAACCTCCGACCACGACCCCGTTCTCCTGTTCCTCTCCGACGGCTCCATACCCTCAGTACCATCTCATCAAGATACACGCAAAAAAAATTTATGGCAGAAACTCCCCAAACTTCTAGAATCAGTAAGAATCCAAACCTCCATCACCGACGAAGAAAGCTTAAATCTAGTCACAAAAAATTTCACCGACGACGTAAAATCCGCAGTAAATCTCGCCACCGTCGATGTCGCGAACGACAAATATAGACCCGACCTACCCGCTGAATTAAAAGAGCTCATACGAGAAAAAAACTATGCCCGAAAAGAGTGGCAAAGATTCTCAAACCCGATCGATCGCATCCACATGAACCGACTCGCCCACCAAGTCAAAGTCGAACTCCAAAAATTCAGAGACGAGCAGTGGCATGACTACATCTCCACTCTCGAAGACGACAGAAAAGCCTTTTGGAAACTCTCCAAAACCCTCAGAAAACCCCCCACCAAAATATGTCCCCTTACGGGCCCAAAAGGCACAGTCTATTCCTCCCGGGATAAAGCCGAGACTTTTGCCGACAGCCTCGAAGAACAATTCTCCCCAACCACGACCTACGACAACCCTCAATTCGTTGCTACCGTAGAAGCCAAAGTCTCATCCCTCATGTCTGAAATCCCAACCGATGATCAAATCCCCTTCACAACCCCTCAGGAAATCACCTTAGTCATCAAAACTCTCAAAACAAAAAAATCCCCAGGACCAGATTCAATCTCAAACAAAATTCTAAAATGCCTCCCCTCCAAGGGCATCTGCGCCCTCACAGCCATCACCAACGCGTCCTTCAGACTTCGCATTTTTCCCCAAGACTACAAAACCGCCGACGTCATTCTCATCCCCAAACCTGGTCGTCAAATGCCGTCGAGTTTGATTCGGAATTTACGATTTGTGAGGAAATTTCCTAGGAGTTGGATCATTTGGAGGGGAATCCCTAGGAGGAACATTTTGTAGATGAGGCCTTCGTGCCAGACTTTGTCGAAAGCCTTTTGGACGTCTAGGGAGAGGACTACCGTGCACTGGTTGTTATTGAAGGCGTTGGTAATTTCTTCGACCACCCGCAAGAGTTGGTGAAGAGTAGAGTGGCCCGATCGAAAGCCGTGTTGGCAGTCGGGGATGATTTGGAGGGCGTCGACTATTTTTTTCAGTCTGGCGAGGATTAATTTTTCTAGGATTTTGCCTGTACAGGGGAGTAGGCTGATTGGTCGGTGGTTTTCGGCCTGAAGGGGGTCTTTGCCAGGTTTGGGGATGAGAATGACGTCGGCGGTTTTGTAGTCTTGGGGGAAAATGCGAAGTCTGAAGGACGCGTTGCTGATGGCTGTGAGGGCGCAGATGCCCTTGGAGGGGAGGCATTTTAGAATTTTGTTTGAGATTGAATCTGGTCCTGGGGATTTTTTTGTTTTGAGAGTTTTGATGACTGAGGTGATTTCCTGAGGGGTTGTGAAGGGGATTTGATCATCGGTTGGGATTTCAGACATGAGGGATGAGACTTTGGCTTCTACGGTAGCAACGAATTGAGGGTTGTCGTAGGTCGTGGTTGGGGAGAATTGTTCTTCGAGGCTGTCGGCAAAAGTCTCGGCTTTATCCCGGGAGGAATAGACTGTGCCTTTTGGGCCCGTAAGGGGACATATTTTGGTGGGGGGTTTTCTGAGGGTTTTGGAGAGTTTCCAAAAGGCTTTTCTGTCGTCTTCGAGAGTGGAGATGTAGTCATGCCACTGCTCGTCTCTGAATTTTTGGAGTTCGACTTTGACTTGGTGGGCGAGTCGGTTCATGTGGATGCGATCGATCGGGTTTGAGAATCTTTGCCACTCTTTTCGGGCATAGTTTTTTTCTCGTATGAGCTCTTTTAATTCAGCGGGTAGGTCGGGTCTATATTTGTCGTTCGCGACATCGACGGTGGTGAGATTTACTGCGGATTTTACGTCGTCGGTGAAATTTTTTGTGACTAGATTTAAGCTTTCTTCGTCGGTGATGGAGGTTTGGATTCTTACTGATTCTAGAAGTTTGGGGAGTTTCTGCCATAAATTTTTTTTGCGTGTATCTTGATGAGATGGTACTGAGGGTATGGAGCCGTCGGAGAGGAACAGGAGAACGGGGTCGTGGTCGGAGGTTAATTTTTTTACCGGTTGGAGAGTGTAGAGGAGAGGGCAATTTTTCATGATGATTATGTCGAGGACGTCGGAGGAGTGGCCGGCTATTCTCGGGAAAAATGTAGGTATATCGGGGGCGTTTATTATGAGGGATTTTTCGGCTGCGTAGTTGGCTAGAAAGGTTCCTTTGACGTTTGTTTTGATGCTATTCCAAAAAGTATGTTTCGCATTTAGATCGCCCGCTATTATTGTGGGCAGGGGGTCAGCTAGGAGATTGTCGAGGTCAGGGGTAGTTAGTTTTCTATTGGGGGGGCTGTAGGCTGCGATGAGTTTAAGGGGGCCGTTGTTTAGGGTGTTGATGACTATTGCGGTGGTTTCGATGTTTACTGTCGAGGGGCAATTTACGAAACAGTGGTCTATGGAGTATTTAACGATGATCGCGGTGCCACCGCCGGTGGTGTGGGTGCGGTCCGTGCGGTAGGTAATGTAGTTGGGAAATTTAATGCTTACACTGGGTTTTAGCCAGGTTTCGTTAATGAGGAGAACATCGAGGTTGTAATCTGACAGGAATTGATTGATTTCTCCTCGGAAGTTTTTGACTCTACCGTCTGCATTCCAGTATGCAGCTTGAAGGTTAGAAGGTTTGTGAGTTTGTCTGGACATTTTGAGTGATTTGATGGATGTAGGAAGGGGATAGAGCGAGTTTAGATGGCGTCTATTGTTGTTGAATAGCTTCTTGGTGAGCGGCTTCGAGGAGGATTTGGACGTTTGAGAGGAGCCTGGTGTTCATTTCTATGGCTGTCCTTAATTGGGCAGCCGAGGCTTGCAGCGCCTTAATGAGCTTTTTTTTTTTTTTTTTTTTTTTTTTTTTAATTTATTTATTTATTTTATAAATCAACAATCCAGTCCCGCTAAGCCAATTGCAATTGGCTTGACAGCAGGTGCTTATAATTCCTTACAAATATATTTAAAGTTATAGTTTACATCTTTTATCTACAGTTAAACATTTTTTCATAGATTTTATCAAGTATCAAAATAAATATTCTTTTTCCAATAACCAATTTTTCACCATATATTTAACCTTATTCATAGAATTATGTTGCTTTATATTGTCAGGTAATAAATTAAATATCTTCGGTATGTTGTATTCAAACGTTCTCTGTCCGTACTTATTATTGAATTTCGGAACTATTAACCCGTCGTTACGCGTGAATCTAGTGCTATATTTATGATCTAGTTTCTCTTTATGCTGCGGGGTAAATATATGCTGAATTATAATTTTATACCATAGTATTGCCTTCACAGGTAAAATTTTTGCACTCTGAAACAGCAACGGAGTATTGTGTCTTTGTTTGAAAATGTTAGGGACAACTAATAATTTTACAATTGCGTTTTGTGCAACTTGTACCTGTTTCAGGTTGGTTACAGTAGTATTTCCCCATATTGTTAACCCATATCTTATTATTGATTCTGCTAGTGACATATAAATTATTTTAAGTGTATCAATTGATAGGAAAAAATTTAATGTGTACATTCTGCTAGCAATTGATCTGAGTCTTTTACAGGTTTTTTTAATATGTTTGTCCCATTTAAAAAAACAATCTACTATAACACCAAGATACACATATTCAGTAACTAATTCTAAGCTTTCACAATTACAGTTAATTTGAATATTTTTGTGGATGCAATTAAAGTTATGAGAAATAATATTAGGATTAAATTGAAATTTGGCATTTGGTGATCTTATATGCATTACTTTAGTTTTTTTAGCATTTATTAATAGCCCTGCATCATGTGACCATTTACAGAGTTGATTAAAGTCAATTTGTAAGAGTTCAATTGCAATTTTTAGATCTTTGTGTGATATGACCAATGCCGTATCATCTGCGAATACAAAATGTTTTACAAAAGAGAAAAGTTTTTTCATTATAGTTACATAGATTATATATAGTGTAGGTCCCAATATGGAACCTTGTGGAACTCCTGCAGATATATTTTTTGTTTTACTAAATGTGTATCGAACGAGTCCGCAAAAGCAAATGAGATAACTAAAAAAGACAATATTGGAATTTACGCTCCCACACAGTACCGTACCGCCAGCACCCACAATTACACAGTACCATGCCGCCAGCACCATTTCGCCTCACACCACAACCCCCAAGCAATTAGAGAGCTGCTATTGGCTAACGAGACGAGGGGCGTTTCACGCATCCTCCAAAACGATGTCTAATTGCTATTTTATTCTTCAAAATTAATTTAGCACTTAAAAATACAAACACAATTGATAATGAACACACGCAGCATGAAAATCAAACTCAAAAATACATCTCACACCTCTACAAAAGACTACAGACAGCAATGAACCCTGCCACGAGAATAGCTGCCTATTTACGTCACCCCCACCATACAACCACGGGAGCTGTGATTGGCTAATGATGAACAAAGGAAAATCTAAATCGGGAATATTTACGTCAATGAATTCATGTTCTCAAAAATTTGGAGCTAAATTTTGAGAAATTGGTGATAATTACGAGCTAAAAATAAATATCCTCGCAGACAAATGGGCACAAGCAAGTACAATCACTTGAAAACTGACGCCTACCATTGATTCTTGCACTTTAATAAAAATGTTTAATCCTTGAAATTCTACTTTGTACCACAAATGTAACATTGTATCTTTTTTTGTAAAAACAATAAAAATCATGTGAGATTTTGGTTTCGGGGATCGGGACTCTCTTGGTACTGGCTATAATATACAAATTTTACAAATCTTCTCAAAAATCGTAGCAAACAGGGAAAAAGGATAAAAGGACCAACCTACACAAAGAATAGGAAGTGCTATACCCTCACAATCCAACCCAGTTTTGCCCTATAAATACAGACCACACATCGGTCACAAATCAGTTAAAAATTACCAGACAAGAAGAAACAATCTCGAAGAAACCAAAGTCTCCAAGTTCAAACTCTTTTCAAGTGTTTTATTTAAAAGTAATAGCTTCAGTTCTACCTTCTTCCCAGTATCCCAGTAATCCCAGTCTCCAAAAGTCTCCAAAGTCTTCAAGCCTTTACAAGTGTTTAATCAGTTATAATAGATTCAGTTTTGCCAATTTTACTTAGAATCATTCAAAAGTATTAAATTCGCGAAAGTCCATTGGCGTACGCCAAAAATCCCTTGGCGCATAAAGATTCCATTGGCGTGCTATTTGTGTCCAGCTCCCTATTTTTATACAGTATATGTACAAACGTCCCGTACAAAATGTATTATTTATTTTGGTACATATTTTTCTATCTGTAAGATAATTTTTAAATAAATTTAACAAATTTCCTCTTATTCCAATTTTTTCTAGAGTTTTTAGCATTTTTAAAGAGTTTATTGTGTCAAAAGCTTTAGAGTTGTCGATAAATAAAACAATAACATGTAATTTATTATTTAACTGATTATTTATATAATTGGAAAAATCTTGCAGTAGTTTTTCAGTGTTTTTTTTTCTTTGGAAGCCATATTGATTTGGATCTATGATAGCGAATTTTTCAATGTAATTATTTAATTTATTTGATAAAAATTTTTCAAGAATTTTTTCTAATGCTGGTAGAATACTAATTGGCCTATAATTTCCCAGTTCAATGTGTTTTCCACCTTTAAATATTGGTCTAGTGATACTACATTTAAATTCTTGTGGAATTTTTGCTTGCTTTATTATCATATTGATTAAATGAGTTATTATTGGCCCAAGAGTTTTTATATTTCTTTTTAAATCAAACATTCTTATATTGTCAATACCTGTGCTTTTAGAGTTTTTCATTTTTTTAACGATATTTTCAATATCAGTTATAGTTGCTCTTGGTATATATAAACTATGAGGTAGTTCTTCCAGTACTATATTAGAAGCTTTGTGATTGCATTTATGTAACATGTTGCTGATGCTATCCGAGAAGTAATTCACAAAATCATTTGACACAGAATCCTCAGTTCTATCTTTTAACATGTATCGTATTATAGTTTCATCACAATCGTTTTTGGGTTTACGTCCTAAAATATTATTTATCTCATCCCAGGTTTTTTTTGTATCATTAAAACAGGTTTTAAATTTATTATTATAGTATTTAGTTTTATCTTTATTTATAAGTTTATTGACAAGGTTTCGTGTTTTTTTGTATTCTGTTTCATATGTTTTGTTTGTTGGTGTACTTTTCCATTTTTTATATAGTTTATCCCTTTTATTTATATTACATAATAATTCACTGCTTACCCATGCATTTATTGCATAAGGTCGTGTTTTCGGTTTTTGCACTATCGTTTTTGAACTACTATTGTAAAAATTTTTAAATAAAGATTTTATTTTTTCATATAATAGAATACAATCCTTCTCCTCTATAAGTTTACTCCAGTTATAATCTCTGATATATCTATCAATAGCCTTTTGTGAGATGATTTGAACATACTTATTTGCAAAGTCTATCGGACGTTTATGAGATTTTATATTAATAGCAGTGATAAAATGATCAGCAATATTATTTTCGCAGACGCAAGCAGTTATTTTCTTGCCTCTAAATTTAGCAAATATATGGTCAATACAAGTGCGAGTTATTTGTCCATTTAATACAGCTTCTCTGGTTACTATATTGATGCATTTAGTTAAATAATGGTTAGTAAGTAAGTTTTCATACGAAGTTATGATATAATCTTGGTCATTTAGTAAATTTAGATTTAGATCTCCGAGTAAGATAATATTTTCCTTACTATTAATTGTATCAAGATGTGCTGATAATTCCGTTAGAAATGAAGATTTACTGAGATTAGGAGGTCTATAGATGGCTATTATATTAACTTTAGTTTCGTCCTGGAGTATGAGCTTTCCTGTTATATTTTCAAAATGTTGTGATTGGAACGATTTTGGTCTAAATTCAAATTTGTTTCTAATATACAATATAATACCTCCTCCTGACTTAACAGTCCTGCAGTAGTTATATGCATTATATCCGGGAATATTGTACATACTCGTACTTTCAGTTTGAACAGATGTTTCACATAGCATTAGAATGTCAATATGCTTCAAACTATTTAATAAATATACATGCAATACATCCCAATATTTTTGTATAGATCTTATATTTAATTGAATACAAACAAGATTATCAGAAGCATTTATGCTTTGTTTTTTTATCCAAACTTCTAAATTATTTACTGTACTACATTCTATTTCGTTATCATTATCAATATACGAAAAATTATTCTGCGCCATTTAATTCGTAGTTAAATTTGAAGCAATACAATAAGTTTCTAATACGGGTTTGGTTGATTTTACATATTGAAATATTTCTATAATAAATATATCTATATAATGCAGTGTGAGGTTCAAATTTGTACTTGATATAATTACATACTTGTTTTTATCAAAGATACCACAATTATTTTTCTTAATGTTATAGCAGATGGTATAATATATTGATACAAAATGGTTTTCCATGCATTTAGCATTAAATAATATTACATATATTTCATTTTTGTGTAAAACAATAAAATTTAATATTTTTATTAGGTTCATTAAATTCCGTACATAAATAATACAATTAACACGTATTCTTATTATCTGTCCAGTAAACATGAAAAGAGAGCAATATAAAATGACTCCATTTGAGAAACCTGAACAATAATTAATATCTTTTGCAGTTTTCAGCCCGTGAGAATAGATTATTTTCTGGTTTTGTTTAACAACAGAAGTATTGTGATTATAGATTGAAGAGTTTAATTTTAAATATTTAACAATATAAAAGTGATTGAATCTGGAGCTAATTGCTACAAATACTTTTTTATAAAGACTTAATAAATATAAAATAAACTGTATGTTCACATCTAGTGTTATTTCAGAATATTTATCATATTTTAAGATTTTTTTAAAAACTGTTTTTATATTTATGAATGTGAGATATAGTACACAGTAATATGCATGTTTAAATAAACAAAAAAATGTTATTGAAGGTGTGGTTATGAAATTATTGTTAAAAACATAATGTAATATAATAATGTTGTTTTTGTTAATTATTTTGTGATCTTTTATAATGTTTATAACAATATTTATGTAATAAAATGAATATTCAATAATAGAAAATGACGACGTTTGGAAATTGGAATCTTATTACAATGTTTTTTTTTCTTTAATATAATATAGAAATATAAATGTGTAATGTTTGGCAACGTAAATTGTATTTATTGAAATGTAGCAAATTCTACGAGAAAAAATCAAATGTATTATAATATCACTACATCTACTTTGAGACATGTTTAATGTTATTGCTAGTCAATATTCTATTTTTTCCTTTGCTAAATTGCTCATTTTTTTATACACAATGCATTTCGTTTTATCGTTTGCAGAATGCCTAATATCAATATTCCAGTTCATTTTTTTTATTTTTGTTATCACAGTTTTTACATTTAGGTTCTTTATCTTTGTTAGCACAATCTTTGTAGGAATGATCACCAGCACAGTGTGTACACAATGGTTTGTCCTTTTCTTTATGAAGACACCTGACAGAAGTATGTCCAAAACCCAAACAATGGTAGTGTACGGGACGTTTGTACATATACTGTATAAAAATAGGGAGCTGGACACAAATAGCACGCCAATGGAATCTTTATGCGCCAAGGGATTTTTGGCGTACGCCAATGGACTTTCGCGAATTTAATACTTTTGAATGATTCTAAGTAAAATTGGCAAAACTGAATCTATTATAACTGATTAAACACTTGTAAAGGCTTGAAGACTTTGGAGACTTTTGGAGACTGGGATTACTGGGATACTGGGAAGAAGGTAGAACTGAAGCTATTACTTTTAAATAAAACACTTGAAAAGAGTTTGAACTTGGAGACTTTGGTTTCTTCGAGATTGTTTCTTCTTGTCTGGTAATTTTTAACTGATTTGTGACCGATGTGTGGTCTGTATTTATAGGGCAAAACTGGGTTGGATTGTGAGGGTATAGCACTTCCTATTCTTTGTGTAGGTTGGTCCTTTTATCCTTTTTCCCTGTTTGCTACGATTTTTGAGAAGATTTGTAAAATTTGTATATTATAGCCAGTACCAAGAGAGTCCCGATCCCCGAAACCAAAATCTCACATGATTTTTATTGTTTTTACAAAAAAAGATACAATGTTACATTTGTGGTACAAAGTAGAATTTCAAGGATTAAACATTTTTATTAAAGTGCAAGAATCAATGGTAGGCGTCAGTTTTCAAGTGATTGTACTTGCTTGTGCCCATTTGTCTGCGAGGATATTTATTTTTAGCTCGTAATTATCACCAATTTCTCAAAATTTAGCTCCAAATTTTTGAGAACATGAATTCATTGACGTAAATATTCCCGATTTAGATTTTCCTTTGTTCATCATTAGCCAATCACAGCTCCCGTGGTTGTATGGTGGGGGTGACGTAAATAGGCAGCTATTCTCGTGGCAGGGTTCATTGCTGTCTGTAGTCTTTTGTAGAGGTGTGAGATGTATTTTTGAGTTTGATTTTCATGCTGCGTGTGTTCATTATCAATTGTGTTTGTATTTTTAAGTGCTAAATTAATTTTGAAGAATAAAATAGCAATTAGACATCGTTTTGGAGGATGCGTGAAACGCCCCTCGTCTCGTTAGCCAATAGCAGCTCTCTAATTGCTTGGGGGTTGTGGTGTGAGGCGAAATGGTGCTGGCGGCATGGTACTGTGTAATTGTGGGTGCTGGCGGTACGGTACTGTGTGGGAGCGTAAATTCCAATATTGTCTTTTTTAGTTATCTCATTTGCTTTTGCGGACTCGTTCGATACAGGTAGCACTGCACCACAGGAAGGGCATCTTCTACTTGTATTCTTTGGTACCCCACATAGATTTTACCGGTATAGACTAGCCTTCTTCTTATTTGAGTACTAACTTCTAATATGTAATTAGAAGTGTTATTATATTTGTTTTTCAAGATCTTTTTTAACGTCATCTCAGTTTCCGGTTTATCTATGATCACAGCCTTGATATCTTCATTCTGTTGGATAATATCTTGTATAATATCATCCTTATTGTAGTCATTAGCAATGCCCTTAAGTATTATAGTTGGTCTCTTCTTTTTAATTTCTGTAGCACTGATGTCCTTGAACTCGTCCCCAATAGCTTTACTCATTTTTTCCGCATCGTACTTTGTCGAACATTTTATAAGTATTCTATTTTTAGATATCGCATTAACACCGATCACTTTGGCACCAATTTTACATAAGTTAATTTTCTTCCTGATTTTATTTTGTATATTTTCGACGATTCCTCAGCATTGTTCGATGAAACTATTAATTTGTAATCACTTTTCAATTTTTTATTTTGGTTTTCAGCTACTTTTCCGTATCCGAATGTTGGTTCAATTATTTTTTCTTTTGCTTCAGATAATTGAATAGTTAAATGTCCCATCCAGTTTAATATAGCACTTGTTTTCGTTGTAATTAAGTGAATTTGTTCTTTGTTAAATTTATTAACTTTATCTTGTACACAATTCAATAAATCATCAATTGCCTCCTTCGCAGAATCCATAAATTGATGTGGATTCATTTTTTGTTTTTAAAAGTTATCGCCTTCGCTGTAATAATTATAAAAATAAATGCGAAAAAAGAGTTTCCGGACTGAGGATTGAACCCCTCTCCTTAGCTGCTGGCTTCGACAAGCGAGTGAGTTACGCTAACCGCTAGACCAATTCCTAGGTGTCAACAGCCGAGATTTTACAGGTTATAAAGTTATTAATAATAGTTATCAATTAATTGAAATCTTTATTTTAGTTGTTTTAAATTCACTTCTCAAGTTTAAAAAAAAAAACACAGTTTTTATTGAGGTTATAGATTATTTAGGATGCACTTTATATTTCGTTGTATTTCACTGTTTATTATTTATTTACTTCACTATATTGTTGTGTGTTATTATCCTTTTTTCAAAACTATGAAATAGAGCACAGAGTCGCTTTTTTTAAATTTTAAAAACGCACAGACAACGCACGATCGCGAAATAAATCTATTCTGCACTTTTTACCGCTTGAAAATAGCTTTATTTGTGTTTATTTCTTTAAATTCGTATGAGCAAAGATGACACGTCTAATCTGTAGGTAGATGAAATTGTTGAGAGAGTAATGGGGGGTGTGGGTTGGGGGGGGTTGGGTGGGGTTTGGGGGTTAGAAGGGGTCTGGGGGGGGATGGGTGGGGCTTGGGGGGGGGGTAGATGAGGCTTGAGGGGGAATGGTGGAGTAGTGGAGAGGGGGGAAGGAGGCAGAGGGGAAGGTTTGCGTGGGGGGCTCGGTGATAAGGGGGATGGGGGGTCGATCTAGGCGGAACTGTTGAGATTGGGGGTTGTTGGTGGTGAAGTTGGTAAAATTGGGGCGGGGCCAAGAGTTTGGGCGCTGGATGGGCTCTTGCATGAGGGGACGTATGGGGTGTTGGGGTTGGTTTTGGGACGCAAAACGGAATCGGTTGGCGAAGATGGGGAAGCGAGGGGCGGGGTGGGCAGGGCAGCCTTTGAAGTTGGCTGGGTGGGGCCCTGAGCATAGGGCGCATTTTGCTGGGGTGTCGGGGGTTTTTGTACAGGAGCTGGTAGGGTGGTTTTCACCACATTTTACACAGCGGGGGGTAGCGCTGCAGCAGGAAGAGGAGTGGCCGTGAGATTGGCAACGGTGACATTGGCCTACTGAGAGGCGTCGACGCTGGGGTTCGACAGTAATGCGGAGGTGGAGGATTGAAGTAAGATCGGTAAAGATCTTCTTTGCTGCGTCATTTTTTGTTAGGTTCACTAACATTAGGGGGATTTCTCGGCGGGTGGGACCGGTGCGCATCCGGTGGACGGAGAGGACGGGGTAGGTGAGGCCCAGCACGTCGCTGACCTCCTGGCTCGTTATCTCTTCAGGGATGCCCCTGAGCACGACCCTGAGAGGTTTGTCCTCAGGGAGCTTGAAGGAGTGGTGGTCGATATGCTTTTCAAGGAGATGCTTTGTTATGCGGTGGTGGTCACGGGGGGTTTTGGGGTGCGGGGAGATGTTTTTTGCCAGGTTTTTGGCAAAGAAGTCGATGCCTCTGTCGGCAAGGGACTTTTCAAGCATTGCCCAGCCGGCTTTTGAGTGGAGCACGACTGGGGGGATGCGGTTGGTGGAAACTACTACTTGGGGGGTGGAGGGGGGGATGGTGGAGCTAGGAGGGGGGGTGGGGATTGAGGTGGGGGAGAGTGGGGGGGGGATGGGGGAGCTTCGGGGGGTGGCAGGTCGGGGGGTGAATGGTGCGGGGGGTAGGGGGGTGGAGGTAGCGTCGGGCTGGACGGAGGTGTTGAGGAGAGGGCGCTTCTTGTTGGGGGACGAAGGCTTAGTGGCCTTGAATGGCGTGCAATTAGGGGATTTGATATCCCTGAACCGTTTGCGGGTCAGCTTGACCGATTCCCAGGCCATTTCTTCGGGGCCTGGGTTATCGGACGCGGACAGCTCTGACTCGGAGAAGTCAGATGCCTCGGAGTCGGCGGCGTCGGAGGTGTCGCTGGAGCGCGAGGAGATGGAGTGGCCCCTTCGTGAGCCGATAGAGGAGAGGGCTAGGCCGGAGGTAGAGGGGAAGGGGGTGGATTGGGGCGAGGGGGCGGCGGAGTTGGTCGGGGTGACGTTGCCAGAGTTGGGCGGAGGCGAGCTACGAGGGGAGGATTGAGAAGGGGTAGGGGAGCGTTTGGTCGGGGTGACCGAGTTGGGAGAGGGCGACGAGCGAGGGGACGCCTGGGGGAGGCGGGGGGGGGGCGGGCGTTGACATACTGACGGAAGGTCAGATTGCGGACGTGAGCTTTCTCTTCGGGGGTGTAGGAGTCAAGGTCTGGGCGCGAGTCTAAAAATGAGGTCAGCTCGAGATCTAAGATCTCGTTGACGTCGGCGGGGGAGATAGAGGCGTGGGTGACGGGGGAAGCCATGTCGAGGTTGGTGAGAGAGACGGGGAGAGTTTAAAAATGAGAATTGAAAATTGAAATTGAAAACAACAGATTTTAATAAAATGATTTTAAGCTTGGAGGAATCTGTATGCCAAGTATGAGGAAGGGACTTACGGGGCGGAGAGATGGTTGTAGTGGGCTGGGCTGCGGGCTGGTGCTGGACTGGAGGGCGGTTCTGTGCTGATTTCGTGGCGGGGCTGTTGGTATTGGCGAGCGATTGACCCTACTCTTCGTTCAGGCAGATCAACTCAAGCCGCAAACACGGGGATAACTACCACGAAAGTTCAGAGCACAGAATTCACTGAATGGAGAATCGCGGGTGAAAGGCGGTGAGACTGTAGGCGTGATTTGAGTGGCGTGGGTCAGTAGGTACAATGCGGTTTGAAATGGCGGGAAAAACGGTTTAATTTGGCGCGAAAAACGGTGGGCGCGTCGGTAGTGGGCGGCTGTGGGCGCGACGGTAGGGCGGGAAGGTTCCTTTGCAAGGCACTGGGGTAGGTGGGGTGACTGGGGTGATGATATTCCTTTACTGGGAAAGGCACTTTGCTTCGCTGGGAGACTGGGGATCACGCAACGAACTTGGACGAAACAACAATTAACGGACAAGGCGACGGTAGGTGGCAAGTAGGCCAAGCCAGAGAGGAGTCTGGGATTTTTTTTTTTTTGAATTTAAAATTGGCATAACATACGAACAAACAAACAAATATTGATTTTTATATATAAGATAAATGACCGCACCGCGCGGCTCCTGTGAAAAAATTTAATTATTCCCCCCCCCTCTCCGCTTGCCTTCCCGCTTCACCCGGGTGGAATGTTTTCCATCGAGTTAAAGCAAGAGACGGGCCTTTATCGCGACACACGACACGACAAAAAATTATGCAAAGTACCCCGGTTTACGGTAACTACAATGTTTTGGTTTGAGGGGTTTGTCAGGCCGGATCGGGAGAGACTGGTTAAGGCGGCACTCTTCGGCCGAAAAAGAAGAAGATGGAGAGATATGTAATTACAAATGTTGGACAGAGCGCGCTAATATTTTAAGTCATAAAATAGCAGCGAAAATTGCGAAAATGCTTAATAAAACATGACTCGTTTAAAATAGAGCAAAAATCTCGTGGAACGTATCTTAAGTATCATTTAACTTTAATAAAGCATCAATAAAAATAATGGAAGTACAGTATAACAATTCATATCGAACGCTTTTTGGATTGTCCTGGTACTGCAGTGCCACCGAGATGTTTGAAGAAGGGTGCGTTCCCGGATTCCGAGCACTAATGAAAAAACGGATCACCAACTACAGAACGCGACTAGCCTCGAGCGAAAATAGTATTGTGATGGCAGCATTCCATCATCTGAATAGTCAGGTACTTCACCAGATGGTGGTGAAGTACCTGACTATTCAGATCTGGTCACTAACCATGGCTAAAGCCTTTGAAACAACGTTTCAATTCTGAAAGGTGGTCTTACACCAGGGAGATACTGAAAGTATCGTCCACTCTGGAATGTGCCGCAAATGTACATATTATTTTAAACGAATAAATTGTGAAATGCAAAACAACTTATTCAAAGACCGGTCAGTTGCTGATTTGGCATCGCATTTGGGTTCTCCATCACGACACAAGCAAAATTATCCTGTTTCCTGTGTGGTGGTAGTAGGATATTTTCACATTTTGTCAGATCATTCGTAACTCAGGAATGTTTGTCTTGATTTAAAATAAATAAAAAAAAATATTTTTTAAACGTTTATTATAAAATTTATATTGTGTATTATATACATACATATATAGGTACATATTAACGCGGGATTGCTAGTCGAGAGCCTTATCCCTCGACCACGGAGTCAGTCATTATTGTGTAGATATTCATCTTACTACGTTTAAATTATGAATTTAAATAGTCAATAACAAAAGTTTTTTTTTTGTAGTTTAAAATTTAAATCTGAAAAAAAAGGCACGGGGGCTCCATCGAAGCCTCCTTCTTCTTCTTCTTACTGTACTATATGGCCAATATATGCTGCAGATAGTACACAACTGCTGACCCTGTACAAATCGCAAGTCCACCTGTTGAATTTGGCAGCCACCTTTGGTCTAGAGTCCCAAAATACTTCAAAATTCAGAAAGCATAAACGGGCGGTCCGTTCGATAGATTTTCCTCTCTAACAAACGGATTGCAATGTTTAGCGCGCAGGTTTCAGATGGGAATGGTGTCGTTGTTTTACCGGTATTTCAATAGAAGATGCTCCGAGGACCTAGCGTCATTGAACCCTTCGGCGCTGGTGTCAAACATATTAAACGCACGCCCATCATTTGTACACGGTCGATATTTTTTGTCGCCTTGGAAAGGGTCGTTTAAACATCTTATTTTGGGTTTTTATTGTAGTATTAGTGAACGTGTACCAAACTACACATGTTTTGCAAGTGGGAAAGTATAGGATAAATATAAAGATATAATTTGAGCAAACTGGAAGTCAATAAATAACACCAAGTACAACTTACGGACTCACTACAGTCACCTACGGGCGGCGATCGCATGATGAGAGGCGCCTGTGACGTCACAGAGTGAACGGGGGCAAAAATAGCGTTTTGGGGGCATTTTAAAAACGCGTATTTTAAAACGTTATAGAAAGTTAAGTCGTCGTCATAAAAATAAAATAAAAATTCCGTTATCATCGTAATTTTTTGCTTAATTTTTTCAATATTAAAAAAAAATGTGGAAATACCCCATTTTCGGAGCATACTTTACGTTTTTTTTCTATGGAGGGAATTTCATAAAATTTGCATTTCGGCGTGGAATGTATCTAGATATTATCTTCAAAAATAACATATATTTTTTTAAGAGCTTAAAAACTTCAAATGTTTAAGGGAGATATGTAAGAAATCGGTCGAAATTCGAATAGTGGACCCTTAAGGGTAGTACTCAAATTTTAAAATAAAGACAGAAATGAAATGTTGCGATCTATCGGGCCGAACCGACAGACATTTTATTCTTATTAAAAATGATGGTCTGAAGAAGAACCGATAACAAAATCTCCGAAAGCAGCATTTGTGGAAAATTCATCATTTTCATGGTCTCGTGTAGGTTCGTTAGCGATCTGCAGTTGTCGCAGGGAGCCGTGAGAGGTTAAGGAAAGTTATCCCATCAATCAGTCGGCCTCAACATTTGGTTCAGATGCCGATGTGTTATATGATCGTCTCACAAAACATTTCGACAATAAAATAAGTGAAATGAAAAAAATGTTTGAGGAAGAAATAAGCGACCTTAAGAAAAGCAGTGATTTTATTTTCAACCAGTACGATGTCCTGCTCACACGCTTCAAAGAAATGCAGGAGGCCCTCAAAGAAACCAAATTCTTGAGAGAGGAGAATGAAAAAAAAAACACTAGAATATCTTCCCTCGAAAGCAGACTTGCCGAATTAGAGCAAGAGAAGCTCTCCGACTGTGTGGAAATGGCGGGTGTGGAGTTGCGGCCGGGAGAACAAGCCACGGAAGCTGTACTTCGGGTTGCCAGCTCACTGGGACTACCCCTGCAACAACAAGACATACGCATGGTGACCAGGACTCAAGATCGAAGAAGGAATACCCCGGACTAACTCCATATCGCCTTCTATAATCAAAAAACTCGGGAATCAATGCTCTCTCTTAAAAATGCGGCCAAATCCTTAGACTCTAATTCTCCCATTTTTCTCAGTGAAGTTCTCTCACCGTATTTCAAGGAACTTCTTTGGAAAACAAAGCAAACGGCTAAAGAAACCCTCTACCAATTTGTGTGGTTTAAATCTAGCAAATTGCTTGTCCGCAAAGCAACTGGGGATAAAATTATCCAAATCAAACATGAAAATGATCTGAAAAAAATGGGAAAACAAACGTAGATTAACGTAGTTAATTCCCCCTAAAGTAAATTTTATGTATTTTGTATAATTTAATATGGCCGAATTACTAAACTCAATCAATTAAACAAGCACTCACTTACATTATTCAACAAATGATACAAAACTATGCGATAATATCTATAGCAACCCGGGCACCCTAACTCTACTCAACCAAAATATAAGATCAATCAGCAAAAACTATGACGAACTTGACATACCTACTCTTGTCCACCTTTAAAATAGACTTCAAAATTATTATCCTAACGGAATGCTGGATCTCCAACACCTTTACTGTAAAACACAAAAAAAACTATTCCACTTATCTCACAACAAAAAGCCAAAATCAAAATGATGGAGTTGTTGTTTACATAAAAGATAGCCTTAAAGCTTCTGTATCAGAAATCGCTTTAGAAAACTCTAACTGTTTACAAATAATTGCTGACCCAGATACGTGCATACTCGCTATTTACAGATCACCCAAAGCACACTAAATGGCATAAAAAAACGGGACAAACTGCACAAACAAGTCAAACGCAACCCAAATGATACTTTTCTTTACTCTTTCTATAAAAGGTACAGAAATATTTGTTCTCTAATTATACGGAAAGCCAAAGAATTATATTACAAAAACAAACTGATAACTGCAAACTTTGACCCGAAAAGCGTTTGGTCAATTCTGAGAGAAAGCACACACACACAAAAAAACAATGATGATAAAATCAAAAATTTAGTTATCAACGACGAAGAAGTCGACTTTCACAAAAATCCTACTCTCATTCTTAATTACATAAACAGACATTACACAAATATCGGAGCTAGCCTAGCCGAAAATATAAAAAAAATGTCGACTGGAATCGAAAATCAAGATCTTCGAAACAATATGACTCAGTGCTCTAATATAAACAATGACAGACATTTCAAATTAAATAAAGTAACTCTGGAAGACACCAAACAAATAATACAATCCCTAAAGGATAACACTACATCGGGACCTGACGGAATAGATTCGAAAACAATAATAACACTAAGCCAACAACTGCTTATACCACTAACATACGTGATAAATCTTAGTCTCAAAGAAGGAATTTTCCCGAGCATTCTAAAAAAAGGTATGGTTATTCCAATTTATAAATCAGGACCAAAAAATAATGTCAATAACTATAGACCCATTACATTATTAAACACTTTATCAAAAATTCTCGAAAAGGCAATAAAAGTACAGCTACAACATTATCTGGAAAACAGGCAAATACTCTCAATAAACCAATACGGCTTTAGAAAAAATAGGAACACAGAAAACGCAATTGCCACCGTAACCGAGTTTATTACACATAACCTAGATGCTAAAAAAAAGGAATATCAATTTATTTAGACATATGTAAAGCATTTGACACAATTTCTCACGAAAAACTTTTCAAAAAACTAAAGAACGTTGGTGTTAGTGGCATAGACTAGACCAGGGATTCCCAAAGTGGTCGATATCGACCCCTTGGGGTCGATATCGGTTTCCTAGGGGTCGACATAAACGAAAACTGATTTTGGGGGTCGACGAGGTCTAAAAATCGACCCTTGCGCATGCCCGAAAAAAATATTCCCATGAAAACATGTTTGTCTGCGATTTTGACCCATCTATGTACAGACGTTGTATGAAGAACAGTGTCAGAATCGCTTGCGTCATTATATTATAACCATACGGCGGGTAGAAATTTTATTCACCTTGCAGCCCCAGGATATTTTTAAATAATTTTCTCTATGACATCGAACTGTCAAATTTTGCCGCGATTGTTATCTGTCAAGGTTGATGCGTGTTCCTCGACAAAAACATCGTAAAACCTATTAATTTACGTAATTAACGAAAGTAGTGTTGTTTTGGTACATAGTTTATTGTTTTTAGGAATGTGTTTCGGTCAATAAAATATACGATAGTTCAAAATTAATCGACAAAATATTGAATTCAAATTTCAAAGTCGTGATTTCGCGGGAGCTTTCGTAAATTTTCGTGATTTTGGACGGCATTTGACCGATTAACAGTTAATTATTGTTTATTATTTAGGTAGTTTCTTATTTTTTTATTTGCAAGAATACTGAGAGTTATTATGATGGCGGACACGAAAAAAAAATGCAGACAATACAGTTTGGACTACTTGAAGTTCGGATTTATTGCATCTCCATCAAATCAACACTTACCAATGTGTCTCATATGTGAAAAAGTATACAGTAACGATGCCATGAAGCCTTCAAAAATGGACCTTCAGACCACTTATCAAGAGTACATGCTGACAAAAAAAGTAAGCCCTCGTCATTTTTTCAAGCACTTAAAGATAAACTAGACAAAAGGACATCCATAAGATCGATGTTAGCGTCATCATCTATTAAAGACGATGATGGTTCATCTATTAAAGACAATTGGAGAGCAGCTTATCTTACCAGCCATTGCGGAGGTCCTTAACAAAACAATGTATTGCACAAGCCCGCACATGATATTTTAAAGAGAATACCTTTGAGCAATAACACCGCTCAGAGACGCATAGACGAGATGGGACGTGATGTGGAAAACATTTTATGCAAGTTCTTACAGACCAACAGATTCTCTCTCCAGTTGGACGAGTCTACATTACCCGGCAATGAAGCTCTGTTGTTAGGATATGTTCGATATATCAAAGATGAAAATATGTGCCAAGAACTGCTTTTTGCTACATATTTAGAGACTATTATAAGTATTACGTAACGCACTTGGGGGGGGGGGGGGGAGGTCTTGCAAACATTTTTACAGCACTTCGCGCAACTTAAATGTGAATTTCAAGTAAAGCCACTTGGGCGTTACGTAACGCCTAGGGGGGGGGGGGGGTGTACAGGAAGACGTTACGGCGCGTTACATGGGGGGGGGGGGGATCAAAAATCTTCAAAAATTGCGTTACGTAATACTTGAACGGCCCCTAAGGGGGTTGATTTTAAAAGTAGGTAATTTGGCCATGGGGGGTCTGGGGTAACAGTTCATTTTGGAAAAGGGGTCACTTGTCCAAAATAGTTTGGGAATCATTATCTCTTATGGCATACTGGCTTGGGGAAGTGCAACGAATACAACAATTGACCCAATAGAAAAAATTCAAAAGGCAACAATCAAACTTATCCTCCAAGTTCCTCGCTACACAAGCTCAAATGTAATTTACGAAACACTAGACGTCATGACAATAAGACAACTGTATGCCAAATCTGTTCTACTTTACTTCTTCCAACATAAACTCCACGTTCCAATGCAAACCCAATTATCAATTAAAACCAGGGCCTCTACAAATAAAACACTAAATATACCGATAACTCATACCTCACACGGGCAAAGAAACTTTAAGTACTACGCAACCAAACTATATAACTGCATGCCCACCACACTGAAGCAACTACTAACTACAAATTCATCTACCATAGTTCTCAAAAAACACATAAAAGACTGGATCAAACAACAAGGTATTCAATTTACTCAAAAAATTATAATACCTAACCAAACATAACCCATCCCAAATATAAAAAAATATAATTAAATAAACTTTGTTTCGAGACAGAAAATATTACCACAATATCCGTGATTATACCATTGGCGCGTGGTCCATAGAAAAATATATCTACCGTTTATCAAGACAATTATTTATCTTACTCATAATCTAGATTCTAAGAACAACTGTATATATAGATCCCCACCGAAACTAATCTTTTAATTTATGTGTAGGATACTGCCGCCATGGGTCGACCCACAGTGCCCTTCTTGACAATATCAAGGAGGATACAGTGTTTCTAATTAGGTCGACAGAATAGCACTTAATCCCAAACATGGGAACACCTCAGCACAGGTTCGCCTAGTGAGGTGTTCACAAAACACTACGACTAACCTATTTACATACAGTTACGGATCTTTACAATGTTTTTTTCTTATTACTAACCTATTATCTATGTAAACTATGTAATTATTTGTAAAGTGTATGTACAAGAATAGAAATAAATAAAAATAAATAAATCCTTATCGATCGACCGTGCTGGCCAGGTCATGTCAAAGGTCGAGACGCAGTATGTTGGATGATGCAATGTCTAAATGAAATGCATTGACGGATTTATGACTTTATCAATAAATAATACCTATGATGCATGCACTTACAATTATGTATTGTTTACTCTTTTGACCGAACCACTTAGAATGAAACCAACTCAGAACCACCTCTGAAAAGTCATTGAAAGTGATGAAAAAAAAATATAAAAAATTAGTTAAACAGGTTACGTTGGGGTATTTTTAAATTATTTTTTCGTAGCTTTTAATGACTTTTCAAAGAGATGTTGGGGTTGGGTTGACTTTTTTCTCAGTTGTCGTGGAACGGTTTACTCCAAAGTCATGGTACTTCAAAGAGAGACCACGTTATAATCGATGAATTGTTGAGCAAGCGGCTGAGTTTGTGTTTTTGTAAAATATGTTCACTAGAGCTGGAAAAGCTGATAGACACATTAAGGCCTCGATTACATTGAGCGAGTTTACAAGCTATAGGCCGGCAAATTCAATATCTGCTAGTAAACTCCTTCAGACTTGAATAACAACACATTTAAAGGATCCTAAAGTGCACGACAAAATAGAACAATAAATGACATAAGCATGCAAATAGGTAATGTAAAATAGTTACTTACTTTTGAACTAATTACTGCAAAATGCCATATTTTTTGGTTAACACTAAACTACCTCCTTCTTTGTTGATCCCTTCTCGAGAAGCCATCAGTTATACCACAGTACACGTGAGGAAGGCGATTTCTATTTTCTGTTTTCAAATTTTTAAGCTCACTGAACTTCCTCTCAACGGAAGCGTTGGAACATGGTAACAAGAGCAATAAATGTTTGTTGGACAGGGACTGGGAGTTTCGGATTCCAATACGTCATGTTTAGTAGGCTTTAGTTAGACAGGGACTGGGAGTTTCGGATTCCAATACGTCATGTTTAGTAGGCTTTAGTTAGACAGGGGCTGGGAGTTTCGGATTCCAATACGTCATGTTTAGTTAGCCTTTTGTTAGACAGGGACTGGAGTTTCGGATTCCAATACGTCATGTTTAGTTAGCCTTTAGTTAGACAGGGGCTGGGAGTTTCGGATTCCAATACGTCATGTTTAGTTAGGCCTTACTCAGACAGTAAGACAATACGTCATTTTTGTCATTGGAGTTCGGGTCCCCATCTTCAGGAATTCCTCACTGTCATTTTTTTTAAATAAATGCTACAGTGCTACCATAAAATAAACTCCAATTTCTATTATAGTCTTCTTTAAGAAGACTATAATAGCATACCTCAAGCACAATAATCAATGTTAGGCATGGTACTATTCTCCTGATGGCGACATGTTATACATGTCATATACACATATATCATAGTTTACTTCAGATATCTTAACTATAGTCAGAAGAGTATTAATTAACTATTTTATGTTTTATCTTACTCAAAATTATTATTTTTTTATTTCAAAATTATCATCTAACTGACAGCCCTGATTTGAGAGAGCTGACTTCCAGAACCTTTTTAAACAAATATAATTTTGAAAGTTACAATAATTTCAACGCTTAAATTACTTTATTTACAAGCCAATACTCTAATATAGATTTGCAAATAACAATGCTAATTTATGAATTGATGTTGATGTTGACAATTTCGCATGATTATACTTGCTATCAAGTTACCTCTTTCTACATATTTCCATACTGTTTATAAAGAATGCTCTCCTTTATTACAACTACTACACAATTTCACATTTCTTTTTATATTCATATTTTTGTTAATAAAACCAACTGTTGAGCTTAAATTTTTTTTTCAAATTTGGTTGTCTGTAAAGTCGGTTTACGGACGATAATTTTACGCAATAACGTCAACCGAACGCTTAGGCCGATAGCCTAACGCTTAAGCCGAACGCTTAGGCAGATCGTGCCTCTCTATCGCTTTTTCCGCGCTCTCGCTGAACGCTTAGGTCGAACGCATGTTCCGCGCCTTCGCTTGTACACCCGGATCAGGCGGAACGTGACATTGTGACAATGAGTCATGCTTTTTCGTGATTGCGGCCGGCGTTCACCGATTTATAAGACGATATCACGTCAAAAAAAACAAACAACTAAAACTTTATCTCTTATATTTTATGTTTATCTCATTCATTCTTATGTTGTCCTTATACTGCTGATATTCTTCTTTGTGCCACTGTAACTCATAATCATCATTGTAATGTAAAAGCCTTTTAATGGCGTTAAATAAATAAAAAAAAATAAAAAAATTCTTCCACAGACTAAGCATATTTTTCAATATGGTTCGATAATCATAAAATGTCCAGAATCCCCGTATTTTTCCCGCAAAAAGGTTCTCCCCGCAAAATTCCAAATTCTTGAAAAAACTTAAAGTTTCCCTGCAGTTCGGGTAATTCCTCTCAAAATGGCAACCCTGGTTAAAACACTGACATCAACTATATATATGATAATCAAACTACACACTACTTGAAGCTCAGTGAGTTTTCAAATCCGAACTGGAGAGGTTCAATGCAATTGTCTTTAAATAAATTCAGTGTTGCAAATTTATTTAAAAAATGCATTGTTTAATAGAAATTGTATCGACGATTTTACTTTTCACAACGTTTACTCGTATTGATGGACAACGGCAAGGTAACAATCATAAAAATATTTATTTTATAAATAAATATTCAATTTATAATATATTTAGGTAAAACCGATGTTTTAAATCATAATAAATGTCTTTTTTTTAACAATAGTTCAAACTATTGGATAATACCTTTCGAAGATGAACAGCTGTCAAATATATGTAATATAAATTGCACGGCTGAATTTGTTTATAAATAAAATTTCTTTTTTTTACATTTATTTCGTTATCTTAATATATATATATATATATTTTTTTTTTTTTTTTTCCTGCCTTACGTCCATAATGTAACAGACAGAATTGCCAGGCTGTTGAGAAAAGAGAACATCAAGACGGTCTTCGGAACCACAACAAAAATCCAAGATCTACTGAGGTCGGCAAAGACTAAGTTTCCTCTGGAAACAGATGGAGTATATAAACTCAGCTGTTCCGGATGTGACAAGGTCTATGTAGGCCAGACAGAGCGGACGATCTCCAAAAGGATTTCGGAACACTTTCGTGCTTGTAAACTTGGCCACCCTGACAAATCGGCAATCGCCGAGCACTTAATCGAAACCGGCCATTACTTTGGATTTGTTCCTGAAGTCCTAGGAAGACCCAAAACTTACAGAGCACGCCTAATTACGGAGGCAATTGAAATCCATAAAAACCCCATCAATATTAACAGAGACGACGGAGCTAAGCTCAATAGTTCTTGGTATCCAGTAATTGACGGCTACACCAAAGCTAAACGCAAAAAACAACCATGCTGAATTTTTTCTAACACCAGCTCGTAGAGAAATGGAGCTGGCAGCACAGTATCGCTTCGACACACATAAGTAAACACTCTCACCAATATCATTTACTCATCTGCCCTGATAATGGACACTGTAACGCTGTCCGAAACGTTGGCTAAAGAAGGAGGTAGCGAAACACGGCATAACACCCCAAAAACAATAACAAAAATACTTTTTGGCCGTGAAAACCTAAAAACATACCATATATTTCTTCTGTTCAATTGTATGTCACTGAACTCCTCCTAAACGGCTGGACCGATTTTGATGAAATTTTTTGTGTGGTTTCAAGGGGATTCGAGAATGGTTTAGATTCACAATTTGGTCCACTGGAAAATGTTCTTTTAATTAATTTTTTATTCCTAAGGAGTTGTTGATTTTGGAATGTTTTACATTGGATCCGGCAGACTGCGCTACCATCGCAGTATCGAATATTCAATATTATTCTATTTTAATTTTAGTTTGTCCCGACAGTTTTACAGGACAACGTCTGTCGGGTCCGCTATAAATAAATAAAATAAATTGGGGGACATTCCAGAACACTCTCCAATGTTGTCCTGAGCGAAGCCGGGTAACCCAGCTATAAATTATATAATACCATTATTGAATAAACAAAAGAAATTTTTCAAATTAAAATGGATTTTTACAAATTAAACTAAGATTCGACAATAATAAATAAAACAATAAAATATTGCTCTCTATTTTTCTAACGTCTGTGTCATATAATTAATTGTATTCAAATTAGGTCTACAAAAACAGTAGATATGATTGTAAAAAAATAATTTTCTTTTCGCTTTCCCGAACTATGAACATTTGATCCTTAACAGAATTTCAAATTTAGATGATCGGTATATAAATATTGGAAGCTAGCTGATGGATCTCTCGACGGTCACTTCCTAGTTACTAGTTCAACAGCCTATTGCTTTTACTCCAGTAACGCACCCAGTTAAAATAATAAAAATATGATACATGCATTTAATATTTTAAATTATCTGTAGGTGGTAGGTATAAAAATCAAATTAAAAAAGTGTGGATAGATAATTAGGGTCAAGAACATTTTTTTTAATCGCATAAGAGTCCCAAGTTCGGTTTATCGAAAAATCGTCACTTTGCAAAAGTTTTTCATGTATAATTTTATTTTGAACTAGCTGATACCCGACGTGCGCAAGAAATAAATTCTTCCCCCGCGTTCCCCTTTCGCCTTCCACTTCCCCTCCCTCTTCATCCCTCCCGCTAACCCCACCTCCTTCATTACCCTTTTCCTCATACCTTCCCTCCCTGCCGCTAAAATATATAAAATTCACTCAATTTCATTTAAACGAATTTCATAGCGCCAGAGCTTACCATTATATAATATATATATTTTTTTTAAAAGAAAGACAAACATTCCCGGGTTACGAATAACCCAACAATGTTTGAAAATCTCCTACTACCACCACAGAAAGCCGAAAATGTTACTTGTGTTGTGATGGAGGACTTAGCCAGCCGAGGAATCGAACACGGGTCGCCCGGGTCGGACCCAAACGCGATGCCCACTCAACCACTTACCGGTCTTATATAGCCTATAACCTTCGCGGGTGACACATAATCAAGCAGCCGACCGACCCGAAGATAACACTGAACGAACCACGCACCCGGTTCTGCATCTAATCTGACGAACCAACTAATAAAGGTTATCAGGTACCATGGACCCCGGACGTCTGCTCCCATAAAAGAGACAACCGACTGCTTACGAGGGCTAATCTTCAACTTATCATTAAAGGGACTGCACGTCCCTATTGTTGCTAGATTCTCCAAACAAAATTGTAATAACTCACATGTACTGATTATTGTTCTTAAATAAATAAAATAAGTTCATCAATTATTATTTAACGTGTCTGGTGTAAGAAGAAATCCATAAAAAGTTAACTCGGGCGTGCGCGCAACAAATTACCAAAGTTTCATCACAATGAATGGTATGACAGCGCATAACATACAAACAAACAAAAAACAAACAAAATTGACTTTTTGAAATTGGTGAAAAACATTTATTTATAAATTTTTTTATTATTGATTAGTTGTATATTTTCAAACATTTACTTTACCCTCACTTGATACTATTCCCTTACTAGGTACTTTGCCCTCACTGTGCACTTTGCCCTAACTGGGTACTTTGCCCTCACTGGGTAGTTTTCCCTCACTGGGTACTTTTCCCTCACTGGGTAGTTTCCCTGATCGGGTACTTTGCACTCTCTGGTAGTTTGCCCTCTCTGGGTACTTTGACCTCTCTGGGTACTTTGCCCTCACTGGGTAATTTGCCTTCACTGGGTAGTTTTCCCTCATTGGGTACTTTGCCCTCATTGGGTATTTTGCCCTTCCTGGGTATTTTGCCCTCTCTGGGTACTCTGCGTTCACTTGGTACTTTTTCCTCACTAGGTACTTTACGCTCACTGGGTACTTTGTCTCACTGGGTAGTTTTACCTCACTGAGTACTTTGCCCTCACTGGGTACTTTGCCCTCACTGGGTACTTTTCCCTCACTGGGTACTTTGCCCTGTCTGGGTACTTTGCCCTCACTGGGTACTTTGCCCTCACTGGGTAGTTTTCCCTCATTGGGTACTTTGCCCTCACTAGGTATTTTTTCCTCATTGGGTACTCAGCCCTCATTGGATACTTTGCCCTTCCTGGGTATTTTGCCCTCTCTGGATACTCTGCGTTCACTTGGTACTTTTTCCTCACTAGGTACTTTGCGCTCACTGGGTACTTTGCCCTCACTGAGTAGTTTTACCTCACTGGGTACCTTGCCCTCACCGGGTACTTTGCCCTGTCTGGGTACTTTGCCCTCACTGGGTACTTTGCCCTCACTGGGTAGTTTTCCCTCATTGGGTACTTTGCCCTCCCTGGGTATTTTGCCCTCTCTGGGTTCTTTGTCCTCACTGGGTGCTAAGGCCCTAATTTAAATCAAATAAATAAAGTATAAACGGAAATACAATAAAATGCACACACCAGTGCAATCGAATGACTGCTGATAAACATGATCTGTGTTTTCGCAATTTTAATATATTCGATCACGGATGTTTGAAAAGCTGTAAAAGACAAAATGTTAATTGTTCAGGAGATCGTCAGAAGGTTTAAAAAAAATATATCTATTGTTTTTGTATATCAATAATCATAACTTTTATTATAAAATGGATAGATCTCTTAGAATAGTTTTTTTGAAAAAAAATATAATTGCAATTAATAAAAGACTTCTAAATTTTTCAGATTATTTTTTTTTTTGTAAGAGATGCACCTATTTTCCTAGAAATATTTCGACGACGCAGTTCGAAAGAGAAAAAAAAACTAAAAAATGACATATTTAACTCATGTTTTAATTTATTGTCCTTTACAGCGTCAAATTTCCCATAACAAAACCCCAGACCCATTATAATTTTACAAAACATTGTATCAAATAAAATAAAAAGCAGGGAAAAAAATAACATAAAGATAAGATAGCGGAATAAAGCAATTTCCATATATATATGTTTTTAATCCAAGGGAGCCTGCTATGCCTCAATACAAAGGACTATTCCATCAAAACCGTGGTTTCAAAAATTCCCCCATTTTTCCAAAAAAGAAATTTCCTCTCTTATTCGATTGAGAATCGGACATTGTTCCGTTCCTTCTCACTTGTTTAAAATTCATGTCCTTGACTCCCCCCCAGATTGTACTTTCTGTGGTCTAGATGTGGGAACTTTAGATCACATATTTTTTGGTTGTCCCTCTCTAAATAAATATCCTCTCTTTTATCAAGCGTTATCTAAAATTACTTCCCCTCCATTCAACATCTCATCTCTCCTAAGTCTAAACTCGATTCCAATCTTCCATATAATTCTGAAATTTGCACATTTAAATAATATTAATATATAAATTTACTTCTTCATTTATATTTAAATGTACCTTTCCCTTTTCTACAATTTGAAATGATGGCCTAGAACACCCTTGGTGGGTGAAAGCCAGAAATAATTGAAAAAAAAAAAAAAAAAACCTTTTGGAAAAAATAATTGTATTCCATTTTTCTCATTCTTGCGATTTGCGATTTGTGATTCATAATTTGAAGATTAGAATAAATTCTCAAAAGCTGTCCGAAATGAGAAATCCAAAATTTTATTGCATCCATTTATTTTGTTGGGCTTATGTCAACATGTTATTTTTGACCTATTTTAAATTGACCGTTTTGGGTTTCGCCCATCCGTAAATTTAATTATACGTTTTATTACCCTCTTACCTTCAACGCCTATGTCATCTTTGGGGATGCTGTGTGGAAGGTATTTTAAAGGAAAAAAGGCCAGGAAGTTCTGGGAAGAAAAGATATGAGGTGTGGGTCGGAATCTGGGATCAATGTCTCCAGGAGTGACGGACATCCCTCCCAATGAGTCCGGCTGGAGAGGTCTAGGTTAGGTCGCCCTCAACCAGTCTCCCAATCTGGCCCGCCACCCAGTGCATTCGCCGCCAAGACTTAGCTAAAGCTCACCTCATGATCCCGGGCATCCCTGCCAAGTCACCAAACGTAGCAAACCACTTGGGGTGACCGATGACAGGAGTTTTGGTTATCCATTAAATGGTTCCCATCGCCTCCCAAATATGTCAACTTGGGTTCCATGACAGTTGGTCCGGCGACAGTTGGTCCTTCCGACAGTTGGTCCGGCCAAAGCCATTTCAAATAATAGGACCAAACCTACATACACTGTACACCAGTATTATATAACTTGTTTCTTCCGACTACAACCAGTGAGACTATGGCATTCCCAATTTTGATATTTTGTGAGGCTGAAGATAGTGGGGAGCGGAAAGAGATGTGGAAAATGTACCTGGCTATTCAGATATAGTCAGCGTTCACGGCTAAAGCCATTTCAAGTAATGTTTCAATTCTGAATGAATACTGGCGATAGCAAAATACGATATACATATATGTGCAATATCTACTGATAATATATACAATAACCACCAACATCTAATCTGAGCAGTAAGATCCTCGACTAGGAATTCAGAGGTCGCGTACGCTTCTCCTTTCTCACAGTTGGTTCTGGTATTACGTTGCAGGAGATCTGTGTGTCATGGCTGGAACGATCCAGCCGGGCGTGTGCAGACACATAATGAGGTGCCCCGTCGTGTTGGAAGCGGCTTTTAATGGATTACCATATCAGGTGAACTCACATACATATAATCTCTCTGCCTTTCAACTTAATTCCTAATTCATTTTACCAATCAAAGTTATTATTATTTTTCTTTGGATGTTCTACAATAAATTTATTATCCCACATAGATATTATATAGCACAAAATACAAATTAACCCTTCGAATAATGAGAAAATAATATCTATGAACTTTTGCCTGTCAAGATTTGCGTGCAAAATTCCCGGTTCTTCCCGTGCATTTTAAATGTTCCTTTGTATTCGTTATTTTTCAACTTTTTTGCAAAAACAAAAATTGTTCTAAAATCTAGATAAAATAATCTTTCCGATGTGTTTATTAGAAATCAAAATTTTTGTTTTTATTATTAAATTTTTTATATTGAAAATGTAAATTGGCTTAAAAATACGTACCTGGGGATTCCTCAAAAAAGTGCGTAAAATAAAGTAAACTGAAAATTTTAAATAAAGTTTCCTTTTTTTAAAAAAAATTGTAATAAAACTGTTACCTCACTTTTTATGACATTCATACAATTTTATTTTTAAATTAAGTGTTTGTTACGTCACAAATTGGTGCAAAATAAAATCGTCACTTATGATCGGGTTTGTAAAATATCTAACCAAAACAGCTCATAAATTCTTAGGGCAATAAGAAGCATCATTTCTTTTGCTTTCTAACATAAGAGAAATCACAAATGATTGTATAACAAGAAGAGAGATATAGAACTTTTAGTAATGCACGTTCGCTCTGGGACAATCTGGGTCTCCTGTTATTATAACGGCATATGATGTTTTGGGACAACTTGGGTCTCCTGTGATTAGACGGTTTTAACAAACTCAACATGTTATTAACCGAACCTGTTATTTTATTATAAAGCATTCCGTTTGTTCTTACTGGTTCCACGACACTTGATCCCCTTAATGCAGTCGGTTTAGGGTAAATACTGTATACCTTTTTACAAAAAATACAACTAAAGGTCCCCAAAAGCGTGTGCGGAGAGAATGTAATAAATAACAAAAGTGTAAAACATATTTGACGGACTCCGTGGTCGAGAGCTAAGGTTCTTGACTCACATTTCGAAGGTCGCGGGATCGAATCCTGGCGTGTACAGATAAATTTTATTTGGTTAATTTGTGCTATTCACAATTGATTCATTTAAATAATGTATGGCATATTTGCGGCACGCTCCAGAAAGGAAGATACTCTCAGTATCGCCCTGGTGTAAGACCGCCATTCAGAATTGACGTGTGACTTGTGAAATACTGGCATACAGAGCTCCGGGCCAAAAAAGGCCCCTTTCTCTTTCATCATGAGTTTATAATTAAATGGTTGTAGAAAAAAATAATTTATTCAGTGTTTTTTTATTGTTATTTGCAAGGGGGGAACATGCCTGCAATATGGGGGGAGCAACTTTTCGGAGGATTTGTTTCGGAGGATTTGACACACGGCACTATCCTCCTTAACTCTCAAGGATTTTAAATTTCCTTAACTTGAAAATATTTCACACAATCAGACGGACGCCGGCCCTTATCTCGACGTTCATCCAAGAAGTACCTTTTCCGGAAATGCTCTCGCAATGTTGCCAATCGATAAAACAAAAAAGACGATTGATTAGCTATTACAAAGCTAGCCAGGAGGCAACAAATAATCAATCGGCTAAAAACCAAAATAGGTCAGAAGAGGTTTTTTACTTCAGGACAGAAATTATTACAGAGGTAATAAATATTATCGTGACAAGCTGATAAGTAATTTTAGTAGTAATACAATGTGGTGTGTTTTCAGGTGTGCGCCTCCCCGGAGAATAGGCTGATAGTGTGCTGCCCCTGGGCACCAGGGGAAGATACAAGGCTGCAAGCCAGGTGCCAGACGGACACAACTACCCCTAGAGAAGGTACTTTACTTTCATTTTATACAGTTTATTTATTTATTTATTTATTTATTTGAGACACAAACAGGATATTTACAGAGCATTATTTTGGTTAATGTATAACAAATTAAGATACAAATATAAACATCCCTAGACTAATGTGTCTACAGTAATAACATTTGCGTATTCACAGTCACATGAAAAACAATGTAAGTATTTTTTTTTTCATATAATTTAGAAACTTAAATAGAAAATTTGAAATACATGATAGCTACAAAATATTTAAAATGTTTATTAAAAATAATAAAACAACATTCAAACATTTTTTTTTTTTTTTTTTTTTTTTTTTTTTTTTTTTTTTTTCTTTTTTTTTCAGTTGCACAAGTTTACTAGCTTTTCCCCGTGGCTTCGCTCACGTGGTATTACGATAAATTACTGTAGCGCTTGCACTTATCAATTATCCCCCCCACCCCCATCCCCTCCCGCATTCCATACATTCATTCCCTTACATTCGGTTTTCAAACATCTCACCTGCCACCTAAATTTCATAATGCTAAAGCTCAATGAAAAAAGAATTATCCAATTTTGTTCAATCGTTCGGAATTATGCGCCTTACAAACATTTCGGATGTTTTTTTTTTATTTAAAAATTTGGAAGTTTGTAAATATAATAAAAAATTACCCCATTTATTATTTAGTCTTTATAATCGTTACGAATTATATTTTTAATGTAGGAACTCTCATCTGACATTTATTCCAAAACATAAGCTTGTCCAAAAAAAACAAAACATATTCTAATATTTGAATTTTCTGGAGCAGTAGCCGACCAGTAGGTAGGGGATTGGGTACCTACCGGCATACAGCCCACAAGTATATCAACATCGTTTCCATGGAAACGATTTTTTTTCTGACGTTAGCAAAAACTCGCTTTTGTTAGCGACAGAAAACGTGTAACAAATATAATATATTAATATTTATAATTTCATAACGCCAGAGCATACCATCATATACATCCTATGGTCTTTGCATATAATTTAGCTTTCCATTGGTGAAAGAATTTTTAAAGTCTTTCTATTGGTTAATGCGTGAAAGCGTAGCAAACAAACTCAAGCAGTTTCGCATTTATAATACTAGTATGGATTCACCTTCACCTGTTATGTTGTGTAACCCTGGTGTTCTGTTTGTTTGAAGGTGATAACTGTACGATGGTGGACACAGGAAGGGCGGGAGTGTGCAGCCGATTCGCCAACTGCCAGTCAGCCATAGAGGCCGCCAGTAAAGGACAATCCCCACAGGTAATGTTTCTTATATATGTAAAATAACAACATGTTTTCAAAGTTGCAGCAATTTTACCTGATAATAATAATCACTAACAATTATATAACTGTTTGAAATCAAAGTAAAATGGGAGTGTCAAAAGACACAAGAAAATCTTTGTGAATATTAATAATTTCTTAAAAATGGTTCATAATAAACCTTCGTATGGTATAAATAGGAACAATGTCTGACTTTTGAACGCAGCCAGATTGGTCGACATCTGAGATCTGTACAACTGTACACTGACTGTGTGTGCACTAAGGATAAATCAGAGTTTTCATGAATAAATAAATTTAGTATTGCCACTTTCAAACTTTCTGATTTTTTCTTCTAAATCTACAAAAATAATCCATTGAGAAACTTTTGCCAAGGATAATCCAAAATGGATATTAAATTGAAGGGTTTAGAGATAGAGGGAAGATCAGAGGATAAAAAGGTTTATTTATTTATTTATATACGCCTTGAAGGCTTTTACAATATCTTGTTATTAAAGATACATAGGTTGTTTAGGAGTTTAAGCATGTAGTATGTAGTGTAATAAACTGGACATTTAGGATACAAGCAGGTTAAATATGTAGGTATGAAGTGACATTATAATGAAAAATTGTACAAAGGAGTTAGGTAATTAGTTTAGTATAAAATGGTAAAGCAGAAAACTTAAGGTACTATGAAATTTGTTATAGAGGAATGTAAATTTACAATATTAATTTTGTTATTATCTTAAACATGAATGTTTTAAGGCAGTTTTAGAGAACAATGGAAAATTAACAGAGCGATAAATAGTTCATATTTATGGAAAAATAAAAATACATGAGTTCATTATCGTAAAAAGTTATACAATTCGATAAATTTATAAAAAAAATATAGATCAAAAGAGAGAGAGAGAGTGTAGAAAAGTAAGTACTTGGATAATCTTTACATAAGTACTGAAGTTTGTAATTATTGTATTGATCTTGAAGAAACCATTGAATATAATGTAATCACCTTATATATCATACCAAGATATAAGCAGGTAAATAGTCATTAATTTGAGATAGTTATTTTGATTATAAAGAGAAATACGAAAAGATTGTCATTATTTATGTTTATAATTAGCAATCTTTATAATACATATTTGGTACGTGTTTATCGAATCATAGCTACAATAATATTTCGATAAAGGTGCTATATAGTGCATGATATTTTTAGCTTTATTTTAAATGTTCTAATATGCTGAGATTAAATTTAAACAACGATTGATGACGATAAACGTCTATTGAGGTATATTTCTTTCCGAGTACATGAAGTCTTTGCATAGGAGAGTTGACAAAATAATTATTAGCAGAATTTGTAACAAGGTAAAGCGCGGTAGAACGAGTATCGCGCGTGGGTATTCTCAAATTAATTTTACTGGTTAAAACGAGGGCGTCCAGTCTGCCATTCGATAGATTGAAAAGACAAACTAAATCGCTCACTACGCGCCTTGACGTTAAATCGCTTATATTAAGTAATTCTATTAAATATACATAATTAAGATCTTCGACAGGTATACCGAGTTTATAATTAATAAATCTTAAGAACTTATGCTGTACTCTTTCAATTTTTTGTTGGTGTGTCTTATATAATGGAGCCCAGATGGTTGAATTGTATTCTGAATTTGATCTCACCAGCCCAGTGTATAGCAATTTAAACGAATTTAGTGATTTGAATTCTTTAACCGTCCTCAGAATGAACCCCAGACATTTCATGACCTTGTTAGTAATTACATTAATATGAGGAACAAAAGTTAGTTTATTATCAAAAATAATACCGAGGTCCTTGATTTGATCTACTCTTTTTAGGAAAATGTTGTCGATGCTATATTGATAATTAATGGGATTTTTGATTCGCGCAAAAGTAATTGTTTGGCATTTTTCAATATTGAGGAACAGTTCATGAAGGGTGCACCACTCTTGTAACCTCACTAGATTTGATTGTAATATACAGCAGTCATTAAGCAGTAATAGAAGTATCATAACTCCATCAGATTAACAGTTGAAATAAGTTCTTTCAATACCACAGTGGTTGATGCATTACTCTCAGAGCAAGGAGGTGACGGCCTCCGTGGTCCCGAGGTAAGACTCTGGACTCACAATCCGAAGGTCGCGGGTTCGAACCCGGCGTGCGCAAATAAATTTTATTTGATATTTGTGTTATTTCACAATTTATTCATTTAAAATAATATTTAGTATATTTGCGGCACGTTCCAGAGTGGAAGATACTATCAGTATCGCCCTGGTGTAAGACCACCATTCAGAATTGAAACGTTGCTTGAAAATGGCTTTAGCCGTGTTTAGTGACCAGATCTGAATAGCCAGGTACTTCCCCACCTTCCTCTTCCCTATCTCCTTCCCCTCCCCACTACCTTCAGCCTCACAACATACCCCGATTGGGGCTGCCATAGTCTCACTGGCTCCAGACGGGAGCAGTTGGGACTCTTGTGCGGTATTAACTATAAAAAAAAAAAAAAAAAGGAGAGACCCCGGGTTCGATTCTCGGAGATCTTATCGCTTATTTTTGGTTCATTAAATCTTGATAACATAATGCTTACTTCCAATTACTAAAATCACAATGAAGACTAAGCCTATTGTGTTTTCAGATTTGCGCAGTAGAGGGCACTGTTCAGATCATTTGCTGCCCTCTGGCGACTGTGGCTGAAGGTATAGTACCCATAACTTACTCGTCCTTCTCTCAATAATACATCATTTTCTTATCTTGCATAACGGTCTTGTTGCTTTTGCAGGTGATCGATGTTCAATAGCTAAAACCGGGCAGACCGGCAAGTGTCTTCGCATATCGAGGTGCCCCGTTGCCGTGGAGGCAGCGCTTAAGGGAATAACTCTTCAGGTGAAGCCGCAACTTGACACTCTTATAGTAACCATTGCATATCTCCCTTCTTTCTATTTATATAGTTAAATCTCGCTAACATTTACAATTCATAAAAACTACAATGTAATAAACAGCTTTAATATAATTGGATTTTTTAAAATACGATTTAGTCTTTGAATACAACATTGTTCTGAACTTATTCTTCACCGGGATACAAATATATCAACATTGTTCTGAACTTATTCTTCACCGGGATACAAATATATCAACATTGTTCTGAACTTATTCTTCACCGGGATACAAAAATATCAACATTGTTCTGAACTTATTCTTCACCGGGATACAAATATAAGTTTATTTGAATATTGGTTTTTGGTTTTATTTTCAGATTTGCACTTTGGATGGCTCTGTTCCAATTGTGTGCTGCGAGGGAAATGTTGAAGGCCATCATTCTTTAATCATTACAAAACCAGTACGCGATGGTAAGTTTGGTTGTCATGGCTTACTTATCAACACAAAACTGTTATTTATTGCAAAAGGTAGCGAGTTCTTGAGGTGGAACACCAACCGCTCTGAGTTGCAAACATTTACAACTAAGAACACTTGCAACTAGGATACCTCATACCGTAGACCCACAAACATAAACCCTCAAATATTCTTCTGACACACATTACGTCATGTTATGTTGTGTAACCCTGGTGAGTCCGTCTGTTTGCAGGTGATAACTGTACTTTTGTGGACACAGGAAGGGCGGGAGTGTGCAGACCATTTGCCAACTGCCAGACAGCAAAAGAGGCCTCCTGTAAAGGGATTTTTCCACAGGTAATTTTTCTTCTATTTTGTAAAACTAGCGAAACTCCCCGGCGTTGTCCGGGCTTTACACAGAGTCAAAATCAAACATAGACAGTGACGTTTTACATTAACTCCACACTCAATGTGTGTCAACTTTGGGGATGCTGTATGAAGAGTTTATTTTAAGGAAAAAGAGAAGTGCGTCTAGGAGAGACAGATGTATGAATACATCTCTCTCATTGCGGTGCAAGTCGATGTTAAAAAAAGAGAGGTTAAAAAACTCCCCCAACCAGTCTTTCCTGATCCGATCTTCAACGCAGTGGGTGGGCAGACGCATCCGCCGCCAAGACCTAACCTCACTCCATGAACCCTTAATGTATACATTTAAAAAAAAAAAAAACACCTTAAACAGAATAGACAAGTCCTCACATTTGAAAAAATTGTAACCTATGATAATAGTGCATTTTGCAAAATTTTAACTTATTTTTTTATGAAAACATCGTGCATCAAAATCTTTTGAAATCAGGTGTTGAATTCATTCATGTTGAATTGTGTAAAAGTGTGTGTTCAACATGGAACTAATAATGTGTTAAGATTTGTGAGGATTTGTAAAGGATAGTTTGAGACTTTTAAGATCTTTTTTTTTCGACGAAAAATAACAAGCGGGAGACAAAATAAAATTTTGATTTTTCTAGCAAAGAATGATGCCGTTATGCAAAAAGAGGTTAAGGTGGCCATTTAAAATAATAACAAAACTGTTTTTGTTTTCAGACATGCGATGTAAAGGGCACCGTTCAGAATGTTTGCTGTCCTCTGTCGACAGCTATTGAAGGTACGGTAACCAGAACTTAATCATCATTCATTACAAATCCAGAAGGCGATAAAATGGTTCGTTGATTTCTTAGGCTTCATCATCACCATAATACCTTGAGTCGTTGGGGTGGAATACCAACGGTCTGAGTGTTTGCGACTTTTTCACTAGGAATTCTTGATGATATTTCATACCATAGACCGGCAAACATCAACCCTCAAATGACGTACATAACTTCTGGATTGTGGGTAGAAACTTTATCGTCATGGTGTATTTTTTTTATTTTAGTCTATTAGGGAAACAAACGGTTATACATATTTTATTAAGGTAATTACATATTACATGGTTGCATAAACCTGCAAAGTTTCCGCATAAATGTATGGTATATATATTTATAAAAACATAGATTAAAACATAAAAAAAAAAAAGTGGTATTAAAAGAAGAAAATAATATAAAAGACAAATAAAAAACACAGATTAACCCATTTATGCCCAAGACTAAAGTAATCGTAAAAAAAGAAATAACCAGTTTTATTTAATAGGGAATAGAGTGCTTTAACAAAAATCAATCAAAAATGTTTTAATTTTTTTTATTTACTAGGAAAAAAAATGCCGTGCTCAAATGGGGACACTGGGCTCATTCAGTATGGTATTGCTCGAAGCATGGTTTTTCAATACACAAGGTTTTTTTTGCATTTTTTGCACTCCCAACGTGCCTTACTATGGCAAATAGTGCATCGCAACTGTTTTGTCAACTTCTGCAGAAAGTGGCCAAAACTATCAAACTGTAAATTGAGCACTACAGAGACTGATGGGTGAGAACGTTGATTAGTTTTTTGTCGCAAGTAATATCGAGCAATAATTCGTTGAAATTGTAGCTGGTCAATCTTCATGTCGTTACTAAGTATATGTTGATGCTAAAGCATAGATCAAACATGTACGTAAATAACACCCACCACCACTTCTTGCTTCGTATTGAAGTTCGATACATTGAAATCGACTGATCGGCTTGATCGACACCGCCCATGCCTCTGTTGTAATTCACAAATACTTGATGAATATTTACATCGGTTTTCTTCTTTTCAATTGAGCTCCAGCGCTTTACTTTGCCCAACGGAAGAACTTTATCGTAGTTTGTTACCATTGTACAAACGCTGTTATCCAGCCAGTGAACAAACAATATTTTATTGACTGTGTCAAACCGGTAGTCAAAGTCAGCACGACTTTTCTTTTTCATCTCCTTGATGGGTGTGAGAGGACATTTGCTGGTCCTACCCTCACGTACAGTTCCTGTAGCGCAATAGCCAGATTCCCATAAATCCCGCAGCAATGCAAAGCTAGTGAAAAAATTATCGAAGAACACAACATGGTCTCTAGGATCTGTGTTTAGCTTGTTCAATAGGTTTTTCACAACTCATGTACCCAACGGCTCATTGGTGGGAACTTGCGACTTGCCGCAATAAATATCAAAAATGCAGCAGTAGCCATCAGCACTAGCTAGCATCCAATTTTTATTACCGAAGCGTACAGGCTTACCTCGAATAAATTGTTTCGATGGATGACGTCCAAAATATTTCACCATGGATTCGTCTATTGACAGATTTGTGTGAAACACTCCCCATTGCATAAATTTTTTCATAAGAACCTCGGCAAGGGTTCGCACCTTGAACATTTTATCTGATGTTTCAGCAGCGACAGTATTATCACAGAAATGTAGATACTTTTTGATATCTAAGAATCTGTTTCTCGTCATTGCCTTAGAAATAACAGGTACATTACAATCCTCGTCTAAAGTTCTGGGGGAAGAGCAACGATATCGAGTTCAACGTCTGAGTCCTCTTCTGCCATAATAGCGTCAAGGGCCTCCTGGAGTCAATGATAGTTATCGCTTACTTCAAATTGCCGTTTCGACAAATTTATGTTCAGTCAAAACTCTGTAAAAAAAAAGAATATTTTACTCCTTATGTGCCCACTGTCCCTATTTGGGGACACCAACAAAAAAAGTAGTTCACAGTTCAGTAAACTATATATTATACCTAATCAAATTCTTATTCCAAAGTAAACAAAGTTTTCAATAAAGTTATGTAGAACAATTAAGAATTTACGAATGTAAACATATAAAATTTTTTACTTACATTTGGTTATCACTGCAACTCTGTGATTCACTTTATTTATGACACTAAAATACTTTTTATAAATGATGTTATCCAAAATATTTGATATAAAACGTAAGACACATCGATCACATCGACAATAATGCACTGTTAGCAAAATTTATCACATAAATAACACAATTGAGGGTAGATTTGAAGGCGTCCTCGTTTGGGCACGGCAGGCGTAAATGGGTTAAAGCATGTTGGATAGATAAAATGAAATTAAACAATCTATGTTGTGTGTAATTTGTTTTTGAGTGTCGGGTGTGGAATAGTTGGTTTGACCTCGTATTTCGTAGTGGAAAGTGGAAATTAATGTTTTTAGAAGATAGTTGTTATCGACCACGTTGTTGATGATTTTGAAGAAAAATTTCTGGTTATATATATTTCTTCTATCTTCGAAAGTTGAAAAATTATGGAATGTTAATGAATCTTTTAGGTTTTCTGATGTTCGAAAGAATTTAAAGTCTAAGGATGGGTTGTTTAAAAAAATTTGACAAATTCGTCAAATATTTGACGTTAATTTTCACATTCTGTGTAAGTTCTATTCAAGTTCTGTGACGATTTCAGTTTTATGAAGCAGCTGGCCTATGATGATAAAATAACAGAACTCGAATAGAACTTACACAGAATGTGAAAATTAACTTCAAATATTTGATGAACTCATCAAATTTTTTGAAACAACCCGTCCTAAGTGTTTCAATATCTTTTTTTAAAATTATTTCTAACCTGTCAATATTAACTTTGTATTGGGGATTCCATACGACTGATCCAAACTCAATATTGGGCTAACAAAAGAGACGTACAACATTTTGATTACGTGTGGTGACCTGAATGGTATAGTCACTCTTATGATAAATCCTAGAAGTTTGTAGGACCTATCACAAATGGAATTTATATGTGTTCGGAAAGACATTCTGGAGTCCATTATTATTCCAAGTCCCTTACTTCACAACATCTTTTTATTTCTACGTCGTTGATTTTGTATGGGAATGTTAGAGGGTTAATGCTTTTGGTGAATGATATTGCGTTACATTTTTTCAGGTTGTTTGTATAATATATTCCAAGCCTATTAATATATGGCTGTGTTGTCAATATTAGTTATTTTTTTGTAAAATTTAGTGTCATTAGCAAAAATTTGGAATTTGAAATTATTCAGAACAAGTTTTTCCAAATAGTTAAGTACAAATGATTGGCTGAAGTTAATAGTGTGTATATGTAGATAAGAGTTGTCATCATAATTCTCAGAGTTTATAGGATTAAGGCAAGAGTTGGAATTTTCCACAAAGACTGATCTAAAATAATCACTAAAATGGTCGCACATGGATTGTCCGTCAGTGCAGGAAATAACGCCAAGATACGTATGCTTTGGTAGATCCATTATGAAGTTTTCGTAACATTCAAGCGAGATCTTTTTTGACGATTTCTCAGTACTAAAAATGATTGGTAGTCAGCCAGGTTCTTGTATTTTTTCCATTTGTTGTGATATTTTAATTTCTCTTCTACAATTTTAATAAATAGTAAAGTGTACCAGGGGGAAACCTTTCTATATTACCATAATTTTTTTTTCGGAGATTTCACGGTGCCTCGAGTAGAGAATATCTTCAAGAAAAATGCAATTATCCAAATTTACAAAGATAATATCATCAATAAATTTGAAACCCACCAATCAAAAAGATATCAAGACAACATAAAAATACCAAAATTTAATACCAAACTAATGCAAAACAATTATATCTATTTAGGAATAAAGTATTTCAACAACCTTCCGATTGAAATAAAAAAAAAAATCAAAGACATCAATAAACTGAAACTCAAACTGAAGCTACACTTCATCAGGAATAATTAATTAAATAATTACCTGTTTTTCTCTTTCTTTCTATTTATTATCAATCTATATTCATCTCTATTTTATTGAGATTTTTCGAATTTCTCTAAAGTACACAAAATGTTAGTGTGTAACCATATCCTATGTATGTACACCTTCACATATAGATTTTAATTGCCGGCAACCCGGGCGTTTATTACAGTAACAATATAATACAAGAAAAGTCTGTAACCCGTCTCACTAGACGATGTCTGTTCTGAGACGGGTACATAAATATGCGTGCATGAACATATTAATACACAATTAGCATATAAAAACATATTAATCCTATAAACACGTACACACAAACATAACATACATACACAAACGTATACGCATGCATGCAGTATTCAGTTTTATTAAATTTAAGAGTTTTGATAGCATCTAAAAACAATAACATTTCAACAAAATAATATAAAGTATTAAACTAGACATGGGTAAAACATAAGCAATATTAATAAGAAAACATAAATCTCTAAAAATTTAAATATCGCATATATGCAAATAGAGAGTCAGGATTAGACTAAGATGGGATTATCAGTAACTTGGTGATGCATTCCCTTTTTTTGTGTAGTAACCAAGTGTTGAAATATTTATAGAACCCTTTTAGGTTTTTTTGATTCAAGCAAAAAGTGGTTTCTTTTAGGAATGTGTTGTAAATGAGAGGTGCGAGGTAGGATTCGTGCTTTTTGGCAAAGGTTGATTTAATTTTTGGGACAAGAAGTTGATTATGCGTTTTTGCTCTTGTATTTTGTGGGTGAGTTACGTGGCATGGCGAGGATTTTATGCAGTTAATATTTATTTTATTTTATTTATTTATTTTTTTTATTTATTTATTTATTGAAACAAAATACATATACATTATAAACAAATACTTTGACTGTCCAACTAGGAGATTTCCCGTTTTAGGACAGTCAAATTTCCTGGTTTAGTTCACATTAGGTAGTTGTTGTTTTTTGTAAAGCATAATATTGTATCTAAAATTACAAATGTAAACATCATTTCAAGTACAATGTTATAAAGGCCGTAAAGCAGTTAAATATAGTGATAGTTTTAAAAGTACTGAGAAAAGTTACAAAGTTTAAATAAATAAAATGATAATATATTAAAACTATAAAGAAAACCAAAATATAAACTCATTGTTTTGTGAACAGAAAAATAAAAACTAAATCTTAAAAATAAAAGCTTAATCTTAAAAATAAAAACTAAATCTTTCATCGATATATTTCCTATCCGAATGTTCAAACAGGAAATATATCGAAGTTTTTTCATTTTTTTATTTTTAAATTGTTTTTAAGAAAATATACGATAGGATTGAGAAGAAGCAATCTCATTATTTTTATGTATTAATAATTTCATGATCTATCTTATATTTTAATAAAAAAGTATATAAATATATATATATAATAATAAAAATAATTTAAACAGTAAAGTGAATGAGAGATATCGAAGAGTTCTTCTCCGTAACTGAAAATTGAGAAAGATTATAAGTCTGATAGTACTAGTAATATAATTCTGATAGGAATAAATAGTTCTATAATTCTCACAGTGTTTATTACATTGGAATCTCAATCAAAACCATATCATGGAAAAAAAAGAAGGCAGGAATCGTTATCATTTGAAAAAAAAAAAAAAATCATAGAAATGACATATTTGCATAATGCTTTCGTACACAATAGCAAAAAAAGAATAAATAAAAATATAAATATATATTCCAGTTATTTTAATCTGTTTGTTGTTAAATTGATAATTTTGTTTATGTTGCCATCTGTTAAATTATTAAAAATTATATTACACACAGTCTTGTTAAATTTCAATATATTATCAATGATACAAATAGTAACTTTAATCTAATTATACACATTTATATAAAAAAAATACATTCATTAGCTAATTGAATGGTTGCTGTGTGGTAAGTTTCCTAAACAAGGTGAACAGAGTAATCCAGAATCCAGGTATATGCTAACATCAGGGAACAATTACCTTCAGCTTTACAATATGAGATATATAAATGAGGTACGGGTCACAAATTCGCTGTTTCTATGTGAATAATTTGTGTACAAATTTATTTTTTAGAGAGTTATTTTGATTTATTTGAGACGTGTTCATAATATATATTATGTAAATTTTTCAGAAGTGAGAAACTAATTTATTGACTAGCTGACAGTAATAATAAATAATTGCGTGAGCGTACATAACATTTTTGTTTATCTGTTCGTAAGCATAGATTCGCATTCGGCTCTTCCTAAGCTCAGAAGCCAGTCATTAACCAATTTACGCAGAATGCGTACACCTTTCGATTTCCAAGAATCGGGTACGAGGTTGAGCATTTTCGGGCCTAAGTAATAGAATTGCCTTTGAGCGAGGGATGTCATAGTTGTAGGTGGAACTACTGGATTTCTTCTTGAATGTCGAGTGTCATGATAATGTTCGATGGAGGGGTAGTGTTGACGTTGTTTTTGTGTGTGTAATATAATTTTTCTTATGTATAGTTGTCGAACATCTAGGACACGGAACTCCTCGAATAATGCATCACTGGGGTACCTAAAAGGTTTTTTAAGGATGACCCTTAGAAGAGATTTTTGTGCTTTTGCTAAAGGATCCAGTATTGTTTTAGTACATCCGCCCCATCCTAGGGATGCATATTCAAGAATTGAGTTACACATGGCGTAGTATATTCGTTTCAGTTCATTTAGGCAGAGAATATTTCTAATAGACAGGAAAAGGTAGGTAAGTTTTCTGACCTTTAAGGAAATTGAGTCTATATGTACGTCCCATCTCAGAAATCTATCTACGATAATACCTAGATATTTTATATTGTCCACACATTCTAAGGTAACACAGTTACATGTATTTGTGTCATTGCAATGGTGTATAATAATTTTTTGTATTTCTTTGGGTTGTCCTGCTAGAGTTGCACTGAAGCAAATGAATTTTGTTTTTTCTGTGTTGAGGGTGAGTAGGTTATTGTCTAGCCACTTTTTAACCTTGTTTATACCAACTTCTGCTTTGCTATGCACTTGATTCCAGTTTTTGCCTTCGAATAACAAGACTGTGTCATCTGCAAACGTAATAATGTGGTCGGCGTAGGAACTGTTGCACAGCTCATTAATATAAATGTTAAACAAAAGAGGTCCTAGAGTACTACCCTGCGGTACGCCATAATTAATATTGGATGGATCGCTTAGAGTCTCATTAATATCCACTCTTTGGCTCCTGTTCTCTAAATAGCTGCCCAACCACTTGAATAGCTGACCCTGTACACCAATGTTCTGAAGTTTTTTCAATAGAATTTTGTGTGAGATGGTGTCGAACGCCTTAGCTAAATCCAGGAAGAGCGCAATGCATTTATTTCCTCTATCGATATTATCAGAGATGAATTTCGTCAAGTTAGCAATGGCCGTTTCCGTACCTAAACCTGGTCTAAAGCCGTATTGTCTATTAGAAAGGAGTTTATTATTTTCAAGATAAAAGCTTAGCCGGTTTATGACGATTTTCTCTATAATCTTCGAGACAGAATTGAGCAAAGAAACTGGTCGGTAATTGTGTATAAGCGATTTATCCCCATTTTTGTGAAGCAATATAACTATTGAGTGTTTTAAATGATTCGGGAATATACCTGATTTAAAGCTTAGATTGGCAATGTACGCGATCGGTGTTGCTACTGAGAATTTAATAATTTTTAGCAGGTTAGATGAGACCTTATCAGGACCACAAGCATTCGATGCCTTAAGGTCGTCAATTGTTTTCAGGACTTCGTTAGTTGTTGTTTGAATGTTGTCTATTTTATGGCCGAAATTAGAGACAGTTAAATTAGCGAGATCAGTTTCAGTTGTGTTATGATTATCAAGAATTTTTTTCGCAAGAGTGTCGCCAACAGACGTGAAATAATTATTAGCAAAGTTTGCCATTTTTTTTGGGTTTGAAGAGTTTGTGTTATTAATTAACAATGATTTTATTTCGGTAGATTTATTGATTTTTGTTTTAGTTATATTACGAAAAGCTTCCCACAGTCGTTTTGGCGTGCAGTTATTTTCGTAAATTAATTTTTTGTAATAATTTTCTTTGGTTGACTTGATTAAATTTTTGCATAAGTTCCTATACTTTTTGTAATGAGCTTGAACTAAAATATTTTCTGGGCACCTTTTCGCCCTTTCGTGTAAACGATTCCTTCTATGAATAGATTTAACAAGCCCTGGAGAGATCCATGGCGCAAGTTTTACTTGATTATTTGATATGAGTTTGTCGCTGGTATGTTTAGATATATATGAATGTAATTTGGTGATAAATTCGTTCATTGCTAAGTCGATATCGATTTGATCTAATACATTTTGCCAGTTTTCCGTGAGCAAGTCCTCGAGTAAGTTATTATAATTAGTACGAGGTACAGATTTAATTTTTGCTGCTACAGGAGGCTTATTTTTGAGGCAGAGAGCTGTACTATAATGGTCTGAGATTGTAGTGTGAAAAACAAAAGAGTCGAAATGGTTAATTTTTTTAACAATGATGTGGTCTAGGCAGGATTTGCTCGTGCCCTGTTCTCGAGTAGGACTGTTGATTGTGTGAATGAAACCATTTTCTGTAAGAAGACATATATATTCATTGGATTGGCGGTGGTATTCAGGAATAGTATTAATATTGAGATCACCTATAATGATTTGACGTTCAAATTTTTTTGAGTTGTTGATGATTGATTGAAGAGAACATAAAAAAGAGTCAATATTTTGGAAAGAAGGTGATCTGTATATTGCGAAAATGCATAAGTTGTCATTCAATATAATTTTCAGACAGTTTGCTTGAGTTAATAAAATTTCATCTACTTGTGCTTGAATTCCGTCTCTGATGTAAACAACAATTCCACTAGATCTATTTAAATTTATATTAGTGTGGTGTTCAGAGTAATTGTGCAGCGCTTTGGAGGTGTAATCTTTATTTAACCAACATTCTGATAAAATTATAACATCAAACGCATAATTAAATTGATCTAGAAATATTAAAAAATCATCGAGTTTTGAAATACTTCTGATATTTTGATGTATGATTTTTAGATTATAAGATGACCAGTTATGATTGTTTAGATGATTTAGATCATAAATTACCTTCGAGTTAAAATTTAAGTCGGAATCATAAACATCACTTTGTAATTGCAACATAATAATAATTATAATAATAATAAACATAAGCAAGGTAAGTACAGATTGTGAAGAGAGATTGATGAGAAGAATATGTTATCATGAAATAAATACATACATCAACATAAGAAATATACAGAGATCTGATTAAAATAGTGCGTAGGCATTTGCTGTGACATTTTATCACCGATATATAAATAATTGATATAAGTATGCTGTTTTCTGTTGGCAAATTATATGTGATAACAACAGATAAGGCAGATAAATACATATAGAATACAATACATTGCTTACATAACATCCTGTTGAAGATTATGAAATTACTTTTAAATGAATAAAAAAATGAATATAATAATTACCGACTTATCCATTTTAAAGGATATTAACATAATAATGTAACTCAGGGCACTGTGAATACTTATGCTGTAAATAGGTTGATGCGAGAAATAAGTTTGAAAAAAATAGGCAGCTACAATAATCTGTGATGTATACAAATATATGCCTACTAACAGGATATAGATACATTCATTAGGTTTTTTCCCAGAATTTATAAACATTTCCTCTAAGTATGAGAATACATAAAAACTCATTGAATACGTTTAAAATATATAGGCTTAAATATAATACTTTTTTTATATATGTTGCTGTTGGTGGTGTGATTCATAAAACAAAAACAAATAATATGCGATGTAATTAAAAAAAAAAATAATAATAAGAATAATAGTGATGTGCATTAATTTGAGCACGTGAAAACTTGTCAAAAATGAAGGTATGTCCCTTGAAAAAACAAACGAAGGAAAATATGTTTACATAATTATCCATCTTAAAGTATATATTAGTAATAAAGTAAATAATAGCAAGAAAAGTGGTAATAGATTTTTTGGTGGTAATAGATTGGTACGATAAATCAATGAGCATCAAAGACGCAACTAAATTGACAAATACATTCAATAACATTAGAAATACACAGAAATGTGACTAAAATAGTGCGTAGGTATTTGCAATTAATTATTTTTTCTGATGTACGAACAGTTGTATTTAGAATGTTGTTACCGAATGTCAAATTATATGTGATAACAACAGCTAAGGGTCGTAAAATATAGAATACATTACATTGCTGATATAATTTCCTGTTGAAAATTATGAAATTACTATTAAATGAACAAGTAATGAATGCAATATTTACCGACTTATCAAACTTAAATAATATTAACACAATAATATAACTCAGAGCAGGGTGAGTACATAATACGTAAATAGGTTGGTACGATGGATGTGTTTGAACAGAAAAAGAATCTGCGATAACCTGCGAACTATTCCAAAAACTGACCATGAAAGGAATATAGATACATTCATTAATTTTTTTCCCAGAATTATATAGATTTACTATAAGCATGGGGTTACATGAAATCTCACTGATTGTGATAAAAATAAATGAGTATATAAGTATGGTAAGTATTCGATAACAATGTATTAGATATGGGAACAAAAATAAAAAATAAGAATGAATGAGTGTATAAATAATCGATAACAATGTATTAATGATTTGAGAACATGAACTGATACCTTCATTAACAGCCATAATGACAAAGTGAAATAGAAGTCAGATAGATTGACGTTTTAATCGTTGTAGGTCATTGGCATTGTTTATTGTTATGATTTTTGAGCTGTCAATTTCCTTTAGTAAGATACGACCAGATGATGACCACGCATATTTAAAATTGTTTTCTCTGGCGAATCGTTTAGTTTGTCCTAAGAGGAATTTAGCTTTTTGTGTTAGATGATCCGATACATATATTCTTTTGGCATCTTGCGATAATCCTAGATCGTATGTATTTAATTTATTTGTGCTTGGAGTTGTGGCCTTTATGTATGTTTTTAATTTGTATAAGAAACTATCCCGATCTGGAGTGTTATTAAAAGTCGCAATGATTGATCTGTGCTTTTTTTCATCAATTTTATGTCCCATTCTATAGATTTTTTTTATAGCCGAGTTCATATTTCCTGAAGAGCCCTCAAAGTTGATGATTTTTGCTATTTTATTGAGAACTTCTAAATGGTTAGTAGAGATGGATTCCGGGATGCCTCTAATTTCAACATTACATATTTGATGCATATATTCCAGTCTGTCGATTTTGACGTCTTGTTGTGAGATTGTATTAGTTAAAATGTTGTTCTGGTTTTTTAATTCAAGTATATCGGCATTATCTTTAACCTGAGATTTTTCGATAGAAATCACACGATTTTTTAGATCTTCATGTTGATCGGCTATGAATTGGAATGACTTTAGTAAATCGTTGTTTTGGATTAATATTGCTTCATATTTTTGATCATAAATGCTTAGTTTCTTGTCCACAAAGGAAATCATCGTAGTTTTAAAATTTTCAAGTTCCTTCAAAAATATTTCTAAGGTTAACAGCTGATTAGAGCCATCTGTGAATGACGGTACTGGAATTACGCTGGTTTCTGACTGTGCGGTTGTAGACTTCGCTGAATGGGCAATTAGTTTTTGATTTTTGGAAACAGGTGTCAGGTCTTGATTGATTTCATTCATGTTATTCGCGATAATTTTCTGTTTTGTTGACTTTGGAGTTTTAACACACTTTTTGCATTTCCACTGTTGTAATTGAGATTGACTTTTTGCCCCTCGGCGAGAAGTTTCCGCAATATCAGCACACAAAATGTGATATCCATCTTCACATACAGAACATGATATAAAGTCAGCCGGAACTTCAATATTTTTTTCACACGCAGTACATTGAGTATGCATTTTAATTTCGTAGAGCGTGAATGCAAACTAAAATGAGCACTTTAGAATACTTGCTTCCTTTAAAGATGCAACACAATTTTAGAGATGCAACACAATTTTAAGATCCTCACTCTATAATGTTCAAGAACTATGGCACCGATTGTTTAGTTTGTGACGTAAACTTTGGAGAAACAAAAAACCTCTTTTGGTGCAAAAAACACACTTTTTGTGAAAATAAATACACTGGGAGAGTGCGCAATCTTCGATTTAGATGAATTGACCACTTTTTAGTTATTGTATACTGATTAATTTGTTAATTCTTTGATAATTTGAAAGAGATACAGAAAAACGTCAATACTAAACTTTGTAACTTAATGTGATGTGAATGATCTTTTTAATGAATAGTTTCCTTATATCTAGTATATTATTTGTAATTAGGAGATTTTCCGTTGGATGCAGATAGGGTTTTTTGAACATGATCCTAATTAATGTTTTGTGAGTTGAGTTAAGCGGCTTAATGTACTTGTCAGCGGCTCCCCCCCAGGCCGAAATACCGTAAGTTAAAAGGCTTTGACATAGAGCGTAGTAAACATTTTTTAATTGTTTTGGTGACATGATGTTCCTTATCGTTTTAAAAATGAATGATAGTTTTCGGATTTTCTTTATGAGTAAGTTAATATGACATTCCCAGTTTAATTTATGGTCCACTGTTAAGCCTAGATACTTGACATTATCTGTATGTTCTATTTGTTCGCTTTGATGGTTTGAGGTAACATAAGGGTGGAGGTATAAAGGCGAAAGGGTTTTTGGTTGCCCAGTACTGGTTTTGCTGAATGTAAGGTATTTTGTTTTAGAGATGTTTAAGGTCAGTAAATTATTGTCGAGCCAATTTTTTATTTCTAACATGCCGGTTTCCGCACTTTTGAATGCCTTTTCCCAACTTGGAGCTTGAATAGAATTACCGTGTCATCTGCATAACTGATAACCTTATATTCGATAGACTCCATTTTAATATCGGTAAGTTCATTTATGTAAATGATCCAGAAGTTTCAATTGTTCCCATTATATACTTACCTATTGCATAATGTTATTCTATTTCTGTTATAATTAGTGTAACTCGCTCATCAAGCACAAGAACTAGCTTCTTCTTTGGTGAGATTGCAATTTTAAATAATTTCTTTACCAATATGTAATTTATATAACACCTCTGTATACTTTGTTGGGGTTGCGGGCCACGCGTCTGCGAACGTGGCAGGCCTCCAGGAGCCAGCTCCCGCATATTTCTAACAATTAGATATGTGATTTGTCCAAATAAACTAGCTCAGGGTTTGGGCACAAGCACGGTTCCTCCTAATCCCAAGGCGAGTGCCTATGGTCCGGTGTTCCTTCTCCTTTTCCTTCCCACCTCCCGGGCCTCTCTCGACAAACAAAACACTGGTATTATAACATAAATGGTTTATTCAATTCTAAGATTCACAATGGTACACAGTCTTGCCAGCCTCGGCGCATGAAACAGGTGATGAACAACCCTACCTAAAAGTCGGTTTGATGAATAATCTCTCTCTCTACACGTTTTATAGGGGAACTAAATCACCATTTGCACACACAAGATAAGATGTAGTACTGACTCACGTTTTCGGGCTAGTATTTCTGATGAAAGCGGCGTCCGGCACTTGGATACACGAACAAGAGCTTGCGCGTGAAAATATCACCGGAATTTCGGACATGTTCGCACGGAATGTTGAGCCTGGGGCTCTCAGCGGAAGACTGCCCGCTTGCCACGCTCTCGCCGCTGACCCGTGTCTGTGGAGGGAAGGGGCAATGCGTGCGCCTGCGCATTAGGGTCCCGTGGCGCAATAGTATTTAGGACTCGATTCGCTGACTGTCGTAACGTGACGGTACTTAGGACTCGATTCCCTATTCTCGTAACGTAACAACTTATATATCTATATTAAATAAAAAAATAAAAAAAATTTGTGAATAATGTCATTTATGATATTGTAAAAATCTAATACGGCTCTTTCAGTATCCTTACTTTGAAATTCGAGTTTTCAATTTATTTTGGATAATTCGTCAGTGATTTGACCGTAATCACCTCGGTGAAACATTTTAACCGTTCTAGGTGAGCTGGTGAGAGACGCTACAGTAAAAGGTGACAACTCTATGCCTAATGCTCTGTGATGTGAATCTTTAATTCTAATTTAGCTAAAAAAAATCACTAAACCTTCTTATACTGATAAAGAGAATAACAACGCGCTTACTAATAATGTCACCTTTAAATTAAAGACAGTTACGGCAGATGAAATTAAAAGCATTATAGATTTAATGAAACCAACACTCACTTCTGGATCAGATGATTTTCAATGAGAATAATTAAATCAACTAGAGATGAACTAATCCAACCTCTCCTCCACCTTGTGAACAGATGTATCATGGATGGTATCTTTCCTGCAACACTTAAAATGGGTTCTATTATACCAATCTTTAAAACGGGCAATAAAGCGGATGTAAGTAATTATAGACCGATAACTATATTGAATACTCTTTCAAAAATAGTAGAGAAAGTTATAAAGAAGCAGCTCAATCAATATCTTGAAACAAACCTGAGGTTCGGTACAGTGGGTTATACTACATTCTGAAATATTTGTCGTGATTAAATCAAGAATTCGTTTGTTTGTATTGATTACAGAATTGAATTGGTGTAGTTGAGTGAATGAAAGGAAGTCTACCAAGGCACAGCTAGCAGTGTCTTCTGGAAAATTTGGTTCTAACTTGTTTTGCCCTTCGGTTAACTTCCAGTTTAGTTTGGGTATGTTGTAGTCTCCAGCTAATAAAAATAATCCTTCCGGGTAATTTGTTTTTTTTTTTTTTTTTTGGAAATCAACAGATATATTACACTTATAATAATAACCTTAATAATATACATAAAATCCAATGATAGATTTTCACATAATTAAAATTATAATTAAAAAGTAAAACAAAAAAGTAAGGGTCCTGTACCCGTAAGAACTTAAAAATATAAAAATTATTCAAAAAAAAGATATAAAAACACAATATAAACTATAATAACCTGCTTACTAAATTTCAACATGGAGTATTCTCACTCCACAACAGCAATAATAATAATATGTACATTGTACATACCTACAACTCATCACAACAGTTCTGATGCGGTGTTAAAGTGACAAGTTAGATTGTGGATGTAGTTGGTGTTTTGTGGGTGATACATGCAGCAGATATATAAATGTTTGTTTATTATTGTTACCTAGTATTGGCAGTATTGGCACTGATATTCAGTTCTCCTCAGTACACATAGAGCTTTAAGAGATTTGGATGTTGCAATTAGTACCCCCCTCCCTGCTGCTCTTGTATTGTTGCATAACCCTGGTATGTCTGTTTATTTGCAGGGACTCACTGCACACTAAAGCACACAGGAATAGCGGGAGTGTGCAGACCCTTTGCCAACTGCCAGGCAGCGAAGGAGGCCGCCAGTAAAGGCATTTTCCAACAGGTACCTTCAGTTCCTCTCTGTGTTCCTCCACCTCTGTCAATAACAACGTGTTAGACTTACGTGCCCCTAACGTGACCTTTCTTTGCTTACAGAAATGTGACTTAACTGACAACGAGTCGGAGTTGGTGTGCTGCGTGAAGACTAACTGTCCTCCGCTGCCGAAGGGACTTGTCACTCAGCTACCAGTGGGCTCCAAGGCCGCGGACTGTGAGTTTCACAAAACCTGAGCTGAAATGTTCAAAAATTGTTATTGTGCATTTCGATTTACTCTACGTAAAGTGAACTTTTGAACTTTTTCTGTTAATTTAAAAGAGAGGACTTTGAAAAAAAAATCACTGATTTGTCATAAATTAACCAAAACATAGATTGAAATTTAAAAAGTTATGTATTTTCTCAAATTTAAAACTATGTAGTAGGATGATTTACTACAAAACTTTGAGTTTATTTCTTTCAAAGTTCTCTTCGTAATCTAACAGATTTTCAGATATTATTATTTTTTTCATTACACAGGTCTTGAAACCTCAGACTAAACCACATATCATTAAAAATAAATTCGTGTTTCTCTTTATTGTAAGAGTAAAAAAAGTCATTTTTTGATGGTGATATATAAACATACTAGCTGACCCGGCCACGCGTTGCTGTAGCTAAAATCCATCTACTGGATGGTTACCCAACCTAGATAACCTATTATTTTGTCGATAAATTAACTCACACCGCTATCTGTTAGAAACTTATGGAACTTACAAATAATTACAAAACGTTGTCTTATAACAAACATTTAATTTGCAATAATAAATATTGAGGTCAATAATCCAGATTAAAACTATTTTATCTTTTAAGTTGGACCAAATTACACAAGGTTAGCCAAATTTCATCAAAATCGATTAAGTAATTTCAGAGTTTATCTTGAACAAACATTGTTATGCGAGATTTATATATATATATATATATACGTATACTTAAAGATTTGTTTTTAATATATCAAATCAATAATATTTAAATTTTACAAAATATAAAGAGGAAAATCATCTAAGCTTACTAATTTATAAGTGCATTACAGTATTTTCCCCCTAATACCATGCGAGAAAAGCCCCTGGTAAAATTCAATAATTTCCACTGGACTTTCCATTATGTGTAAAGTTATGAGGCTGACAGAGGTAATGCAGTTAAGAGGAACTACCTGGCTATCCACATCTGCTACAGATACTAGAAATATCTTCCATTCTATGATAGGCTTAGTCACACGAATGCACTTGAAACGTTTATTTGCAATGTTTTGTTTCCTCTACAGACTGCATAGAGCTGGCAGAGAAGATTCACCCGTGCCAAGAAACAAGCTCCGGTTGGACTCGAGGGAATATGTGTCCTCTAATCACACCAGACTCGAATACAGTATATCACCAGACTCCTATGACAACTGCAGCAGAGGCTCCGTACTATGTAAGTAACAGACATTGTGTAGCTTTATTTAAAATCTAAAATATCCATTTATATATTCAAATAACCGTTATTAAAACACTTTTATTTGGCAAAAATTTAGGAAATTACACCATGTTTCAATTTAATTACATCAAGAAACAACTACTAATGTCTCAACTTAATTACATCAAGAAACAACTACTAATGTTTCAACTTAATTACATCACGAAACAGCTACTAATGTTTCAACTTAATTACATCAAGAAGCAACTACTGATGTTTAAACTTAATTAGGTACATCAAGAAACAACTACTAATGTTTCAACTTAATTAAATCAAGAAACAACTACTAATGTTTCAACTTAATTACATCAAGAAACAACTACTAATGTTTCAATTTAATTACATCAAGAAACAACTACTGATGTTTCAACTTAACTACAAGAAACAACTACTAATGGCTTTAGCCGTGTTTAGTAACCAGATCTGAATAGCCAGGTACTTCCCCACCTTCCTCTTCCTTATCTCCTTACCCTCCCCACTACCTTCAGCCTCACAACATACCCCAATTGGGGATGCCATAGTCTCACTGGCTCCAGACGGGAGCAGTTGAGACTCTTGTGCGGTATTTCATGTAAAAAAAAAAAAAACTAATGCTTCATTTTAATTAAATCAAGAAACAACTACTAATGTTTCAACTTAATTACATCAAGAAACAACTACTAATGTTTCAACTTTATTACATCTAGAAACAACTACTAATGTTTCAACTTAATTACATCAAGAAACAACTACTAATGTTTCAACTTAATTACATCAAGAAACAACTACTAATGTTTCAACTTAATTACATCAAGAAACAACTACTAATGTTTCAACTTAATTACATCAAGAAACAACTACTAATGTTTCAATTTAATTACATCAAGAAACAACTACTGATGTTTCAACTTAACTACATCAAGAAACAACTACTAATGGCTTTAGCCGTGTTTAGTAACCAGATCTGAATAGCCAGGTACTTCCCCACCTTCCTCTTCCTTATCTCCTTACCCTCCCCACTACCTTCAGCCTCACAACATACCCCAATTGGGGATGCCATAGTCTCACTGGCTCCAGACGGGAGCAGTTGAGACTCTTGTGCGGTATTTCATGTAAAAAAAAAAACTAATGCTTCATTTTAATTAAATCAAGAAACAACTACTAATGTTTCATCTTAATAACATCAAAAACAACTACTAATGTTTGGTTAGATGATAAATACGCAGAATTACCTAGTTTTCCTAATCTTATAACCTAATAACCTATTTGTGTAGATAAATAGTTGTTTCTTGTAGTGATTGTTGAAATGAGGTACAATTTCCATAATCTGTGCTTAAAAGTGTGGCGGCTTATGGAACATTTAATATTATTTTTAACCCACGTAGGAGGCCAATGAGGAAAATAATTTCCCTCATCGCCCATGTCATATTTGGGGATGTTGTGTGGAGGGTCTTTTTAAGGGAAGGAATGAAAGGAAGGCTTGGGAAGAAAAAAACTGGTTAGGATTCTAGGATCAGGGTGTCCAGAAGTGATGGACCTATGAATCCATCCATGTTGCGGTGCAAGAAGATGGGTCGAGAGAGGTCAGCTGCAGTGGTCAAAGGATCTCCCCAAACTGACCTCTCTCGATCTGGCCCGCCGCGCAGCTTGTGGGCAGGCAAACCTGCCGCCGAGAAGTAAACACACCTCACTCGATGAACCCGGGCACCCCTGCTAAGTCAGCAAACGTAGCGAACCATTCTGGGTGACCTATGGCGGAGGTGTTTAGGTTAGTTTTCTAATAAATGGTTCCCGAGGCGGCTCTACCCGTATCCACTTTCCAACTAACTGACCATCATGGTGTTTCTTAGCGAGGGAACGCAGAGAGGATAGGCCACTACAAAGCTCTGTCTCGCCACACACTCCTTGATTCAATCACATTCATATTTCATCTCGTACATACATACTCTTCTTGTGTTATTCTGACTCTTTACCCGACCCGACTCAAGTAACTTCCATTAACTTCCGCTTCATATACTCTATTATCACTACTATCTACTATCACTACTATCCTTACACTACTATCTTCGTTCTTTCGCTCTACATGCCCAAACCATCTGAGCGTCTCTTTCTTAATCTTGAGAAAAAACATACTTCCCTTGAACAGTTTTTAAGCTCTTCAAAAATAAAATACGTATTCAGATGCCAAATGAAGTTGAAAAAATCGCAAAGTCTAATCCTAAAATTAAAAAAAAAAAAATTATTGAAATATTATAAAAATATTTTTGTTATTTAATATGCTTTAGTAAGAAAAATATTCTGTGGTTTTTTTTTTTCATTTAACTTACCCAGCGTCATGAGGTTGGGAATGTGTTACACGGACGTGGGGGTTGGGTCATCTTGACCCACTTATTTAACACCAGGTATTTCATTACATTTATGGAAAACGTAAAAAAAATGCTTCTCACCATATTAAGGAAATAAAAGATAATATTATTTTGAAAAAAAAATATATATATATATATGTATATAATAAACTATATCTTAATACATATATTTCTTCTGTCAGTGTGTATGTTACTGATTTCCTCCTAAGCGGCTGGACCGATTTTGATGAAATTTTTTGTGTGGGTTCAAGGGGATTCGAGAATGGTTTAGATTCACAATTTAGTCCACTGGAAAATGTTCTTTTAATTATTTTTTTTATTTCTAAGGAGTTGTTGATTTTGGAATGTTTTACATTGGATCTGGCAGACTGCGCTACCATCGCAGTATCGAATATTCAATATTATTCTATTTTAATTTTAGTTTGTCCCGACAGTTGTGTACAGGACAACGTCTGTTGGGTCCGCTATAAATAAATAAAATAAATTGTGTAACATTCCAGAACACTCTCGAATGTTGTCCTGAGCGAAGCCGGGTAACCCAGCTAGTATATATATATATATTTTTTAAAACTAATAAACACACCATTTCATAAAAATTAACAAAATTAGCTTCTTCTAGCTCAGTGATTCCCAAAGTGGTCCAGGTGGACCCCCAGGGGTCCACGGTAGACTCGACGGGGGTCCACGTAGTCCGAAGGTCGCGGGATTTAATCCCGGCCTGGCAAATAAATTTTATTTGGTTAATCTGTGATATATCACAATTTATTCGTTTAAAATAATATATAGTATATTTGCGGCACGTTTCAGAGTGGAAGATACTATCAGTATCGCCCTGGCCGCCATTCAGAATTGAGACGTTGCTTGAAATGGCTTTAGCCGTATTTGGTGACCAGATCTGAATAGCCAGGTTCTTCCCACCTTCCTCTTCCCCCCCTCCCCCGTTGTGACAGACCACAACTTCGAGCGTTATATTCAATTTGTCGAGTTTTGGGAATATGGTAGAAAAGTTGCAGCAGGGGGTCCACCGAAACCAGTAAAATTTTGAAAGGGGTCCAGGAGAAAAAAAGTTTGGGAACCTCTGACTCTAGCTTAATCATACTGAATATTATTTTGTACTCTTCTATTAATTTAATAGTTACTTTTAGGAACTTGACAAACTAATCTCTGGAAAAAAATAACAAAAAGTCAGAACTTGTTTATAAATAAACTGTTTTTATAAATTGAATAATAATATTATTGAAAATATAAAAGAAATAAAAAAAATTAAAATGGAGTTCTACAAATTAAACTTGAGAACAATAAAAAAAAGTCAATTCGAATCATCAATGAATGCAGTCAGCGAAAAACAGTTTTTTGGGGAGGGTCATATTAACCCTTTTCAGCTTTAGGCACTTGTTTGTAACTCACAGAGCGGTCACCGTCTGACTGTTTTATCATTAAAAACGTTTAAAGATCGCCAACGCCTCCAGCTACTGAGAAAGGCAGCAACGTGGTATGCTTAGGCTCTCCGTTCATGGAGATACTTACAAAGTACATGATTGTGACACAACCACAAGTACCCTGCAGATGTACTACTTTTTAAAACTGGTTTCAGTACACGGCGCTACCTGAATTATACTTAACTTGATCATTTTTCACATGCAGCCGTGGAGTTAACACAATGTCAAACGATGTCAAATGACTTTTTCTCCAACATTAATATATGCTTTCTCCACTAAATCCTTTCTTGCGTATTCTGGTAATGTAAAGTTATATAAACACTTTTTTTTTCCACTTCCAGAACAAATCTAACATTACTCTCATGTTCAGACGCCATTTCTGTCAAACGTCAAACGAAAGTAGTAGACACGAATGCTGCAACGCGTAGCGCGCTACCAGCACCGTCGGTAGCGTAAAACTGACTTCAACCCGACATCCGTCGCGTAGCGCCGTGTACGAACACCAGCAAAATTGTACGGCAGGTACCCACGAGCGGTGCGCGTGCTACGCGCATCAGGCTCGAATAGCTTGTAAGTAGCTCCATGTACGGAGGCGCTTAGTTATAAAATCACAAGCAATTTAAAACATGGCGGGTCATTTTGACCCGTCCCCCATGACGCTGGGCTTAGTTTAGAAAAAAAAATGACTAATATAAAAATAAATTCTGAAATCTTTATGGCCAAAATCACCCTAAGGCCAAATTCACAATAAAAAAACTCTGTTGTCTAGAGAGATTTTTGCTGTATTTTAAATACCATAAGTGGTGTTTGATTATATATTTTCATAACCGTCACTTAACTACTAATCTTTTTTATATATCATTTTAAATCAAATTTTAGATTTATTGACTCTTTTCAACAAAAAAACATAAATTGTTTTCAAAAGACTGTTCTTTTATTTAGGAAATCTTTTTTATATATCATTTTAAATCAAATTTTAGATTTATTGACTCTTTTCAACAAAAAAACATAAATTGTTTTCAAAAGACTGTTCTTTTATTTAGGAAAGCTTTTTTTAAAATTTTGAGAAAATATGTTTACAATAAGGTTTTACCGTAGATCGTTGGCAGATTTGTAAAATTTTTAAACCAAATTTTGTATAAAAGTCATGAGGTAAAATAAATCAATAAATTATTTGGGAAAGCTACTTTTCAGAATTGTAATTTAAGTTGAAATAAAATCATAAAAAAAAGATCCGCGTCCTTGTTTTGTGAAGAAAATACTTCGATTTGTCTATTTATTTACAGTATTACAAACAAATATATTTATTAAAAAATTTACATTCTTATTTTGCTAAGACATTATTGAACAATTATATATACTTACGATCAAAAAATAATAACAAAAATTACATAATTTGAATAGTTTTATCAAAGCAAATTTTGAATGAAATAAAATCGATATTGAGTTATTGTGTTAAAATGCTAGTATGGAGAATAATTAATCTTTCTCATCGGAACCGCCCTGTACAGTTGCAAGGGTACGACCGCAAGATCAATGTTCTACGAAATTTATATTCTCGGCCGCTGGTTAATCGCCCTTAACCATTCCGCTGACATCATTGCATTATTTCCAGATCTCATTTTTAACACGGTCATACGTGAATTTAGCACACCTACACCTCAGGAATCTCATTTCTATCTAATCCTATTTTACCCTTCATTTGGCAGTTTCATGCCTCACAACAGTAAATCAGGATTGGTATCAGTACTCCATTGCGGACTGCTAGCTTCGCTTCTTTGGACAATCGCGTTCAGTCCCGAGCTAAGTTAAATCTGACACTAAATAAACATCCTGCTCTGTGTTCGAGGGGTAAGGCTCTTGACTCGCAATCCAAAGGTCACAGGATCGAATCCCGGTGTGGGCAAATAAATTTTATTTGTGTTTTTATTATTATGTTGCGTTATTGCACAATTTATTCTTTTAAAATAATGTAAATTTTCGACTTACTCAAAAATGGAATACACTCTCAGTATCGCCCAAGTATAAAACAAACACTCGGGCTTGAAATGGCTTTAGACGCTTTTGGTGACTAGATCTGAATAGCCATGTACTTTTCCACCTTCCTCCTCCACATCTCCTGCTCCATCCCTTTACCTTCAGCCACACAAAATATCTCAATTTCGGATGCCATAATCTCATTGGCTCCAGATGGTTGGGTGCAGTTTGGATTCTTGTGTGCAATACACGAAAAAAAGAAAAAATGAAATCAACAAATATTTTGAGAGCAATAATTAAAACAACACTTGCTTAGAGAATAATATTTGGATGTCGTGTTGTGTTCCCAGGGTCAGATTGGATCAGGTCGAAGAGGGTCCATTACCTGGCAGGGGAATCCTGTAAGTTTAGTGAGTGACCAGTGGGTTTTGTGTTCTCTATACGCCATTGAAGATATTGGGTGAGTTTATTGTTTCTTTATTTTAAAATTTAACTCGTCCTTGAAATAACCCAGATTCCTACCCACCCCTTACATTTTCTTACTTCCCAGAACTTTATCTTCTTCATTTCATTGTTTATTTATTTATTTATCTATATACAGTATGTTTACATTGGGTTTATCGATGCCTGTCTCACTAGGATATAACTGTGTCGAGACAGGCTTAGAGGCACATAAATGAACATATTCAAGGAACATATTTGATAGTTAAAAGAATTTTGAAGGCTACATACATATTCATTTGAACACAATAAAAATAGAAAGATGATTGGAAGTGTGGGTAAACACTTTAAAGAGAGTTATCATATATCTAAATGAAGGAAGAAATGAAGTACAGTAAATAGTTAATCCTGTCAAATCTATTTATGGAATTAAATTTGACATGATTCTATTTTTAAAAAGGACCGCCACACAGCATCCCCAAAAAATGACATGGGCCCTGAAGGGAATTATTTTCTTCAGGGCCTTCTGTGTGGAGCTAAGGTAAATAAATAAAATTCACAAAAAATCCAACTTAATACATGATTAACACGAAAACAGAAGCTCACTTAAAAAAAATTATTCCACAAAACCGTTTTCAAAATATACTGTACATTCATCAGTTTTCCGCTTGTGCCGTAAGTTTCCAAACACTGTGTAAAAACTACCCAAGAATCAATATTTTACTATATGTATATATCACACGAACAACTGAACCCCTGCAATAAGGAACTCCAGTGAAAAATATTTTGGCTTTAAAAAAATATGTTCATAGAGACCAATAAACGCTGATTCTGAATATATAAGCTTTATTAAATAATATCATAATGTAGAGTTTTAAAAAAATTATTAAAAAGTCCATTTTAAAATGTGTCATCAAAATACCCTGTCAAATTGGTATCATTGGATTGCTAGTGGTGGCGGTAATTCACCGCGTCCATATTCTCCAGTCACGTGGTCATATTGTATAGAAACTTTGACACACCATTCAACATTCTGTGTTTTTGGTTTATAGAGATTTAGACATATAATGGTTGTTGTTTTTATTGAAACATTAAATTCAGTATCAAAAATATAGTACCTCTATTAGTTTATCTATATTATTTAAAATAATCAAAAACTTTAACTGTACAAAAAAACGATCGTAATGCTCAGTAACGCCCGTTGAAACTCTCCAATTCTGGATTTCAAAATGGCCGGCGACAAACAGCTGATCCCAGTTGTATACAAAATTGATGCTTCGGTTTCCATAATATTGATTTCGATTCGTAAAGCTAAAAAAATAATAATTTAAAAAAAAATTTATACCACTCTCCCGTAATAATATTGAAAAAAATTTAGGAGGTAGAGGTATAGTCAAAATAACTTCTTTGAAATACAATCAGGTAGAAATTCTAAGAACTTTTTTCCATAGGAAAGCTAATAGTTCAGAAATGCACAAAATAATTTGCAGGGCAGATAGAAACATTACACCTTTAAATTTATATGACGAGAATGCCAACATTCTTTTAAATACCAACATTAGATTCCTGGTCAAATAAAATTATTCATGCCAAACACTTCAATTAGCTCAACCAAACGTATGTTGACAAACTTTCATCAAACAAATGGTTGAGTATTGGAGAATTGAGCTTGAAGGATTTATGCTTGCCATTCAGGATAGAGTCATTAATACTAAAAATTATAGGAAGTATATAATCAAAGATACAAATCAAATTGATGATTTATGTAGAAAATGTTTGGCTTTTCCGGAAACTATAGAACATATTATATCGGGATGTTCTATATTAGCGTTTTCCGAGTATACATTTAGGCACAATCAGGTTTTAAAAATTATTACCCAAAGTTTGGTAATTAAACACAACTTGATTGACTGCCGTAATGTAGTACCATATTATGAATACGAACCAAATTCGTTTTTAGAAAATGAATTTAATAAAATATATTATGATAAAACTATATTAACAGACAGAACGATTCATCATAATAGACCCGATATAGTTTTACATGACAAAATTAAAAAAATAACTTATATCACTGATGTCGCTATTCCAAATTCCTGTAATATTCAAAGATCTGTTTCTGAAAAAATTAGAAAATATACAGATTTAGGAAATGAGATTAAAAGAATTTGGCATTCTCGGACTATAAAAATATTACCATTTGTTATTTCGGCTACTGGCGTTATACCTAGCTCTCTAATTAAAAATTTAGGCTTATTAGATTTATCAAAGAACCTTTATATAAATATGCAAAAATCAGTCATATTAAACACATGTAGGGTTACGAAAGATTTTTTAAATATTTATATTGAGGGATCAGTAGGATTTATCGGTCCAGTTAGGAGTTCTATCGAGCCGAACCCTCTGATATGAAAATATCTGGAGTCGGTGAAGTATTTTCCCATATGGTCTCTGGTAGGTTGACGTGTTGTTCTTGGATAGTTTTGAATTTATTATACTTATACAATGCAATTACATCGCGTGGATTGACTAGATGATCATTTGTGGAAAAGTGTGTGGAAGGGTTAAATTTTTCCTGTGGGGAAGATTTAACCCGGACAATAAAGTCTAGAGAACAATAAAATTAATTAATATTTATATATTCGGCTACATTATACCTAGCTCTCTAATTCAAAATTTAGGCTTATTAGATTTGTCAAAGAATCTTTATATTAAAATGCAAAAAATTAAAATAATTCAAAATTTAGGCTTATTAGATTTGTCAAAGAATCTTTATATTAAAATGCAAAAATCGGTCTATATTACACTTAGAAGAATCACTGGCAATTCAAGTACGTCCTTTAATACCCTATATTACACTTAGAAAAAACATGTCGCTCACTTAAATATGATAAATTTCATCTTCTTCTAGTTTGTCTACAACAACTTTGTTGTAAGATCAACCGTAAGGGAATTATTTTGAAAAAAAAACAATTTTTGTCACCCGTAATATAGAACGGCCACCTTAGCAGAGGTCACCCAAGGTCGAAAATATGAAATTATTTTCAGAGTACCAACTTTTACGAAATAAAATAAAAATAACTTCTAGGACACCTTTTGCAAGGAAAAGGCCTTTTAGTCTCCACTGACAGAACTATCAGTTGTTGTCTCCACTGACTGGACTCTCAGTTGTTGTCTCCACTGACTGGACTCTCAGTTGTTGAAATTAATGAAATTGGATATCGGCATATTTAGGTTTAGTTTTTATAAACATTATTTTATACTCCATATTCATAAAATTTATAAATTATACTATATATCTACAGTAATTTCGGCTTTGTATTATTTACGCACGTATGTTGTATTATTTGTATTAATGCTGTTTATTTTAAAACGCTTTAAAATTAAGAGTTTTGTAATGTTTTTAAAAAAATTAAAAATAGAATTGAATTAATTCAGCTGTTTTCCTTTCAAATATAAACCCGTTACAAGTATGTTAAACTCAATAATCTCAGATGATGTAGTGATTATATTAGACAATTAGAACAAAATGAGAGGAAATTGATTCACTTTGCAATGTTAATTTAAACGTTAATAAAAATCACTCCCCCATGGACGTCAGGTTACACAGACCCCTTCATAAAATCACTCCCCCATGGACGTCGGGTTACACAGACCCCTTCATAAAATCACTCCCCCATGGACGTCGGGTTACACAGACCCCTTCATAAAATCACTCCCCCATGGACGTCGGGTTACACAGACCCCTTCATAAAATCACTCCCCCATGGACGTCGGGTTACACAGACCCCTTCATAAAATTCTTCTAATTTTCTACCAGGACCAATTGACTTTAGCAAAGAGTTTATATTTATGAATAAAAGATCGAGAAATAACAATAATCAACTTTTATTCATATTTTAATAATAATTATCTCCAAATTTAACAAACTTAGTCAGCTTTCAGTCTTAATTCACTTGAGATCATATTAAGACTCCTTAATCATAGTACGTCGCCTCAGTTCTTGTATGTTCAACAGACCATTTTAGTTTTTGTTCAATCTCCACTTTAAAATTAAAAATAGAGTATAAAAAAGTATAGTTAATCACTTAACTAAGAGTTATTTAAATTAAGGAGATCTTTACCTTTACGAAAATAGCTTTATCTTAAACACCTTTCATTATGTTTCATTAAAATAATGAAAGAAAACCTTCTCCACCTGTAAAATTTTCTAATGGTCTATTGAACATACAAGAACTGAGGCGACGAGTAGGTATCACATAAACCAAAACTAATAATTATTCCTAGCTAATAAAGAAAACAGTAACAAAAACTCATAAAAAATACTTCTGAAAGAAATAAAATAAACATTCTGACAAGGATCAAAACATATGTAAAGTTACTGGCACAGAGAACATAGAGGCTCGCAACACTGAAGACAAATTGGCATTACTTTACGCCTAGAATGATACTTTGTTGGTTGGGCACCACGTTTCACAGCTGATGTACTCGGCTCACTACTGTCCGCCATTTTGTTTTTAAATGTAAGAGAATTATAGTAGGCGGGTCACATAGGCCCGAGTATATTTGAATGGACATTATAGTCAGCGGGTCTCACAGACCCTGATCAAATTTTAAATGATTATTACTCACGTGATAAGTGCCGGACGACACGAATGTATCCCTTCTTGGTCCAAACACAACTAAAACTGAAGCTACTGAGACGCGCGGGGGTGGCGCGCGCAGGGAAGGTGTTTATTCCGAGAAATTGAAGAAGGGGCTGGGCCTCTGAGACCCGGCGTCCACAGTTAAAGGTTAACCTGCACTTCTTTTGTTTCAGATCCCGTAATGTTCAGTTTGTCGGATTGGGTGGAACCTTCACACCCCAGTACAATCCAGATGAGATATATGGGGTCACAGCACAATACACACACCCGCTGTACAACAAAGGTTCCCCAGCGTACAATAACATCGCCCTTCTTCGCCTTGACAGGCGGTAAGTATTTTATAATTGTATAAAATATTGACATAATGAAAAGTAAAAATCACACATCAACCAAAAAAAAAACATAAAATAATAAGTCCTAGTGATTGAAATTTCAGACCATACTCAGGCGTTTACTATAGCAACTGGTCTAACTCCTGAACCGACACACCTGCTGTATTTCTCCATTCCATTTTGTAAACATTTAAGTACTTAAGTATAATGTAATTTAACAATATTACAAATCTGACAGTCTCCATGGTCGAGGGGTAAGACTCTCAACTAGTTCACCCGTCATTCAGAAAAGGAACTTTGTTTGAATTGGCTTTATCCGTGTTCGGTGAACAGATCTGAATAGCCAGATTCTTTCCCACCTATCGCCACCTCAGTTTTTTAACCTCCCCACTGCCTTCAGTCTCACAACTCCCCAATAATTGGAGAAACCACAGTCTTACTGAAACCAGATGGTTGAAAGCAGTTGGGACTCTTGTGCGGTATTCATATAAAACAAATAAAAATGTATTCCAACTTTCAACAGGGTGGTCATATCTGTTGTGCCGGTTCCTTATAACTAGGAGGCGGAATGCGGAGGCAAAACGAAAATTCCGGAGCTGCTAATTAAAGGCAAAACAATTAAACCATCGTTATTTGACCAGCCTAATTTTTTTTATGGGGCCAACAGACTTAGCTATAAAAGATAAAATATCTGGATTTGGCCTATTTCAGCACATCGCTCGCCATACATTCCCAACGTGTTTGCCTCCGCCACACAGTGGTTCCCTTAGAACAATCTAGCTAGACAAAAAGATTTCAACGATGTTTTTATTTATGTACAAAACACAGAAAAAAAAACAGTCCATTGCATTATGTTCACATCGATAAAAAAAAATAAAATAATACGCGCTACACGTGGCAACGATGTAAACACAACACTTTGAATGTGCCAGGTGGCCTCCCTGCGGCCCATCTCTTTTGGGTGTACGCGCTGTTTTGTGGTTAGTGGTGTTATTTGAAATCGGAGATAAATTACGTCAAGAGATAAATTAAAGTCCATAGTTTGTTCTTTCAAATTTATTTAAGTATTTTTTTTTTAATAAAAGGCGGAGACATTTTACAAGTACATAGTTCCCGTGAGCACTTAGGCCATAGGCCCATTGTGCTATCTCCCATTTTACCTCAATCCTTTAGTAACAACCCAGTCCCTTTAATAAAGTTCACCAGGGTTGTCACCGGATATGTGGCTATGTCTTCTGGTTCTACTGTGTGTCTCCCCAGGTATCTGAGCCTAGTTCCCACCAGGGCAAGACATTGGCACCATAAGTGTATTGGAGTCTCTTCGTCCTCTTCACATTTCCTGCATCTATTGGTGTTTTCCACTCCCAATATCTGCATGTGTCTCCTGAGATGGCAGTGACCCGTTAGTAGTCCTACCAGTTCCCTCAGCGAGTTTCTGTCCATATTGAGTAGTTTCCTGGTTCATCTAGGGTCTGGTCCTTTTATTAGTACTTTAGATTGTCTCATTCCAGGTGCCCTCTCCCATTCTTTGCAGTGCTGGGATTCGACCCACCTATCAATATGTAGTTTTGTGTGGCAAGCTGCTACTCCTACAGCCGGCTCGGATCCCACAAGTGGTGCTTTCGCCCCTTTCCTTGCTAGTTCATCAGCCCGCTCGTTGCCCTCAATACCTTTATGTCCTGGTACCCAGATCAGGGTTATTTTATTGATGGTAGCAAGTTCTGTAAGAATAGTCCTGCATTCCATCACCAGTCTTATTATTTAAGTATTTAATAATTTGCTTCTTTCATATTACTTTTATTGGTCATTAAAAATCGTGAAACCATTATCAATTTTTACAATTATTTGCCAAAGTTTGATTAAACTTTCAAAATCGTGTACCAATTTGTACCTCCAAACTAAACAATTTTCATATAAAACCATTTTTTATCTATATTTTCTTATAGAATTTGTCTGCTCTTGCGTGCTCTTTTGACTTTTACAGAGTCTCTACCCTTGATCAATATTTTTGATATTTTCGAGATGTTCAAAGAAAAAGGCGCATCAAAGTCGAGTTATGCTGCAACACGAAAAAATTTTGGTTGAGAAAAACAATTTTATAGGTGTCAAAAAAAATTTACTATAGAAAAATAGCTTCATTTCTATTAATATGTCATAGAAAATGGAAAAGAAGAATATCGCTTTAATTTTATTAATATTCCATAGGAAATGGTCGAAGACATACTCTAAAATTCATGTAAAAAAAAACAGAAATGGCTTATTACAGTTTTTTTCATCCGGTAGTTACGTGTGATGATGGACTACGTGGTGAGCCAGAAAAATAATTTAGTTTTTGCTCGTTAAAAAGTAAAATGAGAAAAATTTAATGTCCTCTGAATTCTCGAAGTCTAAAAGAATTCTTTCATGCTGCTTAAGTCAGTTTGAAGCCAGATGGAAAACGGGAAGCTGTAATATCCAAAATAACCACAATATCTAAACATCCCAATGTCTTATCTAGTGATGACTTAAAATTATTGTCGATTTCGGAAGTACCAACGAAGAAACTGCAGAGGTCTGTTGACAGTACCACATAGGAATATTATCATTTAACAAAAGTGATGATAGTGACTCGACCATAAGCAAATGTCATTCGGTTTTGTTCTTATATTAAGTTACAAATAATATTTTTAACTAATTACTTAAAATAAACAGATTTTTATGACTTATTTGAATCATTGTACTACACGCAATTTATTTATTTTATTTTACTTTGAAAATTCTGTAACAGTGGTTGAAATAAATATAATGTAGATGTTTGATTCCTTAATTTAATTGATAAATAAAACACTTGTGTTGCTAAGTTGTGTAACGAAGAAACGACATTTATGTTTATTATATCACTTTCTTTTTATGGTTTCTTCTAACAAACTGACACTTTACAATAAAATCATATAATAACAAAACAAGTGACAATTCTCAATCTAACCGACACCACAACAATACTTTTTCTTTACATCTCCCCCCCTCGGGAAAGAAAATTATTGCAAAATTTTCTCATCTTCGATGTCCTCTTCTTCCAATGTTTGAATTGGAATAAGTTTTGTGATGTGGAATAGGTTTGATTCTGGTTTTTTATGACCCGTATCTATCCTGTATATGGAGTTTGAAATTTTTTCAATTATCTCATATGGTCCAATTTTCAGTTCATCCAATTTCTTCCTGTTCAGCTTGTTTCCATTTTCCACAAACACCATATCCCCTACGTTAAACTCGAAGTGTTTTCGCTTTTTATCGAATAATGTTTTATTGTAGTTATGTGATCTTATTGTGTTTTCAAGTGCTATTTTCCTGTCTCTGATCCAGTCACTATTTGATTCTCGTTGTTTTAGTTCATTCGGTAAAATCGTGCTGTCCGTACCATATAAAAGGTAACTCGGTGCAAAGTTAGTGACTGAGTGAATAGTCTCATTATATTTTCTTGTACATTCTTGAGCTATTGCTGTCCAGGCTCTCTTTTGTTCTTTTTCATTTATTTTACATCTTATTTTGTTAACTAAAGTTTGATTCAGCCTCTCATTTAAACCATTTGAGAATGGTGCATTTACTGCTGTGAAGATCATTGGTATCCGCTTGTCTTGTAAATATTTCTTGAATTCTTTTGAATTGATTCCCGGGTATTGATCGGTAAGTAGCATACCTATGTCTCCTGTTTCTGTTTTGTTAACTAGATTTACAAAATCGTTCGCAGTTTGAGTTTTTGAGGTAAGAACGAATGCATATCTTGTAAAGTGATCTACCAACAAATGCAGAAATTTTTTTGTTGATCTTGTACCTCCAAATCCTCCAATTGTGTCTATAGATACTATTTCAAAAGGCTTTGTTGCCGGGCCTAAATGAGACATAACGCCAAATTTGTCTTGTCCTCTTGATTTATTTTTAATACAAATTTCACAGGTTCTGCAAACTTTTATTATGTTTTTATTGAAATTTTTGGCTACGTAATGTGTGCTTATCATCTTTTGCATTTGTCCAATTCCAATATGGCAAAGGTTTTCATGTATTTTTTTTATGAGTTCCATACTAAACTCTTCTGAAAGAATAACTTTTTCTTTTTCTCTGATTTTTTTGAAGTATATATGGTGTTTCTCTATTAATTTGCTTTTTTTATTTTGTATTTCTTCATTTTTATTCTGATCTTTCAAAATATCTTCCACTTTAATCATGTTTACGACTTTCAATTGTTCATCCGTATTTTCATTTGATTCTAGAACTGGATTTCTGCTTAGACAGTCAGCTTCCAAATTTTGTTTTCCTGGAGCATATTTTATGCTAAAGTCATATTGTGAAAGATAATATGTTAAATCACCCAGCTCTTCATCAGTTCTAGATTTGAGGTTCATGTTTTCCAGTGGTTTGTGATCTGAATAAACTGTAAATGGTTTACCTATCAACCAGTATTGCCAGTATCTCACTGCTTCTTTTATAGCTAAGCATTCTAGGTAAATTGCTTTTTTCTTTTTCTGGGCTCCATTTAGTTTTTTCGAAAAGTAAGCTACTGGTTTTTCTTTTCCATCAGATTGTGTCTGTTTTAAAATAGCTCCAACACCTTCTAGAGAAGCATCCGTGTATATATTAATTGGCAAATCTTGATCAAAAATTTCCAGGATTGGTTGTGAGCATAGTAGATTTTTCATCGTTTCAAAAGCACTTTGGCATTTATCAGTCCAAATAAACTTTTGGTTTTTCCTTAGTAAATTATGCAAAGGATCTAGTATTATTGCACTCTTCGGAATGTACTCATGATAAAAATTGATTTTTCCTAGAAATTGTCTCACATTCTTCTGTGTTTTTGGAATAGGAAAATTCTTTATTGAAGTCAAATTATCCTTTACTGGCTTGACTGAATTATTCTGAATTATATGACCCAGATATTTTACCATGTCTGATGCAAATGTGCATTTTGTAAATTTTAATCTAAAACCTTCCATTTTGATTGCATTCAGCAGCTTCGTTAGATGATCAATGTGTTCAGCAAAAGTTTTTGAAAATATAAGAATGTCATCTATGTAATTGACAGCAAATTCGTTTAGTTTATATTTTCTCAATATATTGCTTAATATCCTCTGAAAAATTGCCGGAGAAGTCTTTAACCCAAAAGGCAGGCAGGTCCATTGATAATGTCCCTCCTGTGTTACAAATCCTGTTTTTTTTTTGTCTTCAATCCGCAGCGGAATAGACCAAAAGGCTGAGTTTATATCCAGCGTTGAAAAAAATTTGCAATTTCTGGTCTTCGTCATTAGGTCTTCAATCAACGGAAATGGTTGAGCTTGAGGTACGACTATTTTATTTAAGTCTCTGAAATCTATGCATAATCTGGATCTTTTGTTTTCTTCTTTTTTAAATGCTAGAGTAACCGGTGCAGCAAATGGACTGTAGGACTCTTCTATCAGTTTATTGTCTAATAATTTTGCTATTTGCTCTTCTATTTCCTTTTTATCTTCTACGCTGCATCTGTAAGGCCTCTTACTACAATATTTATCTACTAATAAGTCTATCTTCGCTTCGTATCCATTAACAGTGCCAACATCATATTTACTCTTTGCAAACACTGATGCGTATTTGCCTATTAGTTCATTTATTTCTGTTTTTTTATCATTATTTAAATGATTTATTGTTATTTTAAAATCTTCTTCTTTAATATGTTCGTTAAAATTAATTCTGTGTTTTTCTATAGTGTTCTTATTTTCTGTAGAGTTTTCATCTTTTTTATTTGCATTATTCAGGCAGAGTTTCTGTGATATTTGTAAGTCTTCACTTTGAATAAGTTTGAAGTCTTTTATCATGTCTAATCCAATCAAAAAATCGTACTTGAAATTGTGTTCATCAATAATGTACACATCAACATTTTTCTCCAATTCCAAAATTTTTATCTTTAAAGTTGTCAAGCCACTCGTCTTTCTAACACCATTAATCGTTACTAAATTTGCTTCATTCAAACTATTTCCTTTTCCTTTTAGTTTCAATAACTTAGAATTAATTAGAGAAACATTTGAACCCGAATCATAAATTCCGTATATTTCTAATTTATCATTTAGTAATAGTTTGGCTTTTATTAATGGTGTTACTATTAGTTTTTTTGATTATTTTCATTTAACTCAGTCTCTATCACTGAATTGTTTACATGTTTAATGGCACTTCTCTTAAATTTTTCATTCTCTTTTGTTTTGAACCAGCATGTGGCTTCAGGGTGGTAACGAGAGCCCTTATTCAATTTTTCACAAATTTTACATGGATTTTTACCTTCATTTGTATTAAATTCTGCATTCCCAAATGATCTCTTATTTATGAATCTCTTTTTGTTGACCAAATGTTCATACTTGTTTACTTCATTGAATAAATCCACAATATCTTGTAATCCTTCTCTATCAATCTTGTTTAGTATGAATTCTGGTAGTCCGGAAGCAACAAGGTCTATTAAAGTACCGGTGTCGATTGATCTTCTCATATCCAATAAAGTTTTTCTTTTTTTCATAGCATAATCCAACAGAGAACCATCTTTGTATCTAAATGAGAGTGCGTATGTGACAGGGTTCCATCCTTTGTTTGCGAATGATTCACAGAATTTGTTTTTCCATGTTGACCACTCGGAGTTCATTGTTAATTTTATAATCATGGAACTGTACCAATCTACACAAGTTTTATCCATAAACAATCTGAGTATTTCTATTTTTTTTTCATCCGTGATCACATCAAACCATAAACATTCTTTTTCAAATACTTCGATCCACTGGCTTGCATTTGTATTTTTATTACAGAATTTTTCAATAACGAACTTCTCAGCAATGTTTTTTAAGCTCTGTTGGTTATTTCCCATTAATTTTTCAATCAATCTTTCCAGTGTACTTGTTTCTTCTTTTTGATGTACTGGGGAACTTTTTTCTTGCAATTCTTCGAGGTATTGGTCTCCAAACTGTAAATTTCCATGTTCGTCTACATATGTTTTTTTCAGTTCTTCTGTCATGGTAATCCAGACTCTCCTAACCTGGTACCTTTTTCCCAAACTATTTTTCACTTTACTAAAAGCAGCAGTTTTCATTATTTCCTCGTGATGGCTGGCTGATTGTAGCGATTCTGGTATTGCGTACACTTTATCATCACTTGTAACTATTGAGGTAATGCTACAAACGTTTGACTTGCCTTCACTTCCAGGTAGCAGAGTGAATTCAAACTGAAGTTTCTCCATTTTTTGGGTTTTTAACGAAAAATGTCGTTTTATAATGTAGATGTTTGATTCCTTAATTTAATTGATAAATAAAACACTTGTGTTGCTAAGTTGTGTAACGAAGAAACGACATTTATGTTTATTATATCACTTTCTTTTTATGGTTTCTTCTAACAAACTGACACTTTACAATAAAATCATATAATAACAAAACAAGTGACAATTCTCAATCTAACCGACACCACAACAATACTTTTTCTTTACATATATGTAAATTTTTTTAATCATATTGTGACCCTTTTGCATCACATTCCGTGGAAAAATATTTTTGTCTAGCTAGAATGCGATTTGCGACCACTGTGCGCCAGCCGCCTATCAGTTATTACCAGGAAAACTTAGACATAAAACTGATATGAAACTTTATAAAGTCATTAATAACATTAATGATTGCATTATTTTACAAAATAATTTAAGACATCTTTTTGAATGGTGTTCTATCAACAAACTAGCATTGAACATAAATAAATGTAATTTCATTCATTTTTACAGAATAAATATTTTTTTTTTTTTTATATGAAATACTGCACAAGAGTCCCAACTGCTCCCGTCTGGAGCCAGTGAGACTATGGCATCCCCAATTGGGATATGTTGTGAGGCTGAAGGTAGTGGGGAGGGGAAGGAGATAGGGAAGAGGAAGGTGGGGAAGTACCTGGCTATTCAGATCTGGTCACTAAACACGGCTAAAGCCATTTCAAGCAACGTTTCAATTCTGAATGGTGGTCTTACACCAGGGCGATACTGATAGTATCTTCCACTCTGGAACGTGCCGCAAATATACTATTTATTATTTTAAATGAATAAATTGTGAAATAACACAAATTAATCAAATAAAATTTATTTGCGCACGCCGGGTTCGAACCCGCGACCTTCGGATTGTGAGTCGAGAGTCTTGCCTCGGGACCACGGAGGCCGTCAATATATAAATAATCAAATATTATTTATAAATAATCATAAATAATCATTATATAAATAATCAAATATTATTTCAATACGCATTAAATGATAAAAATTTAAATGGCGTTAGTGAAATTATTGACCTATGTATAATGTTTAAGGCGGAATTTACGAAAACCGAAATAATATTTCGAGGCGGGGAGGAATGAAGTAAAATCAAACGGGGAACACGCTACACGCTTGGAGAACATACTACGAAACAAAGCAGCGAACAAATCCATTAGACTAGATGGTACCCTTGAGTAAGGTTTGAACATGAATCGCTTAATAATGGGCATCTTTCAAATTATGTTTATTAAGTTGTATGTGCATGTTTTATGTTAATTTTGTGGTAAAGTTCATGATTTTATGATTGCTATCAGATTTCGATGAAATATTTGATAAATTATTCGACACAATCAACTGCACTGCAAGACGGTAGGCAGTAGCTTATGACTCGTAACCGACATATTCTTCATTGACAGATGTCAAAACAATACGGTATTCAATTACGCATCATTTTTTATAATATATGATCATTATTATGTCTGAATATATTGGCATGATAAATAAAATATCGGTCATTTTCAATATTTATTATTATTTACAAAAAGTTAAAAAAAAAAAAAAAAGACAGACATTCCCGGGCTACGAAACTGCGTGCATACAAGGATATTAGAGCAAATTCTTCTCAAAATAACTTTTCAAGTTTCATTTGTAAATGTCATATTTGGGATGTTTTGGATTACGGAAGAAAGTGGGTTAGAAGATTTATGGAAAACTGTGTACGGAGGTCCCACAGTGATACACGTGCTAAAAGGACTCGCTTATGCAAGAGCTGTAAGAGCCTATGTTCTTACAGGTGCTGCAATCGTCAAAATAATTTTAAATGACTCTCATGATACACTTTTTCCTCGTGAAATAAAAGAAACATTGTGAACAGCGTTAAAGTGTTGAAGCGTTTTTTATATCGTTAATCAATTAAAAAGTACTCAGTGTTTCAATTTAAAACTATAAATACCTACCTAAGCTCAAATCGGTCATCTGCAAGCACAGTGTGCTATGCCCGACCGCCAAGCACGCCTTGCCGCCCTGCTATTGAGTCGGATTTTGACCAGTATTAAGGATAAAAGTAAGCAGTTATATATCGTTTTAAAGCTTATTAAATTTGGCAAATAGATTATTTGAAACATTTTTGCTTGGTCCCTCATATAAAAAAAATCATCTTTAAATCAAAATTTTACGAAAAGAATTTTTTTTTTGCGACAATGTCATTATTATTTGCCAAACCGTAGTAGATAACAAAAAAAATTCAAAAACTTATTTTTAGACAGCTTTCTAAGAAGTGTAACAGTGTAATTTTTTTCAGATGTATATTAAAGTTTAAGAGATATAATGGATTTTGTAGAACTCTAAAATTGCAAAGTTTGGCAGGGGACAGGGGGGGGAAGCAAGCGGGGGAGGGGAGTTTTTGGAAAATACTCCTTGTAAGAAGTACTATCCACCTGCAAAAATTCAGCTTTCAGCTCCACCCCTCGAATTGGACCGAATCTGCCAAAAAACTAGGAAGTTACAAAAATATCCAAGCAATTCCACCTAAAAATCGAACCGAAACTTTAAAAATCTACTACCAAAACATCCGCGGACTACAATCAAATCTCGATGGCCTACGAGCAGCTCTACCTTCTCATCATCATGACATTATTATACTTGAGACGTTAAATTAACGACTTAACATTTTTATTCAAAATATTTAACTCTAATTTTGACTGTTTTGAACTCCTGCAACTCTTTAACTTACGAACACCCACAGTAACAACACGAAAAAATACAATATTCTACAGCAGCACTCATAAGCGTAACTACATTGCCCACTCTCCGGTACAACGACTTCACAAATAGCTGTATTCTTCTGTTTTTGTTTCTGTGTTTGTATGACTTTTATCTATTTTATCTTGTAATTTTATTTTTATTATTTTCTATGTTTCAAAGTATCTGTCAAATTAAAATTACACCACAAATCATGTAAAAGTAATCTGGGCGTTAAATAAATAAATAAAATAAATGTCCTTTCAAATGCAAAACACGGCTTAACACATTGTGATCGGGCAGTTTTCGGCCGCGTATCGTGCTGGTAACGGGTGATTTTTCGCGTAATTTCGCGCTAACGTAGACCTCTAGAAAAATTGCGATAACTTCAAAAATATTTGTTTGATTTCAATAATTCTTTTTGCAAATTATTTATTTTAATTCATTTTATTTTATTATATTTAGAAATGTATTCTTTATCGTTAAACTAGTGCAGAATTTCACATAAAGCAGGAAAGTTATGAAAAAATTTATATTTACACTACCTCGGTACCTACCGTACACCCCATCTATTGTTCTCAAAAGGTTTTTACCTGCATGGCTACAACCCTACAGAGGCTATATAGCGAAAACTCAAGTATATTGGAACCCGCATTTTAACGTGACCCGCGCTCCACTAACAATCTATCAAAAACGTATAAATACGTGTTCCGCTCTCTAGCATTAATTTGCTAAACACGTATTAATACGTGATCAGATTACAATGTGTTAAAACCCCAAAAACAAATATCGAAAATATATTCCATAGTTTACATTAAAAACCTGCGGCAGCAATGTGAACTAACATGTTTCAATATGAAATAGCATAATTTGTTTGTTATTCAAACAAGATAGTTTTAATAATTGCTGCAAGGTTCGCTAGATTCATACTGGGAGATTTATGGTGAGGATCGTTTCGTGTTTTTATGAAACTTTTTCCCTACTTTTCTCAATAATTATCTCGTTCAATTAATAAAATACTAATAATATCTATCCATACCTAATAAACAAGAAGTTTCACTTCTGTCGCGCGTGGACTCCACGTACGCGCTTTTTTTCAATTTTTTTCAGTTTCAACAATTTTTTCGTTAATCTTATATTTAATTTTTAGGAGTGTGTCGATTTCTTTTTGTTGGTTTGCAACCTATTTTACAATTTTGTTACTTCTATTATAACTTTGTAACTCATTTTATTTTAACATAATTTATAAGATATACCATTATTACAATTAAAAAACTGTATAATTAGAAATTTAATTAAAAGCTCAGTAATGCGTAAATAAATACATAAACAAAACTAGGAATATGATTCTGGTGAAGGCGCACCCTAAGACATTATACGCCGCTGGTTTCTATACCCAATGTTGTAGACGTGGCCGGTCGGCCGCTATTAGTAAAAAAGTCAACCTGGTTCTGAAACAATACACAATAACATAACGACGTTCCTTTAGTTTGACCTCTTTTCTGATGTGCCAACACATTTACGTATTTATTTTTGAAAACATTTGACGTCCTCTCACTCTGAAATCATCTCGTATACTGACGAGAAAAAACTCATGTCGCGGTTTTTATAATACCGTGATGCGAGTGACAATATCGTTATATTGAAAAACAGTTTTAATTTATTTATGTATTGTTTTAATGCTTTTTAAAATAATTTTATTCAACAGACATTTAGAAAACATTGATGTGATGATAATGTATATTTTTATAATTCTCCTGTATTTGGAATTAAATGATGTAATTGAACTTTAAGCTATTTTTAGAGGTTGTGTAAATATTTTTTTACGCATTTGTTTTAAAGATTTTAACATATTTTATTTTTCCTCCATTTAGAAGAATAATTTTTTTGTTCAAAACATAATATTATTTTCTAATAAACAGTATAGAAATCTTCTAAAAACTGCATCAAAAACCGCGTTTTTGCTGCGTTTGCGGTAATATACCCTTAATCGTTGTTTGCCATATTAATAATATTATCAATAAAGCCCATAAAACTCTTTTATCAACTAACTAACTAACCATCACGCCCTTTCCCCGCAGGGGTAGGCAGAGAGGACGGACCGCCAAACAACTCGATCTTGGCACACACTCCTTGCTTCGTTCACATTCCTACATCGTCTCATACATGCTCTTCTATTATTCTGACTCTTGACATGGCCCGACTCAAGTATCTGATTCACTTGGTCGTGCCATCTCTTCCTCGGGCGTCCTCGACTTCGTCTACCATTCACATTTGCGTCGTATATTCTCCTTACACTCCTTTCTTCATTCATTCGCTCTACATGCCCAAACCATCTGAGCGTCCCTTTCTTAATCTTATTCATTACGCTTACATCAGCTTTGCATTCTTTGCGGATCTCCACATTTCTCGGACGGCTAGCTTCGCTTCTTTTGACAGTTTTTTGTTGCCGCCAACGGCGTTCAGTCCTCCATTAATGGAGTTACCGGCATTCACCCTTCTTTCGATATCTCTATCAGTCTTCCCATCTCTCGTAAACATACTTCCCAAATACACAAACTCATCCACCTGCTCCAAGTATTCGTCATTCACAACTATGTTGCACATTGTTTTCGCACTCTCTCTTTCAAATACCATTACTTTAGACTTACTTACATTCATCATTAACTCATTCTTCATGCATACTTCGTTCATCCTAGACACGAGCGACTGTAGATCTTCCATACTGTTAGAAATCAGCACCGCATCATCAGCATCCAACAGGCAACATACTTCCAGATCACTCAATTTCGCGCCCATATTATATAAAACCCTTGTCAGATGCCAACTTGAGTATAACTCTACGTTATGGTCTCCATTTTACAATATTCATTCCGACAGCATTGAAAAGATTCAACAATTTCCTGAGGTTTATAAACTGTAAATTGCATATTCCTGTACAAAATATTGATTATAATTACCTACTGGATAAAATGTCCCTACCAGAAAGAAGAATTAACACAGATTTAATATTATTACATAAAATACTCCATTACAAAATTGACTGTGAATTACTTCAATTAATCAACATTTACATCCCCAAAAGATCTTGCCGACATTTACTACCCTTTTACTTAAACAACACCAGGACACTCTCTTACCGAAATTTCCCCATTTTGAGACTTTACAATCTCGGAAATAAATATTCTGATCTAGGAGATATATTTCACCTTATGAATAACCAGTATAAACATTGTTTATTCCTTGAAGAAGAAGATAAAATATTAAAAGTGTTATCTTCTTCTTCAATGATATATTACGTTGATGGGAATAACCTTCAAAAGTTATAAAAAGAGAGTTTTTCTCATAAAAAATTGTTTATTCCAATTATTTTATACATCTAGACACAAATAGTCTTGGATAATTTTTGCAATGTTTGTTTGTATTGAATATCCTTTTATGTGAGACTTCTTATCATTTTTTACCAATGTATTTTATGTTATATTATATGCTTTTGTAGTTACATTTCTTTCATTAAATTACATTTTCTTTACTGTTTTAGTTTTAAAGTTTTTAAAATTACAGTGTTACTTAACTTATAAACAAAGAATGTAAACGTCCATTAGAGCGTGTAATAAATAAATAATACAGCACAGCACCTCAGTGTAGGTCCATTGTCCTGCGGTTATCATTAAAAGGCTATTTTCCATCCTTGCTGCATGCCCTGCTGGCGGAACAATCCCACTTAGCTCAAGTCCCCGGCCCTGCCCGAGCTTTACGCAGAGTTTTTCCAAATCTAATGTAGACAGTGAGCTCCCTTTTGTATTGGAAGTCAAGTGTGCAAAATTTCATCAATATCAGAATAAAACTAAAGATTCCATCATCACATACACTCTTCTTTACCTAGTGCAGACCAGCGATTTTCTGAATTCTCAATAAGCAGTTCCAGTTCTGAAAAAATTAAAATAATTTTCTATTAAAAATATAATATAGGTAGGTGATTAACCAATTGTCTAAGTTCTCAAAAATACATTTTTAGTGTTTTAAAAATGACAACACTTAAATTCAAAGCACATATTTCTAGAGTTCGTTGAACTGGAGTTACAGACAGAGTCACAACTGAAATTAGTACCTCTTTTTTATTATTATTTAAATCTTACAGACAATAAATAATTTGTGGAAAAGTAAAGTAAACAGTTTACTTTTATTGTTACTTTTTTATTTTTCAAAAAAATAATCACTAATATTTCCAATGTCAAATCAACAGGTGATAGGGACACGTGTGGAATGTTCACGTGTGTCGTGCGTAATGTCGGAATATCGGCATACCGCAACGCAACTAAAGGATTAAGGAATATTATTGCATCGTAATACCACCTCACGGTGTTTTCTAAGATAAATTATTGTTTTCAATAGAAAAAAAGTGTAATTTACCATTGTTTGATTTCAGGGTGACCTTCACAGCCAGAATTCTCCCAGCCTGTCTCCACACGGGCACCCCTCTTCCCGACAGTGGCTTCATGCAAACTGGGCGGGATTACACTTACGTAAAAGACGTGAAGGTTAGAACACTTTTCTCTGCCTTTATGATGAACAATGACCAATGACGTGATAACGACAAGATTGACAGCTGTCGTCGGTATTAATGTACATTTAAAAAAATCATTTCCCATAGGGGTGTAAGCAGGTAGGATGGACCGCCTCACAACTCTGTTTTCAGACACACACTCCTTGCTTCACTTAATTTCGTACATCGTCTCATACTTAGGTACTCTTCTGTTATTCTGAATCTTGAGATGACCCAACTCAACTAGGTAGGTACTTGATTCACTTGGTCGTGCCATGTCTTCCTCGAGCGTCCCACACTTCTTCTACCATTAACTCACACGTCTTATATTCACGTGGCACTCCCTTCTCTGCTCCTCTGATCTACATGTAGGGATTGCAATCCCGCAAAACGGGATGACGCATTCCCGCGGGATCTCGCTGCTTTTATTAATCTGCTGGATCCCGCACCTTCAAAGCGTGGATCCGCGGCTCCCGCAAATTAAAAATTTGAACAAAGAAATTATGTTTTTCTGATGGTATCAGAGGAGAGAACCTGACGCTCGCCTCTGAAAATATCCTGACGGTTCAGCCTACTAGCGTAGAAGCCGAGAGAACATTTTCAGCATCAGGATATATTTGCAGTTCACTCAGAAGCAGGCTCGGAGATGATACAATAAATGCCATTTGCTTCTTGAGAGTGTATTTTCAAAAATTATCACCATAGGTTGATATCATAGTAATAGCATCTAAGAGAAAGTTGTGATTTGATTATTAGTCTTTATATGAATAAGACTGAATTAAAAATGTAAAACTGTTGTTAGGAGTAAGGGTCAAATTAAACAAAATTATTTTACTAACATTTAAAGATGAATCTAAGAAAAACAGATTACTAATTACTTAAACTGAATTAAAAGAAAATAAATAATTTCTGTTGCTTAATTTAAGAAATATTTTATAAAAGTTGATTTTTACACAAAAATCTCTAGTTTCAATTTGATTTTATAACATAATTTCAAAGATGCGGGATCCTTCGTAATTGAGTAATACCGCATATCAATTGAGTAATATCGCTGTGTGAAGGCTCTATTTAGGGAAAGAAAGGAGAGAAAGTTCTGGGAATAAAAAATAATGAGGGAAAAATAATAAACATAGCGAAAAACTTAGGGTGACCTACGGCAGGGGTGTTGGGTGTTGGTTATTATACAAATGGTTCCCGGGTCGGCGGTACCCATATCCGCATCCCAAATTGTTTAAATTTAAAAATCCTTACATTGTTACATGCTTTCCCGATCTCCACGAGTTTATAGTTTTTCTTCCACTCTAAAGAGGTGCAAACTAATGAACTTTCCAGTCAGACTCTCTCGACCCATCGCCATGCGCCGCAGTGGGAGGGATAGATTCATAAGTCCATCACTCCTGGACAAATTGACCCCCAAATTCCTACTTTTTCCTACCTAAAAAATCCTCCACATATCATCTCCAATTATGACAAATGAGGATTTTTTTTCCTCGGGGAGCTAAATTTTTCTGTATGGAGCTAAATTAAAAAAAATATATTATTTACATTAATTTACGTTTTGTATATTTGTTGCAAAAAGTAACGACAGTAAATTTGTTCTCACTGAATTAAACAATCAGTTGGTTTGTTTTTCAACATTTCAGACGACAGTGCGGAGCCTGACTCAAGCGGAGTGCTCCGGAGTATTTCCCCCTGGCAGCGATGGTTACCCTAAAGGCGTAAACCACGACCTGGTGATGTGCAGCCGCCCAGACAACACAACTGAGATATGTCGGGTATGTAACGCTGGGATGCATTGTAAACCAAGCTTTTTTAATATTGATGATCAATTTTTTTTTAATGATTTATTATTTTTACTAAAAACGTAGATATTTATTTATTTTGAATTTCACGCCCGGCTGGGCTTTTACATGTATTTTTTTTTACAAAGAACATCCAAATGTGCATAACAAAATCAAAAAACAAAAATAACAAAATCATTAACAAAAACAAAATCCAAATTACAATCAAAATCAAAATCATAACCAAATCTGAAACAAAAACAAGGTCAAAAACGAATTGAAATAAAAACAAAATATTCCACCGCACAAGATGGAAAAACTTTAGGCTGAGAAAAGTACAATACATGTGAAATAAGTCGAAGCAGAGCTATGTAGTTGGTTTAATTAAATTTGTTGTTCTTCTTTCTGATATAAATTCTACTATGACTTGTTTATATTTAGTGAATGATGTGTTTAATATGTCAACAACATCTTTATAGTCATTACCCAAATTTTGTATACGGCGAACGGGGGTATACAATTGTGATTCTGTTTTGGAGTTGTCACAATAGAACGGTAGGTACTGCCTCGATGTTGATTTGCAAGGTATATGGAAAGAAATCAAGTAACGGGTGTTTTTTTTAGAGGTATACAAATTCAAAATGAAAAGAAACACATTATTATTATGTTAATATCCATGATTTTGGCTTTATTTAAAAGATAATTTTATGCCATTATTGTTTAAATATGATTTCGGGCATATGAGCGCCTCGGCTAGCTCAAATGAAGCGCAATCTTGAAGTCCAATTTTCGACAACTTTATCGAGCAACTGGGGCCATATATCGGCAAAACCACGGCGAATGTTGACTTCCAAAATGTCCAACGTTTCTGGTTTATCAGCAAAGGCTAGTGACTTCACATACCCCTAAAGAAAGTAATCTAATGGTGTGAGATCACACGATCGTGGAGGCTTAGACCCATCTTTCCGCAGAATCTTCCACAAAGTGGATGGGCACAGCTGCAATTGCTGTGCGCGATGGCAAATCGACTCATTCGGATTCTCCTCAACACTACTCTCCACAGCGGCAATAACTTCTTCTGTGCGCACTGTTTGTCGTCTTTGTGGTTGCATATTATCCACTAGAGTGTACGTGGTGCGTAAACGATCCATGATCTTCCGAATAACTTGCTCGGATGGATGATTATGTCGACAGTAAAATGGACGTAGTGCACGATAAGTTTGGCGAACCGAACCATTTTTCTAAATAAATTTGCACACTTTGCAAGCGCACATTCTGACGTTAGTCTATTCATAGTGAAATGGCAAAACGCACTGACTACAAATCAATTGTCAACTGTCAAATTGACAGTCTGTAGAAACAATGTTGCCAGTTTAAAAACCAAACCTCTAAAAAAAACACCCTTTATAATAATTCAGGGCTGTCAATTATTGAATTTATGATTTTGTGTAAACATGTTAGGTCATATACTATTCTACGTTCGGATAATTTTAATAAATTAAGTTGACATAGTAGATAATCATAGTTGATACATTCCCTTGTAATACCCATTCTGAAATTAATAAAACAAGAATTTGTTTTGAATTCTTTCAATCGTGAGTGAATGACTAGCATAACTAGGTGTCCACACTGTCGAATTGTACTCGATTGGACTCCTAACCAATGACATGTACAAATTTTTAAAGGTTTGAATATATATATTACTATAACAATCACAAAAAAGTAGTCACGCAAAGCTGCCAAAGATAGCTGACATTTGACATTCATTATTGGCGCGCGCCATAGAATGAAGAACACAAGAAATGCCATGTGGGCGTGTTTCATGTTCCAAAAGTCTGACCATTCTTTGCTCAAAACATTATTATACATGTCATGCGTAATAATGAAATACAAATGAGATAGTGATATTCAATGTGAGACAGAGCGCGTGCTAAGTGGACTAGAACAAAATATAGTAAATCAGTGGCGACATTGGTTTATTTTTAAATCTGCGTGGAATGCATTTCTAGTGTGTGCACAAATTTTTCAATTTGGGAGGCGGGAATGGGTACTGCCGCCCCGGGAACCTTTATTGGATAACCAACACCTCTGCCATAGGTCACCCCAAGTGGCTCGCTATGTTTGGTGATTTAGCAGGGGTGCCCGGGTTCATGGGGTGAGGTATGTCTGGGTCTTGGAGGCGAATGACCAGGACACACTGAACCCCAGATTCCTACCCACCCCTTAAATCCTTTTCCTTCCCAGAACTCCCTTCCCTTCCTTTCCTAAAAAAAAACCCTCCACACAGCATCCCCAAAGATGACATAGGCCCTGTGTGGAAATTATTTTCCTCAGGGCCTCCTGTGTGGAGCTCATGTAAAAAAAATAAGTTTAAAATGATTTATTTATTATTTTTATTTTTGAGCGCATTATTTAAATGAAATGATTTTATTTCATTTCCGTTATGTTCTAGAGTTGAAGATACTCTCAGTATCACCCTGGTGGAAGCCCAGGAACCATTCGAATCGAAAATTTGGTTCATAATTAAATAGGTACCTACTCACAAATCATTCGATTTCAGAGGAAATTTTGATTAAGAATAAAATGGAAACACACTTTTTTGGACGCGACAGAACTACTAGTATCATGGGCGAAAACAACGATGAATTTCCACTAAATTGATAAGGTTTTAAGCCGCTATATGTCTTTGAGAATAACAAATGTATTTTGAATTTTATCGTTATTTATTTGTTACGCTACCTCCTTCTTTAGCCAACGTTTGGGACAGCGTTACGGTGTCCATCATCACACATCTGTCCTGAAGATGGACCCTGTAAAGCTATTCGAAGCGTTGGCTAAAGAAGGAGGTTGCGCAACACGGTGAAACACTCCAAAAATGCTGATGATTATGACTATAATCCTTTTGGCCGTAAAAATCTAAAATCCTATCTGATATTCTGAATTTTTTTATATAGTACTCACCAAATAATAAATAATTGTCTGAAATTTATTTATTTTTTTTGTTATTAAAATACATTAACAGTACAAGGAAGCTTTTGGATGTCCAACTAGGAAGGACTCCCGTTCTGGGACAGTCAAATTGATAGGTTTCGTATATATTAGGTACATGATGATTAATATAAGTAGTTTTAAGTAAGATTCACAAATTCCATTTACCTAATTATAATATATGATACAGTAGAGTACTAGGTTTTAGTTAAGCATCGAATATACAAAAGCGTTCGAAGTAAGTATACAAGAAAAACAGTAAAGGAAAAGAAAATAAAAACAGTAAGAAAAGAAAATAAAAGCAGTAAATAAATGAAAGGCTACTTTATAATATTGAATCCATACTAATATTATAAATGCGAAACTGCTCGAGTTTGTTTATGACCTTTTCAGGCATTAACCAATAAAAAGACTTTAAAAATTCATTCACCAATAGAAAGCTAAATTATATGCGCAGTCTATATGTTGTATATGATGGTAAGCTCTGGCGTTATGAAATTATAAATATTAATATATTATATTTGTTATACGTTTTCTGTCGCTAACAAAAGCGAGTTAATTGCAAATGTCAGAAAAAAATCATTCCCATGGAAACGATGTTGATATATTTGTGGGCTCTAAGCTGGTAGGTACTCAGCCCCCTGGTCAGCTACTGCACCAGAAAATTCAAATATTAGAATATGTTTTGTTTTTATTGGACAAGCTGGAATAAATGTCAGATAAGAGTTCCTATATTAAAAATATAATTCGTAACGATTATAAAGACTGAATAATAAATAGTGTAATTTTGTATTATACTAACGAACTTCCAAATATTTAATTAAAAATAAACATCCGAAATGTTTGTAAGCGCATAAATTCCGAACGAATGAAAAAAATTGGATAATTCTTTTTTTCTTTGTGAAATTTAGGTGGCAAGCTAGATGTTTGAAAACTGAATGTAAGGGAATGAATGTATGGAATGCGGGAAGGGGTGGGGTTGGGAGGAGGGGGATAATTGATAAGTTCAACCGCTACAGTAATTTCCCGTAATACCATGCGAGCGAAGCCGCGGGGAAAAGCTAGTATGTATATATAGGCTACCATATTGAAACTACATCAAATAAAGCTTTGAAAATTTGGTTGGGTTTTGTAATAAGAATTTGCAGCCAATTTAAAAATATTCAAACCTTTAAAAAATTGTACATGTCATTGGTTAGGAGTCAAATCGAGTACAATTCGACAGTGTGGGCACCTAGTTATGCTAGTCATTCACTCACGATTGAACGAATTCAAAACAAATTCTTAAGATTTATTAATTTCAGAATGGGTATTACAAGGGAATGTATCAACTATGATTATCTACTATGTCAACTTAATTTATTAAAATTATCCGAACATAGAATAGTATATGACCTAACATGTTTACACAAAATCATAAATTCAATAATTGACAGCCCTGAATTATTATACTTGATTTCTTTCCACACACCTCGCAAATCAACATCGAGGCAATATCTACCCTTCTATTGTGACAACTCCAAAACAGAGTCACAATTGTATACGCCCGTTCGCCGTATACAAAATTTGGATAGTGATTATAAAGATGTTGACATATTAAACACATCATTCACTAAATATAAACAAGTCATAGTAAAATTTATATCAGAAAGAAGAACAACAAATTTAATTAAACCAACTACATAGCTCTGTTTCGACTTATTTCACATGTATTGTACTTTTCTCAGCCTAAAGTTTTTCCATCTTGCGGTGGAATATTTTGTTTTTATTTCAATTCGTTTTTGATCTTGTTTTTGTTTCAGATTTGGTTATGATTTTGATTTTGATTTTGATTGTGGTTTGGATTTTGTTTTTGATTTTGTTTTTGTTTCAGATTTGGTTATGATTTTGATTTTGATTTTGATTGTGGTTTGGATTTTGTTTTTGATTTTGTTTTTGTTTCAGATTTGGTTATGATTTTGATTTTTATTTTGATTGTGGTTTGGATTTTGTTTTTGATTTTGTTTTTGTTTCAGATTTGGTTATGATTTTGATTTTGATTGTGGTTTGGATTTTGTTTTTGATTTTGTTTTTGTTTATGATTTTGTTATTTTTGTTTTTTGATTTTGTTATGCACATTTAGATGTTCTTTGTAAAAAAAAAATACATGTAAAAGCCCAGCCGGGCGTGAAATTCAAAATAAATAAATAAATAATACGACTCCTGAAACTGATGTTACACTCCTTAAAGTCAGTGTTGAGCAATTTATTGGTGTTTTATGTTGAAACAAATGTACATATTTTATTGTTTTACAAATAAATTTGTTTTCACTTTGGCGCAAATCATTATAAAAAAACAATAATCGCAACTCCAGTGCTCAGAGTATAAGTGTAAGGATTTATTACCCGTTCTGAGGGTTTAATTTACTTTCATTTCGATAAAATATTCTTCCACACAAAAGAAAAAAAATATGAGGATGACTTGTATCACTCCTTTTATACGCATACTTAGACGTTTACAAGAAGATTGGTGTACAAAATTCTTATAAAGTAATTTGACGGGAATGCTTTTCCCATCTTCAAGTAGGATCGGGCGTAAAAGCTTGAACTACCCCTCCCGCCGGAAGTGTGTTCAAGTAGGATCGGGCGTAAAAGCTTGAACTACCCCTCCCGCCGGAAGTGTGTTCAAGTAGGATCGGGCGTAAAAGCTTGAACTACCCCTCCCGCCGGAAGTGTGTTCAAGTAGGATCGGGCGTAAAAGCTTGAACTACCCCTCCCGCCGGAAGTGTGTTCAAGTAGGATCGGGCGTAAAAGCTTGAACTACCCCTCCCGCCGGAAGTGTGTTCAAGTAGGATCGGGCGTAAAAGCTTGAACTACCCCTCCCGCCGGAAGTGTGTTCAAAAAGCGATTAAAAAATAAAAGTAATTTATAATCTGCCATTTGGAGTGTATTCACCTCATTACTGTATTTGTTCTCAGGACTGGTATCACGGCTCCCAGTTGACTCTACCCAACAGCCACAGGGTGGCCTGCACCCACCTACTGGTGGGGATGAGATCCTGGCGGGACTCTTCACGCTGCACAATCAACAACATCCGCATATCTTTCTACATCTCCTGGATAGAGGGTTTTGTGTGGCCTTGAAGCAGCAACGTTGTCTACTATGTTTTTTTGTGATTATTTTTTATTATATTTTTTTAATTCAAACGTTGTGAATAAAATATAGTGGTGAATATTCATGAATAAAATAACAAAAAAGAGAGAAAAAATAAATATTTTTAAGAAAACAAAAACATTTACGTATAAAGTACGTACGTGGTGTCCGGAAACTCGTATTATAAGCGGGAAACTGGCAAATCTACATAACATAGAGAACCCAACGTTGAAACGTTGGGTTCAAAGAACGAAAACTTTTTTTTTGATCTGAGCATTTCATTTCGATTGTTTATTCTTTAACCATATTTTTAATAACTACTGATAGGAGAAATAAACAGCTGATAGGAGTCACGAATTTAAAAAAAATTCAACATCGGACTCAATTTACCCGAAAACGAAAGCTTAAATAAAGTTATTTCACAAAATCGAACGCTAATGTGAAAGATTCACCAGTCTCCTGTTTGTACTACAAGCTTCCGGACAACATGTATAACAAAAACTCCCACATAGTAAAGGCCCGTAAGTCGCCGTATTTGAAATTAATTAAAGGTAGTTCAAATTGACTTATTATTATGTAGGTACATACGAGTACACGGATGATTTTTAATAATTTCAAAACCATTTAAATTTTATTTTTTGAAATTAAAAACATGTTTCAACCCTTTTATAGAAGGAAAGAAATATTTTTATAATGTCGTTTCATGTACAAAACTTAAATACAACAATGGCACGCAGAAAACACCCCTCAACGGCAACTAGTCTTCCGGAAGTTAAACAAAATAATGTAACTATTTTCATTCAAACACCTACATTACGTGAGTTAAAAAAATGAAATTAAAATGTTATTGACCAAATTCGCTACCAACATTAAAAAACAGTTTACTGAAGGCAAACAAATCTAAAATCAATCATCAAATTGGTTACGAAAGAAATCGTAGTTGCCGATTGGTAAAAGCTCTTGTAAAATCAATGTACCATTGTACCATTGATAGTTAGCAGCTAATCAGCCAACCAAGGGCCAAGAACAACTTGTTCCCCTCTCTTGTAAAATGGATTATAGTCAGAAAAGCATTCTGTCCTTGAGTTCTTGATACTTGTTACCTTCTCAGTACTTGTCAGTACCGTAGCCTCTTCCGCCCATACTTCTTACTAATTCTATAACTCTATCATTTTTTGAATTTATCACTATTCCCTCTGGAAAGGCATATTTAGGAAAGTCTACAGTCAATTCTAAAACTTTTTCTTTCTAGACAACAATCGATTGCGTAAACTTGAATGATGGCTAGGTAATGTGTGTAAATGCTTTAGGAATGTTTTAACGTTTTTAATGTTTTTTTTTTTTTTTTTCGTGAAACTTCACTAGAAGAACCTACTACGCCGAGGTGTTCATTTGTTTTAGTCAGAATAACATGTTTTTCTTTGAATTATTAATTGTCATATTAATAGGTTAAATATTTTTTATGTAATATTTTACAACATCTGAATAAAATATTCTTGTTAATAAATTTTGAAAAACTTGTGTACCCTTTTTTTTTATTTGAACTGAAACGTTTTGCTGGCGCATTCTCTATTACCGATATTGTCAATAAAAGCCTTTGTGTCGATATTGAATGTTCGTGCTAGGGGCCCAGTACCTCCACTGGAGGCGACAGGTCAAATGTCCACTTGTGTGGTTTTGAGAAAATGTTATTTGGGGATGTCAGCCTGAATGTTTTTTTTATAAAAAATTTTCAGTGTTAAGGAAGTTCTTTTGTTTGTTTGTATCCACTCCACTGAAGAGATATAAGTGTCCTTGTGCCAGAAATTATCTCAATTTACTCCTATTTATGATAACTAATTTCTTCAATGAAACAGAATCTGTAATCAATTCATTAAGTCTATCTGTCGCCATGGAAATAATGCAAGGCAGATGTAAGTTTTATTTATAAGATTGGACTGTTGAAGAAAGGTTTTCCCAGGGACTAGAAACAATCAAACTTCTTAAGCAGGAAAACCTTATATGTGGGAAAAATTGGGCCAATTTTGGGCCAAGGGACCGATAAAATAAAACTTCTTAAGAGGGTTTCACTGTATGCAAGAAACTGCGTAAAACACTTTGTAAGATTTTTTTATTCAATATAAAGCTAGTTTTTCTTGGTGGTATACCACCAAGAAAAACTAGCTTTGATTTTAAATATAATGAAAAAGAAATTTAAAAAATACGTAATTATAGAAAAGTTTTTTTTTTGCAGAGATTTTTAAAAAAGGCCGCATTCTAATAAAATGTTTTCATAAGTAGAACTTAGCTATTCCACGCATTCTTTGAGGCAAGACTAGAGCCGTACGGATGATGACTCTTTTGTTTCTAATAATTTTCACTCTGGTAATTCTCACTCTAAAATTATCTGTCATGTTAAAACTGTATACCAACATGTAAAAGCCCCCCAAATTTACCGATCTATTAGGTAATGTAAGAGACATTTGACCTCTCCAGCCGGACTCTCCCGACATATAGTGAATTGGTCATCAAACAAATCACAAAATTTGTCAGAATTCGGGTTATCCAAAAAATTAAATCAAAAATTTATTGTACTTGCCATCAATACTGGGGCTTTTTATTTATATTCAACTAGCTTTTACCCGCGGCTTCGCTCGCATGGTATTAGGGGGAAATTACTGTACCGCTCGAACTTATCAATAATCCCCCCCTCCCCCTCTCTTCCAGCTGCCCCTCCCCACTCCCCCCTCCCAAAATCAACACATTCATTTCCGGTATATTCAGTGTTCAAACAGCTCGCTTGCCACCTAAATTTCATATTGCCAGAGCTCTCCAGTAGTAAAAAAAATAATTTTTCAATTTGGTGCAGTCGTTCGGAAGATATGCGCGTACAAACATTTCGGAGATTCATTTTTATTTATATGTATAAGAAAGATAGATATCAACTACGATTTCTATAAGATAGATATCAACTACGATTTCCCGCAAATATATCAACATTGTTTCCACGGAAACGATTTGTTTTCTGAAATAGCTTTTATTAGCGATAGAAAACGTATAATAAATATTATATATTAATATTTATAATTTCTTAACGCCAGAGCTTACCATTATATACAGCCTATATTACTCGCACATAATTTAGCTTTCTATTGGTGAAAGAATTTTTAAAATCGGTTCATTGGTTTATTCTTGAAAGCGTTACAAACAAACACAAGCAGTTTCGCTTTTATATTATTAGTATAGATGGGGCTCATTTACCTTGGCAAACTTTTATTTACAAATGCTATTTAAACAATTATTTGCTAGTTTTTATTATTTTTTATTATGGAAAAGATACAATTTAAACAATAAACATAACATTTTTTTTTCAATAAAGTATATAATACAATTTGAATTACTGGAATATTTCCGTACCACCATTTTTATGAGAAAATCACCTCAAGGGCGCTTTACAACTTAATTTATAAAAACAACCTGAACCGTATCACTTAGACTTATGTCTAATAACTTCTTTTCAACTAAGATTACAACTTAGATTAATACTTACTAAGATTGGCTTACAATTAAGATTAATAACTACTGACTTACATTCTTTACTTAACTTTCTTACTTTATTACTAAATAAGAAATACATTATAAACAAAGGGAAAACTAAATAAGACAATTTTGAAAATATCTGAATTTTATCCGGATTTTGAAATAATAAAATTTCAGTAGACAAATAAGATTATTTTGCAAATAATTAACTACCACAACTTAAAAATTAGTAGCTAACTACAATACTGTATTAAAAACACTTAAAAGTAAGTTACCAAACTGGTACTTACATTGTTAGTAGAGAAAGTACATGTTATATATGTATCTACAAAAAAATACTCTCCTGTTCCTCATAAAGGTATTTTGAAACTAACTAACCATCACGCCGTTTCTTGCAGGGGTAGGCAGAGAGGATGGACCGCCAAACAACTCAGTCTCGGCATACACTCTTGCTTAATTCACATTCATACATTGCCTTATATTCTTTTCTTATTCTGACTCTTGACATGCCTCATCTCAAGAATTTGATTCAATTGATCGTTACATGTCTTCCTCGGACGTACCCGACTTCTTCCACCATTCACATTCGATATTATAATATCTTAAAACTAAATGATTAACATTAACGGCTTGAGAGTGGTCAAAGACTAAAAATATTAACTTTTAACAAATAATAACTAAGCAGGTATTGAATGTAAGAAATAACAGAAACAGCTGCTAGTAAATACATTTCATTCATAATTCAACCTTTATTTCAAATTATTATTAATAATAATAAAAAAAATATTTAAATGATTTGTATAGCGCCATTTTCGTAAAAAATCACCTCAAGGGCGCTGTACAAACTTATATTTTTCTACAATCTTACTTCCAACTAAATAGTTTTCTAATAAGAAGTGTTATTTTGATATTCAAATAAAAATGCCATTTTTTAATATAAATGATCGGATGTTTATTTTATTATAAAGAGGAAGGTATGCCGTTAATAGTGGAAAATAACATCAGGCAAATGACCACCACGACCACGCTTACAGGACCATATCCTTTTCATGAAATTTTCCATAACCAAATCGCAAAGTGGCTGCCCTATGTCCTCGATAGCCTCACAAATTCCATCTTTGAGGTCTTGAATCGACGCTGGGCTGTTGGCGTAGACCTTCTCTTTCACGTGGTCTCAAAGGAAGAAGTCGCAAGGTGTTAAATCACAAGATCTCGGTGGCCAATTGTGATTCGAGAGATAACACGGTCCGGAAACTTTTCCCATAAAAGATCAATGGTTTCGTTGCTTGTGTGGCACGTAGCGCCGTGTCTTGTTGAAAGTAAACGTTGTCCAGATCAATACCATCCAATTCCAGCCATAAAAAAATCATTAATCACTCATAAATCATTAATCACTATTCAAAATAACACCTCTTATTGGAAAACCCTTTACAACCAAGACAAACCGTCGGTATAATTATACCGACGGTTTGTATTAAATTAAATTAAATTATACCCACAATTGTATTAAAAGAATTTCCTGCAATGCAAATAAATATTTTACATTAGCTATAATATTTAAAACAAAAAACGGCTAAGCCATTCAAAACCAATAGGTAAGGCCCTACATAACCTCTAACAAGAAAAACAATTAACGCTTCCCAACTTAAAATAATAAACGCATTAACTTTGCAAGTATTCAATAGCTTTCAACTTATAATTTAACCTGCATTTAAATTAATTACTTATTCAAGTAAAAAGCAACAAAACTTCAAGAGTTAAAAAGTGACGAAACGGGTAATAAGGTACCTTATATTTAAAAAAAATTGAAGCTACATAATTTTTTTCACTAGCAAAACAAAGAGCGGTCATCCCCTGTAACATAATTACTTCCAAACCACATCCCCTAACTGACATTTTTTCCATCCTCAAAGATAGATCTCACAATGTTCGTGTAGAGTATTGGCACATTGCTAGTCAATCCAAGGGAGCCTGCTTTGCCTCAATACAAAGGACTATCCCATCAAAACCGTGGTTTCAACAATTCTCCCATTTTTAAAAAATTTAACTTTCTCCCTTGTCCACTGAGCGCTTTTGGCCACATTTTGGCCCGTGAGCGTTCGCTGGCCAAAATGTGGTCAATTTGAAGAAATATTTTAAAATATTTATTAGAATTATTTCCAAAGTTCTCGTGCATTTTTTTTACATTATCTCCACACAGGAAAATTATTTCCCTCACGGCTTATATTATCTTTGGGGATGCTGATGCCAAGTCATTGATTAATCACAAAGCTATCAATAGTAGTTTCACACTTTAATAAGAGATTGATATGCTTGGTGTAACTAGCTCAGGTACGGGGGCTCCATCGAGGCCAGAGTTAAGTTAGCCTCTCTGAAGCTGGGCGTACTGTACGGGGCCCGCAGATACTGCAGATAGTACAAAACTGCTAACCCTGTACAAATCGCAAGTGCGCGCCACGGTTGAATTTAGCAGCCACCTCTGGTCTGTAGCCCTAAAATATCTAAAAAAAATACCTCGACTCAATGCAGAAGCGGGCGGTCCGTTTGATAGATTCTTCTATATTAACAAACGGATTGCAATGTTTAGAGCACAGACGTCAGGTGGGAATGCTATCCTTGTTCTACCGCTATTACAATGGAAGATGCTCCGAGTAATTAGTGCCATTGATCCCCTCGGCACTGGTCCATAGTTGGGAAACACGCCAAACACGCGCCCAACATATGTATATGGTTGACATTTAGTCACATGATAACGGGTCGTTTCTACGACTATTTGAACAGTTTGGCTGTGAAACGATTTGCCGGCCTCTGTGTTTCCTCCCTCCTACAACATGGCTCTCTTCAAGACCCATGTTCACTCCTTCTCCTCAAAAAGACCCTCCACACAGCATCTTCAAAGATGACGTAGGCCCTGAGGGAAATTATTTTCCTCAAGGCCTCCCTGTGTGGAGTAAATGTAAAAAAAAGTGTCTCGCATCTCTTCTGTATTATTTGTAATTGACAATCCGTGAGCCAATATTACTGAAATATTTTTTCTTACAAATCACTGATCATATTGTGTTTACATATTAACAAATGTACCATGAGTTTAAATTTATATCTGCGATTATAAACTAGGCCATAGACATCACACAGAAGTCATAATATTTAATATTGCTCAAAGTAGATACCACTAATGGTAATTTAAAAGTAAATAGTACGTAGAATTTATGCACTTTTAAATTTTACGATTTTTCAATAATTTTTTTATGAATTCTAACAATATGCGTCCATTCAATGGAAATCTAACACTATAAGCAGTTCATATTGCTTCCTTCCCTCTCATTCTTTTAAAATTCACTGTTTGTCTCCTTAGGTGTTACTTTCTTTTGTCTAGAAGTGGGATATGATGAATAATTTATGAAATTTGTCTTTATAAATAAAGTAATGTTTTAATTCGCCTTCCATTTCAGCATCTATTTAAACAATGGACAAGAACACCCTTGAACGCTGAAAGCCAGAAACATTAAAAAATAACTCACTTTTGATATTATATTGTAAGATATGACACCTGAAGGCTTTTTATAAAACAATTAATTACCTGTTTGCCAGAATTTATAGGAAGTAATTAAGCTGATATTTAAATTAAACTGGACGATGTTTTTCCTCTCAAGGAATGTCCTGATTGTTCAGGGTCATACAAATAAAGTGAGTGCCTTGAGAGTGTTGTCTCCTGAAGTGATGTCCAGGGACAGAGACAGAATGTGGCTGTGTTAAGTGTAACTCCTTCAGGTGATATCCAGATCCAGGGAGATAGCATCTGTAACGAATAACAATGGCGTTATTAAACATAAGTCTACATCTTCAATTCAAACTGGAATGCCAGCGAATCTGTAGTGGATTTATTAGAAACCCACCGCAGTTGCCAAAACGTTTTTTTGGTATTTTGAACCTTAAAAAATGCTCCTAGCAAACTAAAATAGATCTTATTAGTTTGGCAAAGAAATACCATATATTAATATTATTCTAGCTCCTCGTTTCATCACTTGCAAAAATATTTTTTTTATTGGTGAAAAAGCGAACTTCGTATCAAATGTCATAATTTACCATTTTCAAAGTAAGTACTGTATTTATTTACAGGAAAGCCTGACTTATTTTTAATGTGAAGAACGCTTATTTAGCTGAAAAATATGATAAAACTCTGAGAAAGTTTTCATTCTTTGCATATATATTTTTTATTGCATTAGAAAGAGAAAAAACATGTCTCTGAATATGAGAAGCTAACTTGGGGTAATTACATAGGATAGATATATTATGTGGTAAGACGAAAAACTTTACAAAAACATAATTTCGCAATAAACAAGTAAGTTATTACGAAAATAGTGTCAGCCGGCGCATGGCGGAGCGCTCAGCGTTTAAGCTGTTGATGTAATTAACAAAGCCAGTAATCAGAATAAGTAATGTGCAGGTGCTGGCAACAAGTTAGTACCTGATGGGTTTTATGGGCTCCAAGGGAGTACATCTGAGTGGACGGTGGATCCACCTTTAGGCAACTACAGGTCTCTGAGAAAGTGTTCTCCACTGGAGGTCAGCTCTCTCCTGTACCAAAGCCTGGGAGCGGTTAAACCAGTTGAGGGTATAAGAATGGGGAGATGGACCTCGCTGGCCTTGGACACAACCTATCCAGGAGATAACTATGATTATAAAACCTGATAGCTGGTAGCGGCCAGTACTGACTTGGGCTTGAATATGTTTGACATTGGAAAGGCTCAAGACTAGACAAACACAGGATGAGTTGTTTCAACAGAATGGCTATGGGACTGCGCTGGGGAGAAGTAGGGACTCAAAACTACCACAATATACCTAGGAAGAGTGGTGTTTAAATACTTATCAATGAATATCGAGGGGATCGGATATCTGCAAGATAAATGACAGTGTAAGGTCTACAGAACTGCTAAAACCCAACTGTTTCACAGAAATTCAAACTTCTCATGGTCAACAAATGGCCATTCAGCTCCATTTTGTTTTATAACATTTGAAAAGTCACCATTTTACGCCGATTTTATCAAATTGTAATAAGCCAATAAGCGAACATGGTTTTGGCCTCTTTTGCTTCTCACAATTTATGCAAAAGCTATAACAGACCTAGGATCGGCATTTAGCAGGAAAGTTTCAACTGTCAAACAAACGAAATTGCACTGAATGACCATTTGATGACTATGTCATGGGTGAATTTCTGCAAAACAACTGGGCCTAAGAGGAAGAAATGTAAAGCAAAAGTAAATAGCTGTAAAGAGATGCTTCAGAAAAGATATTCAGATATAATCACTTGGAAATCTGCCTTGGAAATACTGATCTCTTCAGGTGGTCTACAGGATCCAGTGATAGAATGTGGCTGCCTTTAAAGTGTTGCTCCACTCAAGTGATGTCCAGAGACTGACTTCTGTAAAAACAAATTACACTTTAAGTATTCAAAATAAGCATTTAACATAATATAATGTGAAGGTGTTGATAAAACATGATGAAGCCTGAAATGATTTGAAATATTCACAGCCAAAAGTAATCACTTTTTTGGGTTATTATGCCATGCCATGCTCACTCCTCATTTAGGCAATGTTTCGGACCACGTCACAGTAAACATCTCGGGGCAGATGTGACGCAGGTAGATATTTGCCCTGATGATGGACACTGTAACGCTCTTCCAAACCTTGGTAAAACGAAAAGGAAAGGCGACATGGTACAATAACTAATAACCCAAAAATTTATATCTATAAAATGAAACCTGCTTTGGAAATTTCGTTCCCCAATGAATGTACAAGGATAGAGATTCATTAGGTATTTGATATACTCAAAGGACATCCAATATCCATATCCGGTGTTGGCTGAGCATAGCCAAGTCCTGGTTTAAGATGACTATTCGGCATTTCATCTATCTCTAAATTTGTTTGTATGTTCCGTTTTTAGCTCAGAAACTCTGCAGCATCCACTTTAATATTCAAGCAAGACTTACTTTGGCTAGATGACTAACTTTGACTGAAGTTTTGAATCAGAATCAGTCATTGTGACAGTGACATTTCTTTGGACAAATTGTCTTTTCCCTTATTTGAAATTAAATAAGATGTTACATAAATATTTATATGGTTTTTAAATAAGTCGACATATACCTATTAAATTTTGGTGGTGATAAATTAAATAATAGAAATTTAGGGATATATTTTTTTTCTACTCGAAGTCTACTGTTCACAGAACTACTAGTAATATGTATGCAGAACAAATAATGTTATTTATGAAAATTTAAAAAATAATTAATATAAACCGTGAATACATTATGTACATAACTATTCAAGTATTAGAAATACTCATGGGACCTAATTCAAAACAAGATAACAAGTATGCAAGTGTAATGAAATGTATTGAAACTGGTCTTGGGAGTTTTGCTTTAGGACTCAGTGATGTCAAGTGCCAGAGGTAGAATATGGCTGCCTTAGAGTGTTGCTGCCCTCACGAGATATTTAAAAGGACAGAGCATCTGTATTTAAAACAAATATCAGTACAACCTGTTTCTAAACAATGTAGTATGTAGTAATAAGGAGGTAATTAATAAAAGATATAACTTACCTTCCTTGAGAGTGCTGATCCCCTCAAGAAATATTCAAGTCTTAAGAATATGGCTGCCTTTAGAGTGCTGATATCCTCAAGAGATATCCAGGTCCGGAATATCAGTTTTTTGCACCAATAACTGTGAAGGTGTTAAATTTGTTGTCTCCTACGTACAAATTTCATGTTAATTAAAAAGGTAACATATTTTCGAGAAAGCTAAGAATAGAACTGTTAGAATTTTTGGAAAATACCGAAAAGTACCAAAGATAATAATAAAAATAATAGTTTATTCCAGAATAAAAGTCAAGGCATTGATATTTGTGGCTAGATGAAAAGCGTGTGACATCACGATACATGCGCGGCATTACTGCAACGCTGTCATTTGAATTATGATTTATGCTGCCTTTGACGTCATGAGACACAATTAGTTGCATAGATTTTATCAATGCTCACTTCGTAATTTTTAAATATATACATTTTTACTAAGAAAAAATTATAAACAACCTCAGTAACTATGCTGATGTAAAGAAAGGTGGGAAACCAGTGTAGGGGAATGTTTATCCATTCAAATGATCCACGGGTTCAGAGTTAGAATGTGGCTGCCTTGAGAGCGTTGCTCCACTTTAGTCTATCCAGGGACATGTATACAATGTGGCTGCCTTGAGAGTGTTTCTCCACTTAAGTGATATCCAGGGACATGTATACAATGTGGCTGCCTTGAGAGTGTTTCTCCACTTTAGTGATATTCATGGACATGTATACAATGTGGCTGCCTTGAGAGTGTTTCTCCACTTTAGTGATATCTAGGAACAGAAAATGAATGTGTTAGTTGAGTGTAGGTCTCTCCTCAGTGATGTCCAGGAACAGAAAACTGTAGATAAAACAAATAACATCTATTTTAAATACCTAAATAATGTCGCTGGCTACTTAATTACTTAGCTCTGCAGGTTTTTAAAGACTAAATAACATTTTGACATACCGTCAGTTCAGAGAGACAAGTTGCTAAGAGCAATTGCACCAGTCTGAGATAAATCCAAAATATGCTTTTCTGCACTTCAAAAACGAGCTTTTCTTAATAAAACTATGGGTGTGTCGCATTTTTCGTTTGACCTAATTATGAATAAAATATTAAATTATTCAACGATATAATAAGTTTTTTAAAGTTTTTTATACTTGGAAGAACATTTTAGGCAAAATTATAAAGTTTTGCAAAAAAATTTTATATTCAATTTATTATTTCGTCATTTTATTCAATGATAAAGGACACTGTAAATAACATCTGGTTATTAAAAATACTAATTTTTGGCAAAATTTTAGTTAGCCATTTGTCACTCGCCGACGAATGTATTATATATTACTTATAACCGAAACAGTCACAAATATGCAAATTAAATTTTTACACAACACGAAAAGTTTTTGAAGTGTTACTCTCCTCAATTATATTTTAGGAGCTTCTTGTCTTTTATGTAAAACGAATCACTGTAAAGGTACAATATTTTGTTGAAAAATTTTTGCTTTTAACTTCGAACAAAGCAATAATTAAATTCAACTGTGCGACATTCATTAAAAAAGACAGAACTCACCATCGGGTCTCATTGATATACTATAACAAACCTGCCTGGGAAGTGTTGCTCTCCTCAAGCGATGTCCCGAGACAGCTGCTGCAGCTGCAAGACGATGCTGCATTGAGGTCGCTGGTACCCTCAAATGACGGCCTTGTAAAAAGTATCTATGTTTGAAAAATTATTTGTAAATGAATAATATTTTAATGCTTAACTGATATGATTTAAGATTCCAACAGCAGTATTATGTTTTATTGCATTTGATACGATCGTCATCTGAGCTGACTCAGGACGCTGCAAGGCAGTCTGAAGGGAGGGTTTAAGAGGAGGAAGCACTAAAACAGCTTTTCACACAAAACAATAATGAGCTTGAAGAAAATAATTTAAAGAATGCACAGTGGAATATAACATGAATATGGCAGGGTTTAAAAAACAATTGTAGAACTACCTTGCAAAAGTTTTATCAAGTGATGACAGGTGCCAGATAAAGAAAATGGTGCTCATCAAGTAATGTCATATAATGACAGTGGCAAAACCACCTCAGGCGAATGAATCATCTGAGGTGGTTTTGGTGCTGGTCCTCTCAGGTGATGTCGAGGACAGACAGAATGCGAAGTGCGCTGGTTCACCATGCAGGATAGAGTAGGATTTTGTTTGGGTTAAATGTATAAATTTCTCCCAGTGGTCAGTCACAGGGGTCTGTAGATGAAACAAATAATTATTCTTAAAAGTAAAAATTAGTATGTATTTGAAATACATAACTCTGATCTCATAAGATCTCATAATTAAATTCCATTAGTTAGTTAAGTTACCAAAAAAAAATCGTTAAAAGAATGACTTCTAAAGAAAAAATGCAAACACGACTTATAACCAAATTGATCAATCAACAATGAATGCAATGAAACCAAATCATAAAAGCTGTTAGTAATTAAACCTGAATTAATTAACCTACTTTGGAAAAGTTGCTTCTGTTATGTGCCAAGAATAGAATGTGGCTGGCTTGAGAGTGCTGGTCCTTTCAAGTAGTGTTCAGGGACATCAATAGAATGTGACTGGCTTGAGAGTGCTGGTCCTTTCAAGTGGTGTCCAGGGACATTAATAGAATGTGACTGGCTTGAGAGTGCTGATTCATTCGAGTGGTGTCCAGGGACATCAATAGAATGTGACTGGCTTGAGAGTACTGGTCCATTCGAGTGGTGTCCAAGGACAATGATAGAATGTAGCCGCCTTGAGGGTCCCCTCAAACGGTATCTTCATAAAAATATCTATTAAAAAAAGTGTAAATGAAGAATATATTCAGTGAATTATTATTTAAGATTTTAAGTAAGTATTTTCCGGAAACAGAGACTTGTAGATGAAACAAATTTCAACCAAGCAATTTTAAATAACAAAAATTACTTGCAATTTAAATACTAAGTTCTGTAGATTTTGTAGATCAAATGGTGTTATGCCATTATTATTTTTTCCAAACAATATTAAATAGTCTTTGGAGTGCTACTCTTCCCAATGATAGACGAGGGATAGAAAACTTAATTCTTTAAAATGAATGTCAATGAAGGTAAATATATTTTTGAAAAGTTTGTGTTTTTAACTTCAAACAAAGCATTCAATCAATTCAACTGTGTGACGCATTAAAAAGAGACAGTTCGCACCGATAAAATATAATAAACCTGCCTTGGGGGTATTGCTCCCCTCAAGCGATGTCTCGAGACAGATGCTGCATTCAGGGCGCTGGTACCCTCAAATGATGTCCTCATAAAAAGTATCTGTGTTTGAAAAAATCTTTGTAAATAAATGTGTTTTACAACTACATTATTTAGCCTAAAATGTTGTTTGGCAGATGATAAAGTCGCCATCAGAACTGATGATGGACACTGCAAGGCAGTCTGAATTGTTGGCTCAAAAGAAAGAAGCGCCAAAGCGTCTTTTTGCATAAAAACATTGGGGAAAAGAAAACCTATTTTAAAAGCAAAGGAGTTTTTAAAATAAGTAAAGCATGGTTTAAAAACAATAGTAAACCTACCTTATAAACGTTGCTTCTGTCAAGTGACAACAGGGGCCAGGGATAGGAATGGCTAGAATTGTCAAGTGAAGGCAAGCGTCAGGGATAAAATGTGGCTGGCTTGAGAGTGCTGGTCCCCTCAAACGGTGTCTTTGTAAAAATGTCTATGAATAAAAAAGTGTAAATGAGAAATATATTCATTGATTTATTATTCAAGATTGTAACAGCCAAAAGTATTGTTTTCTACCGCAGATTATATAAACGTCATCCGATGGGTATCATAGATGGGTGATAATTGTCATCACGGCCTTTCATCCAAAACAATACTGAGCATGAGGAAAAATCTGTTTTAAAAGCATGAAACCTGTAATAATAAATGATCATAGCAAGGTTTCAAACAATAGTAAACCTACCTTTAAAAATTTCTATCAATTGAAGACAGGAGTCAGAGATGAAATGTCGCTGCTTTGAGAATGCTGGCAACACAACCTAAGCTTGTTTGGTTCTGGTCCCCTCAAGTGATGTCCAGGAACATTGATAGAATATGGCTTGGTTGAGAGTACTCTCCTCAAGTAGTGTCCAGGGACATCGGTAGTATGTGACTGGCTTGAGAGTGCTGGTTCTCTCGAATGTCGAGGGACATCTGTAGTATGTGGCTGGCTTGAGAGTGCTGGTTCTCTCGAGTAGTGTCGAGGGACATCTGTAGTATGTGGCTGGCTTGAGAGTGCTGGTTCTCTCGAATGTCGAGGGACATCTGTAGTATGTGGCTGGCTTGAGAGTGCTGGTTCTCTCGAATGTCGAGGGACATCTGTAGTATGTGGCTGGCTTGAGAGTGCTGGTTCTCTCGAGTAGTGTCGAGGGACATCTGTAGTATGTGGCTGGCTTGAGAGTGCTGGTTCTCTCGAATGTCGAGGGACATCTGTAGTATGTGGCTGGCTTGAGAGTGCTGGTTCTCTCGAATGTCGAGGGACATCTGTAGTATGTGGCTGGCTTGAGAGTGCTGGTTCTCTCGAATGTCGAGGGACATCTGTAGTATGTGGCTGGCTTGAGAGTGCTGGTTCTCTCGAATGTCGAGGGACATCTGTAGTATGTGGCTGGCTTGAGAGTGCTGGTTCTCTCGAATGTCGAGGGACATCTGTAGTATGTGGCTGGCTTGAGAGTGCTGGTATCCGCAAATGACGTCCTTGTTAAAAGTGTCTGTGTTTGAAAAAAAGTAATTTAATAAAAATATTTTCAGTGATAGTTATTATTAAAGATTCTAACAGCCAAATGATGACGTTGTACCGATGTTGTCATCTGATAACATACTCGTCGTCTGATTTGATGATGGATGCTGCAAGGCGGTCAGAAGCGTTGGCTCAAAAGTAGGAAGCGGCATTGCGTCTTTTAACCCAGAAGAGCAATGGGCAAAAGAAGATCTGTTTTTAAAGTGTAAAATTTGTAACAAAGTGTTAAAAAAGTCGTGTCTAAAACTCAATAGTTAACCTGCCTTGTAGAAGTTGCTTCTGTCAAGTGATGACAGGAGCCAGAATTAAAATGTGGCTGCCTTGAGAGTGCTGGTAAAATAGCTGTGGTTTTAGTGCTGGTCCCCTCAAGTGATGTGGAGGACAGAGACAGAATGCAGCTGCCTTGAGATTGCTCTCCAATGATCGGTGACAGGTATCTGTAGGTGAAACAAATTATTTTTACAAAACTACAAATTATTCATAAAAAAACCAAGTTGACAATTTATATCTATTATCTTGAAGAAAATTACAGCACAGCAATAAATATTTTGAATAATTATTTGAGAAATTATGAGGTTATATATCTTGTTTGTGATTAGCCTAAAATAATTAAAGACTTTATTATTAGACATGAACATTAACTTTATTGAACCTGCCTTGAAAATGTTGCTTCTGACAAGTGACGTCATGGGCCAGGAATAGAAAGTGGCCGTTTTGAGAGTGCTGGTCCCCTCAAGAGCAATGTCGAGAATGTTGTTGAAATTTAACTCTTTTGATTGTGTTGGTCCCCCATTGATCGGTGGCAGGATCTGAAGATTAAAAATCATTTTATTTATATTTTTATGTTAGTATCGCACAAGAGTCACAAGTGCTCGCAACTTTCTGTAACCAGTGAGACTATGGCATGCCTAATTATGATATTTATTGAGGCTGAAGGTAGTGGGGACGGGAAGGAGATGAGTAATGACGACGGATACAAAAGTTTTTTAACAGTTTTAAGTTGCCAAAAGGCATAATTTAAAAAAAAAAAATAGAAAAACCTTTTTTCAGATTCTTCATGTGATGTAGAACCGCCAGTTTCCTGTTAGCACTACGAGTTTCCGGTCACCGTGTATTATTTTTAATTATTTAACTTTGTAATAAGACAAACAATTAGGCATAATTGAAAAAAGAAATTATTTGCCCTAAATAATAAAATTTTATTATAGTATGTCACAATTAATATGAACACATTAAAATGTCATTATTATTTAAGGACCTAACTAAAGTTATTAATTTAGTGTAAAGTGCCCTTAAGGTAATCCAGAATACAGATACACACCATAAATTCATTGTTTTTTATTTTTAATATAATCTATTCTAGCATGATATAATACTCTCAGTATCGCCCTGGCGAAAGACTTCATGGAACCCGTGACCGTACACACGATGCCTGCAAAAGTCACTGAGCCGCTCCCGATCAGCAAATAAATAATGATCCAGCAGTCCAAAGGATGAAATAAATTGGTGCATGAAATCAATTGTAACTATATTAGTGTTGGATGGACTTCCCATCAAAGGATTGACCATTTCGACGACATCACTCAGTTTCCGATAATGATTTTTTTTCCGCTTGAAATACCAAATAGAGTGTATTTTGACTTATTGATTTTTAAGGGTTTGCGCTTTTTAGGCAACTTGCAACTTACGATCAATCCTACATTAATATTAATATCCCATGATTTTTCGTTGGTATGCGCCAGTATTATTATGAAGTTCACAGCCCCATGATTAAACTCCGGGCAAAACTTAAAAGAAAACGATTTCAATGATTAAAAGTGGATACTTTCTGGAAGATCTGTGATTTATTCGGAGAGGTTCTGGAGTTATCTGTCCCTGAGAAAGGTTTTTTATGGTAATGTGACATGTTGGTTTTGTTTACTTATAAAAGTAGTTTTGTTAATAGTTTTGGCAATTATTGTGATATATTGCTTTTTATTTATATGTTTAGTGACCAGATCTAAATAGCCAGGTAATTCCCAACTTTTCTTATGTTCGGACTAAAATATTTAATAAGGAATTCTATCTAAAATCCTTACGGGCGATTCAATGAACAAAACATATTCTTCTACTAAATTTGAAGAAAAAACAAAATTTGACTATGTGATCGTTTAAAAGGCTTAGGTATTATAATGTAGTTACCTCCTGCGTCCAAATTAAGAAAAATATTCAGCAATTAAGAAAATGAAGTTTAAAGAAAGAGAAGTTTACCTGTTGAAGTGAGTTAAGCAGGAGGTTCCTGGAGCATGTGTTCAGTTGTTCAGTGTTCAGTCCGCTGGCGCTGCATCTGCCTTGTCTCTTGCTTGGATTGCGTACTGCATAGACTGTCCAGGGTAGCCATAGCTTCACTATTACACTCAGTCCGCTGGCGCTGCATCTGCCTTGTCTCTTGCTTGGATTGCGTATTGCATAGACTGCTCAGGGTAGCCATAGCTTCACTATTACACTCAGTCCGCTGGCGCTGCATCTGCCTTGTCTCTTGCTTGGATCGCGTATTGCGTAGACTGCCCAGGGTAGCCATAGCTTCACTATTACACTCAGTCCGCTGGCGCTGCATCTGCCTTGTCTCTTGCTTGGATCGCGTATTGCGTAGACTGCCCAGGGTAGCCATAGCTTCACTATTACACTCAGTCCGCTGGCGCTGCATCTGCCTTGTCTCTTGCTTGGATTTCGTATTGCATAGACTGCCCAGGGTAGCCATAGTTTCACTATTACACTCAGTCCGCTGGCGCTGCATCTGCCTTGTCTCTTGCTTGGATTGCGTATTGCATAGACTGCCCAGGGTAGCCATAGCTTCACTATTACACTCAATACTAACCCCTCACTTTACTGCGTGTTTTATGGGGACGTTCTGTTACAAGTGATTTAACCAACAACCACTTTTGAAGTCATTTGAATAGAAGAGAACACTTGATCAGATTGTCATTACTTATAAATATGTATAGTTCTTATACATTGGATAATTAATAAACAGCTCACTTTATTTATTTAGTATTCACAAGTTTTATTATTTTACCAGGATATAGGCATTTTAAACTTTAAAAATGCTTTATGTCAATCAAACTTTGATGGTTCTAACATTTATAAAGGTTTCACAATGATTGTTTCAAATACTCACAATAAAAAAAGTAATTATCGTTTGTGTTTATTTTAGTTATTCACAGTTTATGATTAAATGGAGGGCTAGTGGCACTGCCCTTAAAGACTGTTGTCACGATATGGTGGTACAGTCTTGTAGGAGAGGAGACTCACTCCAACGGATTGGCTTCCTGGTGGCTGCGAAGAAGATCAACCACCTCTCCATGTCCCTTTTCTTCCGCCCAGGAGAGAGCCGTCTTCCCATCCTTGTCCTGACAGGAGACATCGGCATTGTGCTGCAGGAGGACCTCCACCACATTTACATGTCCATTGAAGGCTGCCCATGACAAGGCTGTTCTGCCATCATCACGCTGAGAGTTGACATCAACACAGTGCTGCAGCAGGAGTACCACCATCTCACTATGACCATTAGCAGCTGCCTGGAGAAAAGCAGTCTCCCCATCTTCATCCCGGGAGTTCAAATCAGCTCCATTCAGTATTAACAATTTGGCAACCTCTAGATGTCCTCCGGCTGCAGCCCAGTTCAATGCAGTACAGCCATCATTATTTCTCATGTTGATGACAGATCCTTTCAACAGTAGGAGTTCAACTACATCTAGATGTCCATTTTTTGCAGCTGCCATCAATGCAGTCCAACCGTCATTATTTTTAAGGTGGATATCTGCTTCTTTCTCCAACAGTTTGCATACTGTTGCAAGGTGACCATTATTAGCTGCGAGAAGAAGAGCTGAATAACCATCTTTTTTCTGAGAATTTAAATCAGTACCATTCAACAATAGGAGTTTAACGACCTCTAGATGTCCTTCACTTGCCGCTAGCATTAATGCAGTCCAGCCGTCATTATCCCTTGTGTGGACGTCTGCTCCTTTCAACAGTAGGAATTCAAAAACCTCAAGATGTCCAATATTTGCAGCTATCATTAATGCGGTCCGGCCGTAAATATTCCCCATGTGCATGTCTGCTCCTTTCAATAGTAGTAGTTTAATAAACTCTAGACGTCCCTCTCTCGCAGCTAGCATTAATGCAGTCCAGCCATCATTATATCTCATGTGGATGTCTGCTCCTTTCTCCAACAGTTTGCATACTGTTGCAGGGTGACTATTATAAGCTGCAAGAAGAAGAGCCGAATAACCATTGTTTTCCTGAGAGTTTAAATCAACACCTTTCGACAGTAGGTGTTCAACAACCTCTAGATGTCCCATACTTGCAGCCAGCATTAATACAGTCCAGCCGTCATTACGTCTCATTTGGATGTCTGCTCCTTTCTCTAACAGTTTGCATACTGTTGCAAGGTGACCATCATCAGCTGCCAAAAGAAGCGGCGAAAAACCATCTTTGTTCTGAGAGTTTAAATCAGCACCATTCAACAGTAGGTGTTTAACGATCTCTAGATGTCCCTTTCTTGCAGCTACCATTATTGCAGTCCAGCCGTTATTATCTCCCATGTGGATGTCTGCTCCATTCTCCAACAGTTTGCGTACTGTTGCAAGGTGACCATTATTAGCTGCCAGAAGAAGAGCCGAATAACCATCTTTTTTCTGAGAGTTTAAATCACCACCATTCAAAAGTAGATATTCAACGATCTCTTGATGTCCATGTCGTGCAGCTAGCATTAATGCAGTCCAGCCGTCATTATCCCTTGTGTGGATGTCTGCTCCATTCAACAGTAGGTGTTCAACGATCTCTAGATGTCCATAACGTGCAGCTAGCATTAATGCAGTCCAGCCGTCATTATCCCTTGGGTGAATATCTGCCAGTTTCTCTACCAGTGTCGATACAATATCATAGTGCCCTCCTTGTGCAGCTAACATCAAGGCGGTAGAACCATCTGTAGATTTTGTAGAAGAAAACATTTGAAATATTCCAGTATATGGAAATGCGGTTGTCTCTTCATCGGTTTGATTATTATTGCTTATTATTTGTTTACTAAAATTCATTTCTTTTGTTTTTAAAAGTTCAAATGGTGCGTTCTTGTTTAATCCTTCAAAGGAATTTTTCGAGGGATTTAGTAAATATTTCACAATATCAAGGTTTCCTTCCATTGCTGCGCAGTGTAATGGATTCATTTCTTGTTTATCAAACGATATAAAAACTCCTTGTTTAGCAAATAATTTAAACAAAATGTGATCTTCTTTACTTGCTGCGAGGTTAATGGCAGTATCACCCTTACCATCAATGGCAATCAATAAGTGAGCTCGCTCAGTATCACTTTCCATGCCACTTAAGATCTTATTCACAGTGCTGTAGTCATCCTCTCTCACCGCTACCATAAACGAAGTGATTTGTTTTCTGATCTGTTCAGTTCTTGTTAAGGCCCTGGGTAAACTACTTGACTGTTGTTTATTTGATGAATATTCGCTAAACAAGTTGTGATCTCTGTCGCATTCAAAATCTAAGAAAGCAGCGAGCATAAGTTTAAGTTGTGACTCGTACGAAGAACTCTCCACGTTTTCCGTAAATTGTTTTAGAATATTGAAATTTCCATTCTCTAATGCTATGTTCAGTGCGGTCCTCCCGGCTTTGTCTCTTGCTGCCATAAAGCAGATGTAGTCTTCCTCAGATATCCTACATCTCGGTCCACTGAGGAGTACTGCAAATGTGTGCATATTCTGTTCTTCAGCTGCTATATGCAGTGGAGTTTTGACACAATCATGAAAGAATAGCTGACGATGTTCAGTCCAGTGATTGTACAAAATCGGATTACTTTCCAGTGCATTGCTCGGTATTGGTGATTTAGCAAGCTGGGTCTCTATGAACTTTCTGATTAAATAATAGTCTGGTCTGAGCAAGAAGACGCACAATTGATTTTTGATGATTATGATATTTTCTTTGTTTTGTGTTCCCTGCCTCAGCCACTGGACGAAAAAATCTGCGCAAAAGTATTCTTCAAACGTGCGGTGAATGAATGGAAATGTTCCTCCAATATTAGCCCGGATCAGCCCTAGTCCACTTATGTCTTTGAGCTGTTGGTCGGATATTATTTTGTTTGTGAAATATTCTGCAGCAAACTTTGGGACAAGGGACTGGAAAGCCAGGAAACAATGCTTTTCCATTATGCTTGAAAACATCTCATCTTGAATAGTAGGCGGAAGACCTTTATTGTAAATATTTTTCTGCTCAAAGTATATTGACTTTTTGACTTCAACAAATTGTGTGTATAAATCATACAGATTGGTGATTTTGCATAAGTTCTGCGATTGTTCAGGAGACACTACAGAGTGTATGGCCTGCTGGAGGAACACTTCGGCCAGCATACGGATCTGCAGTGGGATGCCCATGAAACTGGCTACGTCTTCCCCCAGCACTCCCTCTACCTCCTCCCGCAGCTCTTTAGCAAACTTACGCAGCATCTTCTCAGGCTCTCTCTGTTCTGGGAGATCCAAGGCCAGGTGAGGAAGCCACGAATTCATCAAATAATCATCCTGTTCTCTTTCTGTAATTTTTTTTAATTCTGCTGAAAATACCGACAATTCATTTTCGAGCCATTCTTGCGGATGCACCCGTGTGGTGATTAGTGTTTTACAATTTGTGATATTTTTTAAATATTTAAGGACCTCTAACATTTTGTCTTTGGTATCTTTTTTAATTATTTCATCAAATGCATCAAACAAAATACAAACTTGCCTCGAACTATCTGATTCGAGGCAATTCTGTAAAAGTCTGCGCAGAAAATCATCATCAGTAGGTAAACCCGAAGCATGAATCAAACATTTAGTAACTGATTGCACATTATATTTTGAAGGCAGTTTATCGAGAGCGGAAGACAAGTGATTGTGGTCGATTCTCAGTACCCAAGAGTTGCGGATGAGCTCCGACATGCGCGTCAGGCTGGTGGTCTTTCCCATACCAGGATCATCAGCGATGATGGTCAGCTTCTTCCTCGTGTTGCTGAAGGCATCTTCCTCGATGGGGTCGCTGGTGTCCCTGGTGATGAAGGGGCGCAGACCATCCAGAGAGCCGTGGGAGTATTGCCATACCAGATATGGGCTGCCTCTTATCTCAAGTTTTTCAAAATAATGTTTATTGAATATTTCCTCTTTATTTTTTTTTTCCATATTCAATTCATGAAAATGGTTTGTAGTTTTAGAGTGATCTCTCGAGACAGATGGTTCCTCAGCCTCACATGGTCTATCCCCGATCTTCTGTATTGTCAAATTATGTTTGTTAAATGTTTCTTCTGTCATTATATCTTCAGTTTTCAGTTTAAAGTGTTCTTTTGAAACAAATATTTTCTCACATTCTTTGGATACATTGAAGGAACTAATAAATGAAAGTTTATCTTTCGCATTGTTGAATATAAAAATATCTGTATTTCCGCTGTAACGAACAAATTCGTCCATTGATTTGATGATAAAGCGAGCATGGAACTTCCTTGGCATGTAGAGGCCGCTATTGTAAATTTCCCTCAGGGAGAGGCCTTCTGTGCATAAATCTAGCCAATAGATTACTCTGGCTGACTCTTGCTGGCACTTTTTCAGAAACACATCCTGTCCATCATCCTCGGTCGTAAAGATACTCCCCTCCGCAGCCTCCGTTCCCTCCCCCCAGTAGTCCTGGCTGAGTTGCTCCGGATCACTGATCACCAGCAGTGGTTTATCAGCCCCCCTTCTCTCCAGTAGCGCTGCAATCTTTGTTTTGTCGACTATTTTGTTGCCTTTGGAATAGAGACCATCTAATTCACAAAGCTTCTGAAGGTTGTTTGGTATTTTAACCGTATATTGGGCATCCATTACGAGTTTCTTCAAAACTGGCGAAATTAAAGAACTGATTTTGTTTCGAACCTGTTCATCGTCAGATTTACAATCATCTCCCAGTAATGTATTTAGACTGAAAATTTCTTCCCCCAAGGCTATGGAATTTCTTGCAAATATATCTTCCCTAGATGTAATAGTCAGGTCGCTTAATTCAAATTCCTTAAAAGACTTTGTCTCAACAACCAGTTTATTAAAATCCATAAAAAATTGTGAATCAATCGGCTGTGGCAAAATAATCACCAGCTTCTTGTGAATGTGTGTTTCTAAAGTTTTAAGAATTTTTGTCAAAATTTCGTAGTTTTGGTTTAAGTTATCGGTTAAAGAAGTGAATTCAAGAACGAGCAGATTATTAATAATAACATCACTCTCGTTGAAACCTTCCATGTCTATATCCATAGCTATACCAGTCAAAATGTTCCAACTGAGAATCGTGTGGCAGTTGTCTTTTAAATATATTGAATCTAAAGATTTGTTTTTAATCTGAAGCAAGATATTGTTTAATCTTACAGCTTCAAATTTAGGATCACTTGTCTCAATTTGTAAAACACGTTTGGAAGATACCAAGAATGACTCCAGGCCTAAGGTGTCCTCGCAGTCCAGGATATCGGGCATTGTGAGGAGATAGGCCTGGCCAGCCATGTATAAGGGGCCTGACTTTATACTCTTATTCTGTTTAGCTAGAGCATTTATTATCTGTTCAGGAAACCAGCGAAACAGTTGTTTGGTTAGTCTAATCACCTTGCCCAAATCTTCCTTTGTTTTACAAATGATAATATTTTCTTTAGTGTCAATTTCAAACTGTGGAATGTCTAATTTTTGAAGATTTTGTTTATTTGTGAATTTTTCAATTTTGTTTAATTTCATCAGAGGATTGCTTTGAAAAAAGCTCCAATTTTTTATAAAATTAAACTCTTCTGCAGAAAACACTCCCAGATGACAGATTTTTCCCAGCGAGGCGGTAGTTCTGTATTTCCTTGAGGTCAGCAAGAGTGTAATATCTTCTAGGAGTGTATCATCTTCGAGTAGGGTACTATCAGCATGTACTTCAAGTGGGTCCGTGTTCTGGTAGCTCCCACTAGAGCTCGCAGGAGGAACTCTTACTTCATCTAAAAGCTTCATGTACTTCTCTAGCTTGTCATGATCTTGGCGCTCAACTAGTCCCTGGGGCCAGTTCTGTACCGCACGTTTCTTCTTCCCTTCATCAAAAGCTTTGATGAAATTGTCAAGGCTGTGGGTGTTCACATTTTCCAGCTGGTATATATCTCCCACGTGAAACCCAGTACAATTCACAGGATTTGGAGATGCAAAAATTGTGGTGATATCTAATTTCTTAGTACATATAGACCGGTTGTACCTCTCATCGTAGTCTCTATATATCTTCATTAGCATGTCCTTGACACCCGGACTGTCAAAGGTCAGAGTGTGAGCGTGGAGGCCTTCCCGGGGACTGGCGACCCTGCAGAAGCCACTGCCTTCCCTCTTTAGATGTTTGACGGTCAACGTGGTGACTCCAGCCAACCAGGCTCCTAGGGAATGTCCTGTGAAGGACAGAACGATGCGACTGCCGTATCGCTGGTTTGTTTCAAGAACTGCCTTCTTGACATCATCCGCAAAAGTTACACATGAGCTCATGTGCTTTGTATAACTATTACAGTACACACCCTTCCCATCGACCCAGAGTGCCCCCAATTGCTTAGGGTCTGTCCCTCTATGGGCCACCACCACCTGCTGCTCAGAAGGGTTCCACAATGCACAGCCGAAGTATGCGTTAGTCCAGGATTTGCCCCGTGCTGTGGTAAGAAGTTGCCATCCTTTGGGCAGGTTGAGCTCTCCCGTACAAGGAGTGTATGACAGCTTTGCAAATGCTACCAATACTTTCTCGTCGGGATATGGTTCCAGGAGCATTTTTTTATTGTTATCTTCAACAGCTTTAAATGATTGGAGGGTTTTCTGCCAGTCGGATTTGCAATAAACCAAGCCCTTATCCGCCTCCATGTTGACGAGATGAAGAACAATGAATCGGAGACTGAATCTGTAAAATGACAACAACAGCCAGAGTTGGTATTGTATTCACACAAGTCATTAACAGACAGACAGAAAGCAAAATATGTAATACCTCGAACCAACGATTTATTCAAACAAGCCTTCCGAGAGAAACAGAAATGACAGAACAACAGAATGGTAAGTTAATTGCTGAATCTGACTAACCCGGCATCACATATAGGTATATATAAGAAAAAGTTTCCAAAATGCTTTATAAAACTAAACAATTCTCAATAAGAAAAGGTTTTTTTTTTTAAAATACATACAGATTTACAGAAAAAAAATATGTGGCTCTTAAAAACTAATAACAATAAAGTTTTTTTTTTGTTTATGAAACTACCCAATTTAATAGAGAAAAAACATTTCTCGTGTTTAAATTGGGGATTCGTGTCATTACATTAAAAGATAAAGAAAAAAGAAAACTTTTATTTTTTTTTTAAAGTTATAAAAGATATTAGTAATTCAATCATTTTCAACTCTGGAATTAAAAAAAATTTTCTTAGAAATAATGTATATGGCAAAACAACGTTTGCCGGGTCAGCTAGTAATTATATATAAGTTATATTTACAAAATTTTAAGAAACCCCCGACACGAAAAAGACTGATAACTTTGAAATGCCTGAACAGATTTTTATGAATGTAGCTAAGAACCATCTCTATTACGTTAGCTTTCAAACAAAAAAAATTGCATCACAATCGGTCCATTTGTTTAGGAGCTACGATGCCACAGACAGACAGACACACAGACACGTCAAACTTATAACACAGCTCCTTGCGTCGGGGGTTAAAAATTAACTTTATTTAAACGCAATCTGAAATAATAAAGCTATCTGACCCTTTGTTTCTTATCAGAGATCAGTATTAATGTTTATCACCAAATAAAAATATTCCCAGATTAATAAAACATTCATCGACGTTTCTATCTTCAGAAGATAAGTGGTGCGTGGCTTATTTGTGTTGAAAATTATTTTCAAATATTTATTACTTGTTGATAAAATATCAGATGAATTAGAAAATATGTTAAACTAACTAACATTGTGCTGTTCTGCAGGGGTAGGCAGAGAGGATACACCACCACACAACTCTTTCATGACTTTCATCATTTCATTAATGACACTTAAAAATTAAAGTGATTTGTTTGCCCCATTTTATTGTATCGTTGTGTTCGGTTGTGTATATTAGGGGCCATCCATAAATTACATCACACCTAGGGGATGCAATCCCGATCTCGATCTCGCGAGATCTCGAGATCTCGTGACATTTTTCGGGATCAATCCCGAAGCATAATATGACGAGATCCCGTTTGAGATAGACGGGATTGGGCGGCAGTCTTCAGCGACGCTACACAAGTCCACTAAGGGCGCGAGTGGTGCGCTGACTGACTGACGGCCGGGCGGAAGTGTCGATCGAAGAAAGAAAACTATCCCGACTATTTACGAATATTAGCGACGGATGACGAGTGGGACAGATAATATAAAGCTGTGTCGAGTGAGTGAGAAAGAGATATTTGCGTGCGTGCAGGCAGCCATTTTTTTGTTTATATAGGTACCTAATTGTTTAAGTTGTGCAGTTATGGTCATTACTTTGTCTTAAATTATGCATTTTTTATTGTTTATGTGAGTTAAATAAACATAATTTTTGGATTCTTACATTGTTAATACCTTAAAATGTCGAAAAATAATCCAGATCAAGTGTATGTTGAGTTTATCAATAGTTTACCGGTATGGAGATACTTCAAGAAAGCAGTTAATAATTTGACTGCTCACTCAACTGCGCAAGTTATGTAAAGCTGTTATCAAAAACACATCCGGGTCTACAAAAGGTTTACACGTCTATATGATGTCAATCCACAAAATTGATCCTTTCAAATATATTTTATTAATTAACGAGATCCCGAAAATTCCGAGATCTCGCGAGATTGTAATTTCTAATCTCGCGAGATCTCGAATTTGCGATCTCGAGTCGAGATTGCATTCCCCAATCACACCTTAAGGGGGGGAGGGGTGCAGAGAAGTGTGAAATTGTGACAAGACGTACGGGGGGGTCATCAGCTTTGTGACGTCACATGCAGTTAGGCTAACTAGAAGACAGTAATTTTCCTGAGACGTCCGTCTGATTGTAAAAATTTTCGAAACGAAAAAACAATGAAACAATTTTACCCCCTGTGGTAAAAATATAAAAATATGACCGCGACGAAATACTTCAAAATGCTACTAGCTATTATTAGATAGTTTTACATGTAAAACGTGTGATTTTACACAAAAAAAAACAGTATTTTTATGGTGAAAAACAGTAAAATAGGAAAATATATCTTAATATATTTTTATTTACATCTTTAGACATTGAGAAAGCAATGCATTAGCAACATAATAACAGAAATATATTAGTAATTAAAAACATATTTGCAAATTAGTACATGGTGAGAGTGATCAAAATATAATCTTAGTAAATAAGGTTACTCTGTAAAAGCCATGATTTTAACATCAGTGAGAATTTTGTTGTAGAGCAGTTTTCTTTCAATTCGTATGACAATTTGTTAAACATTAATTTTTTTTTTTTTTTTTAATTGCCGGCAACCCGGGCGTTTATTACAGTAACAATATAATACAAGAAAAGTCTGTAACCCGTCTCACTAGACGATGTCTGTTCTGAGACGGGTACATAAATATGCGTGCATGAACATATTAACACACAATTAGCATATAAAAACATATTAATCCTATAAACACGTACACACAAACATAACATACATACACAAACGTATACGCATGCATGCAGTATTCAGTTTTATTAAATTTAAGAGTTTAGATAGCATCTAAAAACAATAACATTTCAACAAAATAATATAAAGTATTAAACTAGACATGGGTAAAACATAAGCAATATTAATAAGAAAGCATAAATCTCTAAAAATTTAAATATCGCATATATGCAAATAGAGAATCAGGATTAGACTAAGATGGGATTATCAGTAACTTGGTGATGCATTCCCTTTTTTTGTGTAGTAACCAAGTGTTGAAATATTTATAGAACCCTTTTAGGTTTTTTTGATTCAAGCAAAAAGTGGTTTCTTTTAGGAATGTGTTGTAAATGAGAGGTGCGAGGTAGGATTCGTGCTTTTTGGCAAAGGTTGATTTAATTTTTGGGACAAGAAGTTGATTATGCGTTTTTGCTCTTGTATTTTGTGGGTGAGTTACGTGGCATGGCGATGATTTTATGCAGTTAATTTGAATGATCTTTTTAATGAATAGTTTCCTTATATCTAGTATATTATTTGTAATTAGGAGATTTTCCGTTGGATGCAGATAGGGTTTTTTGAACATGATCTTAATTAATGTTTTGTGAGTTGAGTTAAGCGGCTTAATGTACTTGTCAGCGGCTCCCCCCCAGGCCGAAATACCGTAAGTTAAAAGGCTTTGACATAGAGCGTAGTAAACATTTTTTAATTGTTTTGGTGACATGATGTTCCTTATCGTTTTAAAAATGAATGATAGTTTTCGGATTTTCTTTATGAGTAAGTTAATATGACATTCCCAGTTTAATTTATGGTCCACTGTTAAGCCTAGATACTTGACATTATCTGTATGTTCTATTTGTTCGCTTTGATGGTTTGAGGTAACATAAGGGTGGAGGTATAAAGGCGAAAGGGTTTTTGGTTGCCCAGTACTGGTTTTGCTGAATGTAAGGTATTTTGTTTTAGAGATGTTTAAGGTCAGTAAATTATTGTCGAGCCAATTTTTTATTTCTAACATGCCGGTTTCCGCACTTTTGAATGCCTTTTCCCAACTTGGAGCTTTGAATAGAATTACCGTGTCATCTGCATAACTGATAACCTTTTTAATATCGGTAAGTTCATTTATGTAAATGAGAAATAGAATAGGACCTAGGACGCTACCTTGAGGGACACCATACTTGATTTCTTCCGGATCACTGTAGCATTTATTTAGTTCTACTATTTGTTTTCTATTTTTAGTATAGCTTATGAACCAGTCGAGCGGCGGTCCATTGATACCATTATTTTTAAGTTTCTCGTACAGAATGTCGTGAGAGATAGTATCAAAAGCCTTGGCCAGATCTAGAAAGACTCCGATTACTTTGGCTCCTTCATCTGTGTTTTTAACAATGTAATTAGTTAATTCAGATATAGCCTGTTCAGTACTCATTTTAGCTCGAAAACCGAATTGACAATTTGAGAGTAAGTTATGTTTATCGAGGTAGGTTAATAGTCTTTTTTTCATTGCTTTTTCCAGGACTTTCGATAATGAATTTAATAGTGAGATAGGTCTGTAGTTAGAAATTAGGGTTTTGTCTCCAGATTTGTGAATTGGCTTTATAATGGCAATTTTTAGTTTATCCGGAACAATCCCTTGGCTGAAACTTTGATTGAATATGTGCAGAAGAGGTAAAGCAATATGTTCATGCAGATTAATCAAAATTTGGTTTGAGATTTTATCCGGGCCCGGAGCGCAATGTTGCTTGAGAGATAAAATAAGTTCAGAAATTTCTTTTTTATTAAGTTTATATATATTAAACGAGTGTATTGGTTGTTTGGGAGGGCTGTATTTGGATGACAGTTGTTTTGTGTTGTGGTTATTGGTGAGAATTTTGTTTGCTAGATCTGGGCCTACGTTAGAAAAATGAGAATTAATATAATTTGCCATTTTGTATGGTTCGTTGTTTGTTTCAAGGATTTCACCATTAATTGACAATTTATTAATATTATTGCACTTTTTAGGTTTTAAATAAGCTGCTTCATTTATGACTTTCCAGGTTTTTTTTGGATCATTTTTGGCTTTTTCAATTTCATTTCTGTAAAATTTGAATTTGGCTTGCTTAATTAATTTGATACAGAGATTTCTATATAATGAATATTCGTGATTTAGTTTACTGTCGTTTGGGTTTTTATTTACTCTCATGTGCATCATGTTACGTTTATTTACTCTCATGTGCATCATGTTACGTTTATTTACTCTCATGTGCATCATGTTACGTTTATTTACTCTCATGTGCATCATGTTACGTTTATTTACTCTCATGTGCATCATGTTACGTTTATTTACTCTCATGTGCATCATGTTACGTTTATTTACTCTCATGTGCATCATGTTACGTTTATTTACTCTCATGTGCATCATGTTACGTTTATTTACTCTCATGTGCATCATGTTACGTTTATTTACTCTCATGTGCATCATGTTACGTTTATTTACTCTCATGTGCATCATATTACGTTTATTTACTCTCATGTGCATCATGTTACGTTTATTTACTCTCATGTGCATCATGTTACGTTTATTTACTCTCATGTGCATCATGTTACGTTTATTTACTCTCATGTGCATCATGTTACGTTTATTTACTCTCATGTGCATCATGTTACGTTTATTTACTCTCATGTGCATCATGTTACGTTTATTTACTCTCATGTGCATCATGTTACGTTTATTTACTCTCATGTGCATCATGTTACGTTTATGAATACTTTTTACTAGCCCTGCTGTGATCCATGGTTTTATTTTCAATGTTTTATGAGCGTTGTTTTTGTGAGTTCTGTGTGAGGTGTGTTTGGAAGTATACATTTCCAGTGTTAGTAGGAAAGCATTAAGAGCTTTGTTTGGGTCTTTTTCTTTTAGTGTTGAAGTCCAGGATTCATGACTTATTTCTGTCCTAAGATTTAAAGTCTATAACGTGACGTGTGGTATTTGTAGGCGTTTTTGTTTTTTTTTCCATGTTCGATCGAATGCCGAGTGAAGTAGTGTAGTGATCAGTTACTGTTGTATGAATGATGGATGAAATGGTTATTTTTTTGGTTTTTGCAAAAATATGATCAATGCAAGAATTAGACTCAAGGGAAGTTCTTGTGGCAGAGTTTATAGTTGACTTAAGGCCATAGTGACTTAAAAGACTTAGGTATTCGTTAGTTTTCGGATTGCTATTGAGAATGTTTACGTTCATGTCACCCGCTAAGATGAGTTGTTGGGTGTTTAAATTATCATCCAGAAGTTTTTGAAGGGAATTTAGGAAAGGTGTTAGATTTTTAAAGCATGGAGGTCTATAAATAGCAAAAACAGATAGATCAGATCCTAGGGATATTTTGATGCAATTTGTTTCCGTTAGGTTTATTTCAGAGATAGAGGGATTTAGAGACTCTCTAACGAAGATAACTATCCCATCATTTTGGTTATGTTTGGTAGTAGTATGGAAAGTCGAATATTCAGGTAAGTTGATGTCGGTGTAAGAGTCGTCTGTACAGCATTCACTTAAAATTATTATGTCAAAGTCGGAGTCAAGGTCTTGTAAAAGAACTGTAAAGCTGTCAAAGTTCTTACGAATGCTTCTAATATTTTGGGAGATAATATTTAACGAGTTAGTTGTGTGAAATACTTTGAAATCTTGTGGTACAATATATTCAAGGGTTTTTTGACCATATTTGTTTTGAAACACAGGTATTTTCATTCCTTTATTTTGTATGGAACGTGTATTGTGTACATGATCCACCATTGTTTTGTACGGACTTTCGGATTTTTTTTTTTTTTACCTTAACGCCACACACTATGTCATCTTTGAAGATACTGTGTGGAGGGTGTTTTTGAGAAGAGAAAGTGAGTGAACATGGGTCTTGAAGAGACCCTCCAACAACATGGGTCTTGAAGAGACCCATGTTGTTGGAGGTAGGAAACACAGAGGACGGCAAATCGTTCCACAGCCGAGCTGTTGAACTCAAGAACGAGTCGTAGAAACGACCCGTTCTCATGTGACTAATGTCAAGCGTGTACAAATGTTGGGCGCATGTTTGGCGTGTTTCCCGACTGTGCACCGGTGCCGAAGGGATCAATGACGCTAGTTCCTCAGAGCATCTTCCATTGTAATACCGGTAGAACAAGGACAGCATTCCCACCTGACGCCTATGCTCTAAAGATTGCAATCCGTTTGTTAGGTTAGGAGAGTCTATCAATCGGACCGCCCGTTTCTGCACAGAGTCGAGGGTTTTTTTTTAGGTATTTCGGGGCTCCAGACCAGAGGTGGCTGCCAAATTCAACCGTGGAGCGCACTTGCGATTTGTACAGGGTTAGCAGTTGAGTACTATTAAAGTATCTGCGGGCCCTGTACAGTACGCCCAGTTTCTGAGAGGCTAACTTAACTCTGGATTCTATGGAGCCCCCATACCTGAGCTGGTCACTTAGAGTTACACCAAGCATATCGATGGAGGTCCTGTTCGGGAGATTGCTTCCGTTAAAGGAGACTAGATTTTCATTACGATCCCTTTTAGACGTAATCAGACACGGATATATACTGTAATACAATTTTTTGCCATATAAGAGCACGCACTGGTAATATATTGAAAGCTGGTTCACATTACGCTATAAATCTGCGAGCAGATATCTGTTGATTCGCGAGCGCTTCTCTTTTGTCCTTTCACACGAGGCTATCAAATATTTCTTCCTGTGGTAGGAGAGTGGGTCAGTCGAATTAGGGAGCGGCAACGAAACGCATATTTTTTGTACTGAAATTTGTCAACTTGACATCTGTCATCCACGGGTCTAGGCAGCTCCGTAATTACAATGACCCCCTCTCCTGTTTTAGTCGGAGAAGGGGAGAGTTATCTTCTGGGATATCGTGTCTGCAGCGGTTACGTCTGAGATGTGTATTGTCTATGATTGATCTGCGCTTAAAAACGCTTAGGTGTGAACGGTCTGAAGGGATTGTATGGAGAGCGTTATTTGGCGTGCTATGATCTTTTATATTTGATAACGTAATGTGAACCAGCTTTGATTGATTTATATACAATAATGTCTTGCCTTAAATGCAAAAATTTCATGGTTCAATATCTTTTTCCTGGTTCTCTGTAATTTTTCAAAAACTTAACAAGATCATTTTATAACAATCTATAATATGCCAAATTTTTTAAAATTTTTAAACATATACTCTCTGACTACTCTACGGTACTCTCTGACCGATAGTACTACCTTAAAGTTGTGTTGCAACCTATTTTATTTACATTCCAAAGGTGGGAGAATCTGTAGCTAGTTAAATATGAGGTTTGCTGGTCAGGGTCCGAGGGCCCCCTGAGCGTGGGGGCCCCGGTGCACAGCACCGTCTAGCTCCTTAGTTGCTACGCCACTGCACGTAGAATCCAAAATTCTAAATTCTCATCTTCAATACGATTTTCAGAACAAAAAATTTCAAAATATACCTAGTGTAGCTGTACTTAAAATAATTATAGATTAGAGTAGGCATGTCCAAACCTGAGCCCAATTGAAGCTTTTTTGAAGCCAAAATAAAGTTTTCAGTTTTTTACGTTTTAGATTTTGATATTCATATAAAAAAAATCATTCTCATAAATTTATCACATTTATATTATATTTTGTGAAATAAGAATTTTTTGTTATTAGACCTCGGACTCTCCATGGTAGTTTTGATTTATTGCTTGAAAATAGCCAGGAGCATGGCCGCACTAGGACTTTATTTTCGCAATCAACTACAACCTGTATTTTTTTTTGCACATTTGTCGGAAGATCGAAGCAACTGAACTGATTTTAATAAGTGGAGGGTGAGTGCAAAGGACTTGTAACAATAGGGTTAGTGTAATAGACGTGTATAATAGAGAGCGAGAGATTGAGCATGCCAGTTAAGCGCATGCTATTTTTTTTTAATTTATGACGTGCCAAGGACAAAGCACTATGCTCCTGGTCGTATAAATTTAACAACAAAAAGAGTAATTGCAAATTAACTAAAACTTTCTTAATTATAATTCTGATATTATTATATGAATCAATATGAACTCGTTCAATAATTGCATTTTTGGACACCAAATTACCGGTAAAATGCTAAAATCCCTCCCCCTCCTCCCCCTTCCCACCCCTTCCTTAGTGGCCCACCTAAGGTCAGTAGTATTTTTTTTTCTGGCCCACCAAACGATATAGGTTGGGCACCCCTGGATTAGAGAGTTTATGAGAAAAAGAGATAAGGAGCAAAATTGGATCATTTTCATATAACATCGTAATTTAAAAAAAACACGCACACAATTTTGTATATATTACGTTTTCTCGTAGCATTTTAATATTTGCAACACAAAATTCTATTTTCACAAAGCTAATAAAAATGCATGCAAATGGCTCATATTTCTTTCCACTTATCATTGTATCACGGAATGTCTTTCTCAATATAAATACTCAGGAAGTTGGATTGACAACAAATGGATTTCATGTCAAGAAGTGCGTGTTTGCAATTGTGTAAAGCTGTCAACCTTGAACATAATATTAAACGTAACAAACTTCCACATCATCATCTTATTCCACGACACACTGACCATTTCCTGTCCACTACACCGCCAAGTCTGTTAAAAGCAGGTTGAAAGCAAAAATAAAGACTTACCGAAGTAGCTTTTCTTCTCGGGAGGATTGGCACAATCACTGACTAGCCAAGTATTATACTATAAGTGACTTACGAAGCACTAAACAATAGAAGTTACTATAAAAATAATGGATTCAACTAAATATTCAAAGGTTTTGCAAAATATACACTTCAGTGAGACTATAATGATTGATGTCACGTCATGGAGTGTCTAATCTACCTATCTTCAGTTCTGATAAGTGATTAAATTACTTATCTATAAAAACACACCTAGTTGTTGATAGCAGAGAGGGCGAATTTCAATGTGAGAAATCAACTGAAAACTTTAAGATAAGAAATCATTCAATCAATTAAAATATAATATAGCTGCATATTGATCGTTCCTAGAGCTAAGAGCCTCAGGAATTTAAGTATATCATCAACGCTGTGTAGTTAGTAGTTATGTAGGGGGAGGCCATGTTGTACCGATCCCTAATAAGATATATTTTAACATAAAGGACCTTACTAGAAAATGTGTTTTATTAATTAATTATGGATATCATTCTCCTTTATCCAGAATGTCGAGACTTGTTAACGCAAGTCTAAGCATTGAACTTTTTGATGTTAGCCTAAATGACTTTCGGCAGTCGATACGAAATGTGTAATTTTTAAAGTCTTTTAATCTTCAAGCTTTGACTTGCAGTCTTCTATATGTTCTTTATATTATAATTTGTCAATGCTCTTCATTTATACGTATTTTCCTTTCATTGTCATCTCTTTTTTTTATTTGTGTTATTGGACTATTTGTCCATAAATAAATAAATTACTAAAAAATGTATGCTTATTAGTAACCCAGAAGTGAAACTAGCAATCCACAATTGAGAGCTGATACCTACCCTGATGTATAGAAGTGAAGCATGGAACTGACAGAGAAAGAGTGAAAGTAGACTAACTGATGTATAAAGGTCGTCACCGAGGCGTATGTGTGTGATTGTGGGAGAAATGCGGATATAAGGCGTGTTAAATAAAATTTAAATACATAAATTCATGTATTAAAAAATCACAACTGTGATATTATTATTCTAGGAGATATAAATATTCATTTGGAAAAGAAAACTAATCCCATCTCCATAAAATTCAGCAAAATTCTGCGTGGCTTCAGCTGCGACTAGTGGATGAACTGAGCTACTCATGATGCAGGAGGTACACTTGATATAATCATTTCCCGGGTCGGGTTTCCCCCAAATAGCGTAGATGTTACTGACATTGAACTATTGGATTGTCGTCTCGTCACTAATAACAATACATACTTACAGTACTAATGAGATACTTGAGCTTGCATGCTCTGTACCAGTTGGTCGATTTTGGGTTCAGTCTTTGCTAGAGCTATGGTTAAATCGCTATGGACGGCAATGCGATTTCGCTGTTTAGTTTTTATTAAAACTAGAGCTGAAAAACCTGTCTCGCATGAATAACTTAACTTTTACAAAAGATGCAGAAACATATGTACAAAAGTCATGAATGCTAAGGAATTGTATTATGTAGCCTGAACCGTCATTTAAAACCTTTATTGAGAGAAGCATTAGCGCCCTTCAGACGGAGAGTTTGGCCTGCGAGTCTCACCACACTTCGCTCCGAATCGTTGGCGGAAACGTGCGTGTGAAGGCGATCGACTCGCAGGCGAAACGCTCAAGTCACTCGCCAGTTCCCCTCCGGTTCGCATCAGCGTTTAGCCCGTTGAGCCTTTACACGTAAGGGTTGGAGCGGCCGCCGCGCGAGATGTCTCTGACTTTTTTTATTTGTTTATGGCTTTTTGCCGACTGATTTTATTCAAGAATTAATTTATCTACCATTCAGTGTTACCAGATGTATGGTTCTTTGGATCGTTTTTAGCTCCATGGTTTTCTAAAACAAACATGTCTAACAAGGCATAGTTTTTTAACGGTCGCCAAATGATGTACTTTTGAGTGGATATGATTTTTTTGCATGGGTCGCGTGAGTGAAATCCCGAATTCACGAACGTAGTTCTTGAACTTTAGTAGGAGACTGCGTGTTCACAACGTCTTTTTTATCTAATAATTGTCTTTATCAATAAATAATATGAAAATATTAATAAAATGATATGAATATGAACACGTAAATAACTTTAATTAGGCAACTATTCTAGGTACCGTTAATTTTTTTATTATTATTGTTATTTTATTTTAATATTATTTAATTGAAAATACAATTCTGTAAATTAAGTTTGATAACAGAAAAAATAAAAGTTTTATTTGTATGGTGTTTTTTTAATAAGCATTTTCCTATTTAAATTTTCAATAAAATCTTTCAAAATATGTCTTTTATGTGTCCTCATCAAACACATAGTAAAACGTCGTTTGCTTAACTCTGAAATATTTTTTTTTTACTTTTGGGAAATGTCGTCACATTACATACACCAATAAACAAAAAAATGGCATACATACAATCAATATGTATATTATGAAAGAGAGTGTACAATGTGCTTGCCGCTAAAATTAAAAAAACGAGTTCCTGTACGATCAAAGGAGTAATGTGGTATGGTGCCCCCTATCCCCCATCCAAGAAGAAGGTTCTCGTTTTTACCCTTACAATCTGAGTTTTTTACCCGAAGGGCGTGCTTTTGAAGATATAAGGGCTGGAAGTTTCACCCTCTAGAAATTTCTAGAACAGTCCAGAACATTCGAGAGCATTCCACAACATTCCAGAACAGCCCGGAACATTCTGGAATATTGTGGAATAGTCTTTATGAATTCGGGAAAAATCTGGAACGTTCGAGAACATCCAGGAACATCCCAGATCGAACGTTCCGGTTCAAATTTCAGTTCAATCTCATATTAACTCCCTGAGCGAGGACGGGTAACCAGCTAGTTATATATAACTCCCTGAGCGAGGCCGGGTACCCAAGCTAGTTATATATAATGAGCTGGTGGAGTTCTGTGAAATAATTGTTTTTTCATCTTTTTGAAGTAACTTTACGCACGCTTGACTTGGGGAGTAAGCAGATGAATGCGTGACGAGAGCGTTACGAAAAGTGTCGGGCGAAGCGAACGGAAGTTGAGAGGGAGATATAAATTAGTGACGATAGAAAGTGAGAGAATTACGTTTTGTATATTACTATAAGGGCAAGAGAGAGAGGTGCGAGCACGTAAGTAAATAAAGTGTGCAAACAAATATACGCCCGCGGCCCGGCTTATTGGACGAACGTGCGGTCGAATTCGCCATGGCGGGCCTGGAGATTCGACCTTTCCGAAATATGTAACAGATATTTTCAAAAGCACCGAAAGAACTTACAAAAAAGGATATCACTAAACATTTTCATTTCATTAAAAAATACAAGTGTGCAATTCACACGCGGTAGAAGTGAAACCTTTACAAAACTAAAATAGATAAGAGTGGCTAGGGGCCATCCATAAATTACGTCACACGAATTTCATGATTTTTTTGACCCCCCCCCCCCCCCCTTGTCACATTTGTGAGACCCCCTCCCACCTAGAATTTCATGATTTTTTGAACCCCCCCCCTTGTCACACTTCTCTACTCCCCCCCCCCCCCCCTGACGTAATTTATGAATGGCCCCCTACGAAGCACCGCACAAAAAGGAGACCGATTATTTACGAAGCACCACTCTCGCAGGCTAAATCCTACAGATGCATGTGTTTATCTCTTTTTAGTATCGCTTTTTCGTTTTCTCGATTTTCAAATCACTGGGCTAAAGAAATTTCACTTCGAAAAGGCAGTTAGTTATTAGTTTACATTTTGTTTCCAAAATTGTGAATTTTAATAATTTATATCAAATGTTTATATTGTATAATGGTTTTGCAATCCATTTTTATGTAAAAATTTGTACAGTAAATGTAATAAATAAATAATTAAATGCCAATTTCAAGTGATTTTTGTTTCGTTTTGGTGATAAAGGAACATGCGGGGAAATTGAACTTCTAAATTGGGTATTTTAGAACACATGCATTGGCAACATTACGGCTTTCCTTCCAAATTTATTTGTCTATGGGAAACATGCATGTCAACTGTCATCACAAGGTTTTTATATCATTACTTTTTTTTGTTAGAAAAATGTGCACACTTATAAGCAAAATATAATTAAACGAAAATATATGATATGTCCCAGAGTATTTTATTACGTGGTTTCGAAACAACACTGGTCGTCAGAGGATATCAAATTTCAAATCTGGACAGTTCAAAAATTAAAAATATTTTTTCGACTATATCTCCCGATAATATAATTAATAATTATCCATTACTATGTGTTTTGGCGAGAAGTTCTTCTAACGTTAACCGTAGGACAAACATTTGTCTGTATTTTATACATTTTATTTATTTTCAGATAATTGTTTGCAGAAAATGTCTCGTACATGGTGGAATATAATTAACTCTGCAGCTGATCTCTGACAACGAGTTGAAAGACGAAAATGAAGAACATTAGAAATAATTCTGAATTGCGAGACCATGACGCCGCCGACGGGGAATGGGTGGAGGATTTGTTGAAGAAAGACCTGCTGCCGATAACGGTATGCAAAATTATTAATTTTTGTACATCACTTTTAGTATGCTTAGACACATTTTTCCCAATTGATATACAGCTATACTAACTATATTTAAATACTTTGGGCGGGAAGGGTAGTTCTACCTTTTACGTCGGTTCTACTTGAATGCCTGGAAAGGCAATGGTGTCAAGTACTTTTATATGAATATGTACACCAAACTCTTTGTAAGGGTTCCAACTAGATGTATATGTACATGTGATACAAGATGGGGAAATCTTCTTATCTCCTTGTCTTTTGTGTGGAATAATATTTCATCAAAAGGAAACTTACACTTTGGCACTAGAGATGTGCAAATTGTTCATTTTTTGTAATAATTGGTACCAAAGTGAAAAGAAATTTTTTTGTAAAGTAGTAAAATACAAACATCTTTTATACATAAAAGGTCACCAAATGGCCCAACAGTGACTTCAACTTCTGTTTTTGGAGCCCTATTACAAATTAGGCTATAATTTTGGACAAAACTTGTATAGCTCATATAATGAAATCGAACAAACTCTAAACCTTGCTCCTTTAGAAGACCGTCGGGAAAAATCTGATCTCATTTGTTTCTTCAAAATCATCAACTATATTATTGACTCACCTACATTATTACAACTCATCTCATTCAATATACCTTCTCGTAGACTCAGAAATAAAGAACTGCTCTTCCTCAATCAACACTCGACTAATTATGGTTATAATTCACCACTATCCAGAATGTGTAGAATGGTCAACTCACGTCAAGACCTTGATTATTTTGGCATAAGCCCAAATGATTTTTGTCGCTCACTAAACAATTGAAGATATTTTATATTTTATTTATAATCTATTTTTAGCAAAGTCTTGACTTGACTTGACACTTCTATTTTCTTATGTTTTATCTGTTTGTCTTTGCTTTCATATACCATCCTTTATTCTTGTAATGTACATTTCCAAAATTTCGTGTTACTTGATTGTAAATTGGAAGTTAGTCCGTTAATAAATAATAAATAAATAGCTGGGGTGTGGCGAGTATTACAGAAAAAAAAAATCATTCAAATGTAAATGTAAGCGAAGCTAGCAGTCCACAATGGAGTTCTGGTACCTACCCTGATGTGCGGCAGTGAGGCATGGAACTGGCAGAGAAAGGATAAAAGTAAACTGAATGCTGTTGAAATGAGATCCCTGAGAGGCCTATGTGTGGTAAAACCATGTATGAGAAATGTGGAGATCCACAAAGATAAGGCTGATGTAAGCATAATGAGTAAGATTAAGAAAGGGACCCTCAGATGGTTAGGGCATGTATTCAATTCAATTCAATTTATTCACTTTAAAAATGTAACAAAATTAAAATTTCAAATCATTTTTAAAATAGAGAAAATATTAAGATTAAAGCTTATTTAAGCAATTTAAATAATTTAAACAATTTAAACAAATGAAACAATTTAAACATCAATGAACAATTTAAAAATCAATGAAGCACATTAAGTCTAACAGCAATAAAGCTTGCTGTCTAAATTGTGCTTCGTATATGCTAAACAAGTCGATATTCAAAGTGATTCTATTTTACAACAAGACTGCTCTCCCGACTGGCATAACCATTGGCAAGTTAGTTTTGCAAGCCCGGAGATAAAACAGTCTATGCTGTCGGTGACGGAGATAACCATCGGGAACATAGAAACTAATGCTCTCCATAATAGCTGAGTTTTCGAACCGTCAACGAATCAGTCTGAAGAAATGTGTTATAATGAGAACATCCCTTCTGACCCGTAGACACGTAGAGCGAATGAACGAAGAAAATAGTGTAAGAAAAATATATGACGCAAATGTGAATGGTAGAAGAAGTCGGGGACGCCCGAGGAAGACATGGCACGATCAAGTGAATCAGATACTTGAGTCGGGCCATGTTAAAAGTCAGAATAATAGAAGAGTATGTATGAGACGATGTATGAATGTGAGTGAAGCAAAGAGTGTGTGCCAGGACCGAGTTGTTTGGCGGTCGAATGGTTAGTTAGTTAATGAGAAATTGTGAAATAACACAAATTAATCAAATATAATTTATTTGCCACGCCAGAATTCGATCCTGCTACCTTCGGATTGCGAGTCAAAGGCCTTACCGCTAGACTACGCCAGCCGACTAGCGTCTATAATCTGTATAAGTTATTAATCAGGGATCACCCTCTATTTCAGAATGTACGAGCTGTACCAGCAAGGGGCGAAGAGTTGTCAGTAGACCCCCACTGATGAACGTTCTCATCCGTCCGCCAAGGGCCATGACAGACCAAGAATCTATATGATGGGTATTATGAAACTAGCACAGGTGCATCTCATTGGCAGGAATACTTGAATATTCCTTACATAAGCAACGTTATGTCAAAAAACAGGTTCCTCAAATCCCGAGCCAACCTGCATCAAATAATAATGCAAATGTGATACCTCATGGTGGACCTGGTCGTGCTAAAGTTTTCAACTGGTAGATGCCTTCCACTGCAATTTTGCGAAAGATCGACAACATGGATGAATTTATGATCCCTTGCAAAGGGCAAATGAAACTTAAAAGAATTCAAAAAATTTTCTTTCACAACAATAGATGGCGCTAGTTTCAATATATTTTAGGAAAAACACTTTTTGCAACATGGCCCGTTTCAATTATCTGATGCACTTGATCGTGCCGTATCTTCGTAGGGAAATAAAAACTATAGAAAAAAATATTAAAGGGAGAGGTGATTAATTACTTAAAAATATCAAAAACAATAATTTTTAATATTTATATAATAACTTTTTTGTTATTTTTATCAATAATCCCTGACAAAGAAAACTTTGTTTTCGAAACATGTTTTTAATTTTGATTAAAGAGTGGTGTTTAACAAAGTGTTTTCAATTAATTAAATATTATGCCCAAAGTGTATTTGCGAAGATTGATAAAGTATTTTCGTTATTTATTTCTTGGGTATTATGCCATGTTGCGGTACTTCCTTCTTTAGCCAACGTTTCGGACAGCGTTACAGTGTTATTCATCAGCGTTACAGTGTTATTCATGTGTCACACATCTGCCCTGATAATGATATGAACGTATTAATGTTTTTGTAGCCGGAAAGTGGTTTTCCCACTTAATAGGAAATAAACGGCTGTGCAGCCTTTTTCAAACAAATTTTAAATTTGTATTCGAGGCCAAAATACTCAAACAAACTGAATATTATTTTTCTATCTAAAGGTGTATTAAATATCAAGAACAGATACTGATCGTCCAGTTGATTAAGTCAGTCATCTCCAAATACTAAGTTTTGAGATAATGAAGAAAGGAACGTTGGAATGTTCACTATAAATCAAATATTATTTACACTTGTCTGTGTTTTACATACTAATAATGATATAAAATAACACCGGGAGGCATAACGGTCCAGTAAATTAGTATGAAATTTTGAAGTATCCTACTAGTGACCCAGAAAACATCAACATTTTGTTTAATTCCAAGTTTTTCTGCAATATAATTGATTTAGTGGTGTTCATGAGTAATCTGAGTATTCTACCCTATAGGGGGTACAGTTTTATACATAATAACTGCATACTCAACTCAAATATCGATTTTTCGGAGATGTCAGACTAATCAACTGGACGATCGATATGTATTTTATATTAGGACATTATAGGCCACTAGAGAAGTAAATCTTTTCAAGATTTTAGAGGCTTTAAAATACACATTTTGTGTATTTTAAAGCCTCCCGCCATAGTAAAAGATTATAATTTTTATATGGGAGGTGTCGATCATCACAGTGTGCCAGTTGAGTTGTATGCATCATCAACATATGTTCCCGCGACCAGTCAGTGACTGAGTTGGCTTGGAGTCTTGAAGAGACCCAAGTTGTAGGAGGGAGGAAACACAGAGGCTGGCAAATCTTTCCACCGCCGAGCTGTCGTAGAAATGACTCGTTCTCATGTGACAAATGTCATGACCGGTCAGTGGCTGAGTTGGCATTGCGAAAAGAAAGACAAACATTCCCGGGTTACGAATAACCTGACAATGTTTGAAAATCTTCAACTACCACCACAGTAAGCGGAAAATGTTGCTTGTGTTGTGATGGAGGACTTAGCAGGCCGAGGAATCAAACACGCGACGCCCAGGTGGGACCCAAACGCGATACCAACTGACTGACCGGTCATGACAGTCACTTACCACATGAGAACGGTTCATTTTTACGACTCGTTCTTGAGTTCAACAGCTCAGTTGGAACGATTTGCCAGCATCTGTGTTTCCTCCCTCCTACAACTTGACAACCCATGTTCACTCCTTCCTCTCCTCAAAAAGACCCTCCACGCAGCATCTTTTAGAAATTATTTTCCTCAGGGCCTCCTGTATGGAGTCAGCATAAAAAAATTAACATATGATCCGTTTTTTCAAATCCTAGCATAACCAAGACAACATTTAATTTTATAAGTAATAAAAGCTATATTTTAAGTGAAATTTATATTTTTTTATATCTAAGTTCCTATGTAAAATTGTTATTTCCTCCCACCTATGAATTGTATGTTCCTCCTGTCCTAAAATGAGTTCTGTAACTCATCGGGATTGCCCCAGGAAGAAATAAAAATAAAAAAAAGCTATAGCTTATTTGTTCTGTTTTTTAATGTAGTATGCAAATAAAATATATTTTATAAGGTGTAATGTAAATAACTCTTTATATTAATAAACGCCCGGGTTACCGGCACCTTTAAAAAAAAAAAAAAGGTAACAAAAGTGTTTCATTTATCTTTGTACTAATAAATTACACACCTCTACCACAGTTGTTAAAACAAATCTGAATAATGCCAGTACACATATAAACTGTTAAATATTTCTTTAATTCTAAGGAAATGAATTCGGATGAGAATTGTAATTGAATTAATACAACTACTGTAAAATAAATACACACGATAAGTTCTACAATTTATTGTAAATTCACTTCGTGACATCATTCTAATTATGAAAATAATCAACTTCATCCTTTTAAAATTAAAAATAATTATAATTTGCATGTAGCGTCATCGATATTTTTTATTAAAGTACTGGTTTACAATTTCATTCATATAAATCAATTGCGGCCGCCGCTTAAACTGTCAAAAGATGATGGGTGACAGCTGACAGGCATATGACAGGTATCATCGCCATGGCCAAAACTGCACCAAAACTTTTAAACCGCCCAACATGTCCCGCGGCACACCACACTTCGCTCCGAACGCTTAAAAATCACCCTACACGTCCACTTCCGCCCGAAGGCCGCTCAAGGTCGCCCATTCAACAATTCCGCCTGCCCGCGGAAGTGTGGTGACGTTTTTACCCAAATTAGTGTACCTGTTTGGCCGGCAGGCGAACCCGGCGTTTCGGCGGGCTGCTCGGCGGACACCATAGACATCCACCTTCGTGAGGGCACATTTGTATGGAGCTTCTATTATCTATGGTCAAAACTGACGCTTCGGCCTGCCCGCGGAAGTGGGGTGACTTTTTAGCGTAAGGGGTTGGCCTGCAGGCGGACACGGCGTGTCGGCGGGATGGTCGCATGCCGCTTTAGCCTGGGGGTCTAGGCACGCGGTCGGAACTGTACGTGTGGGGCTACCTATCTCTAATTCCCTTTCGCGTGGCCTTCCCCGATCTAAGTGCCTTGTGGCTGTGGCTTCTCTAAGTACCTTGTGGCTGTCAAGTGGTCACCAGATGCTACACAAAAGTATATACCTACACCTAACTTTTGTTTATGGCAATTTTTTTCATTAGCGTTTTAAATTCCGTCGCTGGCATTTTCGTTTCGTATTAGCTCCGAATTTATAACGATTTTTCCCCAAAAAAGCAATAATTATTTCAAAATAATACTTTATATTATAACAGCGAGGCTGTTCGAAGTATTTTAAAATTAAAAAAAACAGAGTTTAAGACCGATAAACAACAAAAAAGTTTGTTTGCGTTTTAGGTCCTTTGTTTCTCTGTTCTTTTCTTTGTTTGTGTCTTGTGTTGTGAGTGATTTGTGTTGTGTTTGATTAACAATGAACGGGTCTGAGATGTCCTCATCCGATTCGGTAGAGGAGATAAATAAAGTGATTTTACCACTGCCAAAAGAGCCGATGCGAAAATTGCTGAAATTCACGAAAAAAGATCGCATCGATAAACTTTCGTCAAAAGTGGAGCGTGTAAGCTCATCTATTCAAAACTTTATGGCATCAAAAACATGGAGGATAGAAATTTGGAATCCGAGGTTGACAGATCTTCGGAAGATCGTGAGATACACGGGGAGAGGAGTGCATCAACTTCACTAGAGATTGGTCTCGTTAATCCTAGCCAGGAAAAGCGGGAATTTAAACCGATCGATGGCGGAAATGACCTGTAAGGAGCCAACAGTTCCTACAGCTTTTGTAAGCCGCGTGAAAAAGATCGAGGGTTTACAACACTTCGGTTCGCCGGAGTGGAACGAAGTGAGGTATGGGGATGTGGTAAGGAGATACCTTGCCAATCCCATGTTCAACCAGTTGGAGGTGAATGGAGGAGTTTCTCCATATTATTGCAGGTTTTTAGATAAATTCTGTGGGGCACTGAGCCATGCCCTCATGCAGCAGAATGAGTGCCTCAGAAAATCTGTGCAGGAACTAGTAAACTGGAGTGCAGAGAGATGAAAGGAGTCAACAGCAGGTTCCCTGTTTAAGAAAGTGGAATCAGGCAGAGTATTAGGCAGTGACAAAAGATGTTCTGCGGAAGGAGAGCAAACGCGGTCCAGCATCGCAGGGACGCAATCCTCAATGAAGTGAAGAGTCGGTATGTACGGGAAGAGGTAAAAAATATTCCCCCAGCAGCGGGTAACCTTTTTGACCCAAGCAAATTGGAATCCTAGATTCAGCGAATGGGAGGGCTGGATAAATGCCTCCCACAGTCGAGCTTCGACCCTCAGCCATCAACCAGCATGCAGATGCCCAAGTATATAGGGCTAGTGAAGATACCTTTTCACGAGCAGGTCTTTTCGGGAAGGCAGGACGTTTCGGGACAGCAAGCCCTTTCGCAATAGCAAAGCCTTCCGTGGTGGACGAACCAACCAACTGGAGTCCAGAGGTGCTGACAAGAGTGAACCTACCAGGCTAAGAAGGAATTTTGCCAACAAGGATAGACTATGACTATCCAGAGAGGGCGTTTCAGGGTGATCAGTTAGGACAGTTCCTAAGCAATTGGGAAGAATTAGGAGCACCACCGACACTGTTAACGATGTTGCGAGGGTACAAGCTACCCTTCCGGCAGAAAACCCCAGCTAAGTATAGTGGCAGACACGGTAAGTTCCACTTATAAAACTCATATCACAGAAAAAATGACGCGACAAATAGACAAAATGAAAAACGAAAAGATATTGGAAATGGCTTCAATATCTCCTTCATTTCTGTCTGGGATGTTTCTCATACCGAAGCAAGACGGGTCATTTAGACCGGTTTTCAACCTTCGTCGCTTGAACAATTTTTTTACTATAAGTAAAATAAGACTTATTAATGTTAATAAGGTTGCAGCATTTATTCAACCGGGGGACTGGATATGTCTCTAGCCTATTTTCATCTGCCAATTCACAAGAATCATCACCGTTTCTTGAGACTTAATTTTAATGGAGAACTGCTTCAAATGATATGTTTGCCTTTTGGACTAGCATATGCCCCAAAGGTTTTTGCTTCTCTAACCAATTGGATAGTGCAAAAATTAAGAGACAGGTCTCGGAATAATTGTCTACTTAGTGATTTTTTTTTTATAGTACATCTGAATGAAAATATATTGAAAACACATACATTTGAAACTATTTCAATGTTACACTGCAAAATAAGAGTGAAAATAACAAGGTTGCTGAATCAATATATTAATCTAGGAAGATAGTCACTTGAGCAGGCCCAGAGCCTCTCAAAATAGGGTACCCTCAATTTTGCTAGTTTCGCCTTTCATAGAGGGAGGCTTAACCTTTGCATGTTACAGTGTACCAGTCGCAAGCTACCTGCATTCAAACAAGTCCCTACAGACATGGTCACCAATGCATCAGGCAGCAATTCGTCACACCCTCACGACCGACGCCTCGGACTGGGGGTGAGGCGCGCAGCTAGACGACCAGGTTGAATGGAGCTTGGTCCCAAACACAACAACCACTCCACAGCAATGTCAAGGAAATGCTCGCTGCGCTGGCAGCACTTACTCCTCACGGGCCAGAGCTGTCAGACTCGGGTCTTTTATCCAGTCAGACAACAAAACAACTGAGGTGGTAGAGCAAGTCCCTGCGGACGTAGTCACCAATGCATCAAGCGGCAACTCGTCACACCCTCACGACCGATGCCTTGGACTGGGGGTGGGGCGCGCAGCTAGACGACCTCAGATTGAATGGAGCTTGGTCCCAAATTCAACAACCACTCCACACAGCAATGTCAAGGAAATGCTCGTCGTGCTGGCAGCACTTACTCCTCACGGGCCAGAGCTGTCAGACTCGGGTCTTCTTATCCAGTCAGACAACAAATCAGTGGTCGCATACCTTCACAATGAAGGCGGCACATGATCCAAGACATTGCTCGAAGCGACTTGTCAAGTCCTTCAGATGGCAGACACGTATTGCATTTCACTGTCTGCCCACTACTTACCAGGAAGGTTCAATGAGGTAGCAGATCAACTATTCAGAAAATGCAAACCTCCGCATTCGACAAAGAGGCAAATTTTGACAATGCTTGAACTTAAGAGTGGGATTTTCCTCTAGCTTGGGTGTTCCCCCCGCCGTGTCTTATGCCGAGAGTTCTAGCACACCTGAACCGGGCCTATACTTGATTGTAGCCCCGAGATGGAAGAAGGTATTCTGGAGACCAGACTTAAAGAATCGAGCGACAAGTCCTCCGTTCACCATACTGAACCTAACAGAAGTGCTGATAGACACGAGAACCTTGAAACTCCCACCACAAGTATAGGATTTCATTTTAGAGGTTGGAAGTGCCGGGGTGGAGTCAGTCATTAACAGATTGGTGGGACAAACAGAAAGATTTTTAAAGTCGGGTTGGAGAGAATCCACACTTAAAACCTACAAACCGGCATGGCTTAGGTGGCAAAGGTGGGAATTAAATCATGGGGTAAAACCGAATGTCTCTACAGGAAGCAACCTAGCACTATTTTTAACAGATCTTAGTCTGGAAGACAGTCTCTCTCCCAGCACAGTTCGACTCCGTAAATCGGTAGTAACAACTTTCAGTAGCCCTGAAGAAGGAAACCTAATTTCACATCCTCTAGTCAGACAAGTACTCAAAGCCGCAGCATTAAGACATCCTAAAGGACCAAACCTCCTAACTGGGATCCTTGAGCGGTGTTGACCTGGTTAAAGCTAACCCACACAAACAGTTGAATCTTTTTGAAATATCAAGAAGGGCAGCAACTTTACTTTTATTAGCTTCGGGACGAAGAGTGAGTGACCTGACCTTGTTAAAGTGTTCACCAGACAAATTATCCATAAATGAGGAAAGGGTCTCATTATGGCCAGTTTTTGGATCCAAAACAGACTCCGCTACGTACCAACGGTCAGTAGGTTGGATGCTGATAAACGACAATCAGCCAAATAAAGACCCAACACACTGGATTAAAAAATTGATTGAAATCTCCAAAGAAGGAGAGAAACAAAGCAGAATTTAACAGAACTCTTCATCCCTACATCAGAAGCAGTTAAGGCAGCTTTAAGAACAAACGTTGGTTCAAAACGATTCTAAAAGAAGCTAAGATCACAGCTGCCCCGGGAAGTATACGGGCAGCAGTGGCATCACTTAACTGACTTGATAATTTTAGACTGGATGACATCCTGGCTCGAGGGAACTGGAGGAGCCGGGACACCTTTGCCACAGAAGAGGAGTTAACACTTCTCTGGAGGTAAACAGGGCATTGTCTCTGACTTCCCTATTCCACCCACGGTAACACATGAGTAGGTATTCCAGTGTTTAACATATTTTAATATCATCACATTAGCGTTAGTGGTCACCAGTCGATAACAAACAGATCTCAATAAAGGTTTTAAATGACGGTTCAGACTACATAATAAAATAGTTTTACCTACCAATAAAACTTATATTATGTTCCTAACCTCATTTAAAACCTCGGCAATCACTGCCTGGTGAGAACCAATGAGAAAAAATGCCATAAACAAAAGTTAGGTGTAGGTATATACTTTTGTGTAGCATCTGGTGACCACTTGACAGCCACAAGGTACTAAAAAAGATCGGGGAAGGGCACACGAAAGGGAATTAGAGAATGCTTCTCTCAATAAAGGTTTTAAATGAGGTTAGGTACATAATATAAGTTTTATTGGTAGGTAAAACTATTTTATTATAGACATAAAATAGAAGAAAGCAAAGGTAATCCAAAAGAAATGTGAAACATTTTACGCGAAACTCTCTTAAATTTTACTCTGTTAAAAAATGGCTAGATACTAATTCTCTTGCACTAAATACTACCAAAACAAAATACATTACTTATAGTATTAATATCATTGTCCAACATAATCAAGATGTTAAAATAAAAATACATGAATGTTCTTGTATTCACAATACATTCTGTCAATGTCCTGGCCTAGATCGAACGGACCATATCAAATACCTTGCTCTTACATTTGATCAATATCTTAAGTGGAATACACATTGCCTATTTATCACGAATAAACTTAGAAAACATATTTATTTCTTCAAAAACATTAGAAACATACTAGACTCCAAATTTATGAAAATTGTTTATTACTCTCTTTGACAATCAATCATTGAATAGGAAATAATCGCTTGGGGAGGTGCAACACTATCAGCTATACATTCATTATCGAAGGCACAAAAATTAATTATGGAAGTTATTCTTAAAGTTCCCATAATAAAAAGTACCGTAGATATATTTAACAAATTCCATGTATTGGATATTCAACAAATTTACACAAAAACTATCTTAACTCATCTGTTTAAAAATAAAACTTATCGAAGAAAGCAAACACTTTGTGGCTTGACATTTTACAGAATGAAACAAGTTCTTTGTTTAAAACCACTTTATTTAAATTTATATTCGTCGACCGGTTTCGGTCGAACTCGACCTTCTTCAGGACAATAAACATATAAACTAAATTAAAGTACAGAGTCAAGATAATGAGGTAAACACAAATTATTATTAATGGATGGTATGGCATGCCATACCATCCATTAATAATAATAATAATAACAACGCTCAATGGCGTAGAATTTTGTATATTAGTAAATTCTCTTCCCTTTGCACGTCTAAACTTCCAGTTGAAATAAGGCCGGCCTTCTATACTAACAATAATTTATCCAAACTCTTAACTAATTCTAAAGACAAAGAGGACAAACTAAGCCATTCTGGCATCTACAAACTTAATTGTAACGATTGCCCAGCAATATATATAGGTAAAACAGCGCGTAACATAAATATTAGGGTTAAAGAACATGTTAGGTGTCTCACAAGCACAGGTTTCTCAGAATTTGCCGAACACTTAATTGATACTGACCATACCTTTAATAAAAATACGGGAGTCCAAATAGTCCATATAAATAAAATAGGAATACGCCTTAATAACCTAGAAGCTTTAGAAATATTAAAATCAAAGAAAAATAATTGCCAAATTTTAAACAAACAATTAGAATTAACCACCAGTCCCATTTTAAAGTTATTCCCTTTCTCCCTCTCTAACCCCCACCCTCCCTTGACCCCTCCTCCTACCCCGCCCCCAACCATTATCTGATGCTCTCTCTCTCTCTCTCTCTCTCTTATATGCTCTCTCTTTCTTTTGTGTTTACCTCATTATCTTAACTCTGTACTTTAATTTAGTTTATATGTTTATTGTCCTGAAGAAGGTCGAGTTCGACCGAAACCGGTCGACGAATATAAATTTAAATAAGTGGTTTTAAACAAAGAACTTGTTTCATTCTGTAAAAATAAAACACATACATTTTATGAAAATACCCAAAATATTGTAAACACGCGGCACAAAACCAAAAAACTCATACAAACACAACATTTGGTCAAAGAAATTTCAAATACATTGCGTCTAAAATATACAATATCTTACCTGACAAAAAAAGACAATGGAAGAATATTAACATATACAAAATCCTGATCAAACAATGGATCATCGAAAAAGGTCGTGCAATAATTAGTCATCTCACGCAAATATAATCCTGTATGTCATTATTGTTACCACTACATTACAACTTAAAAATTGTTTGTCAAATATTTTAGCTTTATTGTAAAATGTACCCTAATAACACCTTTAAAATATTTGTAAAATAGTCTGTCTCGACACAGGATCTCCTAGTGAGACAGGCAAGGACAAAAAAATATATGTAAAAAAAATTATATAGATGTACAAAAAAAAAATGATTGCTCCAAAGAATTCTGACGTCATCTGTACTTAGGTTTGTACGGTCATTGGAAGGTCTATGTTGAATCTATTTCTATTACATGAGAGATGGTTTGTTTATGTTGATAGAGGTGTACGCCAAACAGTTGTGTTTGCTAACTTGTTTTGAGTCTTTTTAGTTTAAGTTAGTGACCATAATATACAAATCAATACAAAATAATAATACTAATATATATATTCTAAATCTTTTTAAAAAAACTACATACCATGTCAGAAACTTTAAACTGTCTGATTCGGAATGCCCATCTAATGCCTGACAACAACTGTTACTTGTCAATCATTGGCAATACCGTGCTGGGAAAAATTTAGGCGGGAGAAACAAAATTCTAACTTTAAAAATTAATTTTGACTATGAAATCTTGATCAATATATATATATATTTTTTTAATACCATCAAGTCTGACAGTTAACATTGATAAAAAAAATACTGGAATTCCTTATTGAAGAATTAAAAAAATTTCCATACAAAATGCCCAAGCAATGTGTTTTTCAGAGCCCAAATGACGTCACACACACACACCCTGCCTCTTACCGCTCGGATTCTGCTCGTTTTGGCGGGCTTGATAAAATTTTAACTTGGAGAATTAATTTAATTATGAAAACAATACTAGTATTTAAAAAAAAAATACTAGTATTTAAGTTTGAGTGTGAACATTGACAAAAAAAAAAATTAAAAATGGACTCAACTTCTTTATTACATTATCCAAACAATATTAAATGTGCAGGTTTCATTAAAAGTCGTGAAATGTCTTAGGACTGCTACTCTCCCCAATGGTGGTGAAGGGACAGAATGTATTTAAAATTTATGTCAATGAAGGTACAAAAGTTTTTTGTTGGCTCAAAAGGAATGCGGCTTTTCACACAAAACAACAATGCGCATGAAGAGAATGTTTTAAAGCACAAAAACTAATAAAACATGAACAACGGGTGTTTAAAAAACAATAGTATATTTGCCTTGGAAAAGTTGCTTCTGTCAAGTGACGACAGGGGCCAGAGATAAAATGTGGCTGCCTTGAGAGTGCTGGTAAAACTGCCTAAGGTGGTTTTGGTGCTGGTCCCCTCAAGTGATGTAGAGACAGAGACAGAAAGCAGCTGGCTTGAGATTGCTCCCCAATAATCGGTGACAGAAAAATCTGTATGTAAAACAAAGTAATATAACAAAACAGTAAAAAAAATAGTCCCCGTATTTGAAATAATTAACTTCGCAGGTATGATAAATCGTAGTTGCTAAAAAACATACACTAAATCACCACTGCAAAAGGCAGAGTGCAAACGCCGCTAATAACAAAACAAATGAATGAATATATGTTAAGAACAATTAAAAACTTTGAATTGTTACAAATCATTAAACTATTGTACACATCCCTTGTTAGAAGCCCAATAGAACATAACTCCATAGTCTGGTCTCTCTTCTACAAAATTCATATTCATAATTGAAAGAATTCAAAGAAAATGTTTGCAATGAAAACCTGTCTTTTAAGCTAATCACAGACGAGATTATGATATTAAATTGTATTTAATTATTTACTCCCTTTTTGGCGTCTTTTGCATACGAATAGATAAAATTATACAATATTATACTATATAACTGAACTGCCTCAGTAAAAACCTCATTCATATAATAAATTAATAATAAATTGAAGTACATAATTCTTTTGGTATTACGTTGTTGAATCAGAAAGCCAATCAATGCAAGTAGTTTTGGACTATCAAATTCAACATTTAGAATTTGACTCATGGACAGCAAGTAGTGGCGAACTAAGCCCGTCAGAGGCCCGGGGCGGCAAAGCTGAATGAACCCCTCTCCCCTCCCTCCTAGTTTACCAAGTTGATGTAATTTTACAAGCTTTTTATTCAGTTCACACAGGCCTCTGGTTCTGGGGGCCTCCAAACGCCTCCATGTTCCCTTGATCAAATCCTAAGGCAGCCACATTTTATTATTATTATTTGAGGCACCATGACACTCGACAGACTCACAAGAAAAACGCGTTCAAAGTTGTGCTGAAGGTTAATTCAACATACAAACTGTTTCAAATGGTTTCACATAAAATGCCGTCAATTTGTTGTCAATCTCCATCAATTTTTCGAATCACTTTAAAACATTTGGTGAGGGCATTCTTAACAAATTAAATGCATCTTTCAGAAAATGATACAAAAAAACGTCAAAAAGAATTTATAGTGTCCTGGTGCCTTAAAGCCTTGTTTAGGATTTGATCAAAGGAACATGGTGGCGTTTGGATGCCACCCAGGACCAGAGGCCCGGGGCGAGCCGCCCCTTCAGCCCCCCCGTTAGTTCGCCACTGACAGCAAGTCTTGGAAAATCCTTCTGTCCAACAATTTGAGCATATTCACATCATTTAAAATAAATGTTGTAGTTCAACAAAATGATGGAATTTTAAAATGTTGAAAATGAAAGAATTCATTTTATATTCTTTCAATAGCTTGTACCTACATGAATATTATAACATTTGTAACCCCTTGTTAGAGATTTCCGCTGAATGTTTAACAAATGTAGGATTATATTGAAAAGTGATGCATAAGTCTTTAATTTGGAATATCTCAAGAGCATTGTTACCAATGTTGTAATTAAAGATCGCTGGATTTTTATTCGAGAAAATCTGAATAAATATTTGACATTATGAGATATCTTTAAAATTTGTTTTCATTGCACCAAATTGATAATTTATTGATATTATCTTGAAAGAAAATAACAGCAATAAATACTTAGAAAATTTATTCCATTGATGATGAGGTTATATCTCTCGTCTGTGACTAGCCCAAAGCAAAAACCATATGTATTTATTAAACATTAACACAAACTTTGGCAAACCTACCTTAGAAAAGTTGCTTCTGTCAGATGACTATGGATCAAATAAATTAGGAACCCTTGTCGTTGTGAACTTTTGTTTCTTCGTTAGCGGCCTGCAATCGTGCTCGAGAGCGATGACAAGTTATCAACATTTTCGATAAAACCTACATCAATCGACCATCGCTTCTTAACTTTTAGTAACTTTTCACTTCAGTGCATGTTTGATGAGAACATTCTGTTATAAATGCTTTAACCAAGAACTTCTTTTGTAGTCATTTGAAGTGTCATATTATATTATTCATTTATAAGAAGATCGCACTTGAATTGATTGTCATTGCATAGTTTTTATGTGTAAGAATATTAGAGCTCTATTTAGTATTCATTTAACAGCTCTATTTAGTATTCACTATATATAAATTTAGTACTTATTTTTCACAAGTTTCATTTTTTAACTAAAATTTGGGTATTTTAAACTGTTAAAATGCTTTAATGTTGATGCACCCCTGTTGGTTCAATCATTTATAACGGTTTCACAATGCTTAACGCTTATGTTTCAAATAGTAATATGTTAAAAAGTTGTAATTGTTTGCTTTTTTTTTGTCCTTCACAGTTTATAGTATGTAATGGAGGGCTAACGGCACTGCCCTTAAAGATTATTGTTACAATATGGTGGTACAGTCTTGTAGGAGAGGAGACTCATTCAATCGGATTGGCTTCCTGGTGGCTGCGAAGAAGATCAACCACATCTCCGTGTCCCTTTTCCTCCGCCCAGGAGAGAGCCGTCTTCTCATCCTTGTCCTGACAGTAGACATCCGCACTGTGCTGCAGAAGGACCTCCACAACATTCACATGACCTTTGAGAGCTGCCCATGACAAGGCTGTTCTGCCATCATCACGCTGATAGTTGACATCAACACCGAGCTCCAGCAGGAATACCATCATCTCAGCTTGCCCATATTCAGCCGCATGGAGTAGAGCAGTGTCACCGTCTACATCACTCAAGTTCAAATCAGCACCATTCAGTAATAACAGTTTGACAATCTCTAGATGTCCGTTAAATACAGCATAGTTTAAAGCAGAATGACCCAGATTGCTAATTGCGTGGATGTTCACTCCTTTCATTAGTAGGTATTCAACGATCTCTAGATGTCCCTTATTTGCAGCAAGCATTAATGCAGTCGAGCCTTCATTAGTTCTTATGTGGATGTCTGCCTCTTTCAACAGTAGGAGTTCAACGACCTCTAGATATCCTTCACTTGCAGCTAGCATTAATGCAGTCCAGCCATCACTATCCCTTATGTGGATGTCTGCTTCTTTCAACAGTAGGAGTTCAACGACTTCTAGATGTCCTTTACTAGCAGCCAGCATTAATGCCGTCAAACCGTCATTGTATCTTGTATGGATATCTGCTCCTTTCAATAGTAGGAGTTTTACTACCTCTAGATGTCCTAGATATGCAGCTAGCATTAATGCAGTCCAGCCGTTATTATATCTCATGTGGATGTCTGCTCCTTTCAACAGTAGGAGTTCAACGACCTCTAGATGTCCTTTACTTACAGCTAGCATTAATGCCGTCAAACCGTCATTGCATCTTGTATGGATATCTGCTCCCTTCAACAGTAGGAGTTCGATGACCTCTAGATATCTCTCTTTGGCAGCAAGAATGAATGCAGTATAGCCATCATTATCCCGTATGTTGATGACTGCTCCTTTCAACAGTAGGAGTTCAACGACTTCTAGATATCCTTTACTCGCAGCTAGCATTAATGCAGTACAGCCGTCATTATCCCTTATGTGGATGTCTGCTCCATTCAACAGCAGGTGTTTAACTACCTCTAGATGTCCCACGTATGCAGCTAGCATTAATGCAGTCAAGCCGTTATTATCCCTTACGTGAATGTCTGCACCTTTCAACAGTAGGAGTTCAACGACCTTTATGTGTCCTTTAATTGCAGCTGCCATTAATGCATTTCTCATGTCAATGTCTGCTCGTTTCAATACTAGGAGTTCAACGATTTCTAGATGTCCAGCATTTGCAGCTAGCGTTAATGCAGTACAGCCGTCATTTGTCCTTGAGAGGATGTCTGCACCTTTCAACAATAGGAGTTCAACGACCTCTAGATGTCCCTGTTTTGCAGCTAGCATTAATGCAGTACAGCCGTCATTATCCCCAATGTGAATGTCTGCGCCTTTTAACAGTAGGAGTTTAACGACCTCTAGATTGCCCTTAATGGCAGATGCAATTAATGCAGTTGAGCCATTATTATCCCTTATGTGAATGTCTGCTCCATTCAACAATAAGAGTTCAACAACCTCCAGATGTCCTTGACTTGCAGCTAGCATTAATGCAGTACAGCCGTCATTATCCCTTATGTGGATGTCTGCTCCATTCAACAGCAGGTGTTTAACTACCTCTAGATGTCCCACGTATGCAGCTAGCATTAATGCAGTCAAGCCGTTATTATCCCTTACGTGAATGTCTGCACCTTTCAACAGTAGGAGTTCAACGACCTTTATGTGTCCTTTAATTGCAGCTGCCATTAATGCATTTCTCATGTCAATGTCTGCTCGTTTCAATACTAGGAGTTCAACGATTTCTAGATGTCCAGCATTTGCAGCTAGCGTTAATGCAGTACAGCCGTCATTTGTCCTTGAGAGGATGTCTGCACCTTTCAACAATAGGAGTTCAACGACCTCTAGATGTCCCTGTTTTGCAGCTAGCATTAATGCAGTACAGCCGTCATTATCCCCAATGTGAATGTCTGCGCCTTTTAACAGTAGGAGTTTAACGACCTCTAGATTGCCCTTAATGGCAGATGCAATTAATGCAGTTGAGCCATTATTATCCCTTATGTGAATGTCTGCTCCATTCAACAATAAGAGTTCAACAACCTCCAGATGTCCTTGACTTGCAGCTAGCATTAATGCACTCCAGCCATTATTGCTCCTCATGTGGATGTCTGCTCCTTTCTCCAATAACTTGTGTACTATGGCAAGGTGACCATTAGTAGCCGCAATAAGAAGAGCAGAGAGACCATCTTTTTTATGAGAGTTTAAATCAGCACCATTCAAGAGTAGGTGTTCAACAACCTCTAGATGTCCCCCACTTGCAGCTGTCATTAATGCAGTCCAGCCGTCATTATCTCTCACGTGGATGTCTGCTCCTTTCAGCAACAGAAGTTCAACGACCTCTAGATATCCCTCACTTGCAGCAAGCATTAATGCGGTGTAGCCATCAATACCACTTGTGTGGATGTCTGCTCCTAACTCCAACAACTTTTGTACTGCGGCAAGGTTACCATTACAAGATACAATAAGAAGAGCAGAAACACTTTCTTTATTATGAGAGTTTAAATCAGCTCCATTCGATAGTAAGAGTTCAACAACCTCTAGATGTCCTTTACTTGCAGCTAACATTAATGCAGTACTGCCGGCATTACTCATTTTGTGGATATTTGCTCCTTTCTCCAACAGTTTGCGTACTGTTGCAAGATAACCATTATTAGCTGCAGCAATAAGGGCAGAATGACCAATTACATCCCAAGAGTTCAAATCAGCTCCATTTAAAATTAGGAGTTCAACTACCTCTAGATGTCCTGTACCTGCAGCTAGCATTAATGCATTCCACCCGTTATTATTTCTCATGTGGATGTCTGCTCCTTTCAACAGTAGGAGTTCAACGACCTCTACGTGTCCTTCACTTGCAGCAAGCATTAATGCAGTCCACCCGTCATTATCCCTTATGTGAATGTCTGCCAGTTTCTCAACCAGTATTGATACTATCTCATAGTGCCCTCCTTGTGCAGCTAACATCAAGGCGGTAGAACCTCTTTTAGATTTTATAGAAGAAAACATTTGATATATTCCAGCATGTAGAAATGCGGTTGCCTCTTCATCTATATGATTATCATTGTCGATTTTGTGTTTAATAAAATTCAGTTCACTTGTTTTTAAGGGTTCGAATGGCGCATTGCTTTTTGGTCTCTGGAAGGAATTTTTCGAGAGAAGTAAATATTTCACAATACCAAGGTTTCCTACCTTTGCTGCGCAGTGTAAGGGATTCATTTCAGATGTATCAAATGACAAAGAAACTCTTTGTTTAGCAAACAATTTAAACAACGTATGATCTTTTTTACTTGCTGCGAGATTGGTGGCGGTATCACCCTGACTGTCAATGGCAATCAATAAGTGAGCTCGCTCAGTATCACTTTCCATGCCACTTAAGATCTCATTCACAGTGCTATAGTCATCCTCTCTCACTGCTACCATAAACGGAGTGATTAGTTTTCTGATCTCTTCAGTTCTTGTTAAGGCCCGGTGTAAACTACTTGACGGTTGTTTATTTGACGAATATTCGCTAAACAAGTTGTGATCTTTGTCGCCTTCAAAATCTAAGAAAGAAGCCAACATAAGTTTAAGTAGTGACTCGTACAAACAATTCTCCACATTTTCCTTAATTTGCTTTACAATATTGAAATTTTTATTCTCCAAAGCTATTTTCAATGCGGTTCTCCCGGCCTTGTCTCTTGCTGCCATAAAGCAGATGTAGTCTTCCTCAGACATCCTGCTGCTCGGTCCACTGAGGAGAATTGCAAATGTGTGCATATTTTGTTCTTCAGTTGCTACATGCAATGGTGTTTTGACATGGTCATGGAAGAATAGCTGACGATGTTCAGACCAGTGTTTGTACAATATCGGATTACTTTCCAGTGCATCGCTCGGTATTGGTGGTGATATAGCAAGCTGGGTCTCTATGAACTTTCTGATTAAATAATAGTCTGGTCTGAGCAAGAAATTGCAAAGCTCACTTTTATCGAGTTTGTTGGTTTCTTTGGTTTGTCTTCCCTGCCTCAGCCACTGGACGAAGAAATCTGCGCAAAAGTATTCTTCAAACGTGCGGTGAATGAACGCAACGGTTCCATCAATTCTAGCCTTGATCAGCCCTAGGCCGCTTAGGTCTTGCAAGTCTTGGTTGGATAGTGTTGTGTTAGAGAAATATTCTGCAGCAAACTTTTGGTCGAGGGACTGGAAAGCCAGGACACAATGCTTTTCCATTATTTTCATGACCATGTCATTTAGAAAGGAATCCGGAAGACCTTTATTGAAAATACTTTTCTGCTCAAAGTATATTGATTTCTTGACTTTGATAAATTGTGTGTACAAATCATACAGATTGGTGATTTTGCATAAGTTTTGCGATTGTTCAGGAGACACTACAGAGTGTATGGCCTGCTGGAGGAACACTTCGGTCAGCATACGGATCTGCAGCGGAATGCCCATGAAGCTGGCCACGTCTTGCCCTAGCACTCCCTCTACCTCCTCCCGCAGCTCTCTGGCAAACTGGCGCAGCCACCCTTGACCCTTGACCCACGACTCTCCGTGCTCTGGAAGTTCCAAGACCAGGTGAGGAAGCCAGGAATTCACCATAAATTCATCCTGTTCTGTTTTTGTTATTTTTTGTAACTCTGCAGAAAATTCAGACAATTCATTTTCGAGCCATTCTTGTGGATGCACCCGTGTGGTGACTACTGTTTTACAATTTGTGGTATTTTTTAAAAATTTCAGAAACTGTAATGTTTTGACCTTAGAATTTTCTTTAGTTATCTCATCGAATGCATCCACCAAAATACAAACTTGCCTTGAACTATCTGATACAAGGCAATGCTGTAAAAGGCCGTGCAGAAAATCGTCCTCAGTAGGTAAACCCGAAGCATGAATCAAACATTTAGTTACCGATTGCAGGTTAAGTTTTGAGGGTAGTTTGTCTATAGCGGTCAAGTGATTGTGGTTGATTCTCAGTACCCAAGAGTCTCGGATGAGCTCCGATATGCGCGTCAGGCTGGTGGTCTTTCCCATACCAGGATCATCAGCTATGATAGTCAGCTTCTTCCTCGTGTTGCTGAAGGTATCTTCCTCGATGGGGTCACTGTAGTCTCTGGTGATGAAGGGACGCAGGCCATCTAGAGAGCCGTGGGAGTATTGCCAGACCAGACACGGGCTACCTCTAATCTCTAGCATTTCAAAATAATGTTTGTTGATTATTTCCTCTTTATTAATTTTTCTCCCGATCTTCTGCACTTTTAAATTATGTTTGTTGAATGTTTCCTCTGTCATTTTATCTTCAGTTTTCAGTTTAAAATGTTCTTTTGAAACAAATGTTTCCTCATCTTCCTTGGATAAATTAAAGGAACTAATAAGTGATAATTTATCTTTCGCATTGTTGAATATAAAAACATCTTTATTTCCGCTGTAGCAAACAAATTCATTCATTGATTTAATGACAACACGAGTATGGAACTTCCTGGGCATGTAGAGGCCGCTATTGTAAACTTCCTTCAGGGAGAGGCCTTCTGCACATAAATGTAGCCAATAGATTACTTTGGCTGACTCTTGTCGGCACTTTTTCAGAAACACGTTCTGTCCATCATCCTCGGTCGTAAAGATACTCCCTCGCGCAGCCTCCGTTCCCTCCCCCCAATAGTCTTGGCTGAGTTGCTCCGGATCACTGATCACCAGCAATGGTCCATCAGCCCCCCTCCTCTCCAGTAGCGCTGCAATCTTTGTTTTGTCGACTATTTTGTTGCCTTTGGAATAGAGACCATCTAATTCACAAAGCTTCTGAAGGTTGTTTGGTATTTTAACCGTATATTGGGTATCCATTGCCAGTTTTTTGAAAACTGGCGAAAGTAAAGAATTGATTTTGTGTCGAACCTGTTCATCATCAGATTTACAATCATCTCCCAGTAATGTATTTAGACTGAAAATTTCTTCCCCCAAGGCTATGGAATTTCGTGTAAATATATCTTCTCTAGATGTAATAGTCAGGTCGCTTAATTCAAATTCCTTAAAAGACTTTTTCTCCACGGCCAGTTTATTAAAATCCATCAAAAATTGTGAATCAATCGGCTGTGGCAAAATAATCACAAGCTTCTTGTGAATGTGTGTTTCTAAAGTTTTAAGAATTTTTGTCAAAATTTCGTAGTTTTGGTTTAAGTTATCGGTTAAAGAAGTGAATTCAAGAACGAGCAGATTATTAATAATAACATCACTCTCGTTGAAACCTTCCATGTCTATATCCATAGCTATACCAGTCAAAACGTTCCAACTGAGAATTGTGTGGCAGTTTTCTTTTAAATATATTGAATCTAAAGATGTGTTTTTAATCCGAAGCAAGATATTATTTAATCTTACAGCTTCAAATTTAGGATCACTTGTCTCAATTTGTAAAACACGTTTGGAAGATACCAAGAATGACTCCAGGCCTAAGGTGTCCTCGCAGTCCAGGATATCGGGCATTGTGAGGAGATAGGCCTGGCCAGCCATGTATAAGGGGCCTGACTTTATACTCTTATTCTGTTTAGCTAGAGCATTTATTATCTGTTCAGGAAACCAGCGAAATAGTTGTTTGGTTAGTCTAATCACCTTGCCCAAATCTTCCTTTGTTTTACAACTGATAATATTTTCTTTAGTGTCAATTTCAAACTGTGGAATGTCTAATTTTTGAAGATTTTGTTTATTTGTGAATTTTTCAATTTTCTTTAATTTCATCAGAGGATTGCTTTGAAAAAAGCTCCAATTTTTAATAAAATTAAACTCTTCTGCAGAAAACACTCCCAGATGACAGATTTTTCCCAGCGAGGCGATAGTTCTGTATTTCCTTGAGTTCAGCAAGAGTGTAATATCTTCGAGGAGTGTACCATCTTCAAGGAGTGTACCATCAGCATCTACTTCAAGTGGGTCGGTGTTCTGGTGGCTCCCACTAGAGCTCGCAGGAGGAACTCTTACTTCATCTAAAAGCTTCATGTACCTCTCTAGCTCGTCGTGATCTTGGCGCTCAACTAGTCCCTGGGGCCAGTTCTGTACCGCACGTTTCTTCTTCCCTTCATCAAAAGCTTTGATGAAATTGTCAAGGCTGTGGGTGTTCACATTTTCCAGCTGGTATATATCTCCCACGTGAAACCCAGTACAGTTCACAGGATTTGGAGAAGCAAAAATTGCGGTGATATCTAATTTCTTAGTACATATAGACCGGTTGTACCTCTCATCGTAATCTCTATATATCTTCATTAGCATGTCCTTGACACCCGGACTGTCAAAGGTCAGAGTGTGAGTGTGGAGGCCTTCCCGGGGGCTTGCGACCCTGTAGAAGCCACTGCCTTCCCTCTTTAGATGTTTGACGGTCAGGGTGGTGACTCCAGCCAACCAGGCTCCTAGGGAATGTCCTGTGAAGGACAGAACGATGCGACTGCCGTATCGCTGGTTTGTTTCAAGAACTGCCTTCTTGACATCATCCGCAAAAGTTACACCTGAGTTCATGTGTTTTGTATAACTATTACAGTACACACCCTTCCCATCGACCCAAAGTGCCCCCAACTTCTTAGGGTCTGTCCCTCTATGGGCCACCACCACCTGCTGCTCAGAAGGGTTCCACAATGCACAGCCGAAGTATCCGTTAGTCCAGGAATTGCTCCGTGCCGTGGTAAGAAGTTGCCATCCTTTGGGCAGGTTGAGCTCTCCCGTACAAGGAGTGTACGACAGCTTTGCAAATGCTACCAACACTTTCTCGTCGGGATATGGTTCCAGGAGCATTTTTGTATTGTTATCTTCAACAGCTTTAAATGATTGGAGGGTTTTCTGCCAGTCGGGTTTGCAATAAACCAAGCCCGTGTCCGCCTCCATGTTGAGGAGATGGAGAACAATGAATCGTAGACTGAATCTGTAAAATGACAACAACAGCCGGAGTCATCAACAAGTCATTAACAGACAGACAGAGAGCAAAATATGTAATACCTCGAACCATTGATTTAACCAAGCAAACCTTCTGGGACAAACATGAGCAGACATTTTGGTGACAAAATAACCTTGACAAATCATTATAGTGAAAGAGAAATATCATTAATTGTCGGAATGGTAAATAACTGAATTTCTATATATAAGTCACATCACTTTAACCTCTCCACGGGTGATTTTTGGCGAACAAAACTGTACGTGAAGAGTGAGTTTTTATTTGGTTCATTTTTAAAATATTTTTTTATAAATTATCCATAGATTAACTAAAAATAATATTATATTTTGAATTAAAACGTCGTCGACATCAATCCACGAAAATGAACCAACATCGAAATAAAATATGTCTATATAAAAAAAACTGCTTCCTTCCTCTGAAGACCGCTAAATGACGCAAAAATAATGTTTAAACTAAAACGGTTAAGTTGCTATTATAAGTATGTCTTCCTAAACTTCAACAAACTACGCGCAGATGTCAATAGAAGCCACTACAAGTCAAATATTTTCATTAAATATGACGGTATTTGAAAAATAGCCGCTGTCGAAACGTTTCGTCCATATTCTTATGAGCTTTTTTCCCTTCGTCGAACCGTTTCGTCCATACTCGCGGAGAGGTTAATAGTATAAGATGTGTAGGTTCAGCTGGAGTGGGCTCTTGAACTCGTGTTCTTTGCGGGAAGCGGATTCTACTCCTACTCTTTTTTCAATCCAACTACTCCCAGAGAAGCCCGGACTCGGACCCAAGCCCGGAACTCGGAGCCGGAAGCCGAATGCTTCCACCGACGTCCCCGTGTTCGCGGTCTGAGTCACTCCCAAGTCGGCAGCAGGTCCCGGTTTCGAGTTCTTTTGCAGGTTCCGGCTCCGAGATCCAGCTCGATCCCATGCGTTCCGGTAGGCGCAACAGCACCCAGAACCCAGGTTCAGACGCGAGACCTGCTCCTAGAACTCAAGTACTTTTTCGGAGGAGTATGATAACAAACACTATGACACGAGAATTTTATATATTAGAAGATAATAAATCCATACTAATATTATAAATGCGAAACTGCTAGAGTTCGTTTATGACGCTTTCACGCATTAACCAATAAAAAAGACTTTGAAAATTCATTCACCAATAGAAAGCTAAATTATATGCGAAGACTACAGTCTGTATATGATGGCAAGATCTGGCGTTATGAAATTATTATATTAATATTAATATATTGTATTTGTTATACGTTATCTGTCGCTAACAAAAGCGAGTTATTTCTAATGTCAGAAAAAAATCGTTTCCATGGAAACGATGTTGATATATTTGTGGGCTCTAAGCTGGTAGGTACTCAGCCCCCTGATCAGCTACTGCTCCAGAAAATTCAAATATTAGAATATGTTTTGTTTTTTTGCACAAGCTTCTGTTTTGGAATAAATGTCAGATAAGAGTTCCAACATTAAAATATAATTCGTAACGATTATAAAGACTGAATAATAAATAGTGTAATTTTTTATTATATTAACAAACTTCCAAATATTTAATTAAAAATAAACATCCGAAATGTTTGTAAGCGCATAAATTCCGAACGAATGAACAAAATTGGATAATTATTTTCTTCTTTGAACTAAAGCATTATGAAATTTAGGTGGCAGGCGAGATAATTGAAAACTGAATGTAAGGGAATGAATGTATGGAATGCGGGAGGGGGTGGCGGTGGGGGAAAGGGGGGATAATTGATAAGTGCAAGCGCTACAGTAATTTCCCGTAACACCATGCGAGCGAAGCTGCGGGGAAAAGCTAGTAATATAATAAATAAGTAATTCCTACTAAATAATGTTTTACTTATTGAATAGTTTCATAGCTTCTTCCATACAAAATGACAACATCTGTTGAAAATCACTAAAACTTTTGGTCGTGATGACGTCACACGATTCACACTAGACACGGTGGTTTTCGGGGGATCTTGAAAAATTAAAACTTTGACATTTATTTTAACTATTAAAACTATCTATAAAAATAAAAATAAATATGCAGTTATTTAAGTTAGAAGGTCATTTAAAAAAAAATAAAAAAAAATTGGACTGGAGTTCCATATTATAACGGGTTGGCGTACACATTTAATTATTCATAATATCCACTTAGTAAAATCCAGAATCTTTATTAAAATGTGACATTATTAGTTGTACCAATATTACTTAAATTCTACTATAATTTTGTCTTGGAGCATTATCAAGTCCCTGAATCATAATTTAATTTATTTATTTTTATTTTATTTTATTTTATGAATCATTAACGCCCTTATGGGCTTTTACATACATAGTTACATTTTTTATGATTTAGTGCATACTGGTGTGTTTAAGGGCCTTCCTTTCTAATGATCTCAATCGTTGTATGGAGTATCTTGAATTCTTAGATTCAAACGACAATCTAAGTTATTAATCGTCAAAATATCGATAATGTAGCCACGCTAAGCTATCATAAATACATTTTTCTGTGGAGATATATGTTTTTATTAACAATTTATTTTCGTTAAATACTATATAATGAACATCTAAAAATTCTTGTGCTCATTCGGCTCTATGAGGTGGCCGTGAATGGACGTTACTTGCGGTCCGTCGTGTCAATATTTTTTCAAAGTTCGAAACTCCGCGTAAATATTATACTTCCATGCGACGTTTCAACAATATTCCCACTCGGCACACTACTATAACGCGTTTCTCATAGGGACTATAATAGTGTGCCGCCTTTTCTATGTTTCATCTGTGAGTTTCCGTCGAAGCTGAGTAGTGTCAAATAGTATTAATGAATTAATTTATTATTAACATTTTTTCGGGTTTCTAGGTAATAAAAAATTTGATATTTTTTAAATATAAAGGTGTGGAAATGGCCAATGAAAAAAAGGAAATATCCGCACTCTAGAAAAGGAAAGCTCATCGCTTCAACCGCAGTAAAGAAAGTTTCTTTTAAATAACATTAATTATAATTAGTTAACAAAACTGGGAAAGTTTTCATGTCAGATAATAATCTGCGTTTAACTTTTCCCTATATAAATTATTCAATTAGTAATAAATTGTATTTTTATTTAAGGATATCCAAGGAAAGTATTTCAAATGCGATGTCTATAGAAGCGGTGAACAATCCATCGGTTAGTATTTCAAATTTGTCATTCACGTTTTAAAATTATTTTCTATATGGGTAATTAGCGGTGGCGTGCAGTCCATAGTAACGCATTCCTAGAAGCTTACATAACATCCATCAAATTTTATAGTACTTTACATTAGCGCCAGGGGAGATCTTTCGAATGACTAAGAATGGATGTAAGGGGTTCACTTGCATCAAATGGCTATGCTTTTAAGATATCTTACTACATAAATATATACTATATATATATATATATATACAGTATTGGATTTTATTAAATATATTTTCTTTATTTTATTTTATATACATATATATATAAAATTGATTTTAAAGCCGATTGTATATGTATATATATATATATACATATGTTATGGTTAAGATTTTCATGGGTGTAAGATGTAAAGCTTTTGTCTCAAACTGTTCGCTTTCGCGTGTCCGTTCGGTTCGTACACGCGAAAGCGAACAGTTTGAGAAAGCCAAGACATAAGGCCTCTGAAGATGGACAGTGAGATCTGTCCGAAACGTCAGGAGATAAAAAGTCCTTTTAAGGACTAAGCTACGCGGGTAAGCCGAGAAAATTGTTTACACAATCGGCCTTAAAATCAATTTTTTCTAACACCTATATCTCAGACACTATAGGGTCTACTGTGACTATTTATATATCAAATTGTAGGAAATTTAGTCTACAATAAAAATCATAGAATGATATTTGGAGAAAATTTTGTTGTTCGCGGTCAAAGTGAGAAAAAAGATTTTTGGCAAGAAACGAGGTCTGACGAGATAGAAAATTTAGATTTTTCATTATAGTCCAGTCAAGATGTACATCTTTGCTTGCAAAAGGTCCAGTCATTCTGAATTTTTATATGTTGTTAGGACCTATATTAAAAAAATAGATTTGCAATTTCCAAAGTGCTGTGCGAGTAGCGCTGGACCCCAAAAACCATGAAATTTTCGGACTTTTTTTAGTTTTTGCTCAATATTTCAGTAAAGGAAGGGTCTGACCGGTATAATCAGTATACACACTTTAAAGTAGACTGATTTTGCTACAATTTGAGATCAAAGCAAGCTATATACAGCCATTGGTTGTCAATTCCCTTCCGAAGACACCGTGATTGAAATTAAATGTCCTTTCAGCACGCAGCATGCTCATATATGAAGCAGTAATATCCAAAAAAATTACCTTTTGGAAACTTCACAAAAATGGAGAAATGCTGGTACTATTACTTAATACTTAATTAATTACAATACTCACTATTGGTTACCAGGTTCAGGGCCAATTACATGTAACAAAAAAGATATTTGTATGTTTGTTGTATGGACTGAACTCAGAATAAAAATTGAAAAAATTTTACGGGATGACGAATTTTTGCAGACTAATATGGTTAAACAGCTGAAACGCTTTTACAATTTTTGCAGACTAATATGGTTAAACAGCTGAAACGCTTTTACAATTTTTGCATGCTAACCGAATTAATTGATCCTCGACATAATCGCTGCATGCCTATTAGAAATCCTGAGTATTTAGAAAAGTGCATAATAGCGAAAAGAAGTAAAGTAAAATTGGTTTCAGCTAAAACCAAAACATGTAAGAAGGAATTGTTTCGAAGAAATCAATAACATTTTATTAAGTGTCTTCAGAAGAAATTTCATTTATATTCTTAATGTATGTAGTCCACATTTTTAGAAATAGGGAAGAGGAGGGTTGGAAAGTTCCTGGCTATTCAGATCTAGTCACTAAACATATCTACGCCGTTCTCAAGCAACTTTCAATTCTGAATTATGGTCTCTCACCAGGGCGATACTGAATGTATCTTCCACTTTGGAACGAGGTACAGAATCATTCATTATATATACCTATATAAATTTTCTTTTAATTCTACAATATGATATACTCATATAAATTAAATTAAATTTGTTTTGTCCTCGCCGGCTTTTGAACCCGGGACCTCAAATCAAACTAGACAATTTAGTATTAACAGTGCCTCGCCGCACTGCAAAGCCAGGCTGGAACAAAGGCCAAGCCCTTTGTCACCCTTTATAATTATATTACTATTTCATCTATGTGTGTGTCAAAAAAAATCCAAATAAAAAGTTATATTAAATGTTTTCAGTTACTGAGAATCTCCTCCATGAATCAAGCTATCGTTATATTGCATTGCATTCTAAAATATATTTAAAGATAATTTTTATAATCACAATATCTTTAATTAATAATAATTTGTTTTGCTCTGTATGTGTCTGGATTTTGAATGGAACGCACCGGCCACCTGCCACTGCGGCTAGTTCGAAATTTGAATTCGCGCTGAAAACATTTAATACCGAGGGCCGTTAACCTTTTCGTCCCGGAAAGAAAAAAATCACACATGTTCCGAAGGGGGGTCACTCGGGGACCCCAATTTGTTTTGCTTATTAAAGGGTGTTTATGACATATTTTTTTGTAATTTGTTTTGATAATAATTAGAGGGAAGTTACAGTGTCCATCATCAGGGCAGATGAGGCTCATCTGCCCTGATGATGGACACTGTAACGCTGTCCGAAACGTTGGCTAAAGAAGGAGTTAGCGAAACACGGCATAACACCCCAAAAACAATAACAAAAATACTTTTTGGCCGTGAAAACCTAAAAACATACCTGGGAAGTAAATTCATTGTATTTCAGTGTTCATTTTATAAATAAAGTCATAATTAATATTCTAATGAATTTAGACCATAATGCGTATTTTTCCATAGAAAACAGAGAAGGCGGGCCGATAGCCAACATAACTCCTTGTTTCCGAATCTCGACTGGCGATTGGCGCTTAGCGGAAACGACCCAGACCGAATGATCTTTGACCGGCAAGCGAACATTATAGCATTGTAAAAAGAGCAAACGAGATGCGCAGTGTAAACAAACGGGATCTAGTCCTTTCCACTAACAACTTAGAAATTATTTGCTATCGCTTAGCATAGCTTAGCTTAGGATACGTCCAGCAGATAGGGACGTGGTAACGCCTGAACAGAGGTGAAGGGGGGCGGGCGGGACAGATTCTCCGCCAGAATTTGATATAAATTATTTAATATTAAAAAAAGTAGTCATGCGATATTATTTTTTTTAATGCGGATCGATAACCAAATAGTTTTTCTAAGATTACTTAAATTATTGAATGTGTGGTTTAAAAAAAAACTTAGATACAGCGTAAAACTCTCATTAGTGTTAGTGCGATCCCTGGTCCGTGAAAAGTGTTAATCACACCTGCATTTATTTCTTTGTTACAAACCGAACACTCTTATCTTTTCGAGATAAAAGATAGCAATGCTGATGAACGTTTTATTAATCCGGGAAAAGATAAATGGCTCCATTAACTCTAACTATTTGCATTTGGTGGTAAACATAAAATACTAATCACTGATAAGAAAAAAGAGGAGAAAAGCACTACATGACTCGTCCTATACACCACATATTATAACTATTTTACAGCAGATAGTGTTGGATAAGTGTTTTGATCGCCAATATCTTTGGTTTTGATAGATAGATAATGAACAAAAGCAGTACATTTTACTGACAAAGTCGAGAAACATTTTCGAATCACGAAACTACTCAACAGGAGGCTTGTCGCTGATCAGATGCTCCTGTACAAAATTATTAACTCAAAAGTTGACTGCCCGGATTTGCTAAACAAAATAAATTTCCACACGTCCATTCGATATAGTAGACAAAATACCCTTTTCTATATTGATAGATGCAACACCAATTCCAATCAAAATGAATTTATGCAAAGGACATGTAACTACTATAACAATAAATTTGCAAATATAGACACACGTGCTGACGTATTTACTGCTAGTTACTGTCGCTACAGAACTTCGTGGTATAACATTCTAGGTGCGAATAACACATATTCATGACGATTAAATTAATTGTATCTAATATTTTTATATTTCCTTTCTTACTCTCCTTCCCTTACCCTTCCCAACCCAAATCCCTATTTTGCAGTCAATTTCAGTTATAATCACACTTATTTTATTGTTGTGTATTGGTTTATCATTTGTTGAATTCAGATTTGTACTATTATTTTTTTTTTTAATTGCTGCTTAGTTCTGTTTTTCTTTCATTTTTCTTAAATATTCTAGTTTACATTCAGTTAGTCTTGTTTCTAAATACCTATCTGTGAACATTAATAATTGGTCTATTTTTTTATCATCCTCTTATGTTTATTGTATTACTAAGACTGTTAATGTTCCTTAAATAAATAAATATGGTAAATCACAAGCTAAAAACAAAAATGTGTTTAAATAAAAAAAAATTTATATTGAAATCATTTGAATCATTTAATTTCTATATAGGGGTACCTAGCATAATCGATCGATATAACCCTATATCAATACAATATTGCCCAAATCCGTCATCTATGGTCAGTTAGCAATATTTGCGATCACGGTCAACAATTGGTAAGAGAAATTCCAACCGACGATTGACAAATTTTTGCCCGGATTCCATAGCATCAGATAAATTTCGGTTAGCTGTCAATATATGCATTTATTTGAATTATGTCGTTCGTTAATCAAAATTACTGGCTTATAATGAACGTATTGGAATAACCAAGATTTTTGTATTGAAAGAAGTCATATACGCGATCTTTAAACTTTATAATTCAACTAAGGCACGACCAAATTAATCCGTTCGAATTTTAAGAAACTAAAGTGGCTGAAATATGACTAAAGAAATGATTAAGTAATTAACTCCCGTGTAGTGTCAAAAAGTAAATGCGGACTGCCGATGCATATTTAGGTTGGTATTTGAATTCAACATTGCCAAATTATTAATATTTTTACGTATTTAACTGGCGTTTGACGTTTCTGAATGTGAATTTATGGACAGATCCGCCAGTGTTGCCAGCGTATATGTCGATATCGATATAAAATCATCGGAAGTTACTCCTAACGATTCAATATTGTAAAGTTATTGGTTTCACCATGCTAGAGCCCCTGCTATATCAACTTTCAATGATTTGGAAAAAACTGCAAAAACTGTCACATCTCTAGCGTAAATAAATAATTGCTTTTAATTTTTTTGAATAATGAAATGGAGTCATATGATTTCGAAAAGCGTTAATTTTTTATGTAAGTCTAGCAATATTTAAGTAATTTCGATAAATAAAATGGATATAGCAGATTTTGATACTCACTTCGTAATTTACTCAGGATATAGAGGCTTTTGAAACTAAACCTGCCATCTTGCCTAAATAACTGCACGTATTGGTTGAATTCCGATATAGCGGGTTTTGATAGTAACTTCTTGAATGATATAGTGGGTTTTGTTCCTCACTCGTGTTCATGGTTTTTGGTGGTGATAAGGGAGGTTTAGAAACTCAATTTTAGGTTCATCTTGTTCCTCGCAAAAATGTGAACAAGATGTCGTACTCAGATCATTTTGTGAAAAAATCGGATAGCTATATCATTATATATTATCCGCTAGGATATTGAAATTATAGGACTCATATTACATTTTTGTACATTCCAGAGCAAAAATAATTAATACATGTAAATTTTTCTAAGCCAATCTTACTAATACATATTACGAAAGTTTGTATGTATGTTTGTTACTCTTTCATGCAAAAACTACTGAATGGATTTTAATGAAACTTTACAAAAATATAGCTCATACATCAGAGTAACAAATAGGCTATAAATAATAGTAAGCTCTGGCGTTATGAAATTTTTATAAATGAAAATGTGTGTATTTCATATATTTTAGCGGCAGAGAGGAAAGGCAGGGGGAAGGGGACCGGGAAGGTGGGGTTCAAGGAGAGGGAAGAGACGAGGGAGGGGGAAGGCGGAAGGAAACGGTGACGCACGGGAAAGGACATACAGGGAGAATCAATTTATTTCTTTGAATGGCATTGCAACGCATGCCGGAGACCAACTAGTAAAAAATAAATGCAAGTGTCTTTCCATTTTTTCAACATTGTTGTAAAATAGAATATGCTTCTCAATAGTATACAGGATATTACAGGACGTACTTGACTTACTTTAAACAGCGATTCCTGACATTATTTGGAGTAAAAAATGTAAGTAAATAAAATTTTGATCTACAGTGACAATTGTGATGTTGTTTTTTTTTCATTTTAAAACTAACTAATTTAACCATCACGCTGTTTCCCTCAGAAGTGGGCAGAGAGGACAACCGCCAAACAGCTCGGTCTTGGTACAAACTCCTTGCTTCATTCACATTCATACATTGTCTCGTACATACTCTTCTATTATTCTGACTCTTGGCATATTTCTTCAACTTAAAACATAAAGAATCAGTAAAAACTGGACAGTTAGGGTCGGGGTGAGGGGTTGGGCGAGTGACCTGTGAGGTAAAGTCACCGGAGACCAAAGAATTTCATTTAAATTTTTTACTCCAAATAAAGTAAGGAATCACTGGTTAAAGTGAGTCCAAATACGTCCTGTAACACCCTGTATAGGAAAATCAGCTAGGAAAAAATATAAACAAATAGTTTGGAAATTGAATTGACCACAAATCGACTGAACCAACTTTCACATCTTCATCACATATCAACGTTAAGTTCGCTAAAAGCAGTTTGACAGTAAACAGAAAAGACTTACCTGAAGTGACTTCCCTTTTGAGGATTAAGGATTGGCACAATCACTGATCAAACAAGTGTTATTTATTTTATAAGAAAGAAACAGCTTTTTATTTATAAAACAAAGAAAAATATATACACTGTTAAACTGATAAAGTTTCTGATGCTATTGTTGGTGAGAGTTTTATTTTGTCTTAAAACATAATATAAGTGACTTATAGCACTAAATAATGTAAGTTAGTGTGAAAACCAAGGATTCAAGTAAACGTTTGAAGGTTTGGTAAGCTATCCACTTCTGTGAGACTATAATTGATAACGCCTTGGGGATATCTTATCAATCCTTTTAAGTGATTGAATTTTCTGGAAAACACGCCTAGTTATCAATGTCACCGATGAATCCTCCTTACAAGTGCCACTTATGTAAATAAAAACTTAAAGATAAGCGCTTGAGTGACTTTTCACAAAAAAGGCAATCAAAAATTTTCCTTACTTGCAATGTACTTCGCTTAGAAGAATTATTAGTACACTAATTCTGCGGAAAACATTTTTGGATTTATTTTTTTTAACATTAGCTCCACACAGGAGGCCCTTGAGGAAAGCTATATCCCTCGGGGCCTTTGATGTGTGGAGGATCTTTTTAGGGAAAGAGAGGAAAGGAAGTTCTGGGACGGAAAAGGGTATGAGGGGAGGGTAGTAATCTGGGGGTCAGTGAGTCCAGGAGTGACGGACGAATGAATCCATCCCCAGGGTCAAAAGTCCGACTGGAGGTAAAAAGGTCTCCCACAATCAGTCTCTCCCGATCTGACCCCGCACGCAGAAGGTGGGTAAATGCATCCGCCGCCAAGACACAGACAAACCTCACCCTATTAACCTGGGCACTTTTGCTAAGTCACCAAACGTAGCAAACCACTTGGAGTGATCTAAGGCAGGGGCGTTGGTTATCCAATAAATGGTTCTCGATGAAATTGAAAATATCTCAAAAGATATTGCATCACATTAGAGCAATATATTTTCTTGGACCAAATTGCTATTTTCCAGAGAGAAAATGTGTTTATTACTAATCAGATAATGTTATACATGGTGTCCGGAAACCCGTAGTAAAAGCAGAAAACTGGTGAATCTGTCAAGAGAATCTGTATAGAGAACCCAAAAAATGTTTTTTTTTTCTATCCAAGTATTTTGATTTACGTGTGATGGCACTAGTCGTAACACAAATGTCCGTCAAAACGAATAATGATGAAATAAAAATGAATTGCTGTTCCTCAATCAACATTCTACTAATTATGGATATCATTCTCCTTTATCCAGAATGTCGAGACTTGTTAACGCAAGTCAAAGCATTGAATTTTTTGGTGTTAGCCTAAATGACTTTCGGCAGTCGATACGAAATGTGTAATTTTTAAAGTCTTTTAAATCCATCTTCAAGCTTTGACTTGTAGTCTTCTATATGTTATAATTTGTCAATGCTCTTCTTTTATATGTACTTTCCTTTCATTGTCATCTCTTTTTTTTAATTCGTGTTATTGTTATGTTATTAATGGACTATTTGTCCGTAAATAAATAAATAAATAAAACAGATTACAATCTTTGGAGCACAGACATCAGGTAGGAATGCTGTCCTTGTCCTACCGGTATTTCAATGGAATATGCTCCGAGTAACTATAGAATGATCCCAAGCACCGGTGTGAAGTCAAAAAAAATTATGTGTACATGATTGAAACTTGTCGATTCTGACTTATTCTTGAGTTCAACAACTCGACTGTGAAATGATTTGCAAGCATAAAGAATGTAATTTTTTTTTAGAATTACTTTATTTGTAATAACTTTTGAAGGTTATTCCCATCAATGTAATATATCATTGAAGAAGATAATATACGTTTAAATCAGGTAAGACGAGAGATCCTGGGTTCAAGTCCTAGTTACGATCGTTGCCTTTTTATTTTTCTGTGTCTTTTTCTTTTTCATATTATCATTTAATTTATTAGTATTATCTTCTTCTTCAATGATATAAAGAATATAACACTAGAAATGCTTTCTATACAAATTTGAATGGAAACAAACTTTCCATTTAGTCCAACCGCCCAGCGCTCCGTCTCACTTACACTCGCCTGACATCGTAGATCTCCATCCCATTTGAATTTTGAAAACAGTTTTATTTGGAAAATTGAGTAAATATTTGTAACTCGATACACGCCCACAGAGCACTTTTTGTGGCATTGTTTGTTCTATTTGTCAGCCTCTGTGTTACCTCCCTCCTACAACTAGGTATGTTCCAAGACCTCCTTCCTTCCTAGCATTAGAAAGACCCTCCGCACTTTTAACCACCACAACATTAGCGTAATTATTTCCATACGGACTCCGTGGTCAAGGGGTAAGGCTATCGCGGGTTCAAATCCCAGCGTGCGTAATTAAATTATTAGTATGTATTATTAAAAAAAAAATATATATATATTAAAAATATTTATTCGATTAATTTGTGTTATTTCACAATTAATTAATTTAATTTGTAAAAAGTATATTTGTGGTCTGTTCCAGAGTGGAAGATACTCTCAGTATCGCCCTGGTGTAAGACCACCATTCAGAATTGAAATTGCTTGGCTATGTTTGATGAACACAGATCGAATAGCCAGATATATCCCCACCTACCTCTTCACATCTCCTTCCCCTCCTCAATACCTTCAGTCTCACAACACACCGCAATTGGGGATGCCAGTCTCACTGGCTCCAGGTAGTCGGGAGCTGTTGGGACTTTTGTGCGGTATGAACATAAAAATAAATAATAAAATAGCACTGGCTAAGTTTATTTGGAAATAACAGCCGTCATCAAATCTCATCTCCCTTCAGCCAATAAAAACACAAGATTTCTTAACCAAAATCCTTAACTTTATTTCACAATTATAATAACATTTAGAGTGCAAATCGCACAATGGAAAATCGCACACGTTACATTAAACAATGCTCACTAGTGTGCGGAATATTGGTGTACGCAATACTCACGTACGGAATATTCGTGTATGGAATATTCGCACAAAGAATATTAGTTACACGATATTCATGTATGGAATAATCGTGTATGCAACATTCGTGTAAGTATGGAATATTCGCATACAAAAATTTTGTGTACCCAATATTCGTGTACAGAATATGCCTGTATGGAATATTCATGAATGGAATATCGCATTAAGGATATTAGTGTAAGCAATATTCGTGTACGGAATATTCATGTATGTAACATTAAACATATGCAACATTATAGGTATGGGATACAGAGAAACCCTCTTAAGAAGATTTCCAAGGGACCGGAAAAAACAAACTTCTTAAGCAGAAAAACCTTATATGTGGGAAAAATTGGGTCAATTTTGGGCCGAGGGACTGAAAAAACCAAACTTCTTAAGCCACGAAACTTCTTCAAAGAGAACTTCTTATAAGCGTCTGGTTTTTTCAGTCCCTCAGCCCAAAATTGACCCAATTTTTCCCACGTATAAGGTTTTCCTGCTTAAGAAGTTTGTTTTTTCCGGTCCTTTGGAAAACTTCTTAAGAGGGTTTCACTGTATTCGTGTACGGAATATTCGGGCACAGAATATTCGTGTACAGAATATTGGTGTATGAAATAATAACAAACTGTCCCCTCAATACACAATGCTACTGATTGGGTTCGGGGAAAAAATTCATATTTTAAAAGACTAATCAAGATTCCATTTATCAGATTTTGCAACAAATAAACTTGTGTTTAGAAATCATTTTCAGTGACCATTTCCAATAATAATTGCCTGCTGTATTTATAATTTAATTTCATAATTTGTAAATTATTTTTGTATTTACATTGACTTAATGCTAACATTTTTCAATGCTGTCGAAATTTTTTTCTCTTAGAGAAGAATTTTATATTTCAGATGTAAAGGTTTTAAGATCTGTAAAATTTTTTTTTTTAAATGAATTTATTAAAGCGAAATTTTCACGTTTCGATTGAATTTAACAATTTGATGGGATCACTTTAAACTGCGGTGAAAACTGAGCTTTATGGATCCTGACAATAAGTTCCATTCTTGCACCAATGCCTACTAACAATTTGGTCACCGTTGGCATCCGACTATCGAAATATTCAAAATCATTCTAAAGGACTGTCTGTGCTGTCCATATTGACAGCAGTTTAACCACATTTGAGTAGATTTCACAGGTTTATGTTGTACATTACAATTATACCTGTTTTAAACCAATGTGTTTTTGTAATGTTTTTGTTTGTAACACTTCTAAACAGGAGTATTTTCACAATATTCCACTAATAAAAAAAAAATGGTCATGCTGACAGCAGTTCAGCTGGTTCCATGCCAACTCACAATCAAGTCTACTCAACACCTCTTTGAAAAGTCATTAGAAGCTTAAAAAAAATAAATTTTAAAATAGCCCAACTTAACATAATCTATTTAACCAATTTTTTATATATTTTTTTTTCATCACTTTTAAGAGGAACGTTTGTGCAGCTCGTTTCAGCCCTTTTCATACAAATCTTAATTAATGATTTGAGATTAAAATAACCAACCAAACTGAAAAATTATTTTTGTAATCAACAGTCTGGAATCCACACTATATTTCACAGGTATCTAGACTTCAATCAGTCCAAAGGAAATTTACACGGATTTTGTCTTACCGGTCAGGTGTCTACCATCTTCTAGACGGGTACGAACAAAGACTTGCACATTTCAATTTAGAGAGTCTAGTTAAAAGACGTAATATAAATGACCTCTTAATGTTTTATAAAATTGTTAACAACCTAGTAGATAGTAACTTAGTCAATGAAATCAATTTATACGCCAGGCCCAAATCCACCAGAAAATTTGACATATTTTGGACCGAAATTTTTAGCAATAATACGGGATACTTTAATCCCATATCTAGAATGTCACGATCATACAACGATCTCACTAAATCACACTCTATAATAGATATTTTTGTGAATAATTTTACTTGTTTTAAGAAATATCTTCATGATTTGTGCTACTGAAAAAAAAAAAAAAAATTTTTGAATGTTGTTTTATTATTTTTAATAAACACTTTAAATATTTTGTAGCTATCATGTATTTCAAATTTTCTATTTAAGTTTCTAAATTATGTAAAAAAAATACTTACATTGTTTTTCATGTGTCTGTGAATACGCTAATGATTACTGTAGACACATTTGTCTAGGGATATTTATATTTGTATCTTAATTTGTTATACATTAACCAAAATAATGCTCTGTAAATATCCTGTTTGTGTCTCAAATAAATAAATAAAGAGGTATATCAAATATCTAGTACGGATGTGAGCTATTTTTTTATTTTTGCTTTAAATTATAAGATATAGGCCATTCAAGATTTTAGTGTTTCATGATTTTAGAGGCAACTTGTACAATTATTTGTGAGTAAATGAAAAACATAAAAAAAAAATTACAACGTTTATTTTGAAAATACGATGAAAAATATTATAAAAAAATTAAAATTAATAAAAAAAATCATTTTGTTGGGTGTTAACTTAACCCGTCTAATCACAGGAGACCCAAGTTGTCCCAAAACATCATATGCCGTTATAATAACAGGAGACCCAGATTGTCCCAGAGCGACCGTGCATTATTAAAAGTTAGATATCTCTCTTCCTGTTGTTCAAACATTTGTAATTTCTTTTATGTTAGAAAGCAAAAGAAATGATGCTTCTTATTGCTATAGGAATATACGAGCTATGTTGGTTAGATATTTTACAAACCCGATTGTAAGTGACAATTTTATTTTGTGCCAATTTGTGACGTAGCAAACACTTAATTTTAAAATAAAATTGTATGAATGTCATAAAAAGTGAGGTGACAGTTTTATTACAAATTTTCTTAAAAAAATTAATCTATATTTAAAATTTACAGGTTATTTTATTTTATGTACTTTTTTAAGGAATCCCCAGAAACGTATTTTTAAGCCAATTTACATTTTCAATATCAAAATTTTAATATTTAAAAACAAAAATGTTGATTTCTAATAAACACATCGGAAAGATTATTTTATCCAGATTTTAGAACAGTTTTTGTTTTTGCAAAAAAATTAAAAAATAACCAATAAAAAGGAACATTTAAAATACACGGGAAGAACCGGAAATTTTGCGCGCAAATCTTGACAGGCAAAAGTTCATAGATATTATTTTCTCATTATTCGAAGGGTTAAAATACAAATTACCCATATACGTAGGAACTAAAATTTGTCCTTTATATATTAAAATTACTACTAAAAAATGCATTTTTAACACATCAAATGCCAAGGGAGGAAACCCGTAAATTTCGAAATGTTTTGACTTTGACGTAATATTTAGTGGGTTTAATTTATGCTATCGTATATAATATTTACCAAAACACATTTCTTGAACAATAAACTATGCATAAAAACAACATTACTTGCGTTTATTTGACAAATTAATAGGTTTATCGATCTTTTCATGACCCACGACGCTCACAGTTTGACATCTCGAATCGCAGGAAAAATGCAGCGTCGAAGTCATGGATAAATTTATTCCAAGTGACTAGATGTGTTTATGATATCTGTTACGTCAAGAACAAGAATGCCCCAAGCGATTCTGACCTTGTCCTTTATACAAAAGGATTAAAATCGCATTCTAAAAAAAAGAAATTAATTCCGCGCGGCTGCGGCACAGGATTGGTTAACAATGTTTGATTTTTTAATATATTTTTCATCATATTTTTGAAATAAATATAGAAAAATTATTTTTTTTAATGGTTTTCATTTACTCACAAATAATTGTCCAAATTGCCTCTAAAATCGTGAAACACCAAAATCTTTAATGGCGAATATCTTATAATTTAAAGCAAAAATAAATAAAGTAGCTCACATCCGTACTAGATATTTGATAAACCTTTTGATTACAAAAATAATTTTTCAGTTTGGTTTGGTATTTTGATCTCAAATCCAAAATTGAGATTTGTATGAAACAGACCCGAAACCGGCCAAAATCGGCCACGCAAACATTCCACTTAATGACTCTGCAAAGGAGATTCTGAGTTGATTTCATTCTGAGTTGTCCGGTCATCAGTTCAGCCAAAACTTAATACATATATATATTTTACGGGGCTAAATTTTGCCTAGATATTTTTTACAAAGAAGTACAGTGAAACCCTCTTAAGAAGTTCCCGCTTAAGAAGTTTCGTGGCTTAAGAAGTTTGGTTTTTTCGGTCCATCGGCTCAAAATTGGCCCAATTTTTCCCACATATAAGGGTTTCCTGCTTAAGAAGTTTATTTTTTCCGGTCCCTTGGAAAACTTCTTAAGAGGGTTTCGCTGTATATTTGAACAGATGTTTTAAATATTTTAAGCAGAATTCCTTTATCAATCTTTCAACTAATGTAACAAATAACGTCCAAGCAGACATTTTGCGGCAAATGGGTGGATTTCACGAAGATAAATTGAACACCATAGTTTTATCAAAGTTTTTTTTTGCAGGACACTTCTAGACATCTTCACAATAATTCACCTAAACAACGCCAGTCTCCGCCACCGAAGAGATGAACCGATAGAAGTGAGTTTTGGGCATGTCTGTGTAGGCTCAAGTAGGCTCAATTTTAACTTACAGTTTGTCAAATAAGAGTAGAAAACATGGGCGCCACTGTTGTTCAAATGGCAATACTAAAAATATAACTCATGGTGGTAATGTAAAGCTGTGTAACCTACATTTTTACAAAAAATGAAAAAGGCATAAAAGTGAAAAAAAAATTTTTCATTCACCCACTGGTCGCAAAATTAGAATTGCATAATGAAGCAAAACGATATTGTAATAAAATATACAGCACACTTTAGAAATTGCTCACATTTATTTAATACTAGCTTAACCGCCAAATGCCAAGGAGGAAACCACGTAAATTTCGCAAAGTTTTGACTTTGACGTAATATTTTGTGGGTTTATTTTGTGCTATCGTATAACTATGAACTATGCATAAAAACACATCAGGGTTTTTCAATCTTTTTCGCTACCTACCACGCTACGCGTTTGACAGTTAAAATCACAGCAAAAAATGATGCGTGGACGCCATAGAGAAATTAATATAAGTCCCATTTAAGATCCTTATTTTTTTTTTTTTGAAAAAAGTTTTTTAAAATTTAAAAATAAAAATAAATTATTCCAACTAGGCGTATTTCGGGTACCTGTAACGACAAGAATGAGAAAAGCCCAAGCGATTCTGAGCTTGTTCTTCATACAGTTTCTTTATACATAAGGGTTAAAATCACATTCTAAAAAAATTTCGAAAATTTTGTTCCGACCGCGTGAGGCGTTAAGTACCTAGCATTGCTCGGGCTTTAGATTGTGTCTCTAATTTTAGATCTGAATATATTTAACTCATTCAGATCTAAAAGTAGTGTAACTAAACTCACCATTAGTAATTCTTTCTTTTTATCTACTGTTAAATAACATTAAAGCAAATCACTTTGTAAAACAAAATTCAATCAAATTTATGTCGTTAAGTAGATAACTTAACAGTAGTGCTTCTTTGATTTTAATTTTTTTTTAATGACAAATTTTTTTTTTTTTTTAAATGTGGTTTTCAGCGTTCTAATATTTGACAGTTAAATCAGTGTTACCAGCTTACAAATTTAGTAGCTCTGTTTTTTTATATTTTCTACTCTTAATTGACAGACTATACTTCAAGCTTGACGTTTCTTGAACAGAACGTTGGCCTGTGTGACTCTTGACGGGTGTAAATCTCAGTTTGGCCGCCTAGAAGCCCTCCTGGTAGTGTTTGGAGTCCAGCTTCTCCTGCAGTATCTCCAGCTGTCTCCGCGCCTCGCACACGGGGAAGTTGTTCATGTCGTAATACTGCGGTGCTATCTGCAGAAGCCATTGAGCTGAAAACAAATCGTCAATTAAATTCCATAAAAAACTTAACCTCTTGAACATCGGGGTGGGAAAATTGTCAAAACAACTGCCGGGGTAAGAATTGTTCAAATATCGGGATATGGGATGAGTTTTGTACGGATCTTGGCGGTGGATGCGCCTGCCCACCAGCTGCAAGGCAGGCCAGATCGGGAGAGAGTGGTTTAGAGGGTCTTTCTGACTTCTCCAGCCGTACTCTCTCGGAACATCACGGATGGATTTACATGTCTGTCACTCCTGGGCACACTGACCCCAGATTCCTACTCATCCCTCATACTCTTTTCCTTTCCAGAACTTCCTCTCCTTCGTTTCCCAAAAATAACCTCCACACAGCATCCCCAAAGATGACGTAGGCCCTGAGGGGAATTATTTTCCTCAGGGCCTCCTTATGTGGAGCTAATGTAAAAATATATATATATCGACATAAAACAATACACAACCTTTTGTGCAATATATATATATTTTTTAATTATTAACCTACATCATCTTTGGGGATGCTGTGTGGAGGGTATTTTTAGAAAAGGAAGGAGATGAAGTTCTAGGAAGGAAAAGGGTATGATAGGAATCTGGAGATCAGTGTGTCAAGGAGTGACGGACGAATGAATTCATCCCTCCCACTGCGGTGCAAGGTGATGTTCTAACGTGATGTTCGTTGCTTTTTTTTTCAATTATTTGTGGATTCACCCTTCAAGGGTGTTTGTTCTAAGCCATCATTTAAAATTACAGAGAAAGGAAAGTTGAATTTATATATTAATTTTATTTAAACTGCAAACTTCAGAATTATATGGAAGATTGGCGTTGACTTAGAAGAGATGAGATGTTGAATGGAGGGGAGGCAATTTTAGATAACGCTTGGTAGAATGTACTTATTTAGAGAGGGACAATCAAAAAAATTAAAGTTCCCACTTCAAGACCACAGAATGTACAATCTGGGGAGTCAAGGACGTGAATTTTAAACAAGTGAGAAGGAACGGAACAATGTCCAATTCTCATTCGAATAAGGGAGGAAATTTCTTTTTCGGAAACATGGGGAAATTTTTGATAGTCCTTTGTATTGAGGCAAAGCAGGCTCCCTTGGATTGACTAGCGATGTGCCAATACTCCGTCCAAACATTGCGGAATCTATCTTTGATGATGGAAAAAATGTCAGATGGGGGAAATATGGTTTACGAGGGTAACAATAGGGATGGACGCTCCGAAGGAATCAGCAATATGGTTACCCACTATCCCAACACGTCTAGGATATGAAGGGAGTTGAAGCTGTGTAATTTAACCTCTTAACCTCTTAAATGCCCGGGAAGAAACTCGAAAATTTCGCGATGTTTTGACTTTGACGTAAGTTTTTTTTTTTTTACATTTTGCGGATTTATTTTATGCTATCGTATATAATGTTTACCGAAACATGTTCCCTGAACAATAAACTATGCTTACAAATAATATTACTTGCGTTTATTTGACAAATTGATAGTTTTATCGATCTTTTCATGACATGCGACGCTCAAAGTTTGACAGCTCAAATCGCGGCAGAAATGTCATTTCGAAAGTCATAGATATGTGCAAAGATGATTATTTGAGAGGCTAGGTGTGTTCCTTATATCTGTTACGTCAAGAACAAGAATGCCCCAAACGATTCTGACCTTGTCCTTCATACATTTTCTTTATACATAAGGTTTAAAATCGCATCTCAAAATTTTTTTTTTTTTTATGGCGCGTCCTGGGCAATCGGCAAACCAGAGGTTAAATGCCACTGGAGGAAACTCGAAAATTTTGCGATGTTTTGACTTTGACGTGATATTTTCTCGGTTTATATTATGCTCTCTTATGTAATATTTACCCAAACACATTCCTTGAACAACAAACTATCCCGAATAACAACATTACTTGCGTTTATCTGCCAAATTCTTACGTTTACGATCTTTCTTTCAAGAATGATGCAACCAAACTGTCAGATGAAATGCTCCGAAAAAAACTTTGCAAGAAATCCATAAAGAATTCATACAAATAATTTGGGTTCCATAGATGTGTTCAAAGCATTCTAAACCTTAAGAACAAGAATGCCCCAAGCGATTCTGACCTTATCCTTCATACGTTTTCTTTATGATTAAGGTTTAAAATCGCATTTCAAAAAATATTTTTAGAGGTCAATTTCGAGCGCTGACCGGCGCGCAATCGGCAAGCAACCGGTTAATAGATATAGTGATGAGGAGTTTGTTGGACTCACGGTTGATGTCCGTCACAGTCCTGATGTAGTTCTTGGTGGTGAGCACAAACTCGTTGTAGATGACCCAGTCCGGCTTGTGGTCCAGACACGTGGAGGGGTGGAGCTGGACGACCTGCAGATCCTTGACCGTCATGTAGTGCCCCGTCCTCTCCAGGTGAGCCACCTGCAGCCACGCAACAACATTCATTACACTGCTTCAAAATGTAACTAACTAACCGTCTCCCCATTTCAAATACCATACAACTCTGTCTAGGCACAAAACATACTGGTTTCAGGTGTCGGTGCATGGGTAAGTAATGTGAAATATTCCAGCATAATGCGTAACATCAATCAAGTTCAATGAACACATAAATATAAATAAAATCTACTCCTCTCCCTTGGCTCCCCGTACTTGCAAATATAACCCCGCCAAATATCAGGCGAGAGATTGCAACACTAAGGGAGTACAAGAAGGTGCTGCAAAAAAGCGCAATACCTTTGCACGATGATGTCGTCTCTCACCCGGCATGCCGCTTGAAGTCCCGAAAACCCTTCTGGACAGAAGGAGAAAGACTCCTCCATTCACCTCTCACCCCAGAAGATAGGTGGAAGCTTGAGTGGCAATCAATCGGCCAAGGTGAAAAATGCCCATCTCGTACAGGACCCCACTGAGAGACAGCCTGGGTTCTCTTTGCCTCGCAAACTCTGGTCCGCCATCAATAGGATAAGGTGCTCCCATAGCCGTTGTGCCCACATGATGTATAAATGAGGTCTTAAAGAGTCGGAGTTGTGCGAATGCGTGAGGTGCAGACCACCGAACATGTGGTCAACTTATGCCCGCTTCATTCATTCCCCGGCGGGATTGATGAGGTCCACAGGGCAATGCCTGGGGCCCTAGACTGGCTCGCAGACCTAGATGTCTCTCTGACCCCCCCCACCATACGAAAGAAGAATGAACACGATAACAAGCAAGAATAATTTACACTGGAATAACTAACGCACATCACAGACAACTTTTCAATTTGGGGAGCGGGTATGGGTATCGCCGCCCCGGGAACCATTTATTGGACAGCCGCAGGCCACCCCAAGAGGTTCGTTATTTTTGGTGACTTAGTAGGGGTGCCCGGGTTGAGGATCGTCTAGGTCTTGGCGACGGATGCTTTTGCCCACCCACTGCATGGCAGGTCGGATCGGCAGATACTGGTTGAGGGACTTTTTGACCTCTCCGGCAGGACTCTCTCGACCCATCGCCTTGCACCGCAGTAGGAGGGGTGGATTCATACATTCGTCACTCCTGAACACATTGACCCCCAGATTCCTACCCACCCCTCATAATTTTTTCTTCTCAGAACTTTCTCTGCTTCCTTTCCTTAAAAGGACCCCCAAAAGACCTTCCCAAAGATGTCATAGGCCCTGTGGGAAATTTTTTCCTCAGGGCCTCCCACGTGGAGATTTTTTTTTTAGATGAACTCCACACAGGAGGCCCCGAGGAAAATAATTTCCCTCAGGGCCTGTCATCTTTGGGAATGCTTTGGGGTTTTTTAAGGAAAGGAAGGAAAGGAGAGTTCTGGGAAGGAAAAGGGTTTAAGGGAAGGGTGGGAATCTGGGGTCCTGGGGTGTGTCCTGGTCATCCGCCTTCAAGACCTAGACAAACCTCACCCCATGAACCCGGGCACCTCTGCTAAATCACCAAACGCAGCGAACCACTTGGGGTGACCTATGGCAGGTGTTGGTTATCCAATAAAGGTTCCCGGGGCAGCGGTACCCATTCCCGCCTCCCAAATTGAGATAATGTAAAAAAAAACAAAATTTGTATTTTTGACATCCCGTGATTTTTCACGGGCCAGCATTCAAAGAATGTGATTGAAGCCCACCTGCATGAAGAACCCGTCGACCAGAGCTTTGCGGATGTTGATGTAGTAGTTCTTGGACGTGAATTCGGTGCTGGTCCGTTTGAGTTTGAAGCGATCCATGATGCGTGCCAGCTGCTGCCGCACATTGTCTCCCGACTTGAGCGAGCGGTAGTTCACAAAGTTGTCGTAGCACCAGCTAGTCTCCTCCATATCTGCAATGACGGGGGAAATGAATACAAAGCACGGTCAGATGTCATTCAGTCTTGCAATGATGAGGGAAGTGAATATTGCTTGGTAAAATGTGATTCGACATCTTGCAATGATGAGAGAAGTGAATTTTAATCAAATGTCATTCAAAGCAATGCAATGATGAAAGAAGTAAATACAGTGAAAACTTCTTAACCGGTTGCATGCCGAGTACGCGCCGGCGCGCGCCAAATTAAACTCTAAAAAATATTTTTTGAAATGCGATTTTAAACCTTAATTATAAAGAAAATGTATGAAGGATAAGGTCGGAACCGCTTGGGGCATTCTTGTTCTTAAGGTATAGAATGCTTTGAACACATCTATGGAACCAGAATAATTTCTATGAATTCTTTATGGATCTCTGGCCGAATTTTTTCGGAGCATTTGAGCTGTCAGTTCGGTTGCGTCATTCTCGTAAAAAAGATCGTAAAACATATGAATTCGTCAAATAAATGCAAGTAATGTTGTTTTTAGGCATAGTTTATTGTTCAAGGAATGTGTTTCGGTAAATATTATATACGATAGCATAAAATAAACCCACAAAATATTACGTCAAAGTCAAAACATCGTGAAATTTTCGAGTTTCCTCCAGAGGCACTGGACGAGTTGAGAGGGTTTTGCTGTATTGCTCGCTAAAATGACTTTTGTCATCTTGCAACGTTGGGGAAAGTTAATATTGAAAAAATGTTATATTCTAAAGTATGTTTATTAGAAAAGTACATCAGGTCTGATGGTTGATGCAAAGACCACGCTAATACTCTTTCTCCAACGCGTTTTTCTAATACACACGATTTGCAATCAGGATAATGAATTAATAATCATATTTAGATGGAATGGGGCTAACTTTGTTTGAAGGCATGGTACACATTGAGCAGAGTGAGATGGTCGCCGTCGATGTGCGCGAACCTCATCTTAGCGTCATCGGCCGCCTTCCTGGCTTCATTTGGTCGCACAAAGCACTGGGGCACTGCAAATGGAAAACAAACATTATGGTACTTCTGCACAGGACTACCAACTGAACACTTTTAGAAGATTGGAAGCTGTTCTTGAAATAACATCAGCTAAGCGGGTTAAGATAGCTCAGAATAAGGAACTCCAGTGAAAAATATTTTGGCTTTAAAAAAATATGTTCATGTAGACCAATAAACGCTGATTCTGAATATATAACTTTTATTAAATAATATTTAACGTAGAGTTTTAAAAAAATTATTAAAAAGTCCATTTTAAAAGGCGTCATTAAAAAACTCTGTCAAGTTGGTATTATAGAATTTGTGAGACGTGACGTCACCGCGTTCATAATTCTCCAGTCACCGTCATATTTGAATTGAAAATATTACAAGCCATCCAACATTCCGTAATATTGGTTTATAGAGGTTTACACATATAATAGTTATTTGTTTTTATTGAAACATTATTTAGGCCTAAATAATTCAGTATCAAAAATAAAGTATCTCTATTAGTTTATCTATATTACTTAAAATATTCAAAAACTTTAACTGTACTAAACAATCGTATTGCCTTTTGCAATGCTCCAATTCTGAAATTCAAAATGGCGGGCGACCAACAGCTGTTCGAGCACTATAGGCCGCCGCGCAGAAAAGTAAAGACCGAAAGTAAGAAAACGGTTTAACCCCTGACGTGCCAGGAAAAAACGAAAAAACGTCAACTTTAACGTAATATTTTGCAGGTTAATTTTATGCTATCTAATGTAATTTTTACTGAAACACATTCCTTGAATACTAAACTATACATAAGAACAATATTACTTGCGTTTATTTAATGAATTTATACTTTTTACTACGTTTCAAATAACATGGAAAAAACGAAAAAATTTCGCGATGTTTTGACTTTTACGTAATATTTTGCAGGTTAATTTTATGCTATCTTATGTAATCTTTACTGAAACACATTCCTTGAATACTAAACTATACATAAGAACAATATTACTTGCGTTTATTCGATGAATTTATACGTTTTACGATCATTTCGTCGCCCGCGACGCGAGACTTGACAGCCGCCATTTTGTCCAGCCGAGCGGCGCGCAGCCACGCAGGCCGTGTCATAAACAATTTCAAAGAAATTATATCGCTGCTCTAGGTGGGTTCACGGTATCTTATACCTTATGACAAGAATGCCCCAAGCGATTCTGACCTTCTTCTTCACACGTTTTCTTTATACATAAGGGTTAAAATCGCATAACAAAATTATTTTTTAGTGATTATTTTGGCTTGCGCCGATTGTACACCGGCGGACGAACGGCAAGTTAAGCGTTAAAGCACAGTTCACTGTGAGACTTTTCTCCGCGGCGGTCTGAAGTGACGTCCCTCTCCGAACTCTACTGTGGGGACGTCTACACCTACATATAATATTAAAAAATGCAGATTTTGGAACACTAATAAACTGTTTATTAGGTGCGGTCACAGATGTATTATAGCATTTGGTACAAAACAATAACAGTAGCGATGAGGTGTTGACATTTTACCTAGTGTTTTTCTATATTAAAAAGCAGTTAATCTTGAATAAAAAACGCCTCGACTTCTAACACCTCTATTGATTTTCCATACAAAATGACAACACCTGTTGAAGATAATTGAAACTTTTGGTCATGATGACCGACCGACCGTCACACGATTCACAGATTTTGAAAAATTAAAACTTTGATTATTATTGTAACTATTAAAACTAACTATAAAAATAAAAATAAATATGAGGATAACCTCAAAGGTCTGTATTCATTAAAAAAAAAATTTTAAAATTGGCCTGGAGTTCTTTATTACGGCTCTGCTCCAAATAACATTAGTTGAGCACCTTTCAATTGAGGATTTGCTTGAAATAACATCAGCTAAGCCGGTGAACTCCACTCAGGATTAAGTCTTTGATCAGCTAAGCCATTTCACCAATAAGAATCAAAACTAAGTTTGAAATAACATCAGCCACGCCGGTTCACCACAATCCTAACCAAAGCTTTGTTTGAAATAATAATGACTAAGGGCGGCTTGCACCAAAAGTTAAATTTGATTTAAATATCAAGACACATTATTTGATTTAAGTCGACTTGGCGTCTTGCACCACAAAATTTAAGTCGTTAAATGCATTTAAAGAACTGTCAAAGTTAAACACCCAAAAGGGGCCGTTTAACTGAGTTAAACATGTTTAGCGAATAAGTTCTGTCAAATTTTTTTAGGTTATTGCTTCGATTTCCGATTGTCTAATATTGCTGAAATCTGTCTCATTTATTAATTTGTATTAACGATGGACATTTGGGTTTTGTACTCTGACGTTGACAAAGAAATTGTAGATTTTATAAGTACTTAGAACGTTTATAGTGAGAGAAGTAGACAAAACAAATTTATTTGATCCACTCTATAGTAAACAATCTACCTACCTATGTAAAAGAAATAATAAGTAAAAATATTCAGATAATTGTTTTATTTAATCTAACAACAAAACCTCTTTTTGCCTTATTTCATAGTTATGTTTGTTTTCTTTTATTTTTTCTTCTAATTCTAACCTATGATTCATTTGTTTCTTGTGCTCAAAATCTATTTGCAGCGACTCTTTTTGTTCCTAGCTGAACCAACTCCATTACTTTTAACTCGTTACTTGCCACTCGTTCACCGGTGATAAATCGACGCAAACCAAAATAATCACTAAAAAATAATTTTGTTATGCGATTTTAACCCTTATGTATAAAGAAAACGTGTGAAGAAGAAGGTCAGAATCGCTTGGGGCATTCTTGTTCATAAGGTATAAGATACCATGAACCCACCTAGAGCAGCGATATAATTTCTTTGAAATTGTTTATGACACGGCCTGCGTGGGCTGCGCGTCGCACGGCTGGGCAAAATGGCGGCTGTCAAGTCTCGCGTCGCGGGCGACGAAATGATCGTAAAACGTATAAATTCATCGAATAAACGCAAGTAATATTGTTCTTATGTATAGTTTAGTATTCAAGGAATGTGTTTCAGTAAAGATTACATAAGATAGCATAAAATTAACCTGCAAAATATTACGTAAAAGTCAAAACATCGCAAAATTTTTTCGTTTTTTCCGTGTTATTTGAAACGTAGTAAAAAGTATAAATTCATTGAATAAACGCAAGTAATATTGTTCTTATGTATAGTTTAGTATTCAAGGAATGTGTTTCAGTAAAAATTACATAAGATAGCATAAAATTAACCTGCAAAATATTACGTTAAAGTTGAGGTTTTTTCGTTTTTTCCTGGCCTTTGACGAGTTAAAAACAAAAATTGTTCCTCCTTCGAAAAGTTAGGAGCTTGGGATTTATTTATTTGGGCACTCATTTTCTGGACCAAAATAAAATAACATACTACGCAACGCAACCACAACATAACCTCAATATTTTGACACTCGTAAATTTAAGCTCCCCCCCACACGGATACTTCGAAGCGACCGTGCCCCTCTCCACTTAGGCCGCTGCGCGCAAAGTGTACGTGTGGGGGGCGTAAGGAACGTCGTAACTGTTTTACCGACGCGTTAAACGGCGGTAACTGTTTAACTAAATAACCACTCCAACTTCGTGGTGCAAGACACAACTAAATACGTTTAAGTTAAATGTATTTAGTGACTTAAATTCGTTTAGTTAAATACAATTTAAGATAAAATTAGCGATAGTTGGTGCAAGTCGCCCTAAGTCATTAAAACCCATTCAGAATCAAAGCTGAGTTTGAAATAACATCAGTTAAGCTGGTTAAAATAATTCAAACTCAAATAAGGCATTGATTGAAATAACTTCAGCAATGCCATTCACTATCATAACATCAGCTAAGTCAGTGAACCGAATTCCGAATCAAAGCTTGAAATAATTTCAGCAATGCCGGTTCATCCCATTCACAATGAAAGCTAAGCCTGTAATAACATCAACTAAGACAATTATCACCATAATTAATTAAGGCAATTTGGGAGGCGGGAATGGGTAACGCCGCCCCGGGAACCTTTATTGGATAACCAACACCTCTGCCATAGGTCACCCCAAGTGGTTCGCTACATTTGGTGATTTAGCAGGGGTGCCCGGGTTCATGGGGTGAGGTTTGTCTAGGTCTTGGAGACGGATGACCAGGACACACTGAACCCCAGATTCCTACCCACCCCTTTTTAAACCCTTTTCCTTTCCAGAAATCTCCTCCCCTTCCTTTCCTTTAAAAAAACCCTCCACACAGCATCCTCAAAGATGACATAGGCCCTGAGGGAAATTATTTTCCTCAGGGCCTCCTGTGTGGAGCTCATATAAAAAAAAAAAGGCTGCCCCTGAACTAACATCAGCAAAGCCGGTGAACCAAATTCAGTATCAAAGCCTAGCTTGAAATAACTTCAGCAACGCTGGTTAAACCCATTCACAATGAAAGCCGAGCGTGTAATAAAGTCAGCCAATTACATATCACCAATTATAATCAAAGCTGAGTCTGAAATAACACCAGCTAAGCCGGTGAACCGAATTCCGAATCAAAGCCTAGCTTGAAATAACTTCAGCAACGCTGGTTAAACCCATTCACAATGAAAGCCGAGCGTGTAATAAAGTCAGCCAATTACATATCACCAATTATAATCAAAGCTGAGTCTGAAATAACACCAGCTAAGCCGGTGAACCGAATTCCGAATCAAAGCCTAGCTTGAAATAACTTCAGCAACGCTGGTTAAACCCATTCACAATGAAAGCCGAGCGTGTAATAAAGTCAGCCAATTACATATCACCAATTATAATCAAAGCTGAGTCTGAAATAACACCAGCTAAGCCGGTGAACCGAATTCCGAATCAAAGCCTAGCTTGAAATAACTTTAAACCCATTCAAAATGAAAGCGGAGCGTGTAATAAAGTCAACTAAGCCAATTATACCATTCATAATCAAAGCTTTGGCTGAAATAACATTAGCTATTTATTATTTACGTAAACATCGCACAACATTCCCAACTGCTGGTGCCCGGAGGGAATGAGATGGGGAAAAGAAAGACTGGTTGGTCGGGAAGCGCATTAGAATGGAAGGTGCATCACCTGACAGCATAGCCGTGATGGAGAGAATCTCATTGGAACAGTTGTGGTTGCAGGAGGCTATGAGCATCTTGGCCAGTTGGGGGTCCAGGGGGAACTCTGCCATCACAGCTCCCAGGTCTGTCAGGTTTCCATCGTCATCTGCAAAAGGAAACACCTCACTTTTATTTATTTATGTTACAGAAATAATACATAATATACAAGTAAAAAGAAAATGAAACGCAATTCCCATCGCCGTAGCTGAGCCGTAATAAGATATATCTGTTTCCTCCACAGGAAAAAAGTAGTATTTTGGAGGAAACAGACACACATATATTGTGTCTCATCTTTTGTCTCACCATTTTAACCGGTCCCTTGCCGATTACGCGCCCGCACGCGCCAGATGCAAGCCAAATTAAACTCTAAAAAACATTTTTTGAAATGCGATTTTAAATCTTAATTATAAAGAAAACGTATGAAGGATAAGGTCAGAATCGCTTGGGGCATTCTTGTTCATAAGGTATAAGAAACCGTGTATCCATCTAGCACATCGGAGTTATTTCTGTGGAATTGTTTATGAGCTCGGGACAAGAATTTTTCCCGCCTTTGAACTGTCAGATTTGCTTGTGTAACTCTCGCGCCGTTGTCGTGGAAAAGATTGTAAAACGTATAAATTCATCGATTAAACGCAAGTAATGTTGTTTTTATACATAGTTTATTGTTCAAGGAATGTTTTTCGGTAAACATTACATAAGATATCATAAAATAAACCCACAAAATATTATGTAAAAGTCAAAACATCGCGAAATTTACCCGTTTGCTCCAAGGCACGTCACGAGTTAATGTGTAAGAAAGAGCTGCAGCATTATTAGGATAAAGAATGTACATTTTATGCTTTTTTGTGCCATCACAGACCGTCACGGTAATAATAAAAGCATCAGGATTTGAAAACTTGCAAGATCTTATGACAAACCCTAGAAGCTTCATGCTGTCAACTGCAATATATGGTCTGAAAATATAAATGATGATATTACAAATGATGAGTCACCAGCTTATCATCTACCCAACTACACATACATTCCGACAAAAATAAATATTAATAAAAATAGTGGAATCGCAATATTCGTTCACACCAAATTCAGTATTGTCACGATTTTAGAACACCCAATATTACTGACTAATTGTATTCAAATCGAAATAAAACTCGACAAATATATTTATCACATTATTGCAATTTACAGAACACACGAATCAAATATTTCACATTTTATAAATCAACTGAAAACTATTTTACTAACCCTTAAAAATAAAACCTGCTTTATTGCGGGGGATTTTAATATTAATATTAACGAAAAAACTGAAAATATTTTCAAAAATGAGTATCTAAATTGTATGTCTGAATTAGATTTTAAATCATGTGTAAACAAAAATACTCGAGAAATGCATGGACAACAATCGTCATGCTTAGATCATATTTGGGTAAACATAAAATTACAAAACCTTTATAAAATCAAAACAATCGTTTGGCAAACGAATATTACTGACCACCATACGTGCTTATTATTATATGATAACGAAATTAAATCAGAAATAAAAGCTCCAATTACGATTAAAAAAACCACAAATATTGCCATGTTAGAGAAAAAATTGAAAGCAGAAACTTGGTATACAATTTTAGAATCTAACGACGTTGAAAAATGCTCCAGTATGTTTGAAAAAATACTTATGAATCATATTGAAACCTCCACAACAGAGGTTTCACTGTACACAAATTCAAAGTTCAGACGTATAAAACCTTGGATCACTTGTGGTCTAATAAAATCTATTAGGGAAAAAGAAAAACTGTATAAAACTACAATCAAAAATCCGCACGATGAAAAGGCTAAGATTGTTTTAAAAAAATATAGAAATAAATTAACAACTTTAATTAAAAAAAGTAAAGACGACTACTTTAAAAATATAATCTCTACTTCAGAAAACAATCCGAAGGTTATTTGGAAAACGGTAAATTATGCAATTGAAAATAAGAAAAAAAATAATTCTATAAAATACATACAACATGAAAATAATATCATAGATGTATCCAAAGACCCAAAACTGACAGCAAACATTTTTAATTCTTATTTCTCTAAAGTAGGAAATAATCTCGCTGAAAAAATCTCTAAACCTTTACACACGCCAAAACCTATAACTAGCAATATACAAAGACGCAATACACGATCCACTTTTAAAAAAACTACTGAAACTGAAATACAACTTATAATAGAAAACATGAGAGACGGATCCTCTCCAGGTTTTGATCACATTACCGTGAAAATTCTTAAAACAATGAAAATGTATCTACTGAAACCTCTTAACCATCTTATTAATCTCAGTCTGACTAAAGGCATATTCCCTACTAATTATAAACAATCTATAATATCCCCTATCTTTAAAACCGGTGACCCACAAAACATTTCAAATTATCGACCGATATCCTTAATATCAAATATTGCAAAAATATTTGAAAAGATTGTGAAAAAACGGGTTGTAGATTTTCTGGAGAACAATAAAATATTACACTGCAATCAATTCGGGTTCGTAAAAACAAAAAGCACGCAAGACGCAATAGCAAATGTAACATCACTTATATACTCGGCACTTGATGAAGGCAATAAATGCGCAGGAATATTCATTGACCTAAGAAAAGCATTTGATAGTATCTCACACGTAAAGCTTATTAAAAAACTGAAATCAAATAACATCAATGATAAAGCCGTCCAATGGATAGAAAGTTACTTGAACAATCGTGCACAATTTGTTAAAATAAATGACCAAACAAGCGACAAAGAAACACCAAGTTTTGGTATCCCACAGGGCACCGTGCTGGGACCAATATTGTTCATTTTGTATGTAAACGACATATTTATTCAACCATTACATGGACAAATTATCTCTTACGCCGATGATACAGTGCTTATAATAAAAGAAAAAACATGGGAAAAAATTAATTTAAAAGCCACGGAAGACATAAACACTCTAAAAATATGGTTTGACAATAACCTCCTGTCGTTAAATAGTGATAAAACATATGTCATCCCTTTCGAAATTAACACAAACAATATACCTCCAAATCTACAAATAATCTTACATGATCATTCTCTCGAACAACACGACACTAATCACTGTCGACAAAAATGTTCACTTCTGAAAATAGCGGATAAAATAACATATCTTGGAATAATCGTAGATAAAAACCTCAAATGGAAAGATCACATCGGCCATACAATAAAAAGAATTAGGAAATTAATTTATATATTCTTACGAATTAGAAACTTCTTATCAACGAAAAATCTATACTCAATATACTACGCATTAGTACAGTCTATTCTTCAGTATGCCGTTACCAGTTGGGGAGCAGCTTACAAAACTAGTTTGACCCCCATAGAAATTGTTCAAAAACTCATAATAAAAATTATTTTAAAAAAACCTCCAGACTTCCCTTCTGAACGAATATTCGAAGAATTTAAAGTCCCAACATTCAAAAATCTATTTATAAAAAATTCAATCTTACAAATTGTAAAAGAAAAAGAAAAACACTCATTCGTAACGGAAAATCGTACCAGACTCAAACATGTATTTGTATGCCCGAAACTAAAAACTTCTTTTGCTCAACATCATTTTTCATACCAAGGAAAATACTTTTTTAACAACCTACCCATAGAAATCAGAATCATTAATAACAAAATAAAATTATCGAACTCTATCAAAAATCATTTTAAAGAAATCAGCAACGGGAAGACTGCTTCCCCTATTTCCACATGAATGTAACACTAAAAAATATACTTGTTTTTACTCTTATGGAATGCATGGATGTCTTTTAGTTAAAAATTGCGATGTGTTTGTATTAACTGCACTAATTAATTATGTAACGCACGTGACTGTTTAAATGTATAAATATATATAGAATGTAAACTCTTCTTCCATCCACAAGCAAATGCTTTTAATGGAAGACCAGTACTACTTTATATGTACCATTTTTGAGATAAACAAATAAAAAAAAAATAAAAAAAAAAAATAAGTTTGGGATCAAAGACTACCCCTAGGTCCTTTATGGATTTTACTGGTGACAATATATCTTTTTTAATCTCTCAAATGCCAGGGAGGAAACTCGAAAATTTTGCGATGTTTTGACTTTGACGTAATATTTTGCGGATTTATTTTATGCTATCGTATATAATATTTACCGAAACACGTTCCCTGAACAATAAACTATGCTTACAAATAATATTACTTGCGTTTATTTGACAAATTGATAGTTTTATCGATCTTTTCATGACATGCGACGCTCAAAGTTTGACAGCTCAAATCGCGGAGAAATGTCATTTCGAAAGTCATAGATATGTGCAAAGATGATTATTTGAGAGGCTAGGTGTGTTCCTTATATCTGTTACGTCAAGAACAAGAATGCCCCAAACGATTCTGACCTTGTCCTTCATACATTTTCTTTATACGTAAGGTTTAAAATCGCATCTCAAAATTTTTTTTTTTTTTATGGCGTGTCCTGGGCGCGCAATCGGCAGTCCAAGAGTTAATACTATAATCAAATTTGAAGTGTAAATGAATCAATCTCGAACGTGTACATGAAATTGTGACACTGGTGCCGAAAAGATGGTCAGATGGCTTGCCTCCAGCTTGTCGAAATGATACCCAGATTATACATTACGGCAAATCTACTCTTATGTACATCTATGGACAAAACAGAACACTTTTAAAAGGCGAAGAAAAAAAATAGGTTAGTTTAAATTTTTTTAAACTTTTCATCAGTTTTTTGGAACTGGTTGGTTGGTTGGATGTTGGGAAGTTGGTGGTGAGTGACTAACCTAGCGCAGCCAGGTAGTTCAGCAGCTCCAAAGCTCTCATGAGGGTCTCCGGTGCGGGGGGGTCCATGAAGTCAAAGTGCACCAGGTCATCAATTCCTGCAACATCGATCAATTAATTATCGAATCAATCCAACAAATAACTAACAAATCCATGAATGTTAATAAATCAAACAATCCGTCAAACAATTAATACATCAATCAATCTCTCAAACAATCAAAAAATCAATCAATCCATCAAACAATTAACAAATCTTTATGTATTTTTTTAATGAGTAAAACCTCAAATTTTAATATTTAATTAAATGAAGACAATATAAGCGAAACTCAGTCGAAAATCTGGAAACAGAAAAATATTAAAAATAAATTGGCGCCTCTGGGACATCATACATAAAGATAGCGGCCAATAAAATATTCGTTAAGAAAATGAAGATAGTAATGTCAGTATTTCTTAATCGAAGTATGATACAATTGAAAATTACCAAATCGGATAGGGACATCTTAGCTTAGTTGGTAGAGTCGCGGCCTTGAAAGCCGAAGGTCCTGGGTTCGTTTATTTTTGGGGTATTTTTTAAAATTTCGAATTATGTACGTGGAAATTTTTTTATTCAAAATTCGATTTTTGATGTACTGGGGATTTCGAATTAACGTGGTTCTATTGTACATGGTCTTACTCTGGAGATTTAATTTCTAGAGCATTCAGTCTACTTTCATCCTTCCTCTGTCGATTGCATGCCTCACTTTCATATCAGAGTAGGCATCAGCTCTCCATTATGGACCGACAGCTTTGGTTCTTTGGAAAAAAATTTGTTTGGGCCAAAATTTAAAAATTTCTCACCTAATTTCTTGAGTTGCAGAACGACCGAGCCGAGATTGGATCGCAGGATTTCTGGGTAGGTGTTGTCTTGCATTTCGTTCTTGTAGGCCTTCTCCGTGTAGAGGCGGAAGCACTTGCCCGGGCGGGTACGTCCGGCTCGACCCGCACGCTGCTGGGCCGAGGCCTTGCTGATGGGGGACACCAGGAGGGACTCCACCCTAAACACACAACAGAACTTAAGGCCCATTTACACTTTGAACTTATTGTTGTTCACATAGGATTAATCAAAAATAGCAATTTATTTTGAAGTACATTCAAAACACCGAATCTATCTGAAATGAAACGTCAAGCGGGAATATTTGAGGATATGATATTATTTTGTACAGGTTCGAGGGGTTAAGAAGTTATTGCGGACTGACCATCTTCGCATACTTTAACCAATCCTGTGCCGCAGACGTTAAAAAATTTTTAGAATGCGATTTTAATCCTTATGTATAAAGAAAATGTATGAAGAACAAGGTCAGAATGGCTTGGGGCATTCTTGTTCTTGACGTAACAGATAAAAGAAACACACTTAGCCACTCAAATAATTGTCTTTGGATATTTCTCTGACTTTGGAAATGGCATTTCTGCCGCGATTCGAACTGTCAAACTTTGAGCGTCGCGTGTCATAAAAAGATCGATAAACCTATCAATTTGTCTAATAAACGCAAGTAAAGTTGTTTGTAAGCGTAGTTTGTTGTTCAAGGAACGTATTTCAGTAAATATTATATACCAAAGCATAAAATTAACCCACAAAATTTACGTCAAAAGTCAAAACATCGCGAAATTTTCGAGTTTCATCTGTAAAAACCGAGGCATTCAACCGGATAAACCTATCAATTTGTCAAATAAACGCAAGTAATGTAGTTTTTATGCATAGTTTATTATTCAAGGAATGTGTTTCGGTAAATATGATATACGATAGCATAAAATAAACCCACAAAATATTACGTCAAAGTCAAAACTTTGCGAAATTTTCAGGTTTCCTCCCGAAGCATTTGACGGGTTAATAAAAAAACATGTTATGTGAAATCAGTGGTGGTACCTGATTCTAGGGTTGTAAACCTTCTGCTTGGCGAATCCAGGGTCAATCACAAACACAACTCCATCAATGGTCAGCGAAGTTTCAGCTATATTTGTAGAGACCACAACCTGCCAACAGAATGCGAAAAGCGAATAATCAATAAAGGTGTAGGAGGGATTGAATGCATTGGAGGGATTGGATACAAACAGAAAGCAAATAATCAAGAAAAGTGCCAGAGGGAATGGGTGCATTACAGAAAACTATATTAATGTTGGCTGAAATGGTCGGAATTATAGGGATCAACAAACTATATCCATAACACAAGACATCCAATTCAGGAGCAATGGTTTAGACTGCTGATGCAAGCAAGCTAATGGATTGCATGTCATAAAAGACACCACCCCGATTCTTAGTCTCATTTCTCATGGGGCAACTGGAAAAACTAGTTGGCAACTTAATCGCTATCCACAGTTGAGCAACAAGGGTGACGTAACCAGTCACTCACAACTCCGCCGTGCTAGTCACCGCGGCGGGCGTTTTTCAGTTGCAAGGTTGACAGGTTGCCATGGTGGTGTCTCACAACCTGTCAAATTTTGGAGTAATTTGCGATATGTCAGAGCAGAAAAATATCGATTTTGTTCAGAAGTTTGATTTATTATTATTATATATTGAGATTGGTAATTGATAAATTATTAATTAACTATATTTTTGTTAAGCAAGCTGATATAATTAATTACTGAAATCGTAATGTTGAGTTACACCGTGAATTGAGTCGCCAACCAGTTTTCGGTTTCTCCAGCAAAGACCCTTATAAATTAGTCAAGCAATACACTACTCGTTTCCAAATGTGGAGGCGGGTATGGGTATCGCCGGATCGGGAGACTGATTGAGGGAGACCTAAGCCGGACTCTCTCATTCATTGCCTTGCACCGAGATGGGAGGGATGAATTCATACTTCCGTCACTCCTGGACACATCGATCTCCAGACTCCTACCTGCTACTCATACCTTTTCCTTCCCAGAACTTCCTCTCCTTTTTTTCCTAAAATGGCCCTTCACACAGCGTCCCCAAAGATGACAAGGCTCTGAGAGATTTTTTCCTCATTTCCTCCTGTGTATAACCAACACCTCTGCCAGGTCACTCCTGTGCCATGGTTCATGGGTTGAAGTTTGCATAGGTCTTGGCGGCAGATGAATTTTTCCACCTACTGCATGGCAGGCCAGATCGGGAGAGACTGGTTGAAAGAGTCCTAGTGATCTCTTCAGCCAGACTCTCTCAACCCGTCGCCTTGCACCGCAGTTGGAGGAATGGATTCATACGTCCGTCACTCACATCACAGGACACATTGACCCAGATTCCTACCCAACCCTCATACATTTTTTTTCTTCCCAAAACTTCCTTATCTGATGACATAAGCACCAAGAGAAATTGTTTTCCTCAGAGCCCGCTATGTAGAGCTAACGTAAAAAAAAAAAAAACACAAAATTTGGAGCAATTACTAACCTTACGTCCGATGGCCCCATTTGCCTTGTTGGGGGGCGCCTGCTCGAAGATGCGCTGCTGCAGATTGGGCGGCAGGGTGGAGTACAGGGGGATGCACTTGAGCTCCCCCACCTCGGGGCCCAGCTTGTCCATCTCCGACTTTACGCGCTTGCACGCCTCTTCAATCTCTTCCTGCCCTGGTAGGTGAAGGAACAATTATTATTTAGAAAGAGCCCAAATGAATAAAACTTATTATTATGTCTCAATGTTGTGATTTCCAAATTTTAGTAAGTAAGTGGTAGAATGATTATAGTAGACCCCCGTTAATTCAAATCCCGATAATTATAAAAAATGCTTATGTAATTCAAAATTTTTGCCAAAAAAAAGTTCCCAAAATTTTTTTTTCATACAAAATGATTTTTTAACAGGTCCCGTGCGAGCCCTATAGCCGAATAAAAAATAAATAAAAAAAACTTTTTGATATGTGATTTTAAACCTTATGTATAAAGAAAATGTATGAAGGACAAGGTCAGAATCGCTTGGGGCATTCTTGTTCTTGACGTAACAGATGTAAGAAACACACTTAGCCACTCAAATAATTATCTTTGGACATTTCTATGACTTCGTAAATGTCATTTCTCCCGCGATTTGGGCTGTCAAACTTTGAGTGATGCGGGTCATGAAAAGATCGATAAACCTATCAATTTGTCAAATAAACGCAAGTAATATTGTTTGTAGGCATAGTTTATTGTTCAGGGAACGTGTTTCGGTAAATATTATGTACGATAGCATAAAATAAACCCACAAAATATTATGTCAAAACATCGCGAAATTTTCGAGTTTCATCCGTAAAAATCGTGGCGTTTAAATGGTTAATCTGCCATTTGCCAGAAGGCTGCCGGCGGCCACGAAAATTTTTGTACTTTTTTTTTAAAATGTGATTTTAACCCTTATGTATAAAGAAACTGTAAGAAGGGCAAGGTCAGAATCGCTTGCGCCAATATCATTCTTGACGTAACCGATGGTTTCATTAATCTAGCTACGGCGGGTCAATTTTTGCAACTGTCAAAGGCGAAAATTCGAAGTTTTACATTTTCAAATGCATATAAAGATTCAATTTTTTATAAGAAAAACTCTCTTTTTATAACTTTTGAAGGTTATTCCCATCATCGTAATATATCATTGAAGAAGAAGATAACCCTTATAATCTAAATGAAAATATGAAAGACCATTGTCTTTTTCTATTTTTGTGTCTTGTTCTCTTTCATATTTTCATTTAGATTATAAGTGTTATCTTCTTCTTCAATGCATATAAAGATCTTTATTTATTTGCAAACTCCTTTGAATTGTGTTTTTTCATGTTGGGTAAGTATTCAGATTTGTGTAGAAATAATAAAATCAGTTAATATTTGTGTGATTATATTTTTTGGCAATTATTTCCAAAATGGGAGATTTTTTAATCTTTTTTTTTTAGTTAGTTAGCTATTCCGGAAAACCTCTTACGATATTATTATTACGTAATATACATGAATAATAAGATATATTATCTGGTAAACAGAAAAAAAATCGCAAAAAAGCAATTCCTTTATTTTCATATGGAAATTTGATCAAAAAACAACAAGGTAAAATCTGCACAGTTTTTCGAAATAGCCCAACATTCAACAGGTTAATTAGGTTTTTGCACGCACACAAAAACTTGTTTGTGTAAATCGAAAAACTTTGATTTTTGCAAAAAAAAAACCATATAATTTTGTAAATCTGAATCTGACGGACAGCCGTGGCGGTAAAACGCCGTAAAATGTCGATTTACGCCGTTAACATCGTCCTAATTCATATTAATATTTTGTAAATCTGAATCGCTTTACACTGGAATGTCGCATTTATACCAATTTACTTCAATTCTATGAATTTAAAGGGCCGGCTGTGGCGGTAAACGGCCGCGAATTTCGAATTTATGAGGAAATTTATCACATTTTTACGAGTATGGTGTGGAATTTGACTCACCAGTCAAGAAGAGTAATATATCTCCCTGGCCATCCTCGCACATGTGGATCTGTATGACTGTCTTGATGGCTGCGTCCAGGTAGTCCCTCTCAGGCTCCGGAGTGTAGAAGATCTCTACAGTATGCGTTCGTCCTGAAATCAAGTTTATACTTTTATTTAGTTATATCTCCCTGGCCATCCTCGCACATGTGGATCTGTATGACTGTCTTGATGGCTGCGTCCAGGTAGTCCCTCTCAGGCTCCGGAGTGTAGAAGATCTCTACAGTATGCGTTCGTCCTGAAATCAAGTTTATACTTTTATTTAGTTATATCTCCCTGGCCATCCTCGCACATGTGGATCTGTATGACTGTCTTGATGGCTGCGTCCAGGTAGTCCCTCTCAGGCTCCGGAGTGTAGAAGATCTCTACAGTATGCGTTCGTCCTGAAATCAAGTTTATACTTTTATTTAGTTATATCTCCCTGGCCATCCTCGCACATGTGGATCTGTATGACTGTCTTGATGGCTGCGTCCAGGTAGTCCCTCTCAGGCTCCGGAGTGTAGAAGATCTCTACAGTATGCGTTCGTCCTGAAATCAAGTTTATACTTTTATTTAGTTATATCTCCCTGGCCATCCTCGCACATGTGGATCTGTATGACTGTCTTGATGGCTGCGTCCAGGTAGTCCCTCTCAGGCTCCGGAGTGTAGAAGATCTCTACAGTATGCGTTCGTCCTGAAATCAAGTTTATACTTTTATTTAGTTATATCTCCCTGGCCATCCTCGCACATGTGGATCTGTATGACTGTCTTGATGGCTGCGTCCAGGTAGTCCCTCTCAGGCTCCGGAGTGTAGAAGATCTCTACAGTATGCGTTCGTCCTGAAATCAAGTTTATACTTTTATTTAGTTATATCTCCCTGGCCATCCTCGCACATGTGGATCTGTATGACTGTCTTGATGGCTGCGTCCAGGTAGTCCCTCTCAGGCTCCGGAGTGTAGAAGATCTCTACAGTATGCGTTCGTCCTGAAATCAAGTTTATACTTTTATTTAGTTATATCTCCCTGGCCATCCTCGCACATGTGGATCTGTATGACTGTCTTGATGGCTGCGTCCAGGTAGTCCCTCTCAGGCTCCGGAGTGTAGAAGATCTCTACAGTATGCGTTCGTCCTGAAATCAAGTTTATACTTTTATTTAGTTATATCTCCCTGGCCATCCTCGCACATGTGGATCTGTATGACTGTCTTGATGGCTGCGTCCAGGTAGTCCCTCTCAGGCTCCGGAGTGTAGAAGATCTCTACAGTATGCGTTCGTCCTGAAATCAAGTTTATACTTTTATTTAGTTATATCTCCCTGGCCATCCTCGCACATGTGGATCTGTATGACTGTCTTGATGGCTGCGTCCAGGTAGTCCCTCTCAGGCTCCGGAGTGTAGAAGATCTCTACAGTATGCGTTCGTCCTGAAATCAAGTTTATACTTTTATTTAGTTATATCTCCCTGGCCATCCTCGCACATGTGGATCTGTATGACTGTCTTGATGGCTGCGTCCAGGTAGTCCCACTCAGGCTCCGGAGTGTAGAAGATCTCTACAGTATGCGTTCGTCCTGAAATCAAGTTTATACTTTTATTTAGTTATATCTCCCTGGCCATCCTCGCACATGTGGATCTGTATGACTGTCTTGATGGCTGCGTCCAGGTAGTCCCTCTCAGGCTCCGGAGTGTAGAAGATCTCTACAGTATGCGTTCGTCCTGAAATCAAGTTTATACTTTTATTTAGTTATATCTCCCTGGCCATCCTCGCACATGTGGATCTGTATGACTGTCTTGATGGCTGCGTCCAGGTAGTCCCTCTCAGGCTCCGGAGTGTAGAAGATCTCTACAGTATGCGTTCGTCCTGAAATCAAGTTTATACTTTTATTTAGTTATATCTCCCTGGCCATCCTCGCACATGTGGATCTGTATGACTGTCTTGATGGCTGCGTCCAGGTAGTCCCTCTCAGGCTCCGGAGTGTAGAAGATCTCTACAGTATGCGTTCGTCCTGAAATCAAGTTTATACTTTTATTTAGTTATATCTCCCTGGCCATCCTCGCACATGTGGATCTGTATGACTGTCTTGATGGCTGCGTCCAGGTAGTCCCTCTCAGGCTCCGGAGTGTAGAAGATCTCTACAGTATGCGTTCGTCCTGAAATCAAGTTTATACTTTTATTTAGTTATATCTCCCTGGCCATCCTCGCACATGTGGATCTGTATGACTGTCTTGATGGCTGCGTCCAGGTAGTCCCTCTCAGGCTCCGGAGTGTAGAAGATCTCTACAGTATGCGTTCGTCCTGAAATCAAGTTTATACTTTTATTTAGTTATATCTCCCTGGCCATCCTCGCACATGTGGATCTGTATGACTGTCTTGATGGCTGCGTCCAGGTAGTCCCTCTCAGGCTCCGGAGTGTAGAAGATCTCTACAGTATGCGTTCGTCCTGAAATCAAGTTTATACTTTTATTTAGTTATATCTCCCTGGCCATCCTCGCACATGTGGATCTGTATGACTGTCTTGATGGCTGCGTCCAGGTAGTCCCTCTCAGGCTCCGGAGTGTAGAAGATCTCTACAGTATGCGTTCGTCCTGAAATCAAGTTTATACTTTTATTTAGTTATATCTCCCTGGCCATCCTCGCACATGTGGATCTGTATGACTGTCTTGATGGCTGCGTCCAGGTAGTCCCTCTCAGGCTCCGGAGTGTAGAAGATCTCTACAGTATGCGTTCGTCCTGAAATCAAGTTTATACTTTTATTTAGTTATATCTCCCTGGCCATCCTCGCACATGTGGATCTGTATGACTGTCTTGATGGCTGCGTCCAGGTAGTCCCTCTCAGGCTCCGGAGTGTAGAAGATCTCTACAGTATGCGTTCGTCCTGAAATCAAGTTTATACTTTTATTTAGTTATATCTCCCTGGCCATCCTCGCACATGTGGATCTGTATGACTGTCTTGATGGCTGCGTCCAGGTAGTCCCTCTCAGGCTCCGGAGTGTAGAAGATCTCTACAGTATGCGTTCGTCCTGAAATCAAGTTTATACTTTTATTTAGTTATATCTCCCTGGCCATCCTCGCACATGTGGATCTGTATGACTGTCTTGATGGCTGCGTCCAGGTAGTCCCTCTCAGGCTCCGGAGTGTAGAAGATCTCTACAGTATGCGTTCGTCCTGAAATCAAGTTTATACTTTTATTTAGTTATATCTCCCTGGCCATCCTCGCACATGTGGATCTGTATGACTGTCTTGATGGCTGCGTCCAGGTAGTCCCTCTCAGGCTCCGGAGTGTAGAAGATCTCTACAGTATGCGTTCGTCCTGAAATCAAGTTTATACTTTTATTTAGTTACAGTGAAACTCTCTTAAGAAGTTTTCCAACGAGTCCGGGGCATACGTCAGTCCGGGGCATTCCTATGTCTACCTACTTTAAATTGTCATGAAAACAAGCTTATATGCTCCAAACGGTAAAAAAAAAAATTTATAAATATATATATATATATATATATATATAGTTACACATCATAATAATTAGTACTATTTAGAAAAAGGTGGCAATGTGAAATAAATGAAAAATGGTAGAACATAGTTGATTATAAAAAGTTTATTTGCATACCTACATATAAATTATTATTTTTTTTCAAAGTATTTGTCCAAAGTCGATTGCTTAAGTCTATTATTAAATTCTTTTGTTGTAAAATTTTGCATCTCTGCCAAATAACCCTTAAAGCACTCGGGCACTTCTGTACTCCCTATCAAGAAATGCTGAAAGGCATCTAAGTGGGCGAGTGCTTGCCCACAGGTTGGAATTTTCTTCGGGTTTTCATTTTCTTCATCTTTATCTTCTTCATCCTCTTCTGGTTCCTCGGAGCACAGATCGGATATGTCCTGTACTCCACAAGGAACCAATTCAGAATCGATTCGGACGTAATCCGAAAATGTCTCCGGCAATTCCATTCTTCCCCGGAGAACATCCCATGTGGCATCGAAATCACCTTCAGGCTGCTCCCTCTCTTCTGGCGTGTCCTGGAACCCGGCTTTCCTGAAACAATTGGCAACGGTTTGCTGTGTCACCGAGTTCCAGGAAGACGAAAGGAAGCAAACAGCTTCGAGCAAATCCAATTTGTATGTTTGATTTTCTTCACTCATCTTTTGTAGCAACCTACAGACCATTTTTTTCCTGAAGTGCTGCTTCAGGAAAGCAATTATTCCCTGGTCCATAGGTTGCAGCACTGATGTTGTATTGGCGGGAAGAAATTCCACCCTTACATTATTCAAATATCCAAGGTCCTTTGGATGCGCAGCGCAGTGGTCCACAAACAAAATTATTTTTCTATCTTGTGCAGCCATCTTCCTGTCCATGCTGAGGAGGTATTCATGAAAAGTCTTGCATGTCATCCATGCCGATTTATTGTTCCGGTATGTGCACGGAAGGTTCCTGATGTTTTTAAAACATCTTGGATTTTTGGCTTTCCCGATTACCCATAAAGGCCACTTGTCGGAACCATCCGCATTGGCACATACCAGAACTGTAATCCTCTCCTTGCTCCGTTTCCCACCATGGCAGGCCTTTCCTTTAAAGGCAAATGTTTTATCTGGCAACATATTAAAAAATAGTCCGCATTCATCTGCATTGTATACATCACTTGGCTTGTAAGCTGCCAGAAGACCCGGCAGCGTGGTGGTCCTCCATACATCTACTACCTCCGTATTCACACTGTTGCACTCTCCATTGACTGTTTTGTACACAATGTTAGCACGTCGCCGGAATCTGTCGATCCAGCCGTTGGAGGCTGTAAATGGAATATTTAGCCTCCGTGCTATATCTTCAGCCTTTTCCTTGATTATTGGTCCACTTAGTGGAAGGTTGAGAGCGCGTTTTTGTCTGAACCATTCCAGAAGGACAGCCTCCACCTTCTCGTACTTGCTGGACTTCGTCTTCTGGCGATTCAGAGGTCCTGTTTCCTGCGATTGTTTGAAAATATTCTCCCTGTTCGCCACTATTCCATTTAACGTAGTCACCGGAATCGCGAGCCTTTTCGCCAATTGAATGCGCGTTTCTCCGTGCGACGCGTCTAATTCTCTGATGATTTCAATTTTTTGGGAAATCGATAATGGTTTTCGTTTTATAACAACCGATTTAGGCACTCCGGATAAAAACATGATTGAAAAACACGTACAAAAATTTTCAGATTATCGGAAAACAGTGGAAATGCGAAGGTCGGCGGGTAAATATCGGTAGCGAAAAAAAGCGATATTCGGCGGTATAATACTGGAAAAAATCACTCGAAAATCAATGGAAAAGCGGCGGGTCGGCGGTTGGGAAATGCGATATTCGGCGGTATGATACTGGAAAAAATAACTCGAAAATCAGTGGAAAAGCGGCGGGTCGGCGGTTGAGATATAGACAGTCAGTGGAATATAGCGTTGGTCAGAGAGTTCAGTAGGTAAAAATCGGAAAAGCGTGGGTCAGCGGGTGAAGAAGTGGAGCGTTGGTGGTGAGATGTAGATGGCGAAACGTTAAGATCGAGACTAAACCAATCAAAACAAAACCATCCCAACATCCCTTGGGCACATTCCTAAACATTTTAATCCCTTACCGGCATAAGAGAAAGTAAACACAATTTTAAAACTGTTATACCCTACGTATTTCCGAGGATTACATCGCAATTGCAAGCAAATGTGTAAGAAAAGCCACTCGAATTCGGATAGTAAAAGTTGCAGCATTCCAAAAGGTTAATACTGTTGATCTTATTTTAAATTGGTGTAAAGGCAATGGATTATACTTGCTGGTGATTACTCGCGCTTAACTTGACAGTTGAAGACAGCGCCGTGGATATACGCTGTCTCTTTTTTACGCTTTGGTTTTCAATATGAACTGAGGGAGAAAGAAAGACTTGTTTTGGTTAATTTTCAACAGTTTGATAAAAGGACACCTGCACTACAATTTTGTTTGTAAACAAACTTCTATGATAGCGGGTTTTACTTTGCCTCAGAGCAAGCGTTCCGAGTGCTGCAACCCTGCCATGGCCCTGCGCAGAAAAATCTCACAAAGTCCTTCGCGGTAAACTGTTTATTATTTGGCGGACTTAACTTTTTTGCATGCTGGCTGCTTGCTCGAATGGCGTTCACGTGTCGGAAATCGGAGAGCCCATTGGGTATTAGTTAATTTATGGCCTATTGTTATGGTGTATTTTCGCCAGGCACAGTTGACTATCATATATTTTTAAAGATATTTTAATCCTTTCGTAAAAATTACTTAAGAAAATGATACGCGCAGCCCAATATTATGTACCTACCTACCTACCAGACGTCGAATATCTAAGATTTCGCGCGTAAATAAATGGCTTGAATCAGAAAGTTATATCGTACGAGCTGTTTGAAGCTTAATTAATTAATTAATTATAATCCATTAACGCATCCAAAGTCGGTAAAACTATCGAATTCAGCCTCGTGGTAAATACAAAACAACTACAAAAATCATGTGCGAAGTTTCGTTTCAATCTAATTTTTAAATTTATGCATATGTATTTTCTAACCTTCAAACTTAATTTACGACAAATGTCAGATGAAACATGATGCACGGCACATTTTGAAGTTTGATTAAAAAAAAACGTAATTATAATGCATCTTTTACCATCTCCCCCGGCATATTTCATCATGTTATGTAATAATAAAGCTAAATATATTTATTTGAAGGTGAAATATTCCGTATTAATCGTGATCCAATAGATTTAATCAAAAGTTTTTCGTGTTTTACAAATTCGATGGAATAAAAATTTTATACAATAATTTTAAGAAACATTTCTATGTTCAGTATCAAAAGGAAGATTATTGAAGGAGGCGGCAAATGTAGATCTAGCCCACGTTGTCATTAAGGCCGAAAAATACATGAAAGTTTATATTAAACTCAACCTTAAAGACGCTTGCATATTCGTTACATAATTCCGCATTGCATATTCGCTCCATATTTCGCATTGCTATTGTACCTAGTTAGGGGATTAGGGGTTACAGCTTACGGCCCGGCCCGGCGGGCGGCGGCCGACAAAGGGTGTCTGTTTATGGTCTCAGGTACTAGGATCGCGCGTAATCTGTGAAACCAATCTTTCAATTTATGACTTGGAAAAAGGTTAATTTTAGATATTTTGCGGCACAATATTTCGTTTGTTGATTTTACCGCCAGATTTCTAAAACCTCTTAAGCGGGAAGCAGTTTTAGCTCTAAAACTTCTTAAGTGGGAAAAAATCGTGTTTTTTGCAGTTTTTTGTATGGAATTTTCAAGGGACCGAAAATCAAAACTTCTTAAGCGTGAAAACTTCTTAAATGGGAACTTCTTAAGCGAGTTTTACTGTAATATATATTAATTTTTACATTTAATGTTAAATACAAATATAAAATAGATGCAGATTATTTTCGTAATCCTCCTCACTAGGAGATCCTGTGCCGAGGGGGACTTATCAAAAGGAACTTATCCAAAACACATGTTATAATAATTAATTGATAATAAACTGTTTTGCTGGTGACGCCACATTGTCTTCTGAACGGTCATATTATCTGTCTTCCTGATATAATACAAAAATGTGAGTTTTATGTTCCCGACAACTCCACAAGAGTGCGAAGGCAAGGGACTTGTGTTGTTCCGAGATGCAGCCTACCAAAGACAATGCCGCTCGGAAAAATGATTGATAGATATTTTTCAAATGAAAGATCAAAAATTAAAAAATCTTTTTATTACGTATAATGTATATTTATTATGGTTATGATAACTGTAAATGTACATTTAATTTCCAAGAGAAACATAGAGTCCGTCAAATCGTTCCACAGCCGAGCTGTTGAACTCAAGAACGAGTTGTAGAAGCGACCCGTTCTCATGTGACAAACATCAACTGTGCACATAAATTGGGCGCATGTTTGGCGTATTTTTTGACTGCGCACCGGTGCCGAAGGGATCAATGACGTTAGTTCCTCGGAGCATCATCCATTGTAATACCGGTAGAACAAGGACACCATACCGACCTGAGGCCTGCACATTAAAGATTGCAATCCGCTTGTTAAGATATGGGAATCTATCAAACGGACCACCTGCACAGAGTCAAAGATTTTTTCAGGTATTTTGGGTTCGAGACTACCAAATTCAACAGTGGGGCGCACTTGCAATTTGTACAGGATCAACAGTTGTGTACTATTTGAAGAATCTGCGGGTCCTGTACAGTACGCCCAGCTTCTGAGAGGCTAACTTGACTCTGGCTTCCCATCAAAATAGAACACTAGAGAAGGAATTAGTTGGTTGGTTTGGTTGGTTGGTTTGGTTTGATTGACTCACCAGGCACGTTCATGAGCGGCGCGTTGTCGAAGTAGTGCTGGAACTTGCCGGCGTCGAGCGTGGCGCTCATGATGACGAGCTTGAGGTCGCGGCGCTGACGCACCACCTCCTTCAGCACGCCCATCAGGATGTCGGTGGCGAGGGTGCGCTCGTGGGCCTCGTCCAGCAACACCACTTGGTACTGCTCCAGGATGGGGTCGGACATACCCTCGCGGAGCAACATGCCGTCTGTCATGTATCTGCAATGACAAACTTACATTTAGCGTTGTGTATCTGCAATGACAAAACCCGAGGCCTGAGGGGTTAAATCGTCAAATGCCAAGGAGAAATCAATGTAAAATCGCGATGTTTTGACTTTGACGCAATATTTTGTGGGTTTATTTTGTGCTATTGTATATTATATTTACTGAAACACATTCCTTGAACAATAAACTATGAATAAAAGCAACATTACTTGCGTTTATTCGATGAATTTACATGTTTTACGATCTTTTCGCGACCTATGACGCTCACAGTTTGACAGCTCGAATTGCGGGAAAAATGAAGGCTCAAAGTCATGGATAAATTTAATAAAATTTATTCCGAGTGGCTAGGTGTGATTTGAATATCTGTTACGTCAATAACAAGAATGCCCCAATCCATTCCGACCTTCTTCTTCATACATTTTCTTTATACATAAGGATTAAAATCGCATTCTAAAAATTTGTTTTTTAAATTTTGTTCCGTGCGGCTGCGGCACAGGATTGTTTAATACAAATTTATTTTTTATATTCAATAATATTATTATTGAATTTATAAAAACAGTTTATTTGTAAACAAGTTGTGCTGTCTAATTATTATTACACGTGACAGCTGTTTCGCCTTCTGAAGGCATTATCAAACGTGAGTTCAACAGAGAGAAATTTGAGTTCAACTCAAAGTTTATAAGAAACAAACTGTTTTTATAAATTAAATAATATTATTGAATATATAAAAGAAATAAAAATAAAATGGAGTTCTATAAATTAAACTAGATACCAATTTTTATTTTTTCACGGCGCCCCTTCGGAGTTGGCGCCAGGTTTTTTGCACATTTTTTAGTGTTGTGCACAGCCGGCGCTGGGGTCGGACATGCCATCTGTCGTGTATCTGCAATGACAATTTATACCATACAAGAGTCTCTTCCAGCTCTTGTGCAGTGGACTTACTTGAGTAGGGTCTTGGGGCCGGAGCAGTCCTCGAATCGGATGCTGTAGCCCACCTCCTGTCCGAGCGGCACGTCCATCTCCTCGGACACGCGCTGCGCCACCGACATGGCGGCCACTCGGCGCGGCTGTGTGCACGCCACGCCCTTCTTTCCTGATGAGCGGGAGTATTCCACGCACCTGCAATTTTTTAAAATTTATACAGTGAATTCTGGATCGACCATTCCTCCAATAATCGAAAGGTACGGAGGAAAAAAAGGATTTATCACAAAAAAATTATACTAAAACTTCTTGTTTTTAACTTGTACCTTGAGAACTGAAGTTATTGTTATTAATAAAGAACTTGTTATTAACCCTTTCAGCAGTGTTGCCAACTCAGCTCTTTTAGAGCTAGATTTAGCTCCAAAATGAGGCCGTCAGCTCCAAAAACGTGGTTTAGCTTCTTAGCTCCTTTTATTAAATAATTATTTTTTTTTATACAAAACTCATTAATGAAAAATGACAAATGTAGAGATATTAATTTATTATTTCATATTGCGATCATGGTTTTTATCTCAAATTTTCTTTAATTTGTTCCCCCCCCCCTCCCTCCGGAAACAAAAATTCTAAAAAATATATAATTCTTATTTATTTTTTTAACTCCTTTTTGTTGATTTTTTATATGAATACCGCACAAGAGTCTCAACTGTTCCCGTCTGGAGTCAGTGAGACTACGGCATCCCCAATTGGGGTATGTTGTGAGGTTGAAGGTAGTAGAGAGGGGAAGGAGATGGGGAAGAAGAAGGTGGGTGGCTATTCAGATCTGGTCATCAAACATGGCTAAAGCCATTTCAAGCAACGTTTCAATTCTGAATGGTGGTCTTACACCAGGAGAGAGTATCTTCCACTCTGGAACGTGCCGCAAATATACTATATATTATTTTAAATGAATTAATTATGAAATAACACAAATTTAATCAAATAAAATTTATTTGCCTACGCCGGGATTCAATCAAGCGACCTTCGGATTGCGAGTCAAGAACCTTACCCCTCGCCGACCACGCCGGCCGTTCAATGAAAAAATTATGTATATTATATTATGTAGTTTAATTGAAGTCTCTTTGTGGGTGGTGGGGAAGGCAAAAGGGAGGGGTGGGAGGTTGAACTCACCACTGGGGGATCTGCGTGGTCTTGCCAGAGCCAGTCTCGCCGACCAGCACGATGACCTGATTCTCCGACAGCTTCTTCATGAACTCGGCGCGGTACTCAAACACAGGAAGCGCTGCAAACAAACAAACAAACAAATGAATAAACTTGGCAAATCAATACTCTCTTTTAAACTAATGTTTATACATATTTATTGGATGGAAGTTGTTCATTCGAGAAGTTGTTCAGTGGAGAAATTCGTATTTCGGGGTTGATTTGGGATCTTCATTACGCAACAATTTGTTTGTTCATTAAATTTGTAGGTAATTCTCGAAGTTATTCATTCAGAAAGTTGTTCAGTGGAGAAGTCGGTTATTCGGGGTTGATTTGGGACCTTGATCAAGCAGGAATTTGTTCATTCGGGAAGTTGTTCAGAGGAGAAATTCGTAATTCGGGGTTGATTTGGGATCTTGATTGTGCAGGAATTTGTTCATTCAGGAAGTAGGTAATCCTCGAAGTTGTTCATTGGAGAAACTGGTCACTCCGGGTTGATTTGGTACCTTGGTTGTGCAGGAATTTGTTCATTTGGGAAGTAGGTAATTCTCAAAGTTATTCATTTGGAAAGTTGTTCGTTGGAGAAACTGGTCACTTTGGGTTGATTTGGGACCTTGGTTATACAGGAATTTGTTCATTCGGGAAGTAGGTAATTCTCAAAGTTATTCATTTGGAAAGTTGTTCATTGGAGAAATTGGTCATTGGAGATTGATTTAGGACCTTGATTATACAGGAATTTGTTCATTCGAGAAGTGGGTAATTCTTAAAGTTATTCATTCAAAAGTTGTTCATTGGAGAAATTGGTCATTCCGGGTTAACTTGGGACCTTGATTATACAGGAACTTGTTCATTCGGGAAGTAGGTAATACTCGAAGTTATTCATTCAGAAAGTTGTACAGTGGATTGGTAGTTGGGGGTTGATTTGGAACCTTGATTATACAGGAATTTATTCATTTGGGAAGTAGGTAATTCTCGAAGTTATTCATTTGGGAAATTGTTCTGTAGAGAAGAAGTTGCTCTTTCGGCAAGTTGCCGATTCTGAAAGTTGGTTATTTGAGAAGTTGGTAACATGGGAAATGATTCATCCGGGCAGTTGTTCACACAGAAAAATGACTATTCAGGAAGTGATTCAATTGGGAAGCTGGTTATTCGGGAAATTCTTCATTTGGGAAATTGGCCGGATGGGATGGGTTAACAAAGAGTTTAGAGAGATGAGCTGTTTGTTACCTATCCTCTTCCTGTAGAGCTCGTGGTAGCGGCCCGTGTAGGGGAGCCCCGTGAAGGTGTTGAGGCCCGTGGCGGGGACTGTGCTGACCCCGGGGGCCTGAGCCCCTCCTCCCAACATGCCTCTCTCCTCTCTGCAACAAACAAACAAAAAGGTCATCATTACTTATTATGTCATGGTAAACGTAATATATACATTGTATTCAATTTGGGAGGAGTATGGGGTACTAACACGGGCACCCCTGCTAAGTCACCAAGTGTAGCGAACCATTTGGGGTGACCTATGGTAGAAGTGTTGGTTATCCAATAAATGGTTCCCAGAGCGGAGGTTCCCAAACCCGCCTCCCAAATTGAAAAGATTTTTTTTTTTTAATGAATACCGCACAGTCCCAACTGCTCCCGTCAGGAGCCAGTGAGACTATGGCATCCCCGATTGGGGTATGTTGTGAGGCTGAGGCAGTGGTGGGGAGGGGAAGGAGATGGGGAAGAGGAAGGTGGGAATTATCTGGCTATTCAGATCTGGTCACCATGTGTGAAATAACACAAATTAATCAAATAAAATTTATTCGCCACGCCGGGAATCGATCCCGCGACCTTCGGTATGGGAGTCAAGAGCCTTACCGCTGGACTACGCCGGCCGTCAAATAGATAGATGCGATTGTCAATTATTACTGATTGACCATTCACAGAGTGGAGCAATTGACAATTGCGATCCCATTGACGGGAGAATTATGGGTTACTTTGATTGTGCACGTAGACAAGCACCGTTTACAGTGGAATGATCATTTCACGATTGATTGATGGATTCATTGATTGATTCATTGATTGATTCATTGATTGATTGATTGATTGTTATACATTATACATAATTAACAATCTTTCGTTCTATTGCTCTATCTATTGAATATTTGGAAATCAATTTCATTACAGACAGATATTTTGGTTTTACTTAAAATTGCATTATACCGCGATTGTTCAGTCATGAAGATTCAAATAAAAAAAATTGATAAATTTATCCAAGACACTATCTAGATAGCATTTAGTTCGGGTTGAATCTTGCAATCATACATAAAGTTAGCAAACAATAAAAATATGCGATAAGAAAATGATGATAATGTTGGTAGTTCTTAGTCGAAGAATGATACAGTTAAATATGACCGAATCGGATAGGGACACTTTAGCTCAGTTGGTAGAACACTGACCGGTAAGTCGTAGGTGTTGGGTTCGAGTCCCAAGAGTGACCATATCTTTTGCTGATTTTTCTGTTTCAGATTTTCGGTTCAGTTTTGCTAATATTGTCTACATCAATCAAAATTTTTCACTTTATTCGCACGCTGTAAGTATAGTACACACCAAACTTTAAGGCTGGCCGTATCGTCGCAATACGCGATTTTAGATCCAAAATGCGGCATGCATGTGAGCAGAGAGAAGCGGTACCATCTCCCCACCGTGATACGATGTAGGTTATTTGCCTACGCCTTTCTCTGTCGCACCTATGTTTTTTGCACCTTTCTCTTTTGCTTACGGCCATTGTGAAGTCAACGCAATAAAAGCCCCCGACACAAAAAAGAGCTGATAACTTTGAAACGCCTGAACAGATTTTCATGAATCGTTGCTAAGAACCATCTCAATTACGTCAGCTTTCAAACAAAAAAAACTGCATGATAATCGGTCCATTCGTTTAGGAGGTACGATGCCACATACAGACACACAGACACGTCAAACTTATAACACCGCTCCTTGCGTCGGGGGTTAAAATCAAAGTAGTTTTAAACAACAATTGATATGTAATATAGTACATGCCAAACTTTAAGGGGTTATATACAGTCAGGAGGCTCAAAAAAAGGGATTTTTCAAGAATTTATCCTGAGAAGACTTTTAAATTTATTAAACTAAAAATTTGTACACATATTGTGGTAACTTTTAACAGTATTTTAAGAATTTTTTTTTGTAGGTATAATAATTTTGAAAGCTGCTATAGCTGATCTCCAGAAGCTTCTAAAAAAGGCGTCTTGCGGTGACAAAATAACAATTTGATTTCTAGGAAGGGATTTCACCAATACAAAACAAAAAAATGTATAATGCCTAAGCAATGACGTTATATATATTTAATTAAATGAAGACATTATGAGCGAAACTCAATCGAAAATCTGGAAACAGAAAAATCAGAAAAAGATATTTACACCTCTGGGACTCGAACCCAGGACCTCCCTACATTCCGGGTTGGGTGCTCTTATCCACTGAGCTAAGGTGTCGATATCCAATTCGGTCACCTTTAACTGTACCATACTTCGACTAAGAACCACCCATATTATCTTCATTTTTCTTAACGCATATTTTTTTTGGCTGCCATCTTTATGTATGATTGCAAGATTCAACTCGAACTAAATGCAATCTAGATGGTGTCTGGATAAATTTTCATCCATTTTATTTAATGTGCGACATCTATTGACTCTTCTGCAAGTCTAGGATGAATATTATTATTTTTAATTTTAACTTTTATGAGTAAAACCTCAAACTGTAATATTTAATTAAATGAAGACATTATGAGCGAAACTCAATTTAATTAAATATTACAGTTTGAGGTTTTACTCATAAAAGTTTAAATTAAAAATAATAATTATATATATTTACTGTAGACGCGGGGTAGAAGTCTCAAAATGGGAAGCCAAAAGTAAGGTAACTGTACTAGTCTCGATTTCTAGTACTTCAGTACTAAACTGCTACCCGTCGAGTAAGGTCGTGTCTTATCAACAATTACCAGTAAGTAAATTGCATTTTAAAAAGCGCCAAAATGCCCTCCTGTATGATGAGAAAATGTTTTAATTACACGCCAAATAGTAGTAAGAGCGAAGGAATAACATTTTGTGCGTAAGTACACGCAAATTACTTATTATTATCGATTATTATAAATATTACAATTAATTTTCATGTTCCTCGCCCGCGGTTTTTGTGAGCCATTAGAGAAAATTCAAGGCCTACTAAAGTAAAGGGTCTGGACGCGCAACAGCCAAATTACAAAGTCAGTGCCGTCGCTAAGTAAAATTTACTGTTAATAATAGTCTTATAATGACTATGTTCTTATATGATTGGGATAAAACAACATACAAATCAGCAGTAAAAGAAATACAATAACAATCAACGCCATCGGCAAACTATCGTTGTTCATTATAGCTTCAAAACTTGACACCTCAAAATTCGACAGGTGCCCAGGCATCCTGCTTTAGTCGGCCTTGAGGCAGTATTCGACGGAACTTTTGAATTTTGAATACGAAAATGCCGCCCGCGTTCCATCTTTTGTTTCGTTCACACGCACGTATTCTTTAAACGTCTATCTCTATCGCAAATTAATAACTTTTGAATTAAGAAATTATTGAAAATCGCTGAAAACAAAAGAGTGTTGCTTAATTTCCACATGAATTTTGAGTTTGTGAGACTATGGCGCGTCTATTTATATGTATAACGTCATTGTATATAAGTATGTAAAAATGAATTATTTTATTTGCCCATACTACCTACCTACCTATATTGTTGTTGCAGACTTCTATAAAGCAACTGGGTCGAAAATATTGACAGTGCAATTGAAGTTCTGTTAATCGGAATTCAATTACAAATATCAATTGCATAAAAACATTAGCAATAATTGATATTGGTCGTCTCTGGGAAGCTCCTGCAGTATTTTTTATTTAATTTATTTGAACACACCACAACATTCACCATTGTCAGCCTGAAGTCAGTGGAACTGTGACACCCCCAATTCGGGTAAATTGTGAGGCCAAAGAGAGTGAGGACAATGAGGAGAGAGGAAGAGGAAGGTTGGGAAGTAGTATTTCAATCGCTCAATCGTAATTGCATGTAACGAAATCTAAAATTGATGTCCAGCGCATTTGGCAGACAAAAACACAGCGTTTCGTGAAAACGTCAAAAATATTTCTAAACAAGATTTTAAAACGATAAAAACATCACAAAAAACAGTGCAAATGCATCGCACACCGTTAAAACAACGTTCATTTATATCTGATGTGAATATTCGCGTTAGTTTTGAAAAATAATTTTAAATTTATCATTGAATGAAAAAAAACACGCTGTCAGAAAAAAGTGGAAAATCGGAAGAGCTGCTAAGATGTCAGAAAATGGTGATATTACATTAAATGGCGTGCCGAATGTTGTTAAATACCTTCGCTTTTTGATGAACGGATCCAAAACTTCAATTCTTCGCTTAGACATTGTTAAATATTAATTATTTGTGCCTACGAGCAAAACAAAACATGCGATTCCTGCAGCTTAGATCCAAGATGGCCGGTCTTCGACTAGCTTCACTTTATTTCATACCAACTTTAAAATGTTTCCTCTTTTTATGGAAATATTTTTTTATATTGTTTAATAATTAATTTATTACTTAGAAATGATAATAAAAATATTCAAACGCTTTTTTATTTATTGTAGGATAAAAAACAACAATTGGGTTATATCCCAACAACACCAAGTCTATTTTGTCCAAAAACGCAAGCAATAATAGACATTATTTATTTGCTCATTAAAGCTGCCTTTGGTATGTATGTAAATCGAAAAGCTTTTGAATAAATAGAATTTTATCAGTATATTTTATTCAAATGTGCACGCAATAATAGGCTTTATTTATTGTTGTTCTAAGACTGTTGTTGGTATATGAACATAATATAATAAAAGCGAACGTTTTCGACAAAAATTACAAATAAAGCCTCGATTACACTGGGCGAATTTACAAGCTACTCGCCGGTAAGTTTAAAAGCGGGTGAATCGGCGAGTAAGATTGTCATGATGACACACAAAACTGTCCACTCGCTCAGTAGCGACAGTAGCAGCTAAAATAACGACTCCCGCGCCTAGCCATTAGTACCCTTTACACGTAGAGTTCGGAGCGGGACGTGCCCCGCGCCACTTCAGGCCGCCGCGCAGAAAAGTCTCACAATGAACTGCGCTATAAACCGTTATCTTACTTTCAGTCTTTACTTTTCTGCGCGGCGGCCTGAAGTGGCGCGGGGCACGTCCCGCTCCGAACTCTACGTGTAAAGGGTACTATTCTGTCGGCATTTTGTAAAAAACTTGAGTTCGCGCCACACGCTAGCCAGTAGCGAGAATAACGACTCCCGTGCGAACTAATTCTGACAGTTACGAAATCAGCTGTTGGTGGGCCGCCATCTTTAGGCAAACACTAGCGAGTAGCGAGTAAAGTTGACCACACCTTTCAACTTTTTTCGTAGATTGTCCACAATTTGCTAGTTAGCAAGTAATACGATGACAATGATCGAGTTTACTAACAGATAATGAATTTACCAGATAGTAGCTTGTAAACTCCCTATCTTCTATTTACTGGGCTAGTTTACTAGCAGATAGTGAATTCGCCGGCTAATAGCTTGTAAACTCATTCAATATAATAGAGGCTTTACCAGCTAACTAGCAGATTGTGAACAATCTACAAAAAAAGTTGAAAGGGGGTCAACTTTGCTCGCTAATCGCTAGCATGTACAGCAGATGATAAGATGGCGACCCGCGAACAGCTGATTTCGTAACTGTCAAACTACTGCTTGATCTGGATTATTCGTTGTACAATCCTCAAAGTAGCTGGCAAATAGCTTCTGGTGGTGAGCTAGCTGCGAATATCTAAGTATTGTACAAAATGTCGACAGAATTAGTTTGCATGAGAGTCGTTATTTTAGCTTAGCTTTTTGCTAGCTAGTTAGCTATTGAGCGAGTGGAACGTTTTATGTGTCATCATCACAATAGCACTCTATAACTAGTAGCTTGTAAACTTGCTCAATGTAATCGAGTCATGACCAAAAAATTTTACGAATATTAAAAAGCAAGGTATTATAAACTGTATTTATATTTGTAATAAGGATGTATTTGGTAAATATACATGTAAGGCCGTCGTCCCTTGGGTCGGTAATGGCTTGTGCGCATTGTCAGAGTAGTTTAGTCAAGTAGTGAGTAACTTGCTACTTGACTTGCCGAAAAGCGTTTACATTACGTTCAAGTAGGGTTCATTAGTGAGCCGCGCGTTACAAGATGATGGGCTGGCCACGCACAAAGTAAATACGCTAACTAAGCTGATTGTAATGCTTATTTTAGAAGAGTTGGAAGAATAAATTAGTGAGATGAAAATAAATAAACTATGGACACTATATTGAAATACAAAAGAGATATGCTATTATGTCCGCTCGACTGTTGGCGGACTATTACCTAATCCGAGTAGTTTGCATACAAAAAGAATTTGTTAATTTCGTTGATTTTTTGAAGGTGTGCATTAGTATTGGTTAACAATATAGTTTGAATATGGAAAGAATTCATTCATTTAGTTTAACATTCGTTCAGTTTATTTGTTAATTGATTAACAATATTGGCGATACCCAGAAGCGCAGTCCCACCCAGTAAAAACTGCGGATAGCACATCTCTTATATTTCAATATCTTTGGTGCAATGCAATACATTCCATATTTCGAAACAACAAAAAGAAATTAGACAAATAATAAGAAAAACTAAATAAAAATACAAAAAAACGAATAAGTGTGAGAAAAAAAATTTAAAAACCAAAAAAAAAAGAAAAAAAATTTAAGACCCAAAAATGAATACAAACAGCCATTTATGGGGAATAATTGACGTTTCCCGTCTTCATAGGGTCATCAGGAGGACTCCATCCAGGCAATCATGGCGGTATCATTCAATTGTTGTAGTCTATGCCATTAGCTTCCTATGCAGTGCTCTGTAAGTGTGCACTCGTCGCTCCAGGAACATTTCCGTAGCGCTGCAATATCTCGGTAGGTGGAATAGTTGGCGATAAGCATTATTGTAGATGACTTTTAGCTTACGCCATTAGGATGCATTATAATCTACCCACAGTTCTGATGTGTACAACGATGTGAGACTGCGTGGAATAGTAATATTTTAATGTTTGGACTGCAAAATTGAAAGTACCTTGACAGCATACTAAGCTCTAACGGATATCACTATAATTTTTCTTTCCACATCCCAATGTCTTTTAGGTCATCTATGATATATATATATATGTCCCATAAGATTTCTAAATAAGATTTTATTACATTAAAATTAGCACAAAAAACTGTGCAGATGCATCACAAACTGATTAAATAACATTCATTTACATTAGTATTGAACAATTAATTGAAATTGAATTAAAAAATAAGCTGTCAGAAAAAGTGGAAAATCGTTAGAGCTTCTAAGATGTCAGAAAATGGTGATATTACAGTACATGGGATGCGGAATTTAGTTAAATACCTTCGCTTTGTGATGAATGGATCCAAAACTTCAATTCTTCGCTTAGACGTTGAAACTCTTGGTACTTCTTTATGCAGAACTTTGACATTTTCATGAAGCATCTTGAGGGATGCCAAGTCGTTCTTATTTAAGCCCCGGTGGAAGCTATCTACCGGAATTGAAACTGCAGCGATTTCTTTTTGCAGAACTTTGACATCTTTGTGAAGCTTCTCAAGGGATGCGATGTCACTCTGATTTATGCCTCGGTGGCAGCTATCTGCCGGGATTGAAACTCCCGGGACTTCTTCATGCAGAACTTTGACATCTTCATGAAGCTTTTTAAGGGATGCAAAGTCTTTCTGAATTATTTTAAAATTTGCCAAAAGGGTGCTGATGTCCTGGAGACCAGCAGCAATGTTCAAGGACATACAGCTGCTACATCGCCACGAAGATATCAGCTCTGGCTTCAGTCTTTGAAAGTTTTCTTCGGAAATGCCGCAACAAATGTAGTGGAAGTATTCCTTGCATGATGAGCATTGAGGACCTGGTGATTCTATCGTAGCTTTGCATAATCGGCAGATTTTCATGATCGTTTATTATATTGTATTGTTTATTTATTTTTCAAGTGCATTTATTTAATTTAACAAGGGTAATTTATTTTGTCTAAAATAATCAAAATTAATATTACGCCCGAGATATGGCACCGGTTTTTTATCCAGTTAATATTTGAATCGGAACCCGATAAAGGTTGTTCGGGGTAATAATTTATTATTACAGGGATTTGAAGGGGAAATAATATGGATAATGGATAGGAAGCAAGAGTGTTTAGGCAATTTTTGAGAAAAAAGAACTGGCTCCTCGAAAAATTCCATGACTTCTTCATTTAAAGTTCATCATAATATTGTTCGAAGCAAAAGTTTCGAATTTCAAAAATAGCCAGTTCCTTAAAAAAATAATATCGACCGTCTCTAGTTTGGCTTTGACATCAGGGTTGCCAATTCTAAGAAATTGAATTGTGGGGATGTGGGGATGTGGGGAAAATGCGGGGATTCTACGACAAGAGAATTGACGTAAATTAAACCAATTAAAAGAGCGTTTTTTTGTTTATCCAATCTTAATGTAAAATAACATTTACAATTAATGCAAGTTTACAATTATTACAATTTTTCACAATTATTGTTTTCTTTCGCAACAAATTTATAATTTTTTTTTTAGATCAAGTATGAAAGAGAAAATCCAAAAATTACTATACAGGGGTGTTAAGGTTTGTACTTGGCTTACTAACCAGTGATTCCTGACATTATTTGGAGTAAGAAATGTAAACTCAATTTGGGAGGCAGGTATGGGTACCGCCGCCCGGGAACATGTATCCAACACCTCTGCCATAGGTCACCTCAAGTGGTTCGCTACGTTTGGTGACATAGCAGGGGTGCCCGGGCTCATGGGGTGAGGTTTGTCCAGGTCTTGGCAGGGGATGCGTCTGCCCACCTGCTGCGTTTCGGGCCGGATCGAGAGAGACTGGTTGAGGGAGGCCATTTGACCTTTTCAGCCGGACTCTCTCGACCCATCGCCTTGCACTGAAGTTGGAGGGATGGAATCACACGTACGTCACTCCCGGATACACTGACCCCCAGATTCCTACCCACCCCTCTTTAACCTTTTTTCTTCCCAGAACTTCCTATCCTTCCCTTCCTTAAAAAGACCCTCCACACAGCATCCCCTAAGATGACATAGGCCCTGAGGAAAATTGTTTTCCTCAGGGCCTCCTGTGTGGTACAATGTAAAATTTTTTTTTTATTGATTTTGAAGAAAAAAATTTGAAATCTTTTTAGACTACTTTTTAGTCATTGCCTAAATTTTATTAACATTTTTTACTTCAAATAATGTTAGGAATCACTGATTAAAGTAAGTCATTTACGTCCCTTGGCGTCTTGCATAATAAAAAAATCAAAGTGTGCAATTCACACGCGGTAGAAGTGAAACCTTCAGAAAACAAAGTAGACAAGAGAGTGAAGGCCGCGAAGCACCGCACAAAGAGGAGACCTATTATTATATATCATTCTCTCGCAGGCTAAATTCTGCGAAGTATGTGTTTGTGTCTTTTAGTGTCGCTCGTTTCAGTTTCATGGAGTTTCAAATCACAACGGTACCAAAGAAGTTTTCACTTCAAAAATTTTGAAATCTTAAAAGTCACCAGAGACCAAAATTTCATTTACATTTTTTATACCAAATGATGTCAGGAATCGCTGGTTAAGATGAAGCTATACGTGAAATCCTATTTAGATACTATTTAGATTCATCTTTACGACAAATCGGTTTACAATATGAACATCAAAAAATATGCTACGGATAAATTGAAGCTTTTACTAGCTTTTCTATGTATTGCAATTACAATAAAATTATTATTTACGAAACAAAAAATATAAGCGTAAACCACTACAAAAATTGTTGTTTCATGACTTAACTATGAAGTAATTAAAATAAACAATTTTTAAAAAATACCCCTTCATGGCTAAGACTATTTTTGAGATTTTGTATGTTCTATTTTTTTTCATTCTTACAAATGCATGCAAATACTACGCGCAATTTCAAATTTTGTAGGCATGAGAATCGAAACATTTCTAGCGTTTATATTTCTCTTAAAGTAAGTCAAGTACATCCCTTGACATTCTGCACAAAAAAAAAATGAGTACGCAATTCACACGCTGTACAAGTGAAACCTTCAGAAAACAAAAGTAGACAAGAGAGTGAAGGCTACGAAGCACCGCACAAAGAGGAGACCGATTGTTATATACGATTCTTTCGCAGGCTAAATCTTGTAGATGTATGTGTTTTTCTCTTTTTCACAGTTTTCACATAAAAATAAACAGTAATCTCTTTAGAATACGTATTCATTTTGGAGGTAAATGGAACTTGTGGGGAATTTGTTCATCTATTATGAGTATTTTTGAATACATGCATTGGCAACCCTGCTTAGCGATGGTTATGATTTTTAGGTTGTTTATGTTTTATATTTTTAAACTTGTATCACATAATTTATTCTACTAATAACACAGAAACATTTCACTGATTTTTAAGTTGACAATTAAAACTTTTTATCTTCAAAACAGATGTATTTAGTTGATTTCTCAATATGTTATCGAGGAAGTTTACGCCCAAAGTACAGTACTATTATTATTATCTTTTAGATAATATCAATAATATGCAAGTTTATTGAGATAAGATAAAAATTATATTCAATTTTTTATGAGAAAAACTCTCTTTTTATAACTTTTGAAGGTTATTCCCATCAACGTAATATTTCATTGAAGAAGAAGATAACACTTATAATCTAAATGAAAATATGAAAGAAAACACGCACGTCCCGGTTAGACGAGAGGTCTGGGTTCGAGTCCCAGTTGCGACCATTGTCTTTTTCTATTTTTCTGTGTCTTGTTTTCTTTCATATTTTCATTTAGATTATAAGTGTTATCTTCTTCTTCAATGAAAAATTATATTTATTACTCTCAGTGTCGCCTGGTGAAAGACCACCTTTCTGAATGGAAACATTGATTAAAATGGTTTTAGCCATGTTGGTGATCAGATCTAATCAGCCAAACAACGGAAGCATTCTCCCGAACAGGCCTTCCATTGATATGCTTGGTGTAACTCTAAGTGACCAGCTCAGGTACGGGGGCTCCATCGAGGCCTGAGTTAAGTTGGCCTCTCAGAAACTGGGCATACTGTACAGGGCACGCAGATACTTTAATAGTACACGACTGCTAACCCTGCACAAATAGCAAGCCGGTCTCACGGTTGAATTTGGCAGCCACCTCTGGTCTCGGAGCCCCAAAATACCACAAAAAAAACCCTTGACTCTGTGCAGAAACGGGCAGTCCGTTTGATAGACTCTCCTAACCATCTTAGAAGATGCTGTGTGGAGGGTGTTTTTGAGGAGAGGAAGGGGTGAACGTGGGTCTTGAAGAGACCCATGTTGTAGGAGGGAGGAAACACAGAGGCCTGCAAATCGTTCCACAGCCGAGCTGTTGAACTCAAGAAGAGTCGTAGAAACGACCCATTCTCATGTGACTAATGTCAACCGTGTACAAATGATGGGCGCGTGTTTGGCGTGAAAAGACCCTCCACACAGCATTCTCTAAGATGACATAGGCCCTGAGGGAAATTATTTTCCCAATACATACCGTACATTCTGTCCTAAAGTCGAAACAAAAATGGCGTTAGATTCAAATGGTTTCTATCTTGGCTGCCATTTTTGCATAACCATTAGGACAGAATGTTTTATTGGTATTTCAAGTCATCTCTTGGGGTATTTTATTTAGTCATTGGGTTGTTCCTAATCCGGGAATGTTCATCTTTTATATATATAAAAATCAAAATATGCTTGATTGGGGATATATATATATATGTACGTACATGAGTTGTCTATGCATTGCTATAGCATAGGAAATGTTTGAAACTTTCAAAACACCTTCTCTCCACTCCCGCGAAGGTTTCTGGATTATTACAACCACATGACAGTACATTTGAAAAGTTTATCATTATCATTACAAAAACTCTTGCTAAGCCGTCAAAAATGACACAATTTGAGAATGACATTTTGCAAAACAATAATGTTCAATCAAAATTCAATTTTCGAAACTCTTTAAATTAATGAATTTATTTGAAGTACTCACCTCAAAATTGAATGGAATCATGAATTATACATAATTTATCAAGGAGACATGGGAGGGAAAGGGGGGGTGGAAGGGGAACGGGACGAATGGGAAAAGACACGCAGGGAGAAACAATATCTTTATCAGTGGCTTTGCAACGCATGCCGGAAACTCGCTAGTTCAAAATAAAACAAGGCATAAAAAATGAACAAAGCACATCTTTATTTATGAAGTAAACAATTCACCTAAAAAATATTTATTTAAATAATAATAAATATCTTAAATCTATGTATTTTCTTTCCCTTACAAAATTAATATTATGAAATAACATCTTAAGCACTCTCGTGTGTCCTCATACAAACATAAATAACAGAATTTACAAACTAGATGAGCTCTATGCTAGACACTTTTGAGGATGCCTTTAATTCGTACCATTGCATATTGTAATAGAATGCTTGCCGTCATTACGTGTTATAATAGTATGCTTGTCTTCTTTGCAAGCTATTTTAATAGCTAAAGACTTTAGTCTTGCTCGCTATCGTTACATGTTTTAATACAGTTGAATCCGTTTATAATGACATCGAAGGGAAATGACAAACACCTCATATTAAGGGGGTATTCTAGTCTAGAAAAAAAAAAAAAAATTTCTTCATATTTCCAAAGTTTAAATATTCAAGAAATTCGCTTTATTTTAAAAGTAATAACCATTTTAATTTCGCGGTTTAGTCAGAATCTAACCAAAACTTAAGTAGGACAACATTTTAAACATCTTTTTCTCAAAACCACTTTTTTCGTTACGGTTGACACGATATCTCAAGTTCTGCTAAACCAATTTACTTGAAATTTGGTGTGAGCCTTCTTTATACATTACTTTATCGCATGAACCCGAAATATAACAAAATTTTAATTTTTACTATTCTAAAAAAATTTGGAAAGTCAAAAAAACTAATAAAAAATTTGTCTTTTTTTTCAGACAGCCGCTATTTTGCGAAAAATAATTTTTATGACTTCTCCGATGTTCATGCCATAGCAGCATTTGTTTGAATTAAAAATAAATTTGTTTTTTTTTTCGGATAACCAGGAGGGTTGCAATCGTGTCAACCAGGGAGCGCCATAATTTTGAGACCCCCACTTCAACATCCTGTAACTTTTAAATTTTTTCTTTTGATTTTTTTTTCATGTGTTCTTTAATGTTTAATAAATATTTGGTAAAATAATGGCTTCAAAAATATTATTGGTTTTTTTTATTGCACCTGAAAAAACACCTACAATTCATGCTTCTAGACTAGAATACCCCCTTAAGCGGACGTCATACAAAGCATTTTGTAGAAAATAAACAACCTCCTGTTTTTGTTAGAAATGTATATATTTATTTTAATTGGAGAAACACAGCATATTAAGATTCATGACGTGAGAAAAGAGCATATTAAGACTCGTGACGAGAGAAACACAGCATGGCATCACGTGACCCTGACAACTGCCGAAGGTGTTGGAATCATGTCGGTCACTATAACCGATATAATTTTCCTTGAAATTAGGACATAATTTATTAAAAATGCGTCATAATAAGCGACATGTCACTATAAGCGAAGTCATTATATCCGACTTTGTTATAAAGAATTTCATATGAAAACCAAACTTCGCTGTGCAATTACGTCATATTAAGCGGTTGGTCAATTTAGGCGGAGTCATAATAAATGGATTCTACTGTAGTATGTCAGCCTTCTTTGAACCTATTAAAGTCTTGCTTGCTATCATTGCATGTTATAATAGTCTTGCTTGCTGTCATTGCATGTTATAATTGTCTTGCTTGCTGTCATTGCATGTTATAATTGTCTGATTGATATCATTACATGCTACGATAGTCTATTTGCTATAATATATTATAATAAAACAAATATAAAACTTTTTTCCACTTTAAGTTTAATGACCGTAACCGGTTTCAGCTCGCTAGAGCCATCTTCAGACTGGTACAAAATATTCTTAATCTACGGTTTATATACATAACATTTGAGGGAGGGGAAGCGGGGTGGTCTTAAGGGTTTTAATCAATTATACTAATTACATTTGTTACTAAGTAGTTTTAGACTGTTGAATTTCTAAATATTTTGGTTATTCCAGTGGGCTTATTATTACCTTGGGACCACCCCGCTTCCCCTCCCTCATATGTTGTGTATATAAACCGTAGATTAAGAATATTTTGTACCAGTCTGAAGATGGCTCTAGCGAGCTGAAACCGGTTACGGTCATTAAACTTAAAGTGGAAAAAAGTTTTATATTTGTTTTATTATAATATATTATAATGGAATTCCACCATGAATTATCAGTTTCAAAAATAGATCTATTTGCTATCATTGCGTGTAATAATGGTCTGCTTGCATCATTTCATGCTATGATAGTCTTTTAATTATCATTGCATGTTATAATAGCCTGTTTGATTTCATGGCATGCTACGATAGTCTTTTTGCTATCATTGTGGGTGATAGTAATCTCCTTGTTAACATTGCATGCTCTTTACTATCACAGCATGCAACGATAGCCAGCAGACTATCATAGCATGAAATGACAGCAATCAGACTATTATAACATGCAATGATAGCAAAAAGACTATTGTAGCATGCATGATAGCTACATACTATCACAGCATTAAATGATATTAAGCAGACTATTATGACAAGCAATGACAACAAATAAACTATCGTAGCAAGCATGATAGCCTACATTGCCTGTTATAATTGCCTGCTTGCCATCATTGCATGCTGAAAAGGTCCTTTTTGCTAGGATATCTTATTTTTTACATTAACTCTATACAGGATGCCCGTAGGCTTTCTTCGGACCCATTTCTCGCTATAACTAGTTTCCATTCTTTAAGAATAGGCATCATCACAACTAAAACGAAACTAAACATAATTTGTGCAGCTACGCCATGTCAAACTTCGATCACATCATCCACCAAAAAGTAGTACAAAACTTAACCTAAAATATTCTTTAATAATAATTATGAATAAAATAAATAAATGTATTACTTATCCCACTGAATGGAAAGTTCCAAGAAGTTTAGAGCGATCTAAACAGACTTGGAAGAAAAACGGTATCTCTCATTTTATGACCTTTCGACTCTTAGGCCTGACAGGCCGATGAGATTGATTATTTGTTCAAGAAAGAATTGTGCTGTTTGATCAATTTTTAATCAGAAGTAAGAAAAAAATTACCTTACTTCAGGCACATGGACATGGTTTATCTATTCACTGATTTATTCGAAGCCATAGAAAGTTAATTTGGTAATTTTTTAACTAAATAAATTTCTATTGTTATGTGTGATTTGTTTAAGGCAAAAAAAAGTTATAATAATCCCATTACTACAGTCAGATATTGCAGCCGTAACCCCCATGCTATCATTTCGTAATCCGTTGTTATCATTGCATGTTGTAATGGTCTGCCAGCTACCATTGCAAACCATAACAATCTGTTCGCTATTGCTGCATGTTGTTCATAATAGTCTGCTTGCTATTTTTGCATGTTGTAATAGTCTGCTTGCTATCATTACATGTTATAATAGTCTGCTTGCTATCCCTGTATGTAACAATAGTCTGCTTGCTATCATTGCATGTTAAAATAGTCTGTTTGCTATCATTGCATGTAACAATAGTCTGCTTGCTTTCATTGCATGTTATAATAGTCTGATTGCTGTCACTGCATGTAAAAATAGTCTGCTTGCTTTCATTGCATGTTATAATAGTATGATTGCTATCACTGCATGTAAAAATAGTCTGCTTGCTATCATTGCATGTAACAATAGTCTGCTTGCTATCACTGCATGTAACAACAGTCTGCTTGCTATCATTGCATGTTAAAATAGTCTGTTTGCTATCATTACATGTTATAATAGTCGGCTTGCTGTCATTGCATGTTATAATAGTCGGCTTGCTGTCATTGCATGTTATAATAAACTGTTTGCTATGATTAAATGTACATAATAATAAACTGTTTGCTATCATTGAATGTAATAATAAACTGCTATCATTAAATGTAGTAATAAACTGTTTGCTATCATTGAATGTAATAATAAACTGTTTGCTATCATTGAATGTAATAATAAACTGTTTGCTATCATTGAATGTAATAAAAAACTGTTTGCTATCATTGAATGTAATAATAAACTGTTTGCTATCATTGAATGTAATAATAAATTGTTTGCTATCATTGAATGTAATAATAAACTGTTTGCTATCATTGAATGTAATAATAAACTGTTTGCTATCAATGCACAACATAATAGCCCGTTTGCAATTCAAGATTTTAAATAAACTTCTCTCCACTAAGCAAAGATGTTAAAATCCACTTTCCATAATCCAACGTTGTAAAAGTCGGTTTGCCATTATAATCCAAGATCGTAAAAATTCACTTTACCGCCACAATCCTATGTTGTAAAAATTTACTTTCCACGATTGAATGTATGTAAAGATGTGCCTACTGTAATTCAATGTTGTTAAAATCCACTTGCCACATTGTAAAACCTCGTCGGCCATATTCCAATTTAGTAAAAATCCACCTGCCATAATCCAATATCGTATAATCAGCTCGCCACGTTGTAAAAATTCATCTGCCAAAGTCCAATATTGTATAATCTGCTCGCCACGTTGTAAAAATTCGTCTGCCATAGTCCAATATTGTAAAATCAGCTTGTCACGTCGTAAAATTCATCTGCCAAAATTTAATAATGCGTAATCCGCTTTCCACATCGCATAAATCTGTCTGCCACAATCCAACATCGTACAATCCACTCCACTAGCCTCCGTCGTTCATCCGGCCCGCCGCCGCTATCAACTGATCCTCTCCCCGTCAGGCTGCGTGGACTTGGACCCTCGCGAAGTACCAGCGGCTCCGCTGCTCCCCTCGTCATCAGAACTTGGCGGAGATTCATTGTCGCACAGTTCGGGGTCGTCAAATTTGAGCAGACATCCGACCGCACCGAAGTAACTGAAATTAAAAAGAATAAATTGACATTTGATTGCACTCTTTTAAATATGACGTATAGGGTAGAACGTTACTGGCTGGTAAGATGACTGTTATTGATATTGGTCGGCGGGACATAGCTAACACCGTATTGCCATAATGGCAAAACAAAATGGCACATTTAAATCGACTTAGAAAATTTATTTGTCAACCTAAAAATCTAATAAAAATGCCATTGTTAAGTATTGTAATATTTTTATTATTATTAATTTGGGAGGCGGGAATGGGTACCGCCGCCCCGGGAATCTTTATTGGATAACCAACACCTCTGCCATAGGTCACCCCAAGTGGTTCGCTACGTTTGGTGATTTAGCAGGGGTGCCCGGGTTCATGGGGTGAGGTTTGTCTAGGTCTTGGAGGCGGATGACCAGCTCACAGAACCCCAAATTCCTACCCACCCCTTAAACCCTTTTCCTTCCCAGAACTTCCTTTCCCTCTTTTCCTTAAAAAAACTCTCCACACAGCATCCCCAAGGATGACATAGGCCCTGAGGAAAATAATTTCTCCTGTGTGGAGCTCATGTAAAAAAAATAAAAAATAAAATAAAGAAAAACAGTGAAACTACTATATTTATAGATATAATAAGAACAATAGTAGCAAAAAATAACATAGGTATATAAAAAAAAACGACAGCTAAAAGAGAGATGGCCTCGTCGGCAAGGGATGTCATGTTTTGTCACTGTCATGTCTGTCACTGTTTTGAGTCAGTGTAATGTTTGTCACTGTTTTGTTTAGTCAGTGTAATGTTTGTCACTGTTTTGTTTAGTCAGTGTAATGTTTGTCACTGTTTTGTTTAGTCAGTGTAATGTTTGTCACTGTTTTGTTTAGACAGTGTAATGTTTGTCAATGTTCTGATAGTCAAGATTGATGTTTTATACTTATTTGTATGTGTGCATGTGGCAATAATTTGCCTCGAGGTACTGCGGTTGAACTAAATAAACTAAATTTGTAATTGTGTTGTTCGCCTGCGCAGAGGTAAGTGATTGGTTTCCTTCTTCCTTGTAATCCATTATTTTTCCTACACGCATATTATCACCCAATTCCAACAAACACCATTTCGTTTAGTAATTTACAGTCCATTTGCAAGTGCATCTGAACCGTTTATATAAATGAGTATGCTCACCCTTCGTGCTCCAAGAACAGTGCTTTCAGAGTTCCTTTGGACCAATAGTCCATTGCGTACGCAAGCAGCTGCATGGCTATCGGGTTCACCCGTAAGAAGTTGCCGCAGAACACCACCTGTGGAGAGAAAATAGTATTAATTTCATCAGAAAAAGTCAGGGACGTCAGGAAGAAATGGTATGACAAAGTGCGTCAAATACTTGAGGCGCTGTATACAAATTTATTTATTGTTTATTAAAAAAAGTATTTGTTACCCTCTCGATGTGTTCGTTCAGTGCACAAAGACGCGCGATGGAGCCAATGTTGTTGGTAATTGTGACAAGTGTCGCCCTGGCCAGATCCTCCTTGCGCACGCGGGACTGGCGTTCAGACGAGTTCATCTGCCCAAAACTAAAATCAAAACAAAATATATAATAATAAAAATTGCATAAATTGTGCAGTGCCATTTTTGAGAAAAATCACCGAGGGGCACTGTTGGTGTATGTGAAAACATGTTTCTTATGCAATGACTTAGCAAGGAGATGAATTGAACCAACGATGCGAGGATGGGAACTTGACGCATTTGTCTACTCAGCTACTAAGCTATCAAATTAAACATGCAGAATTTGGACTTTTTTCTGTTTTCATAACCACAGGAGCGACCACGCGAAATAAGTAAATTTGCCTCGATTGCTCGAGATTTCCAGAAGATCATTTTTTTAAATTTTTCGCCAACATAAAAAAAATCATACCTTCGAATTTTAACATGGAAACATAAAAATTATTATAGTGCTAAATAGCCAATGAATTAACCTGTAATTTACCGTTTATTTCATATTTGTAGGATTTATAAAAAAATATGAAAAAATTGTAAAGTTTGTAACCGCACGAATCCTGAATGTTTGTTACTTTGAAACTCTGCGAGAGGTACTTATTCGAGTCAACATAGAATATTTTCGATTTCTGTATGTTGTCTGTGGTATACTTGATAATGAAAGGTGCATATCTATGGAAAAGGACTTAATTTTGACCGTAAACAGCCGATAAGAAATTCTGCGTGACAAAAATATTTAAAAAATTTATTTTTAACATTGTTTTAAAATAGTCTACGATGTTCGAATTTGCAACATTTATGGTCTTAATAGATAGAGCATTTCAATAGCTCTCTTTTAAAATAAATGGCTGGCCATGGAAATGTTTTAAATAATTACAATAAATTTTTTACAAATGGTAGGAAAATGTGGTGCAATTTTGGACCGCTATCAATCGCAGTAAAATAAAAGTGGTCCATTTTTCGACCACTTTTTTCGGGCCAATGTCCATTAATGACTTTAATGTTTATTGTTTACCTGCTGGCCACGAGATCCCCGGGCAGGCCGAAGCGTGCGTAATCCCCGCCGTATATGTCGCGCACGAGTTTGTCAACGCGTGTGTTGTCACCGGTGGCCGCAAGCGCCGTGGCTTCTTCAAATGTGCGGCACCCCGTCAGCAGGCAGCACAGGCCGAGGAAGGTACCGCCACCCAGACTGCAACAAAAAACAAAAAAATACAAAAAACTGAAGGATGGTGAATTGTTCTTTAGTCATTATTCATCTTTATTAATTTATTAAACTTTTTTTTTTACTTTAACTCCTGTGTCACCTTTCAAGATTTGTTGAAGGGTCTTTTTAAGGGGAGGAAGGAGTTTTGAAGTGGTTTTAAAGAACTTGAAAAACTTAATATTGAATAGTAAAAGTAGATGGGCGTACCTTGTACCACTGATTCTCCGGTAGTCTTTTGGCCCCCGGACGGCAAGCACCGACACTCCTGAGCCGATGTTGACGATGATGAAGGGGTACGGCTTCGAGAAGTCGAAGGGGTGGCGCGTGTACAGTGACGGAGCCGCCTCGCAGCCCTGCAACGGAAGAACAGCCCGGTCAAAATATACACTCAAATAAAATATAGAAACGACGCCCAGTCCAGAAATACATTCAAATAAAGGGTATAGAAATGTCCAGTCAAGAGATACACTCAAATAAAGGATATAGACAAGCGCAATCAAGAGGTACACTCAAATAAAGGGTATAGAAACGTCCAACTAAGAGATACACTCAAATAAAGGGAACAGAAATGCTCAGTCAAGAGATACACTCAAATAAAGGATACAGATAAGCCCAATCAAGAGATACACTCAAATAAAGGATATAGACAAGCTCAATCAAGAGGTACACTCAAATAAAGAGTATAGAAACGTCCAGCTAAGAGATACACTCAAATAAAGGGAACAGAAATGCCCAGTCAAGAGATACACTCAAATATAGGATACAGATAAGCCCAATCAAGAGATACACTCAAATAAAGGGTATAGAAACGCCCAGCCAAGTGACACACTCAAATAAAGGGTACAGAAACGCCCAGTCAAGAGATACACTCAAATAAAGTGTATAGAGACGCCCAGTCAAGAGATACACTCAAATAAGGGCATAGGTATATCAGTATTAGCAGGGGTGCTGGGATTCAAAATGCGTCCAGGTCTTGGTGGCAGATGTGTCTGCCAACCAACTGCGTGGCAAGCCGGATCCGGAGGTCTAGCTGAGACTTCTGATCTCTCCAGCGGCACCCTCGATTCATTGCCTTGTACCACACAGTGGAAATATGGATTCATACGTCTGTCACTCCTGGTCACACTACCCCAGATTCCTATTCCTACTCACACCTTTTTCTTTCCCAGAACTTCCTCTCCTTCCTTTTCTATAAAAGCCCTCCACACAACATCCACAAAGATAATTATCTTTCTAACAAAACAAAAAGATATATCGCACATCCCGTAGAAAAGTGTCATAAGTCAAAATTTTATGTTTTATCTCTGAAAATTAAAGCAATTTTGATTATCTATGCCATACAAAAACTGTATTTATGTTCGATCACTTCCTCTCCGCAGGATGTTGCTAGTATCTCTTTTCGACGGGACCGCTTGTTCATCATACGTTCATTTGTTTTCGCTCTCCTGTAAAATTAACTTTTTTTACTTACAACACTTTTCAATTGGATGTGCGATATATATGTTTGCGAGTTTGGTATGAAATTAATTCGGGACTGAAAGAAATTAATGTATACGGATAAACGATTTTTCGAGGAATGATCGACCGAGATATCACTCATATTTACCGATCCTTCTGGTTCTGACGGTTCTGGCTGAGGTTCGGTCAGACTACTCGGTGCGTAATAGTAACACTCGGTTCGGCTGATGGTGTCAATGTACAGGATTCCAGCAATTAGCGCGTCTAGTTCGTCCAGCTTGCTGAGGCGCATGTTCACCACCTGAAGAGGGTTGAAGAGAAACAAACATGTTAGAGAGAGAGAGAATCTACCCTTGAAATCAGATCATACTGAATTAAAATTAATGTGCCTTATGTTGGATGCCAATTTCTACCATACTAATTGAATTAAAATTAATGTGTCTTATTGGATGTGTGTCTTATCTCTTGGATGCCAATTTCCACCATACTAATTGAATTAAAATTAATGTGTCTTATTGGATGTGTGTCTTATCTCTTGGATGCCAATTTCCACCATACTAATTGAATTAAAATTAATGTGACTTATGTTGGGCGCCAATTTCCACCATACTTATTTTCACCATAATCAACCTGATACAGCTTTATCAAATCAGGTGCTCCACGTTGGGTGCTAATTTCCACCATACTAATTCTCACCATTACTACTCTGAAACAACTTCAGAAAGGCTATTCCCTAAAATTTGAGATAAGAGATCGTTCTCCCGCTAGAAGTCAGATTAGTGTGATTTTCTACGGCTGTTATTTGCTTTTTCTATCGGCCAATGTCAAAATTTCAGCTGTGAGCTGACACGTATTTTAGTTTGGGTCGTTTTAAACATGAATTTCTGCAAGTATGCATGATTATTTATTCATTTAACAGCTGTAGAAAATCACACAAATCTGACAGCACTTCTCGTCGGAGAATGATCTTTTATCACAAATTTTAGGGAAAAGCCTTTCAGATATGTTTTTTTAAAAATTATTTAATTGGTTGTATGTATATCAGATGCCCTATTTGTAAAAATAATTGCAATTAGTCCGTACCTTCTTAAAGTCTCCCTCAAACTTGTAAGCACCCCCACCAGTGGCACAGACTGACGTAAGCAGGGCCCCCATACCCTTGGAGCGCGCCAGGGACAGGAACGCCCCCATCTCGCTGGTGGGGAAGCGGATGAAGTGCAGAGTGCCGCGCCTGCCTCGCACGTGCACATTGTCCATCTAGAAACAAAAAACAATGTAAAAAATATGTTTATATCAACGCCATGGTGAACTAAAGCTACCAGTTAAAACCAATACTCACATTAACTTTTAATTGCTGACATGGGGGTCTGTCAGACATGCATACATTTAATATGCATGTACAGAGGGGCATGCATACATTTAATCAAATATATCCAGAAAAAACATTTTGAACAGATTTTTTCATGTTTGTACAAAATTTTGAAGGCAGTAACATAATAAAAACCCAACCCTCGGGTGGGTAATCATCAGCAAAGTGAAACCTACCAACCCACGTCAACAATTAACAAAAGGAACCCGTTGGAGAAAATTAAATTATTATTTATTATTTTAACTTTATGAGTAAAACCTCAAACTGTAATATTTAATTAAATGAAGACATTATGAGCGAAACTCAATCGAAAATCTGGAAACAGAAAAATCAGAAAAAGATATTGGCACCTCTGGGACTCGAACCCAGGACCTCCCTACTTTCTGGGTTGGGCGCTCTTATCCACTGAGCTAAGGTGTCGATATCCAATTCGGTCACTTTTAACTGTACCATACTTCGACTAAGAACCACCCATATTATCTTCATTTTTCTTAACGCATATTTTTATTGGCTGCCATCTTTATGAATGATTGCAAGATTCAACTCGAACTAAATGCAATCTAGGATAAGAGCGCCCAACCCGGAAAGTAGGGAGGTCCTGGGTTCGAGTCCCAGAGGTGCCAATATCTTTTTCTGATTTTTCTGTTTCCAGATTTTCGATTGAGTTTCGCTCATAATGTCTTCATTTAATTGAAAATTAAATTTTTTACCGATATCTCTTTGAAAATAATACTTACATCTGAATGATTTTTTTTTTTTATATAGTCTGTCAATTAAGAGCAGAAAATATTAAAAATGAAACTACAAAATTTGTAGACTGGTCACACCAATTTAACTGTCAAATATTCTTTTAGAGCGCAATGACACTTAAAATATAGAACACTGTAAATAACATTTTTTGTTTTTAAAGAAAAAAATTTAAATCAAAGTTGTTATCCACTGTTGTTAAGGTACCTACTTAATGATAAATTTGATTAAATGGCATTTTACAAGTGATTTGGTTTAATTTAATACAACATAAATTGAATTTAACAGCAGGTAGAAAGGAAGAATCACTATTGGTGAGTTTAGTTACACTAATTTTAGATCTGAATGCGTTAAATATATTCAGATCTAAAATTAGATACACAATATAAAGCCTGGGCAAAGCTAGGTACTTAAGCTAGTATTAAATAAATGTGAGCAATTTCTAAACTATGCTTTATATTTTATTACAATATCATTATTCTTCATTATGTTAACATAAAATTGCAAAGGTATAATATATCTATATGCAATTCTAATTTTGAGATCAGTGGGTATCTATATTGCAATGAAAAAAAATATTTTTTTCACTTTTATGCCTTTTTATTTTTTTATAAAAATGTAGGTTACACAGCTTTACATTTTCACCATGAGTTATATTTTTAGTATTGCCATTTGAACAACAGTGGCGACCTTTTATGTTTTCTACTCTTATTTGACAAACTGTATTTTCCAAAATTATAGCCTACTTTGTAATAGGACTCCATAAACAAAAGTTAAACCTTGTATTGGGCCATTTAGTGACATTACGTGTAAAAAATGTACATATTTTATAAGATTACAAAAAAAAGTGGTTTTCACTTGGTACAAATCATTACAAAAAAAATAACAATTCGTTCATCTCCGGTGCCAAAGTATAAATTCCCTTTTGACAAAATATTCTTCCATACAAAAGACAAGGAGATAAGAAGATGGGGAAGACTTGCATCACATATACATCAGGCGCGGTCCCTCCGTACATGCGGTGGAAGAGCTTCATCACTTTGTTTTCTAGTCAAAAAGCTTTGGATTTTATTTTCTAGCCGTCAACAACAATACTGCAATTTACTAAAAGAAAACACATCCAAGAAACAGAGCGATGCATGAAGCAACTCGAAATGCATATATATTCTCAATGTTGATAGACCGTGTAATTGACGATTTTATAAAAAAAGAGCTTCAAATTGGTAAATGAAAGCCCAGGCGTATTTAATTCATAATTTCATCATCTTTATTGAGAAAATACCACCACTGGCATGAGAAGACATTTCTCGACCGTGTACTTGACAATTTTATAAAAAAGAGCGTCAAATTGGTAAATGAAAACCCAGGCACCTTAAGGATTTTTTATTTATTTTTCAACGACATAATAAGAAATTTTGGTTCTGTAATAATTGATATATCGGAGCGTTAAGAATATAAGGAGCTAATTATACTCTTTTTGTCAGGAATTGCATCTTGTCGTGGTGCTAATATAAAGATATGTATTTTTTATAGTAGGCAGGTATACTTATTGATATTCAGCATCCCTTCTACAAAAAGTCACCGACTGCCTCTGTTATACGTATATATTTATGTGTATTATTCATATACATACAGTCGGGACCCTATAAAGAAATTGGTGAACAATATTTGTATAAAAATATTTTATAGCAATGCCTTTCCAGCCATTCAAGTAGGACCGGCGTAAAAGGTAGATCTATCCTCCTCACCTAAAGTGTGTTAATATCAAACTGAAAAAATGCCCATAGAAATCCAAATTGACCGAGTTGTCCTTACATAAAACTTAGGTGTAATTTTGACGATCTGAAGACATAGTATTACGTGAGGCACTGGAGGGTTCGAGAAAGCTTTGAATAAACTTTCACATCAGTCGTGCATTGACCACTGAAGAGCGGTGATCTGACAGTTAATTCCCCGAGAGTTTTTTTTTTTTACATCAACTCCACACAGCAGGAAAATAATTTCCCTCAGGGCCTGTGTCATCTTTGATGATGCTGTGTGGATGGTCTTCTTGAGGAGAGGAAGGAGTGAACATGGGTCTTGAAGAGACATGTGTTTGGCGTGTTTCCCGACTATGCACCGGTGCCGAGGGGATCAATGACGCTAGTTCATCGGTAGAACAGGACAGAATTCCGACCTGACGCCGTGAATCTATCAAACGGACCGCTCGTTTCTGCACAGAGTGGAGGGTTTTTTTTAGGTATTTTGGGGCTCCGAGACCAGAGGTGGCTGCCAAATTCAACCGTGAGACCGGGTTGCTATTTGTGCAGGGTTGGCAGTTGCGTACTATTAAAGTATCTGCGGGCCCTGTACAGTATGCCCAGTTTCTGAGAGGCTAACTTAACGCTGGCTGCGATGGAACCCCCGTACCTGAGCTGGTCACTTATAGTTACACCAAGCATATCAATGGAGGGTCTGTTCGGAAGAATGCTTCCGTTGAAGGAGACTAGATTTTCATTTCAATCTCTTTTAGATGTAATCAGACATGATCCGGTCAAAATAATAATTTTTTACACTTTATTTACCAATATTAAATCTTAAATCAACTTCAAAAATACTTTTAATAATATGGATATCCAACGATTTACAATGTCGATTTTTTCTATTTATGCTATATACAGGTATCTACAGTACATAGAGAAGCAATGATGAGAAGAATTGATGTACTTGAACGAAAATATGTTTTACACTCTTGTTGTTCAGCGGTACATCCTCTCTGCATACCCCTGTCACGAAAATAATTATTCCTGTCTGAAATAATTATTTTCTTAACCGAAAAATCTTTAATTCATTATTTTTAATTAATAAGCTGAAGAGTTATTCTCTATCTTTTGTGAGGTCGAGATAGATCTCAGGCGAGATCTCCTAACAGATTTGTGTGATTTTCTATGGCTGTTAAATGAATAAATAATCGTGCACACTTGCAGGAATTCTTGTTTAAAACGACCTAAACTAAAATATGTGACAGCTCACAGCTGAAATTCTGACATCGACCCATAGAAAAAGCAAATAACAACCATAGAAAATCACACAAATCACAGGAGATCTCGCCTGAGATCTATCTCGATCTCACAAAAGATATAGAATAGCTCTTCTGACCAGTAAAGGATTAATTAAACGCCTTGCATTTAATTGATCGATTGGCAACACTGGACGATTTCCAGAAAGTTCACTTCTTGGATCGCCGCCGTATGGCTGACGACGGAGATCTGATCATGTTATATAAATGGAGTTATTGTCTATTTTAGCCAATTGTGATGGATATTAGTTTTAAATAAGATGCCTCATGTCGGACGCTAATTTCCGCCATACTATTTATCACCACAATTACTCTAAAGCAGTTTTATCTATGTCATGTCGGTTAGTTAAATGGTTATAAATAATGTCCCCAATGGTGAGAGCAAATTGTGGGGGACATTAGATTTAAATAAGGTGTCACACGTTGGGCGCCAATTTCCACCATATTTTTTGTCACCACAATCACTCTAAAACAGTTTTATCTATGTCATGTCGGTGAGTTAGATGGTTATAAATAATGTCCCCAATGGTGAGCGCAAATTGTGGTGGACATTAGCTTCAAATAAGGTGCCTCCAGTCGGACGCCAATTTCCGCCATTTTTTTGTCACCAGAATCACTCTGAAACAGCTTTATCTATGTCATTCGGTTAGTTAGATGATGCTTATCAATAATATGCCCTATGTTGGGAGCCAATTGTGGTGGATATTATTTTTAAATAAGGTGCCCCACGTTGGACGTCAATTTCCGCCAAACTATTTATCACCACAATCACTCTAAAACAGCTTTATCTATGTCGTTTCGGTTAGTTGGATGATGATTATCAATAATATGCCCTGCATTGGGAGACAATTAGTTTTTAAAAAGGTGCTCCACGTTGGGCGCCAATTTCCGCCAAACTATTAATCACCACAATCACTCTAAAACAACTTTATCTATATCATGTTGTCATGACTAAGAGGAATGGGCTATCAATAGAGTTAGGCACTAAAAATAAGTATTGCGAGACGCCCTTCATTGGGCGCCGGTTAATTAATTTCAGCCTGAAGAAATGCCCCAGGTTGGGCGCCAGTAGCGATGTGTGTAAGAGTGACGGATGATAGTCGTATGAAATTAAAGATGGCGGAACCTCACCTGCAGATGTGCGTCCCGGTGGCCAGTCTTGCCGTAGGCGCTGTTCTTGGTCAGGTAGCGGCGTACGCTGCGCAATATGTACATCGCAAATATCATGTCCCACTAAATAATAATTTTGTCGTGACCCGAGGCCCGAACAAGATACATTATTGTACGACAGATTAATCATCCCATTTAGAGTATAAGATTTCTATTTTAGAAAGTTAAATATAAAAAACAATTATATTATTTAAAGAATAATCATAATATATTATATCAATGATTTTAAAAATTTCGTTCAATAGCACCATTCTTTTTACCGTGCTATGCTGGGCTAGAACATCTATTCTGCCATGTGGTAAATTGATCAAATGGTAGTAACGACTATGGCCAAATTTTTCAGGCACGTATCATAGCATTCTAAGAGGAATAGGTTATCATTAGGGTAATGCACTATTATCTCGCAGCCTTACTAAAATATATTGTCAATATTTTATTCAATTGATAAACGACCGTATATGTGAAAACCTTACTAATATTAGAAAATGACAAAAATAGTTCATGGAAAGATATATATATACAATTTTTCATCGAAATTCGGAATTTTTCCAAGATATTTTAAATGTATTATATATTTCAAATTTTTTAAGATGTCATAAAAAAATACCATTTTAGAAACTAGATAAAACTACATTTTAGATTTTTGTACTTGAAATATACTGTAGTATTTAAAAATTGCAATATTTTAATTTAAAACATGAAAAAGTTGAAAAAAAAATTTTAACATAAACATTTTTTATAAAAATTTTAAAAAATTTCAGAAAATTAAAAATTTTGCAAAAACAGTTGCAACAACTTCGCTTTTTAATAGAATTAAAAATCATAATGATAATTCCTCGAGAAAAACATAAAATCTGACAATTTGGATCAATTTTTGCCCAATATAAACGTCAATTTCTTAAATTTGAATTAATTTACACATACACAAGACATTTATGTTATTAAAAACATCACTTTCATGGAAGTTTTATTAAATTCACGAGGTAAAAGTCATTTAAAAAATAATGGTTCAGAAATAACTTAGCTCTTTCTGATAACAAAACTAAATCCATGACATTATTAATGGACTAAAACTGACAAAAAGAAAACACAGACAATAGTAATTATATTGAATTTTGCTAATAAAGTAGTGAATTGATCATTAGAATAGAAATTATATTCAAAAACATGTTATGAATCGCACATCAAATATCACAAATCTAAACTGTAATTTTACCTCGCGTGAAAAAAAATGGTGCATCCGCGCACGCGTCTTTCTACTGAAGTAGAATGTTGCCAGCAAAATAATTAGTAATTATTCGAAAAAGAAAATGTAGTCTTTATTCCACGTGCAACATAAACACCGTTTAACGGCTGGGAAGTGTTTTTTTTTTTATAAGTGAGGCTGACTGTGTTTTGGTAAAACCCTTCAAGCCAGATTTTTTGAAAATGTTACTTTTCAGTGGTTTCGTATAGAATAGTCGTCGAAGTACAACATTGTAAAATAATTTTTGCTAATTTAGACTTTTTTAAATTTATTTTTCTAAATTTATGCGTAAATTTTTTTAGATTATTTTAAAAATACTGTAAACAAAATTACTCAACCATCAAATCTTTCATAATTAATTTTAATTGCCGGCAACCCGGGCGTTTATTACAGTAACAATATAATACAAGAAAAGTCTGTAACCCGTCTCACTAGACGATGTCTGTTCTGAGACGGGTACATAAATATGCGTGCATGAACATATTAATACACAATTAGCATATAAAAACATATTAATCCTATAAACACATACACACAAACATAACATACATACACAAACGTATACGCATGCATGCAGTATTCAGTTTTATTAAATTTAAGAGTTTAGCTAGCATCTAAAAACAATAACATTTCAACAAAATAATATAAAGTATTAAATAATATAAAGTATTATAAATAGACTTTCAATATTTTACATCAAAAATTTTGTACAAATTTCAAGATTTGTAGTTTGATTTAGGGCCTTCTTCGCTCGTGGAGAAACTGAAAAAAAACCACTTGTCGACGCAATTGCAATCAACCTTCTTAACAAAATCAATATTTTTCTGATCTGACATGTCAAAACTTGGCGCTTTGTGAGTCGCTACCATGGCAACCTATCAATAACCTGTAATAGTGCTGGTATTTCAGTTTTATTTTTTTTATTTTTGTATTAGCTCCACTCAGGAAGCCCAGAGGAAAATAATTTACCTCAGGGCCTATTTCATCTTTGGGCATTCCGTGTGGAGGGTTTTATTAGGGAAAGGAAGGGGGGAGAGTTTTGGGAAGGAAAAAGGTCTGAGGGGTGGGTAGGAAACTGAGGTTCAGTGTGTCCTGGTCATCCACCTCCAAGACCTAGACAAACCTTACCCCATGAACCCGGGCACCCCTGCTAAATCACCAAACGTAGCAAACCATTTGGGGTGACATACGGCAGAGGTGTTGGTTATCTAATAAAGGTTCCCGGGGCGGCGGTACCCATTCCCGCCTCCCAAATTGCAAAGTTGACAGGTTGCCATGGAAGCGGCTCACAAACTGTCAAGTTTTGACATGTCAGATCAGAAAAATATCGATTTTTGATAAGGAGGTTGATTGCAATTGCACCGACAACTGGTTTTTTTTCAGTTTCTCCACGAGAATTTGAACAAATTTGTAAATATTCATCTTGATTGTCTCCTGTAAAGTTTTTATTTTGTGGATTGAAGAATTTTACCAAACCGCAGTCAATAATAAATCTAAGTATTATAAGATGCCTTACGTTGGGTGCCAGCTGATTAATTTCAATCTGAAGAAATGCCCCAGGTTGGGCGCCACTAGCGATATGTGTAAGAGTGACAGTAGCATGAAATTAAATATGTCGGATCCTCACCTGCAGATGTGCATCTCGGTGACCCGTATTGCCGTAGGCGCTGTTCTTGGTAAGGTAGCGGCGTATGCTGCGCAGTGCCTCGGCTTCGCGCGCCAGTTCGCGCTTTGAAGAGTCGCGCGGCTCAAAATACACCAGCTTGGTTAGGGTGCCACCTATGTCCATGCCGAACCACGGCATTGCTGGAGAAACACAGAAAAATTATTTATTTTTTATGTACAGGCGGCGGCAGAGGAAATATGGAAATAAACTGAACCCTGTCAAGGGGGGCGATACATGTAAAAAAAAAATCGTTTTTTTTTTGCATAAATAGTTAAAATAACATCTCAAAAATATGCCTGTAAATTTTTAGAATGAAATTCTCATTATTTATCAATTAAAAAACTCATTTAAATGCTCCGCCTTAACTCAAAGACAAAGTCGATGACCAAAGGGTGAGTTGAGAAAATCGCCGCAGCTCTTTGACGACCATAAAAAGCTTGTCTAGCATGTCAAGAAGAACTTTAGAAGAAAAAAAGAGTACTACGAACGCACCGAAGGCCTTGGAATCGCTGACTAGTTGGTAAGTCGCTGTAATCGCAATGTGTGTCATTCACTCGAAACAACTTTTTTTAAATTGAACAACAAACAACATTTCACTCGAAACAACATTTCTCTCGAAACAACTTTTTTTAAATTGGCGGGCAAGATAACTCAAAAAGTTCTCAACCGATTCTTGTGAAATTTGGCACATGTCTTATCTATAATATCAGCTTCTAGTTGAACCTCAAAAATTATCAAAAAAATTTTTTTAATTACCATTTTTGACCCAAAAACCATCAAAAAAAGGGTGAAAAATCGTATTTTTTTTTCTGAGGCTTGCCAATTTACGTTTTTTTGATTTTTTTGTTTTTTTTATTAGTTCAACTAGAAGATACATGTTTTATGAACACAATTAAACTAAAAAATTTGATTTCAGATCGCTGTAACAGAAGCTAAACATTCTGCCGATGATGCCTTCCACCACGAGGGTCTCAGGAGATTAGTTACTACGGCGGCCATTTCGAAAGAAAAAAAATCTTATTCTTGTATTTTAATATATAATGAATAAACATACTGAATTTAAAAACGATTCATTTATTCCTTCCCTTTTAAATAAGCCTCTGAAAAACAGTAAAAATTCAGGCGGTTACATATATCACCCCCCTTAAATACATGTCGCAATAAAAAAAATGAATTTTAAAATTCTGTCCAAACGGATATTAGAATGCCATCTATGATGCATTTCAACAAGCGCTATATATTTAGTGAAACTTCAAATAAATAGAGTCAGAAAAACCATTATGAGTTATAAAAATTATGTTGAACTGGCAGTTAAAACCCCGCTCTGCAGGTTTTTGCTGCTAGGCCATGCGGGCGGATTTAGTTCGACTTCACCCAGTTTGAGTTTTGGTCACCATTTTATAAATCCGATAGGAACCGGTTCCAAAAATAGCCGGTTTCTCGGATCCACTGTGATCCAGTGACAAATAGTCACCGGGACAAAGTAACCGCGACAGGCAATAACGTCATACATAACACATATGTGCATAGTATTATTATTCACAACTTTAATCATATTTCCGTCAATCTCTCCATTTTTGTAGAGATACACGAAATTACAAATCCGTAGTACTGACGCCTGCCAGGTGATGCTAATCACGCAAGCTAACAGCTTAAGGTGGTAGGTGGCGCCATCTTTTGGCACTGCTTTAATTCGGTTCTATTACAAAAGTACATTTGTATACAAACTCCATGTACGAAAACGGTTTTAGTAGAGGCGCAGCGTCAGAATTGCATTCTAAGCCGGATTCTTAAATTTCAACTGTACAGTCGCAAGCCTATTAAAACTGTTTGATGATTATATTGAGTACAAGAAGTACATATAATGGTTCTACACCAGTGATTCCCAAAGTGGTCCAGGTGGACTCCACGGGAGACTCGACGGGGGTCCACATAAACGTGATAAAAGAATGGGGGTCCACAAGTGGTAAGTGAGGGTCCACGAAAATTTATCTGTAGGCTAATTCTCTATCTTTTGTGATCGTTATCGAGATAACGGACGTGATCTCCTGTCAGATTTGTGTGATTTTTACTGTAACATATTTTACTTTGGATCGTTTTAAACATGAATTCCTGAAAGAATGCATGTTTATTTATTCATTTCATGTACGTTGTACATAGAAAAAGCAAATAAATCACACAAATCTGTCAGGAGATCACGTCTGTTATCTCGATAATGATTCCACAAAACATAGAGAATAAACCTGCTGGTTTCGATAGCAAAGAACAAAAATGTTGGCTTGACTTTACCTGTCAGTGTAGGCAGATAGTACAACTAGTTTGGTGAAATAGGTGAAAAATTGTCATTTTGAAAACCATCTCATGCCCATATCCCATCCCGCCCCCCATCTCATATCACAGTGACAGACTCCAGCGTTATATTCAATATTCAGTACAACGCATGTCGAGTTTTGGGAATATGGTAGAAATGTTGCAGCTGGGGTCCACCGAAACCAGCTAAATTTTGAAAGTGGTCCACGAGAAAAAAAAGTTTGGGAACCTCTGTCCTATACCAAGGTGGTTTATCTCTTCGGAACTTGAAGCAGATGTATAGTAAGGTACTGACTATATAACTCACATGGTTGTGAGCTGTCTTCAGGGGCGTCGCCCCCCTGTCTCGAGCCCCCCGACTTAGGGCTCCCCTTGGGCCCCTCCATGCTGCACCTGGGCGCCTGACAGCAGCCACTGCTCCTGGTAGTAATAAAAAAAACAACAAAAAATAAATAAAAAAACTCACGTTGGGCGCAATTTGACGCCCCATAGTAATTTTAGGCACTTGACAGCAGTCATCGCTTCCGGTAACAATAAGCAAATAAGAATATATATATATATAGTTTATGGAGGTGATCTACATCTATACTAATATTATAAATGCGAAACTGCGTGTGTTTGTTTGTTACGCATAAACCAATAAACCGATTTAATTTTTTTTTCACTATTAAAAAAGCTGCATTAAATGAGAGTAATATAGGCTGTATATAATGGTAAACTCTGGTGTTATGACATTATAAATATTAATGTATTATATTTATTATGCGTTTTCTGTCACTAACAAAAGCGAGTTATTGCTAACGTCAGAAAACAAATCGTTACCGTGGAAACGATGTTGATATATTTGAATAAAAATAAATCTACGAAATGTTTGTACGCGCATGACTTCCGAACGACTGTACCAAATTGGATAATTCTTTTTTTCTTTGAACTCTGGCACTGTGAAATTTAGCTGTTTGAAAACTGAATGTACGGGGAATGAATGTGTGGAATGCGATACGGGTCAATCACAGCCATACAGCATTGTCACAATCGCGCCCGGCGAGCTCACAGCAAATTTATTGGGTAAGTTGTACCTCACACTAAGGATTTTTAGTAGGTACTAGCTGGTACCCGGCATGCGTTGCAATGCAAACTCTTTATTCCCTTTACACGGCGTACGTCCGTCCCCACTTAGAACACTGCACACCGATCTGGACTCCTTTCTACCAAGCTCATGTCGAAAGAATCGAAAGTATTCAAAAAAAAAATTTTAAACACATAAATTACAAACAAAACTTACACTTTTCAAATTACACCGAATCTATTAAATTTCACAACTTCAACTCCCTATATACACGACGCTTAATTTTTGACCAAACCTTGTTATTTAAAATTTTGAATAATGGCCTGGACTCGCCAGAGCTTACCGACTTAATAAACATTCATATTCCGACAAGATCAACAAGAAAATCAGACTTATTTTATTTACCATCACGTAGAACCAACATTAGAAAAAATTCCCCGATTCCCCGTTTATGTGCGCAATATAATACAACATTTTACAATATAGACATTTTTAACAATACCCTTCAGAAATACCGAATAGAAGTAACGCGTACGATTGAAAATTAATTCAAAATTAATTCAAGATTGTAGAATGTATCGGGAGCATTTCCTATCCTTATCCTATTTTCCTCTTCCTCTCCCCCTCACCAAAAATTAATTTTGATCTAATAAAACTCCATCTTCAAATAATTTTAACATAGGAGACCTTTTTGGCTTAACTTAATTTAATTTTATATGTATGTATTTACATTTAATGTAAAAGCTGTTTGTCTCTTACAAATAAATAAATAAATAAATTCTCCCTGCATTTCCTTTCCCATGCGTCCCCGTTCCCCTCCCACGTCCCCTCCCCCCGCTAACCTCACCTCCTTCATTACCCTTCCCCTCATGCCTTCCCTCTCTGCCCTTAAAATATATAAAATACACTCAATTTCATGTATACAAATTTTATAATGCCAAACCTTACCATTATATATAACCTATAACCTTCACGGGCGTGCGCACAACGAATCGCCAAAGTTTCATCGCAATCGGATGAACGGTATGGCAGCGTATTACATACGAACGAACAAACAAACAAACAAAAATTGATTTTTGTATATAAGACGCCTTTTTGTATGGGAAAAAAAGTTGGAATTTCAGAAAAAGTTATTAGTCTTTTTACTCCCACCATCATGTAGAATCATCTGCAGAAGTTAATGCACTTTTCTCCCGGACACCCTGTATAATATAACCTATTTTCGGTTTTCAAAATTTTTAAAGGCGCGACACCCTTTAGGTAAAAACAAAAATTACACGCTCACGCGTCTCCCCAGACTTTTCATGTGTTAAATGCTGTGAACTTGTAAAAAAAAAATCAGACTTTGCACAAACGTATACATTTTGGTGTGCCTGTCAATTACTAGATACTGTTGAACATGGCCCCATTGTTTTAAATAAAAATCACAAAAATCCCATTAATATTAATAAAGACGACGGGGCTAAGCTCAGCAGCTCTTGGTATCCGATAATTGACGGTACACAAAACTAAACGCAGAAAACCACTTTAAAATCATAATGTAATTCCAGCTCTTGGGGCTGGAAACACGGTATCGCATCTACATGCATAAGCACACACTTCACCACTATCGATTACACGATTGCCCTGATGACAGACACTGTAACGCTGTCAAATGTTGGCTAAAGAAGGAGGTAGCGGTACAGGGCATAATACCCTAAAAATAAATCACGATAATACTATGGGTGTGAAAATCTATAATCATATTAGGCAATGTTAACTGTGTACAGAACTTTGCAAAACTGGGGGGAGGGGGCGGTATGGGTACCGCCGCCCAGGAACCATTTAATGGATTACCAACACCTCTGCCAAAGGTCACCGCAAATGGTTTGCCACGTTTGGTGAATTAGCAGGGGTGCCCAGGTTCAAGGGTGAGGTTTGTCCAGATGTTGGCGGCAGAGGCGTCTGCTCACCAACTGCGTGGCAGGCCGGATCGGAGAGACTGGTTGAGAGAGACCAGACTCTTGGATTATCACCTTCGTACGTCCGTCACTCCTGGACACTCCAGATTTCTACCCACCCATCATACATTTTCCTTCCTAGAACTTCCTTTCCCAAATGACCCTTCACACATCATCCCCAAAAGATGATGACATAGGCCCTGAGGGGAATTATTTTTCTCAGAGCCTCCTGTGTGGGGCTAATGTAAAAAAAAGGGGGGGTCGATCCTTCCAGAGAACTTGTTTAGGTTTTTTTTTATTGGTTGGGTTGTATTGTTACCTGTGATGCGGGCGTGCGTAGCGTCGACCGCGTGGCCAGGCGGACAGACCGCCCTCACGCCTTCTCACCAGACGCATAGTGGCAGAGCTCTGGAACCCAAAAGACAAAACATTTTAGAAAACTGTTAAGTAAACCCTCCTCCACAACATTAGCAAAAACGATTTGGAAAATATTAGTTAATTATATAAACTAATTAATTAGATTAATAAGAGTAATTAGATTAATAAAATTAATAAGATTTATTCAATGAATTATGTTAATAATATTAATTCAATCAATTCATTTCATTTTAAATTCATTAAATTAATTAAAAAAATATGAGCAATATTATATTATATATATTCCCGCAATGAGTTTATTAACTCCTGGGAGTACAATGCTTTATATAATATACTATATTCTGTATTGTATACTTTTGATAAATAAAAAATAAAAAATAAATAAAAAAATAATAATAATAAATAAATAATTAATTAAATTTTAAAAATTATTATTTAATTTAATAAGTTCGGTACGCCTCCTATGTCATATGTGTGTCTTTTTTTTTTCATTAACTCCACACAGGAGGCTCTGAGGAAAATGATTTCCCTCAGGGCCTATGTCATCTTTGAAGATGCTGTGTGGAGGGTGTTTTTTAGGAGAGGAAGGAGCGAACATGGGTCTTGAAGAGACCCATGTTGTAGGAGGGAGGAAACACAGAGGCCGGCAAATCGTTCCACAGCCGAGCTGTTGAACTCAAGAACGAGTCGTAGAACGACCCGTTCTCATGTGACTAATGTCAACTGTGTACAAATGTTGAGCAACAATGTCTGCCAACAATAAATTACCGTGAAAACAAGCTTATGGGCCCGAGTGGTTAAAGTAAAGTTTTAAACGCAAAGAGGACAGTGTAAGTTATAATTCTATTTTTAATTTAATTTAAATAAAATTTAATAATGTTATTATTAAGTTCTGCAAGTATTTTAATTTTTCAATATTGTGGCAGCTAATTCAACTTACAAGGTAATTTTCAAACTGCGGCTAGGCCACTTCAGGACGACTTATTTATATGATTTTATTTACTTCTGCCCTATTTCAATTTTTATGATGCCCAAAATGATTTATTACTGGTTAAACCGATTTACTGAGAAAAAATTTGTGACAATAGATTCACTATTTTGTGGAGTACATTGAAATCTGTTTTTCCCACATTAAATATGTATGTGTACTCAATTGTTTAACAATGACGTGACTGCTATTAACTTATTAAAATGTGATATATTGTTTAGGTCTTGTGAACATACTGAAAAGTTGGGAATAAACAATTTTTCTTACTTTATAAATTAATTTTATATTAGAGTCATTCATTCGTTTATCGATTTCTAATTGTTCAAGGGTTGTTCTTCTTTTTAACCTACATAACTTTTACAACTCTGTCACATTTATAAATGAATCTCTCTGGATCTCAGAGAGGAAATTGTAGCAAGGGGGGAAAGAGGCCTAAAATGCCTATTGGGGTGACAAACACGAGCTGCGTGTATACCTATTTCGAATGACAAGAATTGTCGTACGACATAAAAATTGTAGGAGACAAGTTTTTGAGATTTTTAAAAATAGTTTTATATTTTATGTCGTCATATCATTATTAGGTGGCAGAAGACAGCTGTGATTTGTATGAAATGCACTTCTATCACGAGGATTTACACCTCTGTCACGAATTTTTTACTAAAAAATATAAACACATATTTTTTTAAAACGCACACAGTCGTTACGTCTTTAGTACAGTAGATTTTAAAGTAATTATAAAATAATAATATTGGTAATTCTGTTGATTTTTTTCTCCACTAACTGGTGGAGACTACTTTATGAAGGTTAAAAAGAACGACCCTCAAGTAATCTTAATCGACCCTTTCTTTCTGTATGTAAGGCTAGCTTTACACTCGTAATTAAAATTTACGGATTACGTAAGATTTTGACAGGTTGCTCACGGGAGCGTTTACATGTGCATCTGACTTGTGGTAATTAATGATCACGGAAGTTTTTCGGAAGTTCGACCTGTAACCCTCATGCAACCATTTACATCTGTAAAATCATTTGCGGTAAGATGGCTTCCTTTCAACATCGACCTGCTACTGTTAAATTTACGCGATTTTGTCGATAAAGACGAAAAGGCCCAAATAACGTGCTGAAATAGAATTTGGCTTTAATTAAACAATTTTCCACGCACTTTTGTGTCGTCAAAGGCGAAAATTAATGGAATTCTTTCATTTTATACGATGACAGCTACCTGCCTGACGGCTGACAGCAACGGACTTCGTATTCAAATACGTAATTTTAAAAACAGAAACGTCGAGATTAGAAAGGATTGGACTGATAATTGAATAGAAGGATGCTCATTTTCAGAAAACTCAAATAAGTGGAAATAAATACCAGTTTTATAGGAAAAAATCCAATAAAAACAATTGTCTTTTGATTTTTGACTTTTCGCAACGGCGCATTTTGGTACTATTTCTTACAGAAAGTCTCTCAGTTTATCAAACTGATTTTATAAGCTGTAAGAAGGCTGGAATTTCGCGCGGACGCGATTAGACCCGTCAAAAAACTTCCGAAAGAAGAAGTTCTGTAATTTGCTTTAAATTACGTTAAGTGACTTTTGGTGTCGTTTACATTGGTAATTTGGCCATAAATCGCTTACACGAGCGAATTACGGGAAAAAAAACTTAGGAGTGTAAACCTAGCCCAAGGGTTTAAGCTTGTTGTAGTGGAACGAAAATCTGAAAATATGTTGCCTGTTGTATGCTGATGACGCGGTGCTGATTTCTAACACTATGGAAGATCTACAGTCGCTCGTGTCAAGGATGAACCAAGTATGTATGAAGAATGAGTTAATGATGAATGTAAGTAAGCCTAGTCATGCTGTTTGAAAGAGAGAGTACGAAAACAGTGTGCAATATAGTTGTGAATGATGAATAATTGGAGCAGGTGGATGAGTTTGTGTATCTGGGTGGTATGCTTACGAGAGACGGGAAGGCTGATATGAGATATTGAAAGAAGGGTAAATACAGGTAACTCCATTAATGCCGTTAAAAAACTGTCAAACAAAGCAAAGCTAGCAGTCCACAATGGAGTCCTGGCACCTACTACCCTGATGACTTTTGACTTTTGAAATACTGGCATACAGAGCTCCGGGCCAAAAAAGGCCCCTTTCTCTTTCATCATGAGTTTATAATTTTAAAAATTATGTTTGTAGAAAAAATGAATTTATTCGTGTTTTTTTTATTGTTATTTGCAAGGGGGGTACATGGCTGCAATATGGGGGGAGGGATTTTTCGGAGGATTTGTTTGGGTTTCTTATGTTTTGTTTTTTCGTTAATGTCGTACTGGGTGAGACAGTTTATAGGTACTACCCTGATGTATGGAAGGATGAAAGTAACTGAATGCTTTTGAAATGAGATCCCTGCGGCGTACGTGTGGTAAAACCATGTACGATTGTGTGAGAAATGTGGGGATCCGCAAAGAATGCAATGCTGATGTGAGCGTAATGAGTGATATTAAGAAAGGGAGATGGTTTGGGCATGTAGAGCGAATGAACAAAGAAAGGAGTGTAAGAAAAATATATGACGCAAATGTGAATGGTAGAAGTCACATCAAATCCACAAAGTTTCATCGCAATCGAATGATTTATATCGGTTAGCAATGCATAATTTCATGATGCCAGAACTCACTAATGTTTATAGAAATCGCGGGCATGTACACATCAAATCCCCAAAGTTTCATCGTAATCGGATGAACGGTTACCAACGCATAATATCATGATGCCAGAACTCACTATTGTATATAGAAACCATCGTGGGCATGTACACATCAAATCCCCAAAGTTTCATCGCAATCGGATGAACGGTTAGCAACGCATAATATCATGATGCCAGAACTCACTATTGTATATAGAAACCATCGTGGGCATGTACACATCAAATCCCCAAAGTTTCATCGCAATCGGATGAACGGTTACCAACGCATAATATCATGATGCCTAACTCACTATTGTATATAGAAACCGTCGGGGGCATGCACACATCAAATAGCCAAAGTTTCATCGCAATCGGATGAATGGTTAGCAATGCATAATTTCATGATGCCAGAACCCACTATTGTTAATAGAAACCATCGCAGGCATGCGCACATCAAATACCCAAAGTTTCATCGCAATCGGATGAACGGTTAGCAACGCATAATATCATGATGCCAGAACTCACTATTGTATAAAGAAACCATCGTGGGCATGTACACATCAAATCCCCAAAGTTTCATCGCAATCGGATGAACGGTTAGCAACGCATAATATCATGATGCCAGAACTCACTATTGTATATAGAAACCATCGTGGGCATGTACACATCAAATCCCCAAAGTTTCATCGCAATCGGATGAACGGTTACCAACGCATAATATCATGATGCCAGAACTCACTATTGTATATAGAAACCGTCGCGGGCATGCACACATCAAATAGCCAAAGTTTCATCGCAATCGGATGAATGGTTAGCAATGCATAATCTCATGATGCCAGAACCCACTATTGTCTATAGAAACCATCGCAGGCATGCGCACATCAAATCCTCAAAGTTTCATCGCAATCGGATGAACGGTTAGCAATGCATAATTTCATGATGCCAGAACTCACTATTGTATATAGAAACCATCGTGGGCATGTGCACATGAAATACCCAAAGTTTCATCGCAATCGGATGAATGGTTTAGCTACGCGTAACATCTCGCCCACACACATACAAACCCAAGCAACATATTTTCATTTTTATATATATATATATATACATATACATATACATAACTGAATTTGCCACAGTATACAAAAAACCGTGTAAAAAGTAGGAGATTTTGTACTTATTCTTTATAGGCTTATAAAATTTGTTTATTTTTATTTTTTGCTTATAGTTAAGTTTTTACCGAGCTCAAATCGAATAAAAACATTTTTCAACTAAAGCATGTGTTTTTGCATGATTTAGCATTAATTTGCATTGCATCACCTGAAGCCAGAAAAAACCCTAAAAAACCCACTTAAAAAACCCAAGTAAATCTTTTTTTAAAAACTCGGTTTTTTCTAATCCTGTTGCTGACACACCTGTAGTTCGGAAACTCGTGGTACAAATGGGTAAAGTGAAAACTTTTTTAGCACCTTTGTTATTTGAAACTCGATGAAACGAAAAAGCGACACTAAAAAGGGACAAACACATACATCTATAGGATTAAGCCTGCGAGAGAATGAGGTAGAAGAATCAGTCTCCTCTTTGTGCAGCGCTTCGTAGCCTCCCCACTTTTGTCTACTGTTTTCTTAAGGTTTCACTTCTACCGCGTGTGTTCTCATTTTTTTTCGATGATTTTTAACATCGACGCATTACGGTCCAGTAGTAAGCGCTCAAAAAGAAGAAGAAGGGGAGATAAGTAAATACGAATGTTAAAGGGAGCGCGCCAATATTAAAAAGGATAATAATTAGAGCTGGTTCACACTCAGCTATCAAATATAAAAGATCATAGCACGCCAAATAACGCTCTCCATACAATCCCTTCAGACCGTTCACACCTAAGCGTTTTTAAGCGCAGATCAATCATAGACAATACACATCTCAGACGTGACCGCTCCAGACGCGATATCCCAAAAGATAACTCTCCCCTTCTCCGACTAAAACAGGAGAGGGGGTCATTGTAATTACGGAGCTGCCTAGACCCGTGGATGACAGATGTCAAGTTGACAGATTTCAGTACAAAAAATATGCGTTCCGTTGCCGCTCCCTAATTCGACTGACCCCCTCTCCTTCCACAGGAAGAAATATTTGATAGCCTCGTGTGAAAGGACAAAAGATAAGCGCTCGCGAATCAACAGATATCTGCTCGCAGATATATAGCTCAGTGTGAACTAAGCATTAAGCAAAAATTGTGAAAATGTTTTATAAAACGCCACTCGTTTAAATAGAGCAAAAATCTCATGGGAAATGTCTTAAATAGTATTTAAAGAAACATTGTGATTTTTTCATACAAATAACTTGTAAAAAGTAAAAATTAAAAACTTGAATAATTTTCGGAACATACTTTGCAGTTTTTTTTCTATCGAGTGAATTTCGATTTGGACATCTTCAAGGGATCTTAACAAATATAATAAATTGTTATTGATGCAGTTCAGTTACGTACAATAATTTTTTTTTTCTGTTTTTCATTTACTCACAAATAATTGCCCGAGTTGCCTCTCAAATCATGAAACACTTAAATCTTTAATGGCCTATATCTTATAATTTAAAGCAAAAATAAATAAAGTAGCTCACATCCGTCCTAGATATTTGATTTACCTTTTGATTACAAAAATAATTTTGGTTGGGTATTTTGATCTCAAATCCAAATTTAAGATTTGTATGAAACTGGCCGAAATGGGCCGCGAATACGTTTCTCTTAAGATCATTTTTTAAAGAATTTAATTTTCCACGTAACACAATAAAATTATAACTGAAGAGGGGTTCATAAGTAGAAGATTTTGAACTTTTAAACAGGTTTCATAGGCCTGATACTTATTTTTTTCTGGTCTTATAAAAATACTAATAAAAAAAAATACTCGATTATTTCAAAGACAAATATGTATTCTACTCTCAGTATTTAATTAAAGCATCCAAAATATTAGTAAAGCCTCAATTACATTAAGCTAGTTTACAAGCTACTAGCCGGAATGTCATGATGACACACGAATCTGTCCACTCGCTCAGTAGCAACAGTAGCAGCTGCACTAACGACTCCCGCACCATACAACTCGGTCGAAATTTTATGTGAAACTGCTCGTAGCTAGCGTCACACGCTAGCCACTAACGGCTTCCGCCCGAACTTTTTTTTCCCCAAGTCCCAACTGCTCCCGTCTGGAGCCAGTGAGACTATGGCATCCCCAATCGGGGTATGTTGTGAGGCTGAAGGTAGTGGGGAGGGGAAGGAGACAGGGAAGAGGAAGGTGGGGAAGTACCTGGCTATTCAGATCTAGTCACTAAGCACGGCTAAAGCCATTTCAAGCAACGTTTCAATTCTGAATGGTGGTCTTACACCAGGGCGATACTGATAGTATCTTCCACTCTGGAACGTGCCGCAAATATACTATATATTATTTTAAATGAATAAATTGTGAAATAACACAAATTAATCAAATAAAATTTATTTGCGCACGCCGGGTTCGAACCCGCGACCTTCGGATTGTGAGTCGAGAGTCTAATTCTGATGGACGAAATCAGCAGTTGGTGGGCCGCCATCTTTAGACAAACACCAGCGAATAGCGAGTAAAGTTGACCACCTTTCAACTTTTTTCGTAGATTGCCAACAATCTGCTAGTTAGCAAGTAATTCGATGACACTGACCGAGTTTACTAACAGATGGTGAATTTCCCAGATAGTAAGTAGCTTGTAAACTCGCCCTATGTCATCGACGCTTAAGCGATTTAATTTTCAAACCAAAAAACACACGATTTTGCATTACTTAGTAGTGCATCTCCTTAAGAGGAATATAAACGCTAGAAATATTTCGATTCTCAGGGCTTCAAAATTTAAAATCGAGCGTCCTGTTTGCACGAGGCAAGTAAGCGAAAAAGTGTTTTTTTATTTATTTTGTGCACAATTTTATAAGAATGAAAAAATGTTAGAACATACAAAACCTCAAAAATAATTTTAGCCATAAAGGGGTATTTGAAAAAAATTGTTTCTTATATTACTTCATAGTTAAGTCATGAAAAAACATTTTTTAGTGGTTGACGTTTATACCTTTTGTAATGTAAATAATATTTTTTTTGTAATTTCAATACATAGAAGAGCTAGTAAAAGCTTCAATTTATCCGTAGCATATTTTTTGATGTTCATAATGTAAACCGATTCGTCGTAAAGATTAATCTAAATAGTATCTAATTAGGATTTCACGTACAGCTTCATCTTAAAGATAATAAAAACAGCTACGGCTATAAAACAGTTATAGTATCCGTGGTAGAGAGCGAATATTTTGAATTTGACCAAAAAAAACATTTTCGGAGTCGAATTACTCGAAAACGAAAGTTTTCATCACAAAATCGTATTTCTTTTTACAATAACTGAACAGGGGAGGCCCTGAGGGAAATTGTTTTCCTATGTCATCTTTGGGGATGCTGTGTGGAAGGTCTTTTTAGGGAAAGTAAGGAGATATATTTCTGGAAAGGTCAAAAGATCTCACTCAACCAGTCTCTCCCGATCCGAAAAAAAACTTTGTTATAACATTTTTTTTTTGTCATTTCGTAGATAAAATCTTGTGGACTTAACCGTACTTCAAAAAACAGAGAACAAATAACTTAAATATAGAATATAGTCGTCATATTTTTGAATGACGTAGATGGATTGCTTTAAAAAAAACTTATTTGCATAATCCTCTCGTATTAACTAACTTATTATAACTAACTCACATTTTACTTATATTTCTATTTAAATCTTGGTGCCCTATCAATAATAATATATTAATGATTAAATTAAAATCGATGGTCTCTTCATGTTCACAATAAAAACAAAATTTAATACTTATGTATACAAAGATTACCTTAGTACTTACCTTTTTATCCTCTCTCTTTTGTATTAATATTATCTTGTACTTTTTGTACCATAATTTGTACTATTTTTTACTATCACACTATACACTTGTTGAACTCATCTGTATAACTTTTCAAGATATTACAACTCATGTATTTTTTATTTATTTTTTTCTATGTGTAGGTACTATTTATCGCTGCGTTAATTTTGCTGAATTCTTGAAAAACTTGCTTTCGAACAATTTATTCATGATCAAGTTAATAATAAAATCAACATAGTAAATACCTACACGTTCCTCAATAACTACTTTTAAAGTATCTTAAGCACTCTTCTGTTTTACCATTATTACACTATGTAACTTTTTAACTCCTTTGTACAATTTTAATGATAACGAAACTACATACCTATGTTCATATTATACCTGTTTGTATCCTTAAATTACAGTTTATAATGTTATATACTTGCTTACAATTATACTTCTGAATAACATGTGTAACTTTAATAATGTGATTCTGTAAAAGCCCTCAAGACGTGTATGAATAAATAAATTATGAATAAATAAATTATAAGTATTTCTGGTATTTCAAATAATAACAATTTAATTTTTCAATGATAAATACAATACATATATTACAACATTTATCATATTTTTAACCCCCGGATCTAGACAAAATGTAAACATGTCGTAGAATAATATTCCCGCTTGTCATTCAATTTCAAATAGACTTATTGGAATAATTTATTTTTTATTGGAATAATCTTCTTATATATCTTATAAATAAAAATATTTTTGTTTGTTTGTTCGTGTGTTATGCGCTGCCATACCGTTCATCCGATTGCGATGAAACTTTGGTGATTTGTTGTGCGCACACCCGTGAAGGTTATAGGCTATATAATGGTAAGCTCTGGCGTTATGAAATTTCTATAAATGAAAATGAGTGTGTTTTATAAATTTTTGCGGCAGTGAGGGAAGGCATGAAGGGAAGAGTAATGAAGGAGGTGGGGTTAGCGGAAGGGATGACGAGGGAGGGGAAGGCGTGGAAAGCGGGGGAAGGGGACGCGGGAGAAGAACGGGGACGCATGGGAAAGGAAATGCGGGGAGAAACAATTTATTTTGCATTGCAACGCATGCCGGGTACTAGCTAGTATTTAATTATATCCATCAATGTAATACTAGCAGTTAAAAACCCGCTCCGCAGGTTTTTGCTGCTAGGCCATGCAGGCGGCTCTTGGTTCGGCTTCGCCCAGTTAGAGTGATGGTGACCATTTTATAAATCCGATAGGAACTGGTTCCGAAAATAGCCCGTTCCTCGGATCCACTGTGAGCCAGTGATAGCTAGTCACCGGGACAAAGTAACCGTGCAGCCACGGACGGCCTATCCGATCCGGTAACGGATCAACTAGTAGAAGAATCTCTACGACATCTCGCACAAGCGGACTGCGGAGGAGACGAACGTCGAAGACATCCACTTCAGCACGCGGAGCGAAGTTGCAGTCATTATCAAGACCAACAAGGCGCCGGGGAGCGATCAAATACACAACATTTTACTCAAACATCTACCTCAGAAAGCCATCATCTGCATTACAGCCTGTCTCATCACTGGACATTTCCCTCAGATCTGGAAGACGGGGACCGTGCTGCCCTTCTCGAAGCCAAACAAGGACAAGAGGCAGCTGACAAGCTACCGGCCGATCAGTCTACTCTCCACGCTGAGCAAGGTATTTGAGCAGGTTATACTCAACAGGCTGCTTCCACACCACGAAGAAAACAACACTTTGCCAGGCGAGCAGTTCGGAATCAGAAAGAGGCATTCCACCACCCATCAACTCACCCGAGCAGCGGAATTCATCACCAGAAGATTCAACGAACATCGCTTCATCGCCGCCTGCGCTGTTAGACTTGGAGAAGGCATTTGACACCGTTTGGATCAGAGGGCTACTGCACAAGCTGCACAGAACTAACACGTCCATATACCTAACGAGAGTGATAGAAGAATAGCTCAAGAACAGATCCTTCCGAGTCTTCAGGAACGCGCTGTCGTCACTACGTGAGATTCCAAAAGGCGTGCCACAAGGAAGCCTACTGGGACCTCATCTCTTCAACATCTTCACACATGACATCCCCCGAGACGAGAGATGCAAACTGTCTATGCAGACGACGTCAAGCTGTACGTTTCCTCGCTGAAAGCCGAGATGGCGGCCATATACCTACAGAGAGCGCTCGACATCATGTACACGAGGAAACGCGTAAGAAGAACACCAGACGTCAACATCGAAATGGGAGGACACGTCTTAGAATGGAAGGATGAAGTCGTTTACCTGGGCCTGCACGCACGATGCACGCAAGAGCCAGAAAGGCAGTCGGCATGATGAATACATTAGTTTCCCCCTAATACCATGCGAGCGAAGCCGAATCCTACTCCTGATACTCTGCATTGCTGCACTGCTACCGCGTGTGAACTGCACACATGATTTTTTGATGACTACGGTACTTTTGAATTGAAGTAAAACATCCCGACTGACAATATAATGTATGCAAGGGATCAAAGTTCACAAACGTGTATTGTTTACTTTCAGTATTATAAGTCTGACTGCGGTTACAGATATACATAAAGATGATATATTTTTAAATAAATTAACATATTTTGAACAATAACTGCCATATTGTCGTTGGTTAGTCTATTTTTTATTATTATTAAGAGCAAATACGGTCGCCGGGGAAATTTGAATAATAGGTGTTTTACAAAACTGTCGCTGTAACCCCCCACGGAATACTGAGCGAAAAGGGATAAATGCACCTCATGTTTCTGGATTATTACAACCACATAACAATACATCTGAAAAGTTTTTGAACCATTACAAAAACTCATGCTGTCAAAATTGTTGAATCAAAATTCAATTTTCGAAACTTTTTAAATTAATGAATTAATTTGAGGTACTTACATATTAATTTGAATCGAATCAAGAATTGTAGATATTTTAAATAGGTACCTACCTTGAAGATAATATCTGTACACTTTCCAGCAATTATATGAATTACCTCTAAGGAAAAAAATCGCAAGTGTGCTCCGAAAATTATCATTAACACTTTTTTTCAGTTATTTTACAAGTTAAATGTACGAAAAAATCACGTGTTTCTTTAAATGCTATTTTAGACACTCCTCGCGAAATTTTTGCTTTATTTTAAACGAGTTGTATTTTATGAAACATTTTCTCACAAATTTAGCTGAAATATTTTCATTTTTTATTTAACTTTTATGAGTAAAACCTCAAATTGTAATATTTAATGGAATGAAGACACTATGAGCGAAACTCAATCGAATCTGGTAACAGAAAAAAAATATTGGCACCTCTGGGACTCGAACCCAGGACCTCTCTCTTTCCGGGAGAGTGCTCTGACCATTGCGCTAAGGTGACACCTTAAGCCGCCGCTACCCGAATTTCTACCGATTTCTTACATATCTCCCTTAAACATTTGAAGTTTTTAAGCTCTTAAAAAAATATATGTTATTATTGACGATAATATCTAGATACGTTCTACGCCGAAACGCAAATTATATAAAATCCCCTCGATAGAAAAAAATCGGAAAGCACATTACGAAAATTATTTAAAACAAGTCTATAACTATTATTTTACAAGTTATATTTGTGAAAAAATTCACAATGTTTCTTTAAATGATACTTAAGATACCTTCCACGAGATTTTTGCTCTATTTTAAACGAGTCATGTTTGATTAAGCATTTTCCCAATTTTCGCATCAATTTTGTCGTTGAAAATATTAGCGCGCTCTGTCCAACATTCGTAATTATATATCTCTCCATCTTCTTCTTTCAGAGTCCTGCAGAAGAGGTCAAAAGGTCTACCGCGACAGTCTCTCCCGATCCGGCCTGCCGTGTAGTAATTTAGACGCATTTGCCGCCAAAATACGGACAAAACTCACCCCACGCACCCGGACACCCCTGCTCAGTCACCAAACGTATTCAACAAATGGTTATCGGGACGGCAATACCCGTATCTGCTTGCCAAATTGAAAAAACTCCCAGATTATTAAAAATATATACAGAACCATACTTACCTGGGAGATCGCTTGAAATTAAAACTTGTTTATTGTCTATTAAGAAATTTAGATGGAGTTTGCACGCAGAGGACATTATTGTGAACACGTGTTACGTGTATTTAATTCTGAAATATATTTTAATATTAGCATATAATATATTCTTTAATGAGTGTATTTTGGAAATCAAAAGCAATATTTTATAGTGAGCGGTACAGTAGTACAAGGATTTCATCTTCTAAATGTGATTAGTTAAGAGACAGATTGATGTGTAAAGATTCAAGTAATTTTAAAATCAATAAGAAAGGTGTGATAAAGACATATCATAGGCAATACAAGTATGAAACTCTCAGATAGGTATATTTAAATTAAGGATATGAGAGCCCAAAAAGGTAGGTTTTTAATTTGGACCTAAATTCTGTTGGGCTTGTTACTCATCTTAGTTCCGGAGGGAGTTAATTCCAAGCCTTAGGCCCAGATACTCCGAAAGCGCGATCTCCAAACTTTGTATATGGGTGAATATTTTTTTTATTTACGTGAGCTCTACACAGGAGGCCCTAAGGAAAATAAAAAAAAATGTTGGCGACACGTGTAATAAATTGGTTCATGGCCTATCCTCTTTAGCATCATTATCATCAATGATGATTTACCTCTTTAATGTTTGCAAATAATTTCAAAATAGTGTAATGTGTTTACTAGAAGATTTCACATGTTTCACAGATTTCAATATTGACCTAGGCAGGAAAAAACCGGTCTTGGGCCGACTGGGCACTATTGACTTTAAGCCAGGGGTTTCAAACTGTTAGTCGAGGCCGCGTAATAGATGATAAAATCAAACCGTCATAAAAAAAAATGTTTTTTCTTTGATATAATACATTTAATTATTTTAATTTAATTAAATTAATTTGTGTTATTCACAAATTATTCATTTAAATTAATATATAGTATATTTGCGGCACGTTCCAGAGTGGAAGATACTCTTAGTATCGCCCTGGTGTAAGACCACCATTCAGAATTGAAAAGTTGCTTGAAATGGCTTTGGCCGTGTTTGGTGACCGGATCTGAATAGCCAGGTATTTCCCACCTTCCTCTTCCCCATCTCCTTCCCCTCCCCACAACCTTCAGCCTCACAACGTACCCCAATTGGGGATGCCGTAGTCTCACTGGCTCCAGACGGGAGCAGTTGGGACTCTTGTGCGGTATTCGTACAAAAAAAAAAAAATGGGAGGCGGGTATGGGTAACAACGCCCTGGGAATCATTTATTGGTTAACCGATCAAATTGGCATCGCGTTTGGGTCCCATCTAGGTGTCGCGTATTCAGCTCGATCGGATGTCGGGAAGTGGGTTAATTTGCATTCATTCAAGAAAACAAATAATGTAGTGTATTCAAAGAAATATATCTATACACATATATACGAAATATGTATGTATTTGGGAATGTATGATATGTCTGTGCTTTACTATAACTAAGCCATTCATCCGATTAAGATGAAACTTTGGGAATCTGATGTGCGCAATGCCCCGCGATGGTTTCTGTATATAATAGTGAGTCTGGCGTCATGAAATTATGCGTTGCTAAACCATTCATCCGATTGCGATGAAACTTGGGAAAATAATTTCATCAGGGCCTGTGTCATCTTAGGTAATGCTGAGTTGAGGGTCTTTTTAAGAAAAGAAGTAAGAATAATAAGGAAGTTCTGGGAAGGAAATAAGTATGAGGGGTGGGTAGGAATCTGCGGGTCATGTCCAGAAGTGACGGACGTATGGATCCACCCCTTCAACTGCGGTGCAAGGCGATGGGTCGAAGGATTCAACTGGAGAGGTCAAAAGACCTCCTCCACCAGTCTCTTTCGATCCGGCCCGCGACACATCGGCCGCCAAGACTCTGACAAATCTCACCACATAATTAATTTATATGAAAGTTGCTATTTGGTTTATTTGACAGTAAAGGGATTATTTTATTAGACAGTTGCTATTTGGGTTTTTGACAGTAAAAGGATTATTTTATTTGACTGTTGCTATTTGTTTTTTTTTTACAATAAAAAAATTATTTTATTTGACAGTTGCTATTTGGTTTTTTTGACAGTACAAGGATTATTTTATTTGACAGTTGCTATCTGGGTTCTTTGACAGTAAAAGGATTATTTCATTTGACTGTTGCTATTTGTTTTTTTTTTGACAGTAAGAGGATTATTTTATTTGACTATTTGATGACAATGTTACATTTAAATTTCTGCGAAACAACTGGGCCTTAATGAATTGATTACGCAAGAGGTGAATATTCAACCAGGACCGAATTTTGATAATTTTGACTTTTTTGTCAATACGATTGTAATGATTTTTGAAGTAACTTCTTTAGCACCGTTGTGATTTGAAACTCGATGAAACGAAAAAAAGCGACACTAAAAAGAGACAATCACATACATATTTAGGATTTAGACTGCGAGAGAACGAGATAGTACAATCGGTCTCCTCTTTGTGCGGTGCTTCGTGGCCTCCCCACTCCTGCCTACTTAAGTTTTCTGAATGTTTCACTTTTACCGCGTGTGAATTGAACTATCTGTATTTTCTGCATGTAAATTTATTTGTACGTTACGTTTTCGGTTCAAGATGGTGGCAGTTTTAATGATTCAGAAAAGATTGCGCAAATAAATTGCATTTGATTAATTTGTTATTTAAAATCAGAGTGGAAGATACTCTTAGTATCGCCCTGGTGTAAGACCACCATTCAGAATCGAAACGTTGCTTGAAATGGCTTTAGCCGTGTTTGGTGATCAGGTCTGAGTGGCCCGATAGTTCCCGAACTACCTCTCCCCCATCCACTTCCCCTCCCCACTGCCTTCTCATAATATAACCCAATTGGGGATGCCATAATCTCACCGGCTCCAGGCGGGAGCAGTTGGGACTCTTGGGTGGAATACTAAGTTACCTAAATCTGCATGAAGAATGTTTAAAAAAGTAATTATTGTCATTGAGATGGTAACGTTTCTTGACACAAATTTAAGTACCTACTTATAAATCTAATGGTTTCAGAGGAAATTTTGGTTTCGATTTATTTTTAAAAAATCGAGTGCAGTTCACACGCGGCTGAAGCGAAACTTCACCAAAACATTCTCAACCAATAGGAGCCTCGAAAAGTGTGATCGTAATTAAAGCGGCCAATGAGCGCAGCCTGACCGTTCGTAGGTTTCATTCTATCTCATTCTCTCGCAGATACGTGTTTGTCTCTTTTTAGTGCCATTTCCGTTTCACCCAAGTTTCAAATCACAATGGTGCTAAAGAAGTTTCACTTCAAAAAGAGAAAATTAGAAACGTACGCTTTTGGACGCGAGATCTCCTGTTCATATATCTACTAGTAATTATATAGGATGTGCTCGTTTTGAATCCGCCACTGTATTGGATAATTTAAACTTGATTGTCAGAGATGCACAACCCTCGGCTCTCGAGCCCATTTCGTACTATCGGTGTGAAGGTTCAGCTGGAGTGGGTTCTTCGCGGAAAGCGGATCTTCGCGGCACAGAGAACCCGGTCCAGGAAACAGGGAACTCGGAGCCGGACTCAGCGTCGGAACAGGAATGTTTCCACCAGCGTCTTCGTGTTCTTGTTCCGAGTCATTCGCGAGTCGGGAGCAGGTCCCGGGTTCGAAATCTTTTATTTATTTATTTATTAACGCCCTTTTTGGGGGCTTTTACACATGAATAATAAGAAATATATAGTATTTATTGTACATAATTGAATTGCCTCAGTAACAATATTTTATATTTCTTTAAAGATACATTGAAGATGTCCACTGACTTGGTTTAATTATATCCCTCCATTAGTTTCTGGGAAAAGATGAATACATAGCAGTTAGTTCAGAATTTCTGCACTGAAATAAATCCTGACTTCTGGGATTACGTTGTGGTATCCGGAAGCTTATCAGTTTAAGCAATACCTGACTTTTTTTCGTTTGAAATATTAGCGCGCTCTCTCCAACATTCGTAATTACATATCTCTCCATCTTCTTCTTTTTGAGCTCGGATACGGCGCTTTGGGATGCACGTGGATGAAATTAAATTTTCAGCCGACGAGCAGGTGCAGAAAGTGATTCTGAAGTGGGGAAGGAGCTGGTGGGAGAATTCTTCGAGGAGGGCATAAAGAGCTTGTGCCACAGCTCACCACGTGCATTGAACGGGATGGCGATTATTTGGAAAAATAGTCAGCAAGTGTATCAAAAATATCCTGTATTTTTTTTTCAAATGCACGTTTTCAAAAAATATATAAAAATTCAGTACACTTACTTTCTGAACATGCCTTGTACCTAAAATAACTTATATAATTATAACGATAGCGGAAATTTGAAATGTTATAAAGGATAATAAAGCCGAAAATGTATTATGTCATTTTTCTCAGATTCTTTTTCTCTTTCGATCTGCGTTGTCGAAATAATTCTACGAAAATATGTGCGTTACGACGTGCATTTTAAGGGGATTTTTTTGAACAATTAATAGTTGTAACGAGAGACACCGCGCGAGCTCGAATACTTTCTCGCTCACATCTAATACGGCGTCCTTGTCTTCGAACGCAGGACACCGCAGCGGGCGTATTGGTTACCCGATTAATATATCAGCTAATCAGCGAGCAGCTCCCCGCTCCCGGCCACCGAATTACCAAAGGATGTACCTCTGGCCGGCCTATATAAACGACTGCACGGCCTTGAGCCACCAGAGATCCAGCAGACGGTCCTAGGGCTTAGTACCAAGGAACAGATATCGTTTTGTCCACTTTAGTTCGGTAGAGGAGTCACTAGAGATAGTCAGCTTCCAAACCTCAGTCGGAGGTAATGCACCGCGTTTATATACGAAGTATCGTTATATCCGTGAACTTTTTATATTATTTTGTCATAATAATCTCTTAAATAAAAGTTCTCTGTTCGAACTCATGCAGTACTTAATATAAATTTACGTTATATAGTAAATTAAACACATTATTAAAGAAATTTACAAAATTTTTTAAGTATTCTGAAAGATTTATTCAATGTTATATTACGATAAAAAATCATGATTATAGGTCAACGAGATGTATTTTTTTTCTTTTTTTAGCATTTAAAATTTCCGAATCGATATCATTCATTGAACTATGAGCGCTTGTATTGAGAGCCCTTAAAAAGGTTGCGCATCACTGATTTACGTAATACGAACTTACATCACGGAACTCCCAGACTGTTTGAAGAAGAACTTACGTGCAGATCTGAACGTCATAATTGTATTAACAAGGTAACTTGTCTTTTCATAAACACATAAAAAATATATGAAATCATCAAACAAAATATAAAAGCACAAAATTGAAGATTTTTGAAAGAAGAAACCTTGCTTGAAATGATTTAAGGCTCCGTATTAAGGATGGGTTGTTTCAAAAAATTTGATGGATTCATCAAATATTTGAAGTTGATTTTCACGTTCTGTTTAAGTTCTATTCAAGTTCTGTTATTACATCGTTTTAGGACAGTTGCTTCACAAAACTGAAATAATCACAGAACTTGAATAGAGCTTACACAAAATGTGAAAATTAACTTCAAATATTTGATGAATCCATCAAATTTTTTGAAACAACCCGTCCTAAGTCTTCAAAAAGAAGAAGAAGATGGGTTGAAATGGAGAAATGTAAAAACAAATTTCTATTTTTGATTTAGACAATTCTTTGTGGAATTCCATTAAAATAATGTATTAAACAATTTTAACTTAATTTATTTCTGACTGTAATCGGTTTCAGCCTATTAAGACCACCACCACGTCCAATTATTCCAAGGGATCAGTTTTGTTTGGTATGTTTCTAGTTTGGTATGTTTCCCGACTATATACTGGTGCCGAAGGGATCAATGACGCTAGTTTGGTGTGTTTCCCGACTATAAACTGGTGCCGAAGGGATCAATGACGATAGTTTTGTATTTTTCCCGACTATGTACTGGTGCCGAAAGGATCAATGACGCTAATTTGGTATGTTTCCCGACTGTTAACTGGCGCCGAAGGGATCAATAACGCTAATTTGGTATGTTTCTCGACTATGTACTGGTGCCGAAAGGATCAATGAGGCTAATTTGATATGTTTCAATTTGGGAGGCGGGAATGGGTACCGCCGCCCCGGGAACCTTTATTGGATAACCAACACCTCTGCCATAGGTCACCCCAAGTGGTTCGCTACGTTTGGTGATTTAGCAGGGGTGCCCGGGTTCATGGGGTGTGGTTTGTCTAGGTCTTGGAGGCAGATCACCAGGACACACTGAACCCCAGATTCCTACCCACCCCTTAAACCCTTTTCCTTCCCTGAACTCTCCTCCACTTCCTTTCCTTAAAAAAAAACCCTCCACAGCATCCCCACAGATGACATAGGCCCTGAGGGTGATTGTTTTCTTCAGGGCCTCCTGTGTGAAGATAATGTAAAAAAAAAAAACTGGTATCGAAAGGATCAATGACGCTAGTTTTGTGTGTTTCCCGGCTATATACTGGTGCCGAAAGGATCAATGACGCTAATTTGGTGTGTTTCCCGACTATATACTGGTGCCGAAAGGATCAATGACACTAGTTTTGTGTGTTTCCCGACTATATACTGGTGCCGAAAGGATCAATGACGCTAATTTGGTATGTTTCCCGAATATAATGGTATCGAAAGGATCAATTACGCTAATTTGGTGTGTTTCCCGAATGTGTACTGGCGCCGTAGGGATCAATAACGCTAGTTTTGCATTTTTTCCGACTATGTACTACTGCCGAAATGATCAATGACGCTAATTTGGTGAGTTTCCCGATTGTTTACTGGCGCCGAAGGGATCAATAACGCTAGTTTTGTATTTTTCCCGACTATGTACTGGTGCCGAAAGGATCAATGATGCTAATTTGGTGAGTTTCCCGCCTGTTTACTGGCGCCGAAAGGATCTATGACGCTAGTTTTGTATTTTTCCCGACTATGTACTGGTGCCGAAAGGATCAATGACGCTAGTTTTGTGAGTTTCCCGACTACGTACTGGTGCCAAAAGGATCAATGACGCTAATTTGGTGTGTTTCCCGACTATATACTGGTGCTGAAAGGATCATTGACACTAGTTTTGTGTGTTTTCCGACTAAATACTGGTGCCGAAAGGATCAATGATGCTAATTTGGCGTGTTTCCCGACTGTATACTGGTGCTGAAGGGATTAATGACGCTAGTTTTGTGTGTTTCTCAACTGTATACTGGTACCGAAAGGATCAATGACGCAAGTTTAATAAGAAAGATAGATAGTCAGCTAGATTGACAGCATTGTATAATTTATTGGCACGGTAAACACCCGCAATAGAGTACACATCAAACGACCGTGAAATTCTTACAACTTACATAATAAATAATAATATTATGAATAGATTACAAAAATGATTAATAGGTAGAGATAATCGATCGTTTTGCAGAATGCGGTCATAAACACAAAACTTTATTTTTACTGTCCAGATCCAGTGGCGCTATGGCAAGGCCGACGTATGTACATGGTTGAAATTTGTCACATGATAACTGGTCGCTTCTTCGACTCGTTCTTGTGTTCAACAGCTCGACTGTGCAACGATTTGCCGGCCTCTGTGTTCCTCCTTCCTACAACACGGGTCTCTTCAAGACCAATGTTCATTTCTTCCTCTCCTTAAAAAGAACCTCCACACAGCATCTCAGATGACATAGGCCCTGAGGGAAATTATTTTCCTCAGAGCCTCCTGTGTGGAGTCAATGTAAGAAAAAGACGAGAGAAAAAAAACGAGAGCGAGAGTAAAACGGTGAGGGAGAAAAACGAGAGTATCGTTCACTCCGGAACGTTAATATACTAAGTAAATAAATAGTTAAAAAAAAAAACAATTTAATCGCTCACGCCGGGATTTGAACCCGCGACCTCCGGATTGATAGCCAAGGATCCGGCCACGAAGGTCGTCAGAGAAGACCTAGCTTGTTTTGGCATAACGATACTAAAAATGCAACATTTTTATCAATTTTCTTATCAGCGAAATATAAAAATAACTTGTTATGGCTGAGATAAATTTCTTCGATAAAGATCTTGAAAACGACATCAAATTAATACGTTTGTTTTTCCGATGTTATTGGATATTTTCGCCAAAGTTTATACACGTTTTTATAATTTTTATGATTGCGTTACTTTAACGATCGTTAAGTTTTCACCAATTTATGATTTCCATTTAGTTATTTTCACGTTTTATTTTGAAGTTTTCAACAATTTATGATGTCCATTTCGTTACTTTAACATTTTGTTTTGAAGTTTTCACCAACTTCTGACGTCCATTTCGTTACTTTACGTTTTATTTTTAAGTTTTCACCAATTTATGATTTCCATTTAGTTATTTTCACGTTTTATTTTGAAGTTTTCAACAATTTATGATGTCCGTTTCGTTACTTTAACAAAGTTTTCACCAATTTATGATGTCCATTTCGTTACTTTAACAAAGTTTTCTTCAATTTATGATGTCCACTTCGTTACTTTAACATTTTGTTTTGAAGTTTTCACCAACTTCTGACGTCCATTTCGTTACTTCAACGTTTTATTTTTAAGTTTTCACCAATTTATGATTTCCATTTAGTTATTTTCACATTTTATTTTGAAGTTTTCAACAATTTATGATGTCCATTTCGTTACTTTAACAAAGTTTTCACCAATTTATGATGTCCATTTCGTTACTTTAACATTTTGTTTTGAAGTTTTCACCAACTTATGACGTCCATTTCGTTACTTCAACGTTTTGTTACTTCATCATTTTATTTTTACACCCAATAAAAGGTTCCCCGAGCGGCCTTTGACGCAATGTAAAAATGGAACAAGGTAAAAATTCACCTACCTTTTGATCTAAATAATTAATTAACAATATATACAGCTTCGACAGTTGCATTTAACTGACTAAATAAAGTAAATTAATAAATTGCATGTTAAAAATATGTAGCTTTCCAATATTCTATAACACATAACTATGAAAAATCCAATCAAAATCGTGAGGCACGTTCAAAACGCAATGCAACTTTGGCAAAAAAGTTTTATTATTTTGAAAGAGTTTCGGCACAAACGATATTTTATTTATTTATTTATTTCAACGCCCTGTTGGGCTTTTACATATAATCAGAGACACAGTTTTTAAATAAAAAAGATGAACTTGAAGAAATACATCATACGAATAGTTGAAAAAATAAAGTAAAAATAAAGTATTAAAAGAAAAGAGAAAGTTTTTAAAATGCAGACGGTTGAAATAATAATAGAGTATTTATGCACTGTATTTACGCTGCACTCTTTCAATATTTCTTATATGGACTTGATAATATGGGGACCAGACTATTGAATTGTATTCCAGCAAGCTGCGTACTAGTGACAAATATATGATTTTTATAACTTTCAACGAATATTCGTATTCATGAAAATGCAAATCCAAGAGTACTTACGCCTGCCAGCCGGCGTTAAAGTAAGTGGCGCCATATTTTGGCATTATTAGCTACTTGCTTTAATTCGGTTCTATTACGATAGTAGCTCAGTCACAAACTTCACGTTCGCAGACGGTTTCCATAAGGCACGGCGACAGAGATGTTGGGTTCTTAAATTTCAACCGTACAGACGCTAGGGTATTAATACCATCAGATGAGTGGGGCCAAGTCAAAAGCCAGAATGTACGTGTGAACGTGAATGAATCAAATAATGCAGGCGGCGTGAAATCAGATAATTACATACGTATTTCAAAATAATGCACGTAATTTCCAATCATTTTTACTACATTTACGTCATTACTAATGACATTTCAACGAATTTCCATAAATCTTCGTGACATTTCATCTGTTTGTACGTCTCCCTGACATTTTGTGATAGTACGAGAAATTTATTTGATTAATTTATTACAGATCATTCGTCACCGCAGACAGTAATAATATTTTTTTTAATATAGCTTTACCCGTGTTTCAAAGTCGAGTAGGAATATTGCGTTAAATCCACTGACGAGCACAGTGTCCGGAAATTAGTGGTACAAGCACGAAACTGGTGAATCTACATCACACAAAGAACCAAAAAAAAACTTTTGAGGTGAAAACTTCTCGGGATATGTTTTAAGATTTTCGTTTTTTTGTTTTTGGGGTGTTATGCCCTGTTGCGCTACCTCCTTCTATAGCCAACGTTTTGGATAGCGTTACAGTGTCCATCATCAAGGCAGATGTGTAAACTTCTTGATTTGAAACTCGACGAAAAATAGCGACATTAAAAAAAGACGTGTATAAAATTTAACCTAATTAGCTAGGACTCACACCTCTCCAGATAATTCAATTTATTGGTTTAGGTAAAGTTGATTTAATTAATAGAAGAAATTATCCATAGATGTCAGGAGATGCAAATTCCCCTCTACCAAGGAAGCATTATAAAAAGCCTATGTTTAGGTTTTTTCACTCACTTCTCGTCTCATCATCATACATATTAACAAGTAAAACGTAAACTCCTTGGTTTGGGTTTGGTAGTTTGGAGCTCCTGAAATATTGACAATGTAATTGGGAATAGAGCAAATAAAAGTCACGAGTCCTTTAAAGTTTCCTGAAGATGCGTTATTATTTACAAAGTTCCTTCCTCCAAAACAAAACAACATGCATCTATAAGATTTAACCTGCGGGAGAATGAGATAGTACAATCGGTCTCCTCTTTGTGTGGTGCTTCGTAGCTTCCCCACTCTTGTCTACTTTAGTTTTCTGAAGGTTTCACCTATCTGACCTATACCTATTTTTTTTTAAGTGAAAACTTCTTTCGATGAAACGGAAAAGAGCGACACTAAAAAGAGATGAACGCACGCATCTTTAGGATTTAGCCTGCGAGAGAATGAGATAGCAATAAAATGTTTATTTTATTCACGGGTACTCGATTCCAATATTATTTTTTACGGAATGAATGGGAAGGACACGCAGGGAGAAACAATATCTTTATTAACCCTTTGAGGAGTATCGCCGCGCGTATGCGGCGCACGGTGGTTCCCTTAGAACAATCTAGCTAGACAAAAAGATTTCAACGATGTTTTTATTTATGTACAAAAACATACCAACAGCATAGAAAACAGTCCACCAGTCGCATCGATAAAAAAATTAAAACAATACGCGCTACACGTGGAAACGATGCAAACACGACACTTTGAATGTGCCAGGCGGCCTCCCTGCGGCCCATCTCTTTCGTTACGTCAAGAGAAAAATTAAAGTCCATAGTATGTTATTTCAAATTTATTTAAGTATTTAATAATTTGCTTCTTGCATATCACTTTTATTAGTCATTAAAAAATCGTGAAACCGTCATCAATATTTACAATTATTTGCCAAAGTTTGATTAAGCTTTCAAAATCGTGTACCAATTTGTACCTCCAAACTAAACAATTTTCATACAAAACCAACCTTTGTCTATATGTTCTTATAGAATTTGTCTGCTCTTACGTGCTCTTGATTTTTACAGAGCCTCTACCCTTGATCTATATTTTTCATATTTTGGAGATGTTAGAAGAAAAAGGCGCATCAGTCGAGTTATGCTGCAACACGGAACAAATTTGGTTGAGAAAAACAATTTTATAGGTCTCGAAAAAAATTAAATAAAGAAAAACAGCTTCATTTCTATTAATATGTCATAGAAAATGGAAAAGAAGAGTATCGCTTCATTTCTATTAATTTTTCAAAGGAAATGGTCAAAGATATACTCTAGAACTCACGTAAAAAAAAAAACAGAAATGGCTCAACACTATTTTTTTCTTCCGGGAGTTACGTGTGATGATGGACTACGTGGTGAGCGAGAAAAATAATTTGGTTTTTGCTCGTTAAACAGTAAAATAAGAAAAATTAAATGTCTTCTGAATTCTCGAAGTCTTAAAGAACTCTTTCATGCTGCTTAAGTCAGCTTGAGGTTAGATGGAAAACGGGAAGCTGTAATATCCGAAATAACCACAATATCGAAAACGTCTTATCTAGTGATGACGTAAAATTATTGTCGATTTCGGAAGTACCAACGAAGAAACTGCAGAGGTCTATTGACAGTGCCACATAGAAATATTATCATTTAAAAAAAGTGATGATAGTGACTCGACCATAAACAAATGTCATTCGGTTCTATTCTTTTATTATGCTACAAATAATATTTATAACTAATTATTTAAAATAAACAGATTTTTATGACTTATTTGAATCATTGTACGACACGCAATTTATTTGTATTTTATTTTACATTGAAAATTCTGTAACAGTGGTTGAAATAAATGTATTTTTTTTAATAATTTTTTTTATCATACTGTGACCCTTTTGCATCAAATTCCGTGAAAAAATATTTTTGTCTTGCTAGAATGGGATTTGGGACCACTGTGCGGCGGCACTCGGACGATCCAGATAGAGTATCGCCGCATACGTGCGGCCGTACGACTTCAATCAGTTTTTTCTATGCCATGTTTGTAATTTCGATTAAATTATGATTTACAGATAATACAAATATATTTTCAAAACATTTTTACGTATTCCAACAAAATTTGTTAGGTATCTATATAAAAATTTAGGTTCCATATATTTGTGTCCTCATATCTCGGAATAAAGTAATCGATTAATTGACTCGAAATTTTTACAGAACATTGCAGTTTAGAAGAAGAGTGTTTCTATATTATAATGGTAAGCTCTGGCGTTATGAAATTTGAATTTTACTACAGGTGTGGGGCGAGAGGTTTTTTATTTGTAAAATTTTGAGAACCACTGAATTCATCTAACTAAATTTACAATGCAATAAGAAAAGGTTATATATAGCAAAAAAAAAAGCTCCAAAATTAGCTTGTGTAGTAAAAAGTAAGAAGATAATTAATTAAATCGGTTACAAAATTAAGAAAAAATTGAAAAATAACTCACTCCCACTGCTAACCCTGTACAAATCGCAAGTGCGCCCCACGGTTGAATTTGGCAAACACCTCTGGTCTGGAGCCCCAAAATACATGAAAAAACCCTCGACTCTGTGCAGAAACGGGCGGTCCGTTTGATAGACTCTCCTAACCTAACAAACGGATTGCAATCTTTAGAGCACAGGCGCCAGGTGGGAATGCTGTCCTTGTTCTACCGGTAATGTATCGTAATAATCGGTATCCGTAGTAACAATGGAAAATGCTCCGAGGAACTAGCGTCATTGATCCCCTCGGCACCGGTGCGTAGTCGGGAAACACGCCAAACGCGCGCTCAACATTTGTACACGGTTGACATAAGTCACATGAGAACGGGTCGATTCTACAACTCGTTCTTGAGTTCAACAGCTCGGCTGTTGAACGATTTGCCGGCCTCTGTGTTTCCTCCCTCCTACAACATGGGTCTCTTCAAGACCCATGTTCACTCCTTCCTCTCCTCAAAAACACCCTCCACACAGCATCTTCAAAGATGACATAGGCCTTGAGGGAAATTATTTTCCTCAGAGCCTCCTGTGTGGAATTAATGTAAAAAAAAAAAAAAAATGTAGATGGCAAAAAATTACTCATTCCTCAAAGGGTTAAGTGGCATACCAACGAATGCCGGGAACTTGCTAGTTATTGTTACATCACTTGTTTGTCGTTACATGTAAAAATAATTAATAAAAAATTGCGGTCGTCCAAGTTTTATTTCTTTTGTGGTTATCTTTTATATTTGAATATAAAGCGTGTTGTTTTGCCTTTCTAACACCATTTATATCTTATCTCTTACTGTGAGAGTAAGAGATTTTAATGAGATCTGTATGAGTTGTTCCGAAAACGAACAGATTTGACGGGTTAACTGATCATATTTCGACTAAGAACAACCATTACAAAATTCTTCTCAAACTAAATGCTATCTAAATAGGGTCTTGGGTAAATTTATCAATTTTTATTTAAATGTGCGACATCTATTGACTTTTCTGCAAGTCTAGGATGATTTTTTAAAAATTTATTTTAACCTAACGACTTAAAAGTGAAATCTTAATATTTAATCAGTGAACAAAATATTAGCGACGCTCCAACGAAAATTTGAAATGGAAAAATCAGAAAATCGGTCGCGTCTACGCATTAAGGATCCACTATCCGAATTTCGACCGATTTCTTACATACCTCAAACATTTTAAGTTTTTAAGCTCTTAAAAAAAAATTGTTATTTTTTAAGATAATATCTAGATACGTTCCACGCCGAAACGCAAATTATATGAAATTCCCTCGATAGAAAAAAATCGCAAAGTTTGCTCCGAAAATTATTTAAAACAAGTCTGTTTCTATTATTTTACAAGTTATATTTGTAAAAAATTCACAATGTTTCTTTAAATGATTCTTAAGATACGTTCTACGAGATTTTTTGTCTATTTTAAACGAGTCATGTTTTATTAAAGCATTTTCATCATTTTCGCATCAATTTTATCATTGAAAATATTAGCGCGCTCTGTCCAACATTCGTAATTTCATATCTCTCCATCGTCTTCTTTTTGCGCCGAGAAGTGTGGCCTTACCCAGGGCCTTAAGAGGAACGTATGCGCGGCCCATTTCGGCCAGTTTCATACAAATCTTAATTTTGGATTTGAGTTCAAAATACCAAACCAAACTGAAAAATTATTTTTGTTATCAAAAGGTATATCAATATCAAGTACGGATTTTTAAGATTTTTTTTACTAACTTAGAAGTCTGTACATTTTTCTTTTTTAAAAAATATATATTTTCTAGTTTGTATACTAAACGTCTGTTGATGGCGTTCAAAGCAGACAATTTAACAATTTTCGGAGAGTCCTAACTCCTATAAGAAATAACTTATCAAAAAAAGCAAAACGTACCGAAACAGTAGTGGTCAATATCTATATTACATAAAAAAATATTTGCACTAGTGTAAAAATCCAGCGAGAAAATTGGGAATTCATTTGTATGGAAAAAAACGCCGACGGGTTTCTTCTTAAGATGAAGCTATACGTGAAATCCTATTTAGATTCATCTTTACGACGAATCGGTTTACATTATGAACATCAAAAAATATGCTACGGATAAATTGAAGCTTTTACTAGCTATTCTATGTATTGGAATTACAATAAAATTATTATTTACATAACAAAAAATATAAGCGTAAACCATGCAGTAATAATATAAGAAACAATTTTTTTTAAATACCCCTTTATGGCTAAGACTATTTTTGAGGTTTTGTATGTTGTAACTTTTTTCATTCTTATAAAATTGTGCACAAAATAAATAAAGACCACTTTTTCGCTTACTTGCCTCATGCAAATAGGACGCTCGATTTTAAATTTTGAAGGCATTACAATAGAAATATTTGTAGCGTTTATATTTCTAATTAAATGAAGACATTATGAGCGAAACTCAATCGAAAATCTGGAAACAGAAAAATCAGAAAAAGATATTGGCACCTCTGGGACTCGAACCCAGGACCTCCCTACTTTCCGGGTTGGGCGCTCTTATCCACTGAGCTAAGGTGTCGATATCCAATTCGGTCACTTTTAACTGTACCATACTTCGACTAAGAACCACCCATATTATCTTCATTTTTCTTAACGCATATTTTTATTGGCTGCCATCTTTATGAATGATTGCAAGATTCAACTCGAACTAAATGCAATCTAGATGGTGTCTGGATAAATTATTATCCATTTTATTTAATGTGCGACATCTATTGACTCTTCTGCAAGTCTGGGATGAATATTATTATTTATTATTTTAACTTTATGAGTAAAACCTCAAACTGTAATATTTAATTAAATGAAGACATTATGAGCGAAACTCAATCGAAAATCTGGAAACAGAAAAATCAGAAAAAGATATTGGCACCTCTGGGACTCGAACCCAGGACCTCGCTACTTTCCGGGTTGGGCGCTCTTATCCACTGAGCTAAGGTGTCGATATCCAAAAGTGACCGAATTGGATATCGACACCTTAGCTAAGTGGATAAGAGCGCCCAACCCGGAAAGTAGGGAGGTCCTGGGTTCGAGTCCCAGAGGTGCCAATATCTTTTTCTGATTTTTCTGTTTCCAGATTTTCGATTGAGTTTCGCTCATAATGTCTTCATTTAATTAAATATTACAGTTTGAGGTTTTACTCATAAAGTTAAAATAATAAATAATAAGTTTATATTTCTCTTAAGTGGGTGAATTCCTAACACATCCGCTACGGATGCGCTGGCATTCCTAGAGTCAAATCAGTGGTGCGCAACCTTTTTAGCAGGAGGGCATATTTATAATTTCATTCAAAGGGCCATTTTAAATATTCGTTCGTCCAGTTGATTACTCGTTCTTTGAAAAACAGAGCGTGCAATTCACATTCAATTAATTCACATTTGCTTTACCAACATATTTTTGCATTTTGTTTTTCCTGTTAAGCACTTGCATACTGCTTAATAACAACGTATGCAGGGACACTGGAGGTCTAGATTCGTTCAAAATAAATAAATGTAGCTTCGTTTAACAAAAAATTAGTATCTTGCGAGAGCCTTGAAGGAGTTACCATCTGTTACTTATACCAGGGCGGGTATGTGGTGGATAACCTCCAATGTGCAATTCTCTTAAAAAAATATATGTTGTTTTTGAAGATAATATCTAGATACGTTCCACGCCGAAACGCAAATTATATGAAAATCCCTCGATAGAAAAAAATCGCAAAGTATGTTCCGAAAATTATTTAAAACAAGTCTATTTCTATTATTTTACAAGTTATATTTATGAAAAAATTCATGATGTTTCTTTAAATGATACTTAAGATACGTTCCACGAGATTTTTGCTCTATTTTAAACGAGTCATGTTTTAATAGGCTTTTTCGCAATTTTCGCTGCAATTTTATCACTTAAAATATTAGCGCGCTCTGTTCAACATTCGTAATTACATATATCTCCATCCTCTTCTTTTTCAGCCGATAAGCGCCGCCTTAAGATCGAACATGAAATAAATCTGTTGATTTTTAATTATTTTATGCATTTTGCCAAAAGGGCACGAATTGGGCTCGCGGGCCGCCGGTTGTGCATCACTGATTAAATAAAATTAAAATTCCATATTTATTATCACTCGGGTAATATTGAATTTGACCTTTGAGCCTATAAAAATGGCAGAGAGACGAATATGGGTCGGTTATACAGGCAGATCAATGGTAGCTCCGGGTTGTAACAATAATAACACATTATAATAAACAATAATTCCTTGCGGGCGGCTTTTAATTCGCCTTCGCCCAGTTTTGGGTGTTGGCGACCATTTTATAAATTCGATAGGAACTGGTTTCAAAAATAGCCGGTTCCTCGGATCCAGTGACAGCTAGTCACCGGGACAAAGTAACCGCGACAGGCAATGACGTCATATATAATATACTGACGCGTGGTGGAAATCAACGTGGTGTTATTATTCAAAACTGCCAGTTAGAATAATAATTATATCGGTTCCATGCCAATTGAGAATAAAGTCAACTCAACACCTCCTTGAAAAGCTATGAAAAAATTAAATAAAAATTAGCCGTAACCCTAACCTAATGTAACCTATTTACCCATTTTTTAATATATATTTTATATTATATGAATTCCGCACAAGAGTCCCAGCTGCTCCCGCCTGGAGCCATGTGACTATGGCATCCCAATAAGGATATGTTGTGAGGCTGAAGGTAGTGGAGAGTCGAAGTCGAAGTTTCAATTCTGTATGGTGGTCTTACCAGGGCGATACTGAGAATATAATCCTCCATGGAACGTGCCGCAAATATACTATATATTATTTTTAATGAATAAATTGTGAAATAACACAATTTACTTGTGTACGCCGGGATTCGAACCCGCGATCTTCGGATTACTTAGATCTCGGCCACGGATATTTTTTTTTATGGCAGAAAATTTTTATTATTGTGGTATTTCAAGTGTCCCGGTGAAAGACATCCATTCAAAATCGAAACGTCACTTGAAACTACATTAGCCAGCTTACTTGGTGACCGGATCTAAATATCCAGGCACTTCTCAACCTTCATCTTCCCCATCTTTTCTCCCTCCCCATTCCCTTCAGCCACAAAACATACCCCAATTGGGGATGCTATGGTCCCACTGTCTCCAGACGGTTGAGGGCAATTGGGACTCTTGTGCGGTATTCACGTAAATATAGAATAAAACTAAAACACTAATTTTGTACAAAACCACGAGTGTTAATTAATCTATTTACCGACCGGTTTCGCTTCGCTCAAGCATCACCGGTGTACAAATTAATACTGGCGAAACCGGTCGGTAAATAAATTAATTAAAAATCGGGGTGTTACACAAAATAATTGTTCTATTTTTATTAAATACCAGCGAGTTTCCGGCGCGCGTCGCAATGCCATTAAAAAATAAATTGTTTATCACTGCATGTCTTTTCCCACACGTCCGTTACCTTCCGCCTCTCCTCCCCCTCCCATTTCCCCTTCCCCTCACGCGTTCCCCTTCACCTTCCCCGCCTTCCCTCACCCGCGAACCCCCTCCCGCGTCCAATATATTCACATTCAGTCCCGGTACGTTTAGATTTTCATACGTGCCACCTATTGCAATTTTTTTCATAATATTAATTTTACAAACATTCATTTTTGTATCTTATAAGAACAATCAATCAAATTTGGTACTTAACATAGGTACCTATTCAAAATATCTATAATTCTTATTAAGTGAGTACTTCAAATAAATTCATTAATTTGAAGAGTTTCGAAAATTTAATTTCGATTTAACAATCATTGTTTTGCAAAATGTCGTTCTCAAATTTTGACAGTTTCGCGAGAGTTTTGTAATGATTAAAAAAAACATTTCAGATGTATTGTTATACGGTTTTAATAATCCATAAACATTCGTGGGGGTTTAAAGAAGGTATTTTGAAAATTTCAAACATTTCCTATGCTCAATATAGCAGTACATAGACATCTCACTAATAACCAAACATATTTTCATTTTTATACATTATATAGATGTCAAACCACAAAGTGATTGCGTCCTACAATAATATAAAATATATTAAAACGTAATTTACTTACACTCAGATAAAATCTACAAAAACAACCGATTTTAATGAAGAAATAAAAATTTCACAAATGCAATATTAATAAATACAATTATCACTGAAAAATTCATTCATAAGTCAATTTAACACTTTCACAAACTTCGATTTAAATTCAAAAAAACACGGACGTCACAAAAGACACGCAGAATAAATTTGATTTTGTAAATTCGCGTGCGTCATTTGATTAATACTCGAACTTTAATCGGCCCATCTCGAAGTGTCGATAACTCAATCGACATGCGACCGATCGATGTCGTATCGGCAATCGAACTGAATTGTAATGTATAATCGCCAGTTCTGCTGTAAGTGAGGACACCTTGATAATAAAAAAAACATATGATAAAATAAAACACACTGAATAAACAAATCTATAGAAATGCGTGCAGTGGAGGTGTCTTCAACAATTTCAAGCGATTAGTATCCGACCGAAACACTACTTTGGGGCCATCCATAAATTACGTCACACCTTAAACCGCCGCTATCCGAATATCTCCCTTAAACATTTGAAGTTTTTAAGCTCTTAAAAAAATGTGTGTTATTTTTTAAGATAATATCTAGATACGTTCCACGCCGAAACGCAAATTATATGAAATTCCCTCGATAGAAAAAAAATCGCAAGTATGCTCCGAAAATTATTAAAAACAAGTCTATTTCTATTATTTTACAAGTTATAGTTGTGAAAAAAATCACAATGTTTCTTTAAATGATACTTAAGATACTTTCCACGAGATTTTTGCTCTATTTTAAACGAGTCATGTTTTATTAAGCTTTTTCGTAATTTTCGCTTCAATTTTATCACTTTAAATATTAGCGCGCTCTCTCCATCTTCTTCCTTTTCAGCCGAGAAGCGCCGCCTTAAGAAGAAGCTATACGTGAAATCCTGTTTAGATTAATCTTTACGACGAATCGGTTTACATTATGAACACCAAAAAATATGCTACGGATAAATTGAAGCTTTTACTAGCTTTTCTATGTATTGGAATTACAATTAAATTATTATTTACATTACAAAAAATATAAACGTAAACCACTAAAAAAAGGCCAAGACTTCGACAAACCTCACTCTATGAATCCGGCACCCCTGCTTAGTCACTAAACGTAGCGAACCACATGGGGTAACCCATGACAGAGGTGTTGGTTATCCAATAAATGGTGTCCGGGGCAGCAGTACCCATAACCTCCTCCCAAAATGCAAAACTATCTACTACAAACTAATCTAGCACTCTGAAAGGCATATATTAATTATTTTTAATTAGTAAGCACAATTTTCACCTACTTTCGCAAAATTTCGTTAATCTTTTTACAAATTTCGAAATAATTTCTTTAGCGATGATCGATTTCATCGACGTATCTGGGGCCTATCTAAGTCGATATGTCTTGTCATGTAAATTAGCGACATAAATTTTCATTCAAATCGGATAGGATACACGTCTAGGAATTTTCAGTTCTGTAGCAAAATCTATTACGATGTAAAACGCAATATCGGTCAGGTTTTTAAAAGCAAGTCTATAACACGAATTTATTAAATTATTTTTTTACAAAAAATTGAGTTGAGTGGGCAGTTATATATAAAAGTGTACCCTCTGGTGCAATACTAAGATTACTCATAAACACCTACAAATCAATAATAATGCACTAAAACTTATAATGAATTACATGAAATGTTGATGTTTTCTGGGTCACTAGTAGGATATTTCAAAATGTAATACTAATGCACAAAAAATTCCAAAGTAGCCTCCTAAATTCATCGATAAATCGTCATCTTTTGGAGCCTATATTTTATAATTTAAAGCAAAAATCGGAAATCGGATTCATATCCGTACTTTTTAAATATCTAACCTGTCATTTAAAAAAAAATTGAAAACAATTAGTTTGATATTTTAGCCGTAAATCCGAAACTAAATTTTGTATGAAACAGGCCACGCATACGTTCCTCTTAATATTTTGGATTAGAGCTGGTTCACACACAGCTATAAAAGATCATCGCACGCCAAATAACGCTCTCCATTCAATCCCTTCAAACCGTTCACACCTAAGCGGATTTAAGCGCAGATAATCGTAGACAATATACATCTTACGACGGAACCGCTCCAGAGGCGATATGTCAAAAGATAAGTCTCCCCCTCTCCGACGAAAACAGGAGAGGAGGTCATTGTAATTACGGAGCTGCTTAGACCCGTGGATGACAGATGTCAAGTTGACAGATTTCAGTACAAAAAATGTGCATTTCGTTGCCGCTTCCTAATTCAACTGATCCCCTCTCCTACCAAAGGAAGAAATATTTGATAGCCTCGTGTGAAAGTAAAAAAGATAAGCGCTCGCGGTTCAACAGATATCTGCTGGCAGATTAAGAGAAGAAAAAAACTAACCTTACAACTTTGACATCAATGACAATAGCCGCCAAGCGAATAATCGTTTTTAATTTTAACGAAATAACTATTAAAATTCATTATTTTTCAAATCCGGAAACTGAAATACTTACTTCCCATTTTAATCTAGCTGATGTTAAGTGTTTTTGTAATAAAAAGTTCATATTAAGCGTGTCCCTATTAGGTAAATATTTACCCAAATTTATAATTAACCAACATTGACAAACTGGCCCCATACAATAATATTGCGCTATCATGAACACTTGATATTATAGAATATTGCACTTTAATAAAGTTCAGGAATATGGCGGTAAAGTCATTTATAAAGAACTTTGAATGTGGAGTTCCCTGTTATCTAGAACCCGTTATCTCATAATAAAGAATCGAAGTGTGCAGTTCACACGCGGTAGAAGTGAGACCTTCAGAAAACTATAATACACAAGAGTGGACGCTACGAAGCACCGCACAAAGAGGACACCAATTATACTATCTCATTCTCTCGCAGGTTAATCCTGTAGATCGAGACACGGGAGACTCGATGGGGGTCTACATAGGCGCGATAAAGAAATGGGGGTTCACAAGTTGTAAGTGGGGGTCCACGAACTGGTTCCAGTGCCCCAAATCCATATCCCATCCCGCCCCACTGTCTCCTATTCTATTATCGATTGGCGTACAGCGCATTTTGTTGTACCGGTTATGCATGAGAACTCTTAAAAACTCTTAAAAACTTAAAACTCCCAGCTAGTAAAGGGGGGGCGTAATGGGATATGTGTGTACTGTGCTGGGATGGGAACATACCCATCGCCCCCCCCCCCCCGTCTAATATCCCATTACGCCCCAACGTCGTGGCAAATATGACCTCGAAACTGGTCCATTTTGCCCCCGTTTGAAAAAATGGTAGAAATGTACAGCAGGGGGTCCACCGTGACCAGTAAAATGTGGTCTACGAGAAAAAAAAGTTTGGGAACCTCTGCTGTAGATGAATGTATTCGTCTCTTTTTAGTGTCGCTTTTTAGTTTCATCGAGTTTCAAATTACAACGGTGCTAAAGAAGTTTTCATATCAATAATTACTAAATAATCAAGGTAACGGGTATGGGTACCGCCGCCCCGGCAAGCATTTATTATATAACCAAACACCTCTGCTATGGGTCACCTTAAATGATTCGCTAATTTTGGTGAATTTGCAGGGGTGCATGGGGTGAGGTTTGTCCGGGTCTTAGCAATTGTTGCATCTGCCTGCCAGCTGCGCGGCGGGCCGGATCGGAAGATACTGGTTGAGGAAGACCTTTTGAACTCTCCAGCAGAACTCTCTCGGAACATCGCCTTGCACCGCTGCGGGAGGAATGGATTCACAAGTCCGTCACTCCTGGAGACACTGACCCCTACATTCCTACCCATTCCTCATACCCTACCCCTTCCCCGAACTTTCTATCCTTCCTTTCCTCGAAAGACCCTCCACACAGCACCCCGCAAGATGACATAGGTCCTGAGACGAATTATTTTCCTTTTTTACACGAGCTCCACACGGGAGGCCCCTGGGGAAATAATTTCCTTCAGGGCCTATGTCATCTTTGGGGATGCTGTGTGGAGGGTTATTTTAAAGAAAAGGAAGAGAGGAGAGTTCTTGGAATGAAAATGGTTTAAGGGGTGGGTAGGAATCTGGAGATCAGTGAGTCCTGGTCATCCGCTTCCAAGACCTAGACAAACCTCATGAACCCGGACACCCCTGCTAAATCACCAAACGTAGCGAACCACCTGCGGTGATCTATGGCAAAGGTTATCTAATAAAGGTTCCCGGGGCGGCGGTACCCATTTCCACCTCCTGTGTAGACAGAGAGGATTGACTCGGTATCGGCACATCTTCTTCGGTGTGTGAATTGCTTTTATATGAAATCAAGGTTGATGTAAGCTTAGTGAGTCAGATTAAGAAAAGGACGCTTAAGGCGGCGCTTCCCGGCTCAAAAAGAAGAAGATGGAGAAATATGTAATTACGAATGTTGGAGAGAGCGCGCTAATATTTTACGTGATAAAAATGAAGCGAAAATTGCGAAAATGCTTAATAAAACATGACTCGTTTAAAATAGAGCAAAAATCTCGTGGAAGGTATCTTAAGTATCATTTAAAGAAACATTGTGAATTTTTTCACAAATATAACTTGTAAAATAATAGAAATAGACTTGTTTTAAATAATTTTCGGAGCAAACTTTGCGATTTTTTTCTATCGAGGGAATTTCATATAATTTGCGTTTCGGCGAGGAACGTATCTAGATATTATCTTAAAAAATAACATATATTTCTTTAAAAGCTTTAAAACTTCAAATGTTTAAGGGGGATATGTAAGAAATCGGTAGAAATTCGAATAGCGGCGGCTTAATAAATCTTATAAAATTCCGGTTATTGTTGCAATAATCCCCACGGCTCCAGGCAGTTAAAATCACATGTAAAGCAGTCGCATAAAAAGTAAAAATGAATCAAGCACAAGCAAAGAGACTGATATCCGGCATTATGCAATCAGAATCGGTCATAGGTCCGAGATATTGTGTGTAAACTAAGCCAGAAGTTAACAAGCAGGGGCCGCAGTTTTTTTAAATTATTTATTTTAGGTAGCAAGCTAAGAATATTGATATTAAAGTTCCATTGTAGCAAGCGTTCAAAATGAAGAAGACTGGGAAATATGTATATATGAATATTAGAGGGAGCGCGCTGACAATAAAAACGATAGTAATTACGTGAAAATTATGAAAATGTTCGATAAAACACTACTCGTTTAAAATAGAGCAAAAATCTCGCGGGGGTTGTCTAAAACGGTTCCATGCCAATTCAGTACCAAGTCAACTCAACGACTCTTTGAAAAGTCTTAAAAGCTATGAAAAAAATTTGGTTGCTGTAAATTCGGTTTACGGACGATAATTTTACGCGAAACGTCACGAGCCGAGCGCTTAAGCCGAACGCTTAGGCCGATCGTGCCTCTCTATCGCTTGTTCCGCGCACTCGCTGAACGCTTAGGCCGAACGCTTGTTCCGCGCCCTCACTTGTACGCCCGGCTCAGGCGGAACGTGACAACGTGACAGCGTGACAATGAGTCATGCTTTTTCGTGAATGCGGCCGGCGTTCATCGATTTATAAGACGTTATCACGTCAAAAAATAATTTTAAAATAGCCCATAACCCTAACCTAACCTAACCTAACATACTTGGGTCGTTCTTCTTTTTAACCTACATGAAGTTGTCTTTTTTTTTTTTATATGAATACCGCACAAGAGTCACAACTGCTCCCGTCTGGAGCCAGTGAGACTATGGCATCCCCAATCGGGGTATGTTGTGAGGCTGAAGGTAGTGGGGAGGGGAAGGAGATGGGGAAGAGGAAGGTGGGAAGTACCTGGCTATTCAGATCTGGTCACCAAACACGGCTAAAGCCATTTCAAGCAACGTTTCAAATCTGAACGGTGGTCTTACACCAGGGCGATACTGTTAGTATCTTCCACTCTGGAACGTGCCGCAAATATACTATATATTATTTTAAATGAATAAATTGTGAAATAACACAAATTGATCAAATAAAATTTATTTGCCACGCCGGGATTCGATCCCGCGACCTTCGGAATGCGAGTCAAGAGCCTTACCGCTGCACTACGCCGGCCGTCAGACTGTCTCCACCAGTTAGTACAGAAAAATTCAACAGAATTACCAATATTATTAATTACTTTAAAATCTACTGTACTAAAGACGTAACGACTGTGTGCGTTTTAAAAAAATATGTGATTATATTTTTGTAGTAAAAATTACGTGACAGAGGTGTAACTCCTCGTGATAGAAGTGTATTTCATACAAATCACAGCTGTCTTCTGCCACCTAATAATGATATGACGACATAAAATATAAAACTATTTTTAAACTCCAAAAGGTTTAACCTATCAAGTAACAGCGATTATTATTTTTGATGATGTTTAATAAAATATTTTTAAAAATCTCAAAAACTTGTCTCCTACAATTTTTATGTCGTACGACAATTCTTGTCATTCGAAATAAGTATACACGCAGCTCGTGTTTGTCACCCCAATAGGCATTTTAGGCCTCCTTTCCCCCTTGCTACAATTTACCCTCTGAGGTCCAGGGAGACATTCAATCCCGCGACCTTCGGATTACGAGTCGAGAGTCTTACCCCTCGACCACGGAGGATGAACTAAGACGAACCTGGGCACCCAATCATTACGGCAGAGGTGTTGGTTATCCAATAAATGCGGGGCGGCGGCACCCATACCCGCCTACCAAATTGAATTTCACCAGGTTCAGTCAGTAAGAGTTGTATTTTTCAATCGGCCCGCTTTTAAAAACGTTTGAGGACCCCTGCCCAAAGGAAACTGCCAGGTTAGGTCAATTACTGTGTTGCCAGGCCATGATATAACATCATTAAGTGTGCCGTGACCAGGAGATGTTAAAATTAACATTGGTATACTGTATATCTACATTGACAGAGCAGCAAATAGACCTTGCCACTCCTAGGCCCCAAACAGGTCAATAAAACCGATTAAATGTATAATTTGGGAGGCAGGTATGGGTACCGCCGCTCCGGGAGCTATTTATTGAATAACCAAAACCTCTCGTTTGATGACTCAGCAGAGGTGCCCGGGTTCATGGATTGAGGTTTACCCAGATCTTGGCGGCGGATGCGTCTGCCATCGCCTTGCATTGCAGTGGCAGAGATGAATTCATACGTCTATTAGGGGCCGTAAATTACGTCACACGAATTTCATGATTTTTTGAGCCCCCCATCCCTGTCACACGTCGTCACATTTGTGAGACTCCCACCCCCTTGTGTGACGTCACACATTTTGCAATTTTACATTTAAAAATAATCGAATCAGTAGATTTTTACACGTGACGTCACATAGCTGATGACCCCCCCACCCATACCCTTCGTCACAAGCTGTCACACTTCTCTACTCCCCCCCCCTTAAGGTGTGACGTAATTTATGTTTGGCCTCTTATTCCTAGAACCCCAGATTCCTACCCACCCCTCACAATTTTTTTCTTTCCTAAAAATATCCTCCTCACAGCATCCCCAAAGATGACTTAGAGGGGAATTATTTTCTTCAGGGCCTTCTTTGTGGAGCTTTTGTAAAAAATAAAATCATTTTATATGAATTCCGCACAAGAGTCCCAACTGCTCCCAATTCTCCGCAGCCAGTGAAACTATGTCATCTCCAAATGTGGTATGTTGTGAGTCTGAAAACGGGAAAGAGGAAGAAACAATTTCGATATGCAATAACATTTAATGTAACGACGGTCTTCATGGTTGAGGGGTGCGGCTCTCGATTGATTCGCGGGTTCAAATCTCTAATTTGTGTTATTTCACAATTAATTTATTCAAAATAATATATATAGTATATTTGCGGCACGTTCCAGAGCGGAAGATACTCTTAGTATCGCCCTGGTGTAAGACCACCATTCAGAATTGAAATCATGCTTGAAATGGCTTTAGCCGTGCTTTGTGACCAGATTTGAATAGCCAGACACTTTCCCACTTTTCTCTTCCCCATCTTCAACCTCACAACATACCACAATTGGAGATGACATAATTCCACTGGCTCCGGAGAATCGGGAGCAGTTGGGACTCTTGTGCCAAATTCACATAAAATGCTGTTTTTTTATTTTTTCAAATAGCACAATGGCCCTGAAGAAATAATTCCCATCAAGGCTGGGCTCATCTTTGGGGATGCTGTGCGAAGGATATTAGAAAGGAAGGAGAGGATTTTCTGGGAAGGAAAAAGTATGAGTAGTATGAGGGGTGGGTAGGAATCTGGAATTCAGTGTGTACAGGAGTAACGGACGAAGTTTCCCCTCAAGTGCACCCCACGGTTGAATTTGGCAGCCACCTCTGGTCTGGAGCTCCAAAATACTTGAAAAATACCCTCGACTCTGTGCAGAAACGGGCGGTCCGTTTGATAGATTCTCCCACTGTAACGAACAGATTACAATCTTTAGAGCACAGGTGTCGGGTGGGAATTCTATTCCTGTTCTACCAGTATTTCAATGAAAGATCCTCTGAGGAACTAGCGTCATTGATCCCTTCGGCACCAGTGCAGTCCGGAGTCACGCGAAACACGCGCACATCTGCCTGCCAGCTGCGCGGCGGGCCGGATCGGAAGATACTGGTTGAGGAAGACCTTTTGAACTCTCCAGCAGAACTCTCTCGGAACATCGCCTTGCACCGCTGCGGGAGGAATGGATTCACAAGTCCGTCACTCCTGGAGACACTGACCCCTACATTCCTACCCATTCCTCATACCCTACCCCTTCCCCGAACTTTCTATCCTTCCTTTCCTCGAAAGACCCTCCACACAGCACCCCGCAAGATGACATAGGTCCTGAGACGAATTATTTTCCTTTTTTACACGAGCTCCACACGGGAGGCCCCTGGGGAAATAATTTCCTTCAGGGCCTATGTCATCTTTGGGGATGCTGTGTGGAGGGTTATTTTAAAGAAAAGGAAGAGAGGAGAGTTCTTGGAATGAAAATGGTTTAAGGGGTGGGTAGGAATCTGGAGATCAGTGAGTCCTGGTCATCCGCTTCCAAGACCTAGACAAACCTCATGAACCCGGACACCCCTGCTAAATCACCAAACGTAGCGAACCACCTGCGGTGATCTATGGCAAAGGTTATCTAATAAAGGTTCCCGGGGCGGCGGTACCCATTTCCACCTCCTGTGTAGACAGAGAGGATTGACTCGGTATCGGCACATCTTCTTCGGTGTGTGAATTGCTTTTATATGAAATCAAGGTTGATGTAAGCTTAGTGAGTCAGATTAAGAAAAGGACGCTTAAGGCGGCGCTTCCCGGCTCAAAAAGAAGAAGATGGAGAAATATGTAATTACGAATGTTGGAGAGAGCGCGCTAATATTTTACGTGATAAAAATGAAGCGAAAATTGCGAAAATGCTTAATAAAACATGACTCGTTTAAAATAGAGCAAAAATCTCGTGGAAGGTATCTTAAGTATCATTTAAAGAAACATTGTGAATTTTTTCACAAATATAACTTGTAAAATAATAGAAATAGACTTGTTTTAAATAATTTTCGGAGCAAACTTTGCGATTTTTTTCTATCGAGGGAATTTCATATAATTTGCGTTTCGGCGAGGAACGTATCTAGATATTATCTTAAAAAATAACATATATTTCTTTAAAAGCTTTAAAACTTCAAATGTTTAAGGGGGATATGTAAGAAATCGGTAGAAATTCGAATAGCGGCGGCTTAATAAATCTTATAAAATTCCGGTTATTGTTGCAATAATCCCCACGGCTCCAGGCAGTTAAAATCACATGTAAAGCAGTCGCATAAAAAGTAAAAATGAATCAAGCACAAGCAAAGAGACTGATATCCGGCATTATGCAATCAGAATCGGTCATAGGTCCGAGATATTGTGTGTAAACTAAGCCAGAAGTTAACAAGCAGGGGCCGCAGTTTTTTTAAATTATTTATTTTAGGTAGCAAGCTAAGAATATTGATATTAAAGTTCCATTGTAGCAAGCGTTCAAAATGAAGAAGACTGGGAAATATGTATATATGAATATTAGAGGGAGCGCGCTGACAATAAAAACGAAAGTAATTACGTGAAAATTATGAAAATGTTCGATAAAACACTACTCGTTTAAAATAGAGCAAAAATCTCGCGGGGGTTGTCTAAAACGGTTCCATGCCAATTCAGTACCAAGTCAACTCAACGACTCTTTGAAAAGTCTTAAAAGCTATGAAAAAAATTTGGTTGCTGTAAATTCGGTTTACGGACGATAATTTTACGCGAAACGTCACGAGCCGAGCGCTTAAGCCGAACGCTTAGGCCGATCGTGCCTCTCTATCGCTTGTTCCGCGCACTCGCTGAACGCTTAGGCCGAACGCTTGTTCCGCGCCCTCACTTGTACGCCCGGCTCAGGCGGAACGTGACAACGTGACAGCGTGACAATGAGTCATGCTTTTTCGTGAATGCGGCCGGCGTTCATCGATTTATAAGACGTTATCACGTCAAAAAATAATTTTAAAATAGCCCATAACCCTAACCTAACCTAACCTAACATACTTGGGTCGTTCTTCTTTTTAACCTACATGAAGTTGTCTTTTTTTTTTTTATATGAATACCGCACAAGAGTCACAACTGCTCCCGTCTGGAGCCAGTGAGACTATGGCATCCCCAATCGGGGTATGTTGTGAGGCTGAAGGTAGTGGGGAGGGGAAGGAGATGGGGAAGAGGAAGGTGGGAAGTACCTGGCTATTCAGATCTGGTCACCAAACACGGCTAAAGCCATTTCAAGCAACGTTTCAAATCTGAACGGTGGTCTTACACCAGGGCGATACTGTTAGTATCTTCCACTCTGGAACGTGCCGCAAATATACTATATATTATTTTAAATGAATAAATTGTGAAATAACACAAATTGATCAAATAAAATTTATTTGCCACGCCGGGATTCGATCCCGCGACCTTCGGAATGCGAGTCAAGAGCCTTACCGCTGCACTACGCCGGCCGTCAGACTGTCTCCACCAGTTAGTACAGAAAAATTCAACAGAATTACCAATATTATTAATTACTTTAAAATCTACTGTACTAAAGACGTAACGACTGTGTGCGTTTTAAAAAAATATGTGATTATATTTTTGTAGTAAAAATTACGTGACAGAGGTGTAACTCCTCGTGATAGAAGTGTATTTCATACAAATCACAGCTGTCTTCTGCCACCTAATAATGATATGACGACATAAAATATAAAACTATTTTTAAACTCCAAAAGGTTTAACCTATCAAGTAACAGCGATTATTATTTTTGATGATGTTTAATAAAATATTTTTAAAAATCTCAAAAACTTGTCTCCTACAATTTTTATGTCGTACGACAATTCTTGTCATTCGAAATAAGTATACACGCAGCTCGTGTTTGTCACCCCAATAGGCATTTTAGGCCTCCTTTCCCCCTTGCTACAATTTACCCTCTGAGGTCCAGGGAGACATTCAATCCCGCGACCTTCGGATTACGAGTCGAGAGTCTTACCCCTCGACCACGGAGGATGAACTAAGACGAACCTGGGCACCCAATCATTACGGCAGAGGTGTTGGTTATCCAATAAATGCGGGGCGGCGGCACCCATACCCGCCTACCAAATTGAATTTCACCAGGTTCAGTCAGTAAGAGTTGTATTTTTCAATCGGCCCGCTTTTAAAAACGTTTGAGGACCCCTGCCCAAAGGAAACTGCCAGGTTAGGTCAATTACTGTGTTGCCAGGCCATGATATAACATCATTAAGTGTGCCGTGACCAGGAGATGTTAAAATTAACATTGGTATACTGTATATCTACATTGACAGAGCAGCAAATAGACCTTGCCACTCCTAGGCCCCAAACAGGTCAATAAAACCGATTAAATGTATAATTTGGGAGGCAGGTATGGGTACCGCCGCTCCGGGAGCTATTTATTGAATAACCAAAACCTCTCGTTTGATGACTCAGCAGAGGTGCCCGGGTTCATGGATTGAGGTTTACCCAGATCTTGGCGGCGGATGCGTCTGCCATCGCCTTGCATTGCAGTGGCAGAGATGAATTCATACGTCTATTAGGGGCCGTAAATTACGTCACACGAATTTCATGATTTTTTGAGCCCCCCATCCCTGTCACACGTCGTCACATTTGTGAGACTCCCACCCCCTTGTGTGACGTCACACATTTTGCAATTTTACATTTAAAAATAATCGAATCAGTAGATTTTTACACGTGACGTCACATAGCTGATGACCCCCCCACCCATACCCTTCGTCACAAGCTGTCACACTTCTCTACTCCCCCCCCCTTAAGGTGTGACGTAATTTATGTTTGGCCTCTTATTCCTAGAACCCCAGATTCCTACCCACCCCTCACAATTTTTTTCTTTCCTAAAAATATCCTCCTCACAGCATCCCCAAAGATGACTTAGAGGGGAATTATTTTCTTCAGGGCCTTCTTTGTGGAGCTTTTGTAAAAAATAAAATCATTTTATATGAATTCCGCACAAGAGTCCCAACTGCTCCCAATTCTCCGCAGCCAGTGAAACTATGTCATCTCCAAATGTGGTATGTTGTGAGTCTGAAAACGGGAAAGAGGAAGAAACAATTTCGATATGCAATAACATTTAATGTAACGACGGTCTTCATGGTTGAGGGGTGCGGCTCTCGATTGATTCGCGGGTTCAAATCTCTAATTTGTGTTATTTCACAATTAATTTATTCAAAATAATATATATAGTATATTTGCGGCACGTTCCAGAGCGGAAGATACTCTTAGTATCGCCCTGGTGTAAGACCACCATTCAGAATTGAAATCATGCTTGAAATGGCTTTAGCCGTGCTTTGTGACCAGATTTGAATAGCCAGACACTTTCCCACTTTTCTCTTCCCCATCTTCAACCTCACAACATACCACAATTGGAGATGACATAATTCCACTGGCTCCGGAGAATCGGGAGCAGTTGGGACTCTTGTGCCAAATTCACATAAAATGCTGTTTTTTTATTTTTTTCAAATAGCACAATGGCCCTGAAGAAATAATTCCCATCAAGGCTGGGCTCATCTTTGGGGATGCTGTGCGAAGGATATTAGAAAGGAAGGAGAGGATTTTCTGGGAAGGAAAAAGTATGAGTAGTATGAGGGGTGGGTAGGAATCTGGAATTCAGTGTGTCCAGGAGTAACGGACGAAGTTTCCCCTCAAGTGCACCCCACGGTTGAATTTGGCAGCCACCTCTGGTCTGGAGCTCCAAAATACTTGAAAAATACCCTCGACTCTGTGCAGAAACGGGCGGTCCGTTTGATAGATTCTCCCACTGTAACGAACAGATTACAATCTTTAGAGCACAGGTGTCGGGTGGGAATTCTATTCCTGTTCTACCAGTATTTCAATGAAAGATCCTCTGAGGAACTAGCGTCATTGATCCCTTCGGCACCAGTGCAGTCCGGAGTCACGCGAAACACGCGCACAACATATGTACACGGTCGACATTTGTCACATGAGAATGGGTGTTTTTTTCGACTCGTTCCAGAGTTCAACAGCTCGGCTACGGAACGATTTGCCGGCCTCTGTGTTTCCTCCCTCCTCCAACATGGTTCTCTTCAAGACCAATTTTCATTCCTTCCACTCTTCAAAAAGACCCTCCACACAGCATTCCAGATGACATAGGCCGTGAGGGAAATTATTTTCCTCAGGGCCTCCTGTGTGGAGTTAATGTAAAAAAAAAACAAAAAACCACTCTCTCCCGATCCGGTCTGCCACGCAATCGGTGGGCAGACACATCCGCCGCCAAGACGACGACAAACTTCACCCCATGAACTTGGGCATGACAAAGTCACCAAACGTAGTGAAACACTTGGGGTGAACTACGGCAGAGGTGTTGGTCATCCAATAAATGTTTCCCAGGGCGGCGGTACCCGTACTCGCCTCCCAAATTGTATATGCATGAATATAAATTAAGCTAGGATTCCACGGCAGAGATGTGTGATCTATTCTCTCTGCCTACCAGTGCGGAAACAGCTTGAGGGTGAATTAGATATCTTAAATGAATTCATTGTATGTTATGTCTATGGACAATATGACCTTGACCTTGCCCTTCATTGATTTAGCGGTCATTTATACGGTTTGTGACCCTAACACATATCCAGATAAACTGAACAGATAAGAGCTGATATAACTGCTATGAGAATGTCAGTGTGCCAGAAATCAATGGAATATAACCTTACTCTGGGTGACATTCGTAGTTCCAAGATAGTTGATCAGCTGACAATTGGCCCCCCGACGTACTTACGTATATTTAATTAATTTTTTTTTTTTACATTGTTTTAGAAAAAAAAAAATTTTTTTTACAAGTGCTCCACACAAAAATTATTTCCCTCAGGGCCTATGTCATCTTTGGGGATGCTGTGTGGAGGGTTTTTTTTTTTAGGAAAGGAAGGGGAGGAGAGTTCTGGGAAGGAAAGGGTTTAGGGGTGGGTAGGAATCTGGGGTTCAGTGTGTCTTGGTCATCCGCCTCCAAGACCTAGACAAACCTCATTTATTTATTTATTGTTGTTATACGCCCATAGGGGCTTTTACATAGATTATTAAGTAATATTTAAGATATTAAGGATTATACATACATAGAATTTATATCAAAAGTTATAAAAGTGAAAACATTTTTAAAATTTACAAGTATTTCTTGAAGAATATAGCGTAAAACCATGAAATATTTTAAACAATATAACATTTGACAATAACATAGAATAAAATATAATAGGTTTAAAACATTACAATAACACATCAAATCTTTAAATATATTATACCCACGTTACAATAATTTGTAGGATTCCACAAAGTGTTGGTTTATATTGCATTTTAGATTATAAAGGGAATCAGCGAATATATCCACATATCACCAAACTTGTAGCCTAAATCATGCATCCTATTGTAAGTTGGTAAGGCCTCTTACTACCAGCACTGATTCGATCTTCAATACTTTCAACGTTATGGACATTAAACAACTCTACGCAAGATCCATATTAGTTAATTTACACAAAAACAACAAAACATCATACAAAACAACACAAACAATGCACAATACCCAAGCCAAAAACAAAGAACTTCTCCAAACTCCTTTTTCCAAAACTACCTTTGGACAAAGACACTTCAAATACATAGCTTGCAAACTATACAATACACTACCAGCTACAATCAGACATACTGAATCCTTGACAAAATTCAAACAAGACGTAAAGAAATGGATTGTAAATATTGGACGCCACACTACTGCAAACATCTGTAAAATAAATCATAAATAGACAGTAAACAATGGGGTATTTCCGCATTTTTTTTTTATTATTGAAAAAAATTAAGCAAAAAATTACGATCATAACGGAATTTTTATTTTATTTTTATCACGACGACTTAACTTTCTATAACGTTTTAAAATACGCCTTTTTAAAATGCCCCCAAAACGATGTTTTTGCCCCCATTCCCTCTGTGACGTCACAGGCGCCTCTCATCATGCGATCGCCGCCCGTAGGTGACTGTAGTGAGTCCGTAAGTTGTGTGTGTAGTACTCGGTGTTATTTATTGACTTCCAGTTTGCTCGAATTATATCTTTATATTTATCCTATATTTTCCCACTTGCAAAACATGTATAGTTTGGTACACATGTTTACAAATACTACAAGAAAAACCCAAAATAAGATGTTTAAACGACCCTTTCTAAGGCGACAAAATTATCGACTGTGTACAAATTTTGGACGTGCGTTTAATGTGTTTGACACCAGCGCCGAAGGGTTCAATGACGCTAGGTCCTCGGAGCATGTTCTATTGAAACACCGATAGAACAAGGACACCATTCCCATCTAAAACCTGCGCGCTAAACATTGCAATCCGTTGTTAGAGAGGGAAACCTATCGAACGGACCACCCGTTTATGCTTTCTGAATTTTCAAGTATTTTGGGACTCTAGACCAAAGGTGGCTGCCAAATTCAACAGGTGGACTTGCGATTTGTACAGGGTCAGCAGTTATGTACTAGCTTCGATGGAGCCCCCGCGCCTTTTTTTTTCAGATTTAAATTTTAAACTACAAAAAAAAACCTTTCGTTATTGACCATTTAAATTCATAATTTAAACGTGAAAACACCTTTGTATACAGTCGTAAGATGAATATCTACACAATAATGACTGCCTTTGTGGTCGAGGGGTAAGGCTCTCGACTAGCAACCCCGGCGTTAATATGTATATATGTATGTATATAAAACACAATATTAATTTTATAATAAATGTTTAAAAAATATTTTTTTTTATTTATTTTAAATCAAGACAAACATTCCTGAGTTACGAATGATCTGACAATATGTGAAAATCTCCTACTACCACCACATAGGAAACAGGATAATGTTGCTTGTGTCATGATGGAGAACCCAAACGTGATGCCAAATCAGCCACTAACCGGTCTTTGAATAAGTTGTTTTGCATTTTACAATTTATTCGTTTAAAATAATATGTACTATATTTGCGGCACATTCCAGAGCGGACGATACTTTCAGTATCGCCCAGGTGTAAGACCACCTTTCAGAATTGAAACGTTTGTTGCTTCAAAGGCTTTAGCCGTGGTTAGTGACCAGATCTGAATAGCCAGGTACTTCACCACCTTCCTCTACCGCATCTTCTTTCCTCCCCACTACCTTCAACCTCACAAAATATCCCAAATGGGATGCCATAGTCTCACTGGCTCCAGATGTTTGGGAGCAGTTGGGACTTTTGTGCGGTATTCAGTTAAAATAAGGAAATTTACTTGTAGAATGGCCAAAGTTTTAAACGTCATTTTATGACAGGGAAGTTATGTGACGAACTGACTGCTGTTTTGTTCAAATTTAATTTTAAAAGGGCCGGAATTAACCTATTTTGTCAAAATATTGAAACCAGTATATAACGTATATAATATGAGAGTTTGTGTAAACAAAATGTTTTCATTACCATATTGTCTTAGAATCCCGAAATTTAGGGCTTAGAAAATTACTGTTACTCATTGTAGCGTCTATTTTAAGCAAGTTGTCGGATTACGCCGTTAAAAATACTACTGTCAGTCATTACAACTGGACAATATTATATCAAACTGTAGAAACATAACACAATCATCTTAAATATGAAATAAAACCGTCCATAACCCCGAACAAGTCGAGAATGTTTAGATTTTTGATAGTAACACGGCGATAAACCTCGGAACGGCGGCTCTTGTGACGTCATGAATCGTACAAGCAGTCATGGGCCGTTTACGTTTCGTTCCGTTTACGCGTATTTTGAAATCAATAATTATGAATGAAAATATCAAAATTAAACATTTTTAATGCGATAATCATGTTCAGAAAAATAATCTTTAAATCTTCCACATGTTTTTAGCGGTATACCTGGTTTGTGAAAATACCCCATTTGCATACGACCTAATCCATGTAAAATAATTTAAAAATAGAATCACGTCAAATTAATTAATCAATCCCATAAATAGATTTGACAGGATTTACTATTCACTGTACATCATCTCTTCCTACATTTACATAACTCTCTTTAAAGTATTTACCCACACTTCCAATCACCTTTCCATTTTTATAGTATTCAATTGAATTTTTATGTAACTTAAAATATTCCTGTAATTTTAAATATGTACCTCTAAGCCTGTCTCAACACAGGTATATCCTAGTGAGACAGGCATCAATTAAACCCTATGTAAAACCCTATGTTTATAGATTAATAAAATAAAAAAATTAAAAAAAGTGAGTGTGATTGATAGTGTGAATCATATGAACATTATGAATGTGTCCTCATCCCTTGAACCGGGTGAATGTGTCCTTACTGGGGGTACCCCGTTCTAAGGTCACATTGTACATGTTTTTGTGTTTGAATTATAATTTAATGCCTATTTTAAAATATTACAAAAGGAAAATTATAAGTTACTAGCTTTTCCCCGCGGCTTCGCTCGCATAATATTATGGGAAATTACTGTAGCGCTTGCACTTATCGATTATCCCCGCTCCCCCCACCCCCACCCCCTCCCGCATTTCAAACATTCACTCCCTTATATTCAGTTTTCAAACATCTCGCCTGCCACCTAAATTTCATAATGCTCAAAGAAAAAATTAATTATCCAATTTTGTTAATTCGTTCGAAATTTGTGCGCTTACAAACATTTCGGATGTTTATTTTTATTTAAATATTAGGAAGTTTGTAAATATAATAAAAATTACTATTTATTATTCAGTCTTTATAATCGTTACGAATTATATTTTTAATGTGGGAACTCTGATCTGGCATTTATTCCAAAACAGAAGCTTGTCCAAAAAAAAACAAAACATTTTCTAATATTTGAATTTTCTGGAGCAGTAGCCGACCAGGGGCCGAGTACCTACCAGCTTAGAACCCACAAATATATCAACATTGTTTTTTCTGACGTTAGCAAAAATCCGCTTTAGTTAGTGACAGAAAACGTATAACAAATATAATATATTCATATTTATAATTTCATATAGAGAAGTATTGCATATTTCTTTGTCCGTTTGTAGTGTTCTAGTTGTTGGTTGGTGGAATACATATTGTAGTGTGGATCTTGTGAATCGGCCCGAGTTTGTCTGTGCAAAGTTATCCTGGTTTTTAATGCGTATATTAGAATATCTTTTGCGTATAATTGTTTAAGTGACATTAAATTCAGTGCCTTAAAAACGTAGTCTGTAGGAGTTCTGATGGGGACTCTTAAGTATTTGACTCTAAGTACTTCGAAATTGCCCTTTGTGCTATGAGTTTACAGTGGAATCGCACGAGCTTCCCCATCCGATAAGACCATATTGTAGATGAGATTGGGCTAATGGGTTTGAGTTTTTTTTAATAAGATTGGGTTTCTTATTGTTTTCAAAAAGTATGTTAGTTTTTTTTAAATTTGTTGCTCACGTTTTCCACTTGGGAGTTCCAATTTAAGTTTTGGTCAATAATTATTCCAAGGTATTTTATTGTTTGTATTTCATTCAATTTTGGGCAGTTGCAAGGAATTTCTTGGTTCACGTACAAACAGTCTTTATGAATTTTTATGTTTAGGTTTGTATTGAGTGTATGTATACACAATATGCAGACGGTATACCTAATTACACAAAATATTACTATGTGACCCCGTAGGGACGTGCAGAGAGGATGTACCACCGAATAACAAAACTATAAAACATATTTACATTAAAATCTGCTTCTCTATATACTGCATATAACAGCTTATAAGTACAAAAAAATCGACACTATATATAAATTCGTTTGATATTCATACCAACTTATTATTAAGGGTATTTTTAAAGTCGACTTTATATTTGAAATTAGTAAATGCATAAAAAATTATAATTTTATAACAAATATCATTTCGGCGAGCCAACTGTCAGGTCACCGATATTCATCACACTTTTAAATAACAATGTTTTCGCTTGATTGCATTTTTTTTCACGTTATGCCGACGTCATCTTTAGGGATGCTGTGTGGGGTGTCTTTTTAGGAAAAGGAAAAAGAGAAAGTTTGGTAGGAATCTGGGGTTAATGTGTCCAGGAAAGACGGACGTACGAGTCAAGAGAGTCCGACCGGAGAGGTCTAGGTTAGGTCTCCCTCAACCATTTCACCGTCTTACCAACCAACAGGTTTCCAGGCAGACGCATTCGCCGCCAAGACCCAGACAAGCCTCACCCCGTGAATCCGAGCACCCCTGCTAATTCAAGTAGCGTGGCGAAACACTTGGGATGGCCTATTGCAGGGGTGTTCGTTATCCAATAAATTGTTCCCAGGGCTGCGGTACCCATACCCGCCTCCCAAATCAGACACACAATAAATTTAATATTTAATTAAATAAAGACAATATTAACGAAACTCATTTGAAAATCTGAAAACAGAAAACTCAGAAAGAGATACGGTCACATCTGGGACTCGAACCTTCGCCTTGCAGGGGCAACTACCAACTGAGCTAACGTGACCTTATCTGATTAGTTTTTAACTGTATCATACTTCTATAAAATGTCCATTCAGCAATCATTATCATCTTGGTATAGTGGAATAATTCTTGTTTATTGTTTGGAAAAGATTAGGAATTCACGGTTCAAAATCATAGTTTATCAGATCATCTTCTTTCCCTTGTCCTATTGGGGTCGGGGACCTATCGCTTCAACGAGGTGCCTCCAGACGTCCCTGTCCTACACTACTTCTCACGTTGTTTACCGGTATACTATGAGAGCTCGAAATTTAAAAGGTGTCACTACTAAGAAAGATCTTGGTATTCAATTCAATTCATTTTATTCTTTTAAAAACATTACAAAATTTTACATTTAATTCGTTTTTAAAATACATTTGTAACAGTGGTAGATACAAACTATACAAGCATTAATAGAGCTTGCCTTTTAAAGGCAGCTTCACTAACGCTAAATATTTCGATATCCGAATTAATTCTGTTTAACAGTAAAATTGCTCTCCCCACCGGCATGACCATTGGCAAGTTAGTCCTGCAGGCCGGAAGATAGAACAGTCTATGCTGTCGGTGGCGAAGATACCCATCGGGAACAAAGAAATGAATGCTCTCCATGATAGCTGAGTTTTCAAACCATCCGCGGATCAATCTGAAGAAGTGCGTAGCAATGTGTACGTCCCTTCTGACCCGTAGATGGTTCATTCCGATTGAGTTTGACGGTAGGTTGAATATTCACGCTCATATCGTAATGATGTGTAATACTTTACTGAGAATGCTGGGTTTTGTTCTACGCACTGCGAGAAATTTTAGAGACACCCAGGTTCTCACAGTGCTTTACAATGCTTTGGTTAAAAGTAGGCTTGAGAGTGAATCGGTGGTTTGGAGCCCACACCAAGTGAAGTATTCCCTCATGTTGGAGAAGGTTCAGAAGAAATTTCTGAGATTTCTCTACCTGAAGAAGTATGGCCACTACCCGTGGTTTTACCCTACCGACTTTCTCCTGGGCATGCTCGGTATGAACTCTGCTCTGTAGCTCTGTATCTATGGGTCAGAAGGGATGTGCTCATTGTAACACATTTCTTCAGATTGATTCATGGATGTTATCTATATATTCATTAGATTAAGAAATATTCTCAAGTTAAACAACCTAAAAAAAAGTCTATTACGCACTTGTCCAATCATTAATTCAGTATGGAATCATTGGATGGGGAGGTGCGTACGAAAAAATTGTAAGTCCTGTAAAAATGGTACAAAAACTAATTATTAAAATAATTTTGAAAAAACAACTAACGTTTCCTTCAGCATCATTGTTCAAAATTTTCGAAGTACCAAAAATTGTAGACCTCTATAAAAAAGATTCAATATTACAAATATTCAAAGAAAATGTAATCAAAAATTTTAAACTTAACTCAACATTAAGGCATAAATTTAACATCTAAATTCCCCCATTGCACTGCTTGGCAATACCCGACTACTCAGTTACGACCTGTGATTGAAAAATATTTTTATTGCTTTGAAGAAATATATCAGACAGCAAAATGAAACAATGTAACAGTTACATATTATATCTCATATAATATAGCAGACTGGGATTGCACTATCCTCCCAGTACAATATATCAAATACTCGGGGCTGATCATTACCGAGGACCTCTCGGATGATGGTGATATTGAACGACAGATGAGTCGTATCAGTATGCTGTCCAATCTGATTGCCCGAAGATTCTTCCAATGCAGCAAGAATGTAAAAAAAATATTTTTGTTACATAAAAGTATTTGTTGGTGTGTGCACCCTCTTTTACACACTTTATTAGTGGCCTCGGTGTGTGGCACCTCTATTGCTTGCCCATTGACATTTGGGCATTGGTTATATTGGGAGCCCTGCAATATTTTGGTATGCAACAGTTGTTGATCCTGCACAGATTCAAATAAAAGAAAGCCAGTCATTCTTTGTGGAACAGCCGAGAGCTTTGGGCGGTCCTCTCCACCGCAACACAACGGATACTTTTTTTGAGGATCGCTACGATTCTGATCGTCATACTCGCCATCTTGGGAGCTGACTGGAAATCATCCTGGAGGGATGATTGGCATCGAGAATCATCCGCCTCTACTGCTTCTGGAGGGTCCTTTTGGCTGGGAGCCAATTCTCTGGAGGCTTGCCCTTCTCACGATATGAGATTCGTATTCTCAATCATGCATCATCTCAACTTACCACGGTATCAACATGAACCATTTAAACCTAAGCAACTCTTTGCCAGACAGCCTTAGTTTCTGTTAGGATGTCATTTTGTCTGTTTTATCTCCCGGCTTGCAGAACTAACTTGCCAATGGTTATACCAGTCGGGAGAGCAGTCTTGTTGTTAAATAGAATCACTTTGAATATCGACATGTTTAGCATCAATGAAGCACAATTTAGACAGCAAGCTTTATTGCTGTTAGTCTGATTGGGCTCCATTGATTTTTAAATTGTTCATTGTTGTTTATCTATACTAATATTATAAAGAGGACAGATTTGATTGTTTGTTTGTTTGCATTGAATAGGCTCCGAAACTACTGAACCGATTTTAAAAATTCGTTCACCAATAGAAAGCTACATTATCAGCGAGTAACATAGGCTGTATATAATGGTGAGCTCTGGCGTTATGAAATTTGTATAAATGAAAATGTGTGTATTTCAAATATTTTTGCAGGAGGGAGGAGAGATTGGGGGAAGGTGGGGTTCGTGGAGAGGGAAGAAACGAGGGAGGGGGAAGGCGGGGAGGGTGGAAGGGAATGGGGACGCACGGGAAAGGATAAGAAGGGAGAGTTAATTTATTTCTTTGAGTGACATAGCATGCCAGGAACCAGCTAGTATTGTATAATTTGTTTGAATTGTTTATATTATTTAAATTGCTTAAATATGCTTCTTAATATTTTCTCTATTTTAAAAACGATTTGAAATTTTAATTTTGTCATGTTTTTAAAGTGAATAAATTGAATTGAATTTGTATTTAAAATACCTTCTTTTCTTGAAAATCATTAACCTACTCCTTACATCTGCCATGGGAGTCATTTTTGCTCATAGTAATCTACCTTGTACATTGTTGCCACCTCATCCCAGGTAACATATTTTGCTAGACTACAAACATATGAAACATGGTGCACAACAGAATCAGCTCGATGGAACGACTCCGGATCCAATATAGTAACGCCTATAGAATTATATTTGGATACAGAAGGATTTGAGGGGTCCCACCACTTTCCCGCTCAGAAGAGCTATTCTGTATCTTTTGTGGATACGGAATCGATTCCATACATAATTGACTGTCAAATTTGTATGATTGTCTATGGCTTGCAATTGCTTTTTCTAAGGGCTGATATGTCAGCTGTCGCCGATTTCAACTAGTTTAAAACACAAAATGCTGTAAGTATTCAGGATTATTTATTCATTTAATGTGCGTTTAAAGTTGTATACCATGGATTTGACATTTGCAAAGTTTCGTTTCGTTTTCAGGGGGAACTCGGGAGCGGGGGTTCGCGGGACGGGGGAAGAGGGCGAGGGGAGTGGGGAGAGGGAAGGCAGTGGAGGTGGAGCGGGAACACAAGAGGGTAAGGGGACGCGAAAGAGGAAGGGGAGGCAGAGGGGGAACGGGACGAATGGGACAGGACACGCAGAGAGAAACAATTTCTTTATCAAGTAGCATAGCAAGGCTTGTAATTTATAATTACACTTCGGAGAACCAACGTCCTTCCTGGCTGAAAGCTAGGTTTTGTCTGCCGTGCTTTAGAATTATAATGACTCTGCGTATCAACCTTCAGTTATCTTTGGCACAACCTGGACACGAGACCGTGTGACCCGAAGAGCCCTAGACAACCTTTTTTTTTACATCAACTCCACACAGGAGGCCCTGAAGAAAATAATTTTCCACAGGGACTGTTTCATCTTTGAAGATGCCGTGTGGAGGGTCTTTTTGAGGAGAGGAAGGAATGAACATGGGTCTTGAAGAGACCCAAGTTGTAGGAAGGAGGAAACCCAGAGGCCGGCAAATCGTGCAGGCCTGCAAAAGAGTCGTATAAATGCCTCACACAGTTCTCATGTGACAAATGTCAACCGTTTATATATGTTGGGTGCGTGTTTGGTGTGTTTCCCGACTATGCACCTGTGCCGAAGGGATCAATGGCGCTAGTTCCATTGAAATGCACAAGGACAGCATTCCCACCTGACGCCTGTGCTCTAATTGCAATCCGTAAGTTAGGAGAATCTATCAAACGGACCGCCCGTTTCTGCACAGAGTCGAGGGTTTTTTTCAAGTATTTTGAAGCTCCAGACCAGAGATGCCTGCCAAATTCAACCATGGGGCGCACTTGCGATTTGTACAGGGTTAACAGTTGTGTACTATTAAAGTATCAGCGGGCCCTGTACAGTACGCCCAGTTTCTGAGAGACTAACTTAACTCTGGCTTCAATGGAGCCCCCGTATCTGAGCTGGTCACTTAGAGTTACACCAAGCACATCAATGAAGGGCCTGTTCGGAAGATTGCTTCCATTGAAGCTTATTATAGCATTAATAGTACACGACTGCTAACCCTGTACAGATCGCAAGTGCGCCCCACGGTTGAATTTGGCAGCCACCTCTGGTCTGGAGCCCCAAAATACCTAAAAAAAACCTTGACTCTGTGCAGAAACGGGCGGTCCGATTGATAGACTCTCCTAACCTAACAAACGGATTGCAATCTTTAGAGCACAGGCGTCAGGTGGGAATGCTATCCCCGTTCTACCAGTATTTCAAAGGAACTAGCATCATTGATCCCTAGTCGGGAAACACACCAAACACGCACCCAACATTTGTACATTTGTATTTAGTCACATGAGAACGGGTCGTTTCTACGACTCGTTCTTGAGTTCAACAGCTCGGCTGTGGAACGATTTGCCGGCCTCTGTGTTTCCTCCTTCCTACAACATGGATCTCTTCGAGACCCATGTTCACTCCTTCCTCTCCTCAAAAACACCCTCCACACAGCATCTTCAAAGATGACTCCTGTGCGGAGTTAATGTAAAAAAAAAAAAAAAAGCAAGATTTTTATTTCGATCCCTTTTAAACATAATCAGACGCGATTGGGTCTATGAAACATTAAATTTGGCGAAAGTAACGTGAGAACTAATCATAGACTAATTACAATACATTACAGTAAGTACGCAATATAATCAACCGCTTCCACTAATTGGACGCTTGCACGGTTTTTGGGTGGCGGATTAGTGAGAGAGTACTTTAATAACGCTTTTACGTGGATTTCTCGGTAATACAGAGAGCAGCTATTTACGATTTCAGCGTTGATAGTAAAATTTTCTTATCTAAGGTTATGGGGAATCTTATCTGCGTTTTACTAACAAAAAAGATAACGTCTGATTTGAAAAACGCAATAAAAGTTATATCTATGGAAAACGTTCATCAAAGATAGGTTTTTAATGAAAATGATGACAGCCATTGATTAATACATCAAAATACTTGAGTGGGACTAACGGCAAAATGGTATAATTGAAAAATAAATCTTTTATTTTTACTTACTAGTGGAAAAAGAAAACTGTTCAAAGAAGCGAAGCTAGCAGTCCACAATGGAGTGCTGATGCCTGCCCTGATGTTTATTTTTTTTTATTTTTTTTTACATTGTTTTAGAAAAGAATGTGTCCTTACTGGGGTACCGCGTTCTAAGTTCACATTGTACATGTTTTTGTGTTTGAAATATAATTTAATACATTTTTTTTTTAAATTACAAGAGTAAAATTATAAAGTTAAATCTAAAAGAAAGCACAATACACGCATTAATCTTTATTTGGTTGCAAAATTGTATCTATGTTCTTCCTTCCCATGTCCATAATCCATCTTAATTCTTCTTTTGAAGTCGTTTATTTTTATTTTTTTAATGGTTTTTATTGCAAGAGGAAGTATCCATACTAATATTATAAATGCGAAACTGCTCGAGTTTGTTTATGACCTTTTCACGCATAACACAATATAAACACTTTAATAATTCTTTCACCAATATAAAGCTAAATTATATGCGCAGACTACAGGTTGTATATGATGGTAAGCTCTGGCGTTATGAAATTATAAATATTAATATATTATATTTGTTATACGTTTTCTGTCGCTAACAAAAGCGAGTTTTTGCTAACGTCAGAAAAAAATCTTTTCCATGGAAACAATGTTGATATATTTTTGGGCTCTATGCTGGTAGGTACTCAATCTACTGCAGAAAATTCAAAGTTTGCAGAAAATTCAAAGTTTGTCATTCTGGTCAGCTACTACTGCAGAAAATTCAAATATTAGAATTCGTTTTTTTTTTTTGGACAAGCTTAGGATGGGTTGTTTCAAAAAATTTGACGAATTCGTCAAATATTTTACTTTAATTTTCACGTTCTGTGTAAGTTCTATTCAAGTTCTGTGATGATTTCAGTTTTGTGAAGCTGCTGGCCTATGATGATAAAAAAACAAAACTCGAAAAGAACTTACACAGAACTGGAAAATTAACATCAAATATTTGATGAACTCATCAAACTTTTTGAAACAACCCGTCCTTAGAATAAATGTCAGATTTGAGTTCCTATATTAAAAATATAATTCGTAACGATTATAAAGACTGAATGATAATTAGAGTATTTTTTTATTATATTAACGAACTTCCAAATATTTAAATAAAAATAAACATCCGAAATGTTTGTAAACGCATAAATTCCGAACAAATGAACAAAATTGGATAAGTAATTCTTTTTTTCTTTGAGCTATAGCATTATGAAATTTAGGTGGTAGGCGAGATGTTTGAAAACTGAATGTAAGGGAATGAATATATGAAATGCGGGAGAGGATGGGGTTGGGGTGGGGGCGGAGATAATTGATAAGTGCAAGCGCTACAGTAATTTCCCGTAATACCATGCGAGCGAAGCCGCGGGGAAAAGCTAGTATATACTAATATTATAAAGAGGAAATATTTGATTGTTTGTTTGTTTGCATTGAATAGGCTCCGAAACTACTGAACCGATTTTAAAAATTCTTTCACCAATAGAAAGCTACATTATCAGCGAGTAATATAGGCTGTTTATAATGGTAAGCTCTGGCGTTATGAAATTTGTGTAAATTAAAATGTGTGTGTTTCATATATTTTTGCATGAGGGAGGAAAGGTAGGGGGAAGGTGGGGTTCGTGGAGAGGGGAGAGACGAGGGAGGGGGAAGGCAGGAAAGGTGGAAGAGAACGAGGAGGCACGGGAAAGGATAAGAAGGGAGTCAATTTATTTCATTGAATGGCGTAGCAACGCATGCCGTGAACCAACTAGTATTAAATAATTTTATAGAGAAGTATTGCTTATTTGTTTGTCCAAAAGTCGTTTTAGTTGTTGGTTGGTGGAATACATGTTGTAATGTGAATCTTGTGAATCGGCCTGAGTTTGTCTGTGCAAAGTTTTCCTGGTTTTTGAATGCGTATATTAGAATATCTTTTGCATACAATTGTTTAAGTGACATTAAATTCAGTACCTTAAAAACATAGTCTGTAGGAGGTCTGATGGGAACTCTAAGTATGATTTTCAAAATTGCCCTTGGTGTTATGAGGACTAGTTTTACAGTGGAATCGCGAGAGCTACCCCTTCCGATAAGACCGTATTGTAGATGAGATTGGGCTAATGCATAATAAATTTTAATTAGCTGATCTTTATCTAAAATGTTTCTTATTGTTTTGAAAAAGTATGTTAGTTTTTTTTTAATTTGTTGCTCACTTGTATGGCAGTAAAGCATGGAACTGGCAGAGGAAGGATGACTATTAGCATTAGACTGGATGGTGTAGAAATGAGATCCTTGAGTAAGTCTTAAGTCATGGTGTTTGAAAGAGAGAGTACGAAAACAGTGTGCAATATAGTTGTGAATGATGAATTCTTGGAGCAGGTGGATGAGTTTGTGTATCTGGGTAGTATATTTACGAGAGATGTAAAGGCTGATAGAGATATCGAAAGAAGGGTAAATGCAGGTAACTCTATTAATGGAGTTAATAAAAAACTGTCCAAAGAAGCGAAGTTAGCCGTCCACAATGGAGTGCTTGAACTACCCTGTTATTTTTGTAAGAATATTGTACACCAATCTCTTTGTAAGGGTTCAACTATGTGTATATTTAAAAATCAAATAAATGTGAATGGTCTTCTATTAAGCGCTTCCTATCTTTAAATTTAAACAAAACAAAGTGTGCGTGAGATATATCGAAATTTTTTATTCATTTGAAAGGACTATCGATGCCATTATGTATGGAATATAACATCATTTAAATGTCCGCCGCGACTTCTCTGGGTGGCGCGCATCCGAAATGTCCAATTTTCCACGACTCTGGTGCATAAATCGGGCTGAATTTGACCGATGGCATGGGTTTTGTTGGCTTTGAGGCCCACTGTGGTTGGGGGCTTATTCGCATAGACCTGCGACTTAAGAAAACCCCACAAGAAAAAGTCTAACAGGGTCAAATCGCACAATCTCGGTGGCCAGTTCACATCACCTCCGTGTGAGATTTTATCATTAAACAATCAATTAAATTTGAAATAATTTTATCATTTGCACATGTTTTTGAACGCTATATCCGTCCATGGTGATTTGGCAAAACAGACTGAATATACGATAAACAATTTGACAGATGTCGCTTCAACAATGTGCCGCTATCAACTGTTAAAGTTCGGAAGTTCCTATTGGACGACCCTATATATGTATATTAGAAATCGCCTTGTTTTTTTACATAGTAATAACATTTTGTCAAAAGGAAACTTACACTTTGGCACTGGAGATGGGTAATCTGTTCTTTTTTTGTAACAATTAGTACCAAGGTGAAAATCAATTTTTTGTCAAGTAATAAAATAATTACATATACAAGGTGGTGCAAAATTAATCACCCTATCGGAAGATGTTATAATTTTAGCAAATGGCGTCGTACGTCAACCATATTTGACATTTGTGAACTAGACAGCTGCAGAATACAAACAAACAAGCAATGGAGCGCTATACTCCGCAAGAGCGTGGAATAATTGTGGTTTGATTGCCATCCTCAATCTCAACAACGAAGAGGATAATTTTGTGTCGAAAGTCGTCATAGGCGACGAGGCGCATTTCCACTTAAGCGGTTACGTCAATAAGCAAAATCTTCGTTTCTGGGGCACTGAAAATCTGCCTGATGCACAAAGAGCCATTACATCCACTCAAAGCCACTGTGTGGTGCGGAAGGAGTGATTGGGCCGTAGTTTTTGAGGACGCCGTTGGCAATACGGTCACTGTTACTGGCGAACGCTACAAGGCCATAATAAACGACTTCTTACTGCTGGAATTGGATAAGCGGGGCTTGGTGAATATGTGGTTTCAACAAGACAGTGCAACCGCACCCACAGCACGAGCCACAATGGATATTGTGAAGGAAGCGTTGCCTGGTCGCATAATCTCCCGTTTTGGCTATTTGGCACGGCCAGCAAGATCGCCCGATTGAACCATCCCAGAATTGTTTTTTTTGGGGATAGTTGAAGTCGCGGGTTTATGCCAACGCCCCTCAGACAATCGCAACCCATTCGACAGGAATGCAAATAGTTATCACCGGAAATCTTGCGGAAAGTCATGGAAAATGCGATAAAATGGGCATAAATGTGTATCAACACTGGCGGCAGCCACTTGATGGATATCATCTTTTCCACTTAACAAAAAAAATTGTAAAGGTCCAAATAAAGATTTCCATCACTCAAAATATATTTTTTTTATTTAGTAAAAAAGTTATTCAAAAACAAAATTGGATGATTAATTTTGCGCCACCCTGTATTACACATAATATGTCAATAAATGGCCTAACACTGACTTTAACTTCTCTTCAACGAGTCCTATTTTTTTTTACACGAGCTCCACACAGGAGGCCCTGAGGAAAATAATCTCCCTCAGGGCCTATGTCATCTTTGGGGATGCTGTGTGGAGGGTTTTTTTAACGAAAGGAAATGTAGGAGAATTCTGGGAAGGAAAAAGGTTTAAGGGGTAGAAATCTGAGGTTCAGTGTGTCCTGGTCATCCGCCTCCAAGACCTAGACAAACCTCACCGCATAAACCCGGGCACCCCTGCTAAATCACCAAACGTAGCGAACCACTTGGGCTGACCTATGGCAGAGGTGTTGGTTATCCAATAAAGGTTCCCGGGGCGGCGGTACCCATTCCCGCCTCCCAAATTGCAAAGTTAGCTATAATTTTGGACAATACTTGTATATTTGTGGTGTGGCGAGTACTATAAAAAAAAATTCATTCAAATGCACATTTTGCCTCCATGAATTTTGTAAATGAAGTAATGTTAACCAAATGTTTTATTTTGATAACAAAAAATATATATTTTCGTTAAATTCTTTCGATCATATAAAAAATGTAATAATTTGTGTTTGAATAAGATAACGTTTGATAAGATATATATTATAAACGAAAGCATTAAACAATTCTTGTGAGAATGTATTGTTAGAAGTAAGAAAGAGCATTATGTCATTCAGCCCCGGATCTAGGTGGGGGGGGTAGACCTGGGCACCACATTACACATTTCGTATCGACTGACGAAAGTCATTTAGGCTAACACCAAAAAATTCAATGCTTTGACTTGCGTTAACAAGTCTCGACATTCTGGATAAAGGAGAATGATATCCATAATTAGTAGAATGTTGATTGAGGAACAGCAATTCATTATTTCGGAGTCTACAGGAAGGGATGTTAAACTGGATGCTTTGTAACAAAGCAGGTGTGTCAGTAATACTGTTGATATTAGAGAACTCCAGTCCAATTTTTTTTATGAATAATGACGTTCTAAATTAAATAACTGCATATTTATTTTTATTTTTATAGTTAGTTTTAATAGTTAAAATAAATTTCAAAGTTTTAAATTTTCAAGATCCCCCGAAAACCACCGAATCTAGTGTGACGTCATCATAATCAACCGAAGTATGAATTTTGTATGGAACTGGAATCAGCTGTTCGACTCCAGCCATTTTGAATTTCAGCATTGGAGGGTTTTACTGGGCATTATGGTAGTTTTTTGTACAGTTAGAGTTTTTGAATATTTTAAATAATATAGATAAACTAATAGAGATACTTTATTTTTGATACTGAATTATTTATGCCTAAATAATGTTTCAATAAAAACAAAAACTATTATATGTCCAAATCTCTTTATAGAGGTTTATACCAATAACACGGAATGTCGAACGGCTTGCGTCTTACATTTCTATACAACTTTGACCCAGGTGACGCGGCGCGGTGACGTCACGCCGCTAAAATCCAGCAATACCAACTTGACAGGGTGTTTTAATGACACGTTTTAAAATGGACTTTTTAATATTTTTTTTAAAACTCTATGTTTAATATTATTTAATAAAACTTATATAATCAGAATCAGCGTTTATTGGTCTATATTAAAATATTTTTAAGTCATAATATTTTTCACTGGAGTTCCTTATTTTGAATATGCAAATTAGATCAGTGTCCTTTCTACGTTTTTCTAAAGAAGAAATGTTTAAAGTTTGTTTATTTTCATTGTACGAGTACTCGCCTCTTTCAAGTCCTAATCTCCAAGCAATTCCTCGTAGGAAGCGATGTTGTACGGATTCGATCTGACAAAAGTGGACAGCATAGAAAGGAGACCAAATGACACTAGCATATTCAAGGTGAGGGCGAACCAACGAACAGTATAGAGTTTTAAGTGTATGTATATGTTTAAAGTCAGCAGTAATTCTATGAATGAAGCCGAGTAGTTAAGTGATTTGTTTACGATGTTATTAATGTGATCACGGAAAGAAAGTTTACAGTCTAGAGTAACCCCGAGGTCCTTGATAGATGTGACAGTAAAGAGACTATCATTATTTAGTTTATAATCAAACTGAATAGGTTTTGTGGTTCTATAAAAGGAAAAATTTTTGCATTTATCAACGTTTTAGTTCCATGCAGTTAATTTTGCACCAATCATTAAATGAATCAATTATCAAATTGAAAAAGTAAAAAGTCAAAATGGGATTTAATTATCTGAAGAATCTTATTGTCTTCGGCGAAAAGCCAAAAACGCGTGTGTGAAAAAACTTTAGCGATATCGTTAATAAAAAGATTAAAAAGAAGGTGATGAGGTGATGTATTTTAAAAATATGTTATAAATTTGTACAGCGCAACTGATGTCATTTTTCACGTTAAAGTTAAAAATATCACCAACTGCAAAATTTTTAAGCACAGATTATGAAAATTGCACTTTGTTTTAACAATTACTACAAGAAGCAACTATTTTCATGAACAAAATAGGTAATTTCAATTTGGGAGGCATACAGATGGGTACCGCCGCCGCGGGAACCATTTATTGAATAACCAAAACCTCTGTCATAGGTCACCAAAAGTGGTGCGCTTTGTTTGGTGATTTAGCAGGGGTGCCTGGATTCATGGGGTGAGGTTTGTCCGCGTCCTGGCGGCGGACGCGTCTGCCCACCAGCTGTACGGCAGGCCGGATCGAGAGAGAATGTCCCTTTGACTTCTCCTTCCTTTCCTAAAAAGATCCTCCCCACAGCATCCCCAAAGATAACACAGGCCCTTAGGGGAATTATCTTCCTCAGGGCCTCCTGTGTGGAGCTAATGTAAAAAAAAATGTTGGGCTTCGTGTGGGACAGTCTGTCTTCATATACAGTCATATTTCAATTTAGGAAATATAGGTTCTTAGTTTGGGTAAACATAGTAATTCATGCGTATTTTGTTGAAACATAACTCACGCAAATGGCAATGCATGCAAAAAAAAACATATAAATGGTGGCAAAGGAATCGTTTTTTATGGAAATTTTTGAATTATAATTGAATAAAACATGGAATTTTAATGCATCTTTTACCATATATCTATCCAAAATTAAGTAGTTGTTTCTTGTAGTAAATAAGTTGAAACGTAGTGTACTTAATTTTCTAAATCTGAGCCTAATAAAAGTGTGGTGTTTAGTTTAAAATCTACTAAAGAATCAAATAAAACAGATATCTTTAGAACTGGCAAAAACTACCATCAAAAACATAGTAGAACATCACATTTAAAATTTAATTGAAGAATATTGAAAAAACGACTCACTCATTTCAATGAATTTCTGTAAAACTTGTAGATATTTCCCTCTTCAATTCAGTATAACTTCACATTTAAAACTCACGAACAAACTTCAAATATTTAAAAATCGACAAAAAAACTTTGTATATCACAGAAAAGCGAATTTAAACAAGCAATATCTAACAGTTCTAGAGACACTTGATGTAATTAACACGATATATATATTTATTTTTCAATAACTGTGTGACCTCCTTGAAGATTCCGCTTCAAACAAAATATACTGAATTCCGCGAGTCAAAACTTAAACTTCAAGCGCACAGTTTATATCCGCGCTGAGAAAGCGGGTTACCCAGAGAGCGTCGGGTCATCCCGTCACAGAAAGATATAGTCAGAGTTACAGTTCGAGGTCAACCTGGAGATCGCAGCACCCACTGAATAATTACAAGTTGTGTTGACAATAATAATCAGGCGAGAAATCAGCCGACTACACGACACATTATCACATTATGACATATGACTTTTGACAGTTCTACCATCTTTGCAATGGGAAAAAGTGTGGCTAGCGTTAAAAAAACAAATAAAACTGCTTTGCACAAAACGTCACTCTACCGACCTGAGTAAGCACTTGGTGTTCCTTTTTTATTTTTATGAATACCGCACATGAGTTCCAACTTTCAACCGCCTGGAGCCAATGAGACTATTTTACCCCCCGTACGAACATTTCGGAGGGCGCCATTTCAGGCCACCGCGCAGAAAAGTCTCACAGTGACCTGCGTTGTAAACCGTTATCTTACTTTCGGTTTTTACTTTTTTGCGTGGCGGCCAGAAGTGGCGCTTTCCGAAGTATCTGTGTAAGTGTAAAGTGTGCTAATTCCCATTACCAATTGTGGTATGTAGCGAGGCTAAAGGTAGTGGGGAGGAGAAGGAGATGAAAAAAAGGAAGATGGGGAAGTACCTGGCTACCTGATCACCAAACACGGCTAAAGCCATTTCGAGCAACGTTTCAATTCTGAATGGTGGTCTTACACGCGGGCGATACTGAGAGTATCTTCCACTCTGGAACGTGCCACAAATATTCTTTATATAACACTACAAATTAATTAAATAAAATTTATTTGAGCCCGCTGGGTTCCAATCCGCGACCTTCGAATTATTGTTAGTCGAGAGTCTTACCTCGCGGCCACGGAGGCCGTCGATATCACACAACGTACTTCTATGGTATCAATGTCATTTATTTAGAATTATTTTAAAATATTCTTAAGATTTTATGGCAAATATAATAATTATTACCTCGGGCGGAGACAATCAACACACATCGCGCAACATTTCCCGCGTTCAGCACCCGCTTTTTATAGACTTACCGATCCGTGGGGCGACGGCCTTAGAGAAATGGTTAAACGTTAAACACGTCTGCTGAAAAAAAATGGCTGAAAAAAGTGACTGCAAAGTCACCGGGACAAAGTAACCGGAACTGTTATCCACAGACCATCTCTAGCAAAGTTCAAATATGACATGACAATATTGCCATGTCTAGGAAGAAATCCCTAGATCTATGGAGAAAGTGAGAGCTCCAAGTACATGAAGGAAGTTTTCGATAAATCCAGGGAGAAATTTAAAAAAAAATCAGAGCAGTGGTTATTGCGTTTTGCCAGAGGCTTTCGAGGAGTATAGTTCGCGCCAAACTTATATGCCGACCTGAACTTGATACGGTCCATTCTCGCGCAGGTACAGTCGCTTTACTAACTTTATAATGACCGTAAGTGAAAGAGAGATACGTAAAACATACAAAAGACGTGGTCAGGGCGGTATACCGTTCCCGGACCTTAAACTCATCTATAGCGATGATCTTTGGAATCAACATCAGGTCGGTATTAAAGTTTGGCGTGTTCTATACTTCCTTGTAAAAGAACTCGAGTTCTAAGAGTGGTTCCAGGTTGCGAGTTCTTGGGTACGAACTGTGGTGGGTGGAACTGTAGTGGGTGCCGGTTCCAGTCCCGAACTCGGACCCAGATACCAGACACGCACCCGAAGCGGCACACGGACTCGAACGTACGCAACTAATTTTTTAAAAATTTGACGTGATAACGTCTTATAAATCGATGAACACCGGCTGCATGCACGAAAAAGCATGACACATTGTGACGTTCCGCCTGAGCCGAGAGGGCGAATAAGCGATAAAGAGGCACGCTCGGTCTAAGCGTTCAGCTTAAGCGTTCGGCTCGTGGAGTTATCACGTAAAATTATCGTCCGTTAACCGACTTTACAGACAACCAATTTTTTTTTTCAAAGAATGTATGCAAAACATAGCTACATGCCTTGTGTTTACAAATATTGAATAATATTACTTGATAATGAATATTATTTTTTTAAACTAAATGAATCTTGTTGCTAGTATAAACAAGATTGATTTAGTAAAAAAAAATGTCAGTCCATATTATTATTTAACCTATTAACACATTGGTACCGAAAAACCCACGATCGTATCTAACTCCAATGTAAATGCTTAAAAATAATAAAAAAATATTGCTAATTTCCATAAAATTTTGTATCATTTTAGAGGTAGAATTATGAAAAAAACTTATGGGAATTGTTATTAGTACCCATTTTACACAGAGTTCGGAGCGGGACAAGCCGCGCAGAAAAGTAAAGACCGAAAGAATGATAACGGTTTACAGCGCAGTTCAATGTGAGACTTTCCTGCGCGGCGGCTTGAAGTGGCGCGGGGCACGTCCCGCTCCGAACTCTACGTGTGGGGGAGACTATAGTACCCTTTACACGCACAGTTCGGAGCAGGAGGTGCCCCGTGCCACTTTAGGCCGCCGCGCAGAAAAGTCTCACAGTGAGCTGCGCTGTAAACCGTTATCTTACTTTCGGTCTTTACTTTTTTGCGCGGCGGCCTGAAGTGGCGCGGGGCACGTCCCGCGCCGAACTCTGTGTGTAAAGGGTACTAATAGTGTTTTTCCCAATTTGGGGATTTTGAACAACTATTGTGGGTATTTTAAAATTAGAACATATGCATTGGCAACCTTGGACGATGATCGATGACAGCCGTCAGCTCCGACATCAACACAATAAATAATAATATTATTGAAATCTATGTTCTCTTCCCCGCCATATCCTCGTCGGAAGTCTGCAAAACTATCGCCGCTTAGGTATGGTTGTATTTTATCGTTTCAATTTATTATTTACTTTCGTTCCGACAAAATTAACTCCAGTCACCTGTGAAACAATCAGCCCGCGATGAAATAAGAATAGAACTTTCGCAGAACTTGAATTTTATCTTTGACATTTGATGAATTGTTCAAATTCCGTAAAATAAACCCTATTAATCCTTAGTATTCTACTAGTCTCTTGCCATGAACAGACAAATGAATATTAGTAAACCAGCCCTAATGACCCGTTCGCATTGGTAGAGTATTTTAGTCGAGTGGAGAGTATAGAAGTAACTAAAAGCGTCCGAACACCATAATTTGGTAAAATTTGGATATTGGTGGCCACGGCTATTACGAATAATTTTTAGAAAAAAACTTTAGATTTGCCTTAATCACTATAAAAGGAAACTTATTGCATCACGGCTGGCGGAAAATAATGCATTTTAATTTTCAATATCGTTAAATAAAATTTCACTTCGCCAATCGATCTACGACAGCCCGCCCGCTGCCGGTTGCCGCCCGCCATTTTGTCATTGTTGGTATCCCTGACCTCACAACTAAATACGATTGTAGGCAACTTCGCGTGATACATGATGGGCGCGTAATTATGAAAAATGTGTATAATAATAATTGTAATAAATATTGTGTAGCGGGCTTGTGTATGTTATCTTTACTTTAAAAAACAGCCTACGTTTTTGAATGGTTTGTTTGGCTACGCAGGGTTTGTGTAGCGGGCTTGTGTATGTTATCTTTACTTTAAAAAACAGCCTACGTTTTTGAATGGTTTGTTTGGCTACGCAGGGTTTGTGTAGCGGGCTTGTGTATGTTATCTTTACTTTAAAAAACAGCCTACGTTTTTGAATGGTTTGTTTGGCTACGCAAAGTTTGTGTAGCGGGCTTGTGTATGTTATCTTTACTTTAAAAAACAGCCTACGTTTTTAAATGGTTTATTTGGCTACGCAGGGTTTGTGTAGCGGGCTTGTGTATATTATCTTTATTTTAAAAAACATCTCAGGATTTGAATGGTTTGTCTCCATTCCAGTACCTACGCGCTTCCAGTACCTACGCGCCTTATTATTTATCCCGCGAAGTCGACTACAATCGTTTGTGTGAAGTCAAGGATACCAACAACACAACAGTTGACAGAATGGCGAGCGGCAGCGGGCGGGCTGTCGTAGATCGATTCGCGAAGTGAAATTTTATTTAACGATATTGAAAATTAAAATGCATTATTTTCCGCCAGCCGTGATGCAATAAGTTTCCTTTTATAGTGATTAAGGCAGATCTAAAGTTTTTTTCTAAAAATTATTCGTAATAGCCGTGGCCACCAATATCCAAAAATTACCCATAATTTTAGTAGAGTGGTTTAGTCAGCTCTTTAGTCGATTCAATCCATTTCGTTCTAATTTTTCGGCGAGTATCGCACCCCTCCACGCGTCCCTGCGCACTAACATGCGCAAACCCGCCGTTTTAGCAGAGTTCATTTGTAGACGCGCGGAAATGTTGTGGCATTGGAGCGAAGATGCAACACTAAAATTATTTATTAATGCTGCTATTAATCTCTTTTCGTGTCTATAGTTATTTATTTGCATTTTACTAATTTATTCTTTCGCCTCTTCTAAAATTTCACCTCTTCTAAGCTTACTATATGCTTATTTAGCGTATTTACTTTGCTTTGTAGCAGCCCGCCAAGTGCCGCCATCTTGCAACAGGCGGCGGGGACAAATGTACTCTACTTGAAAGAAATGCAAACGATTTTCGGCGAGTCAAGTGGCGCGTTACTCGCCACTCGACTAAACTACTGGCTTAGTCAGAACAAGCCTTTATTGATAAAAGCGTATTATTTCACCCTCCCCAAACCTGTTCTATTTGGAGCCGGCTGGGCTCGCGAATGGCCTCAAGCGAATCTAAAAACTGTGACATCATCATTCTTGTACGAACCAGCATCGAGCTCTCATGGGAACATTTTACGAATGGCGTAAAATGTTCCCATGCAAATTGAACACGGCAAAAATGGTGGCTTGTTCTATGAAAACGTGTAAAAATGAATGTGAAAAAGAGAATAAACTCAATTGTATTACATTCCATAGGTAAGCATTATTTTACTTTATTAGCTTCTTCAGATCATATAATATGATCAGTTTTAGTAACATATACATATGTAGGCGTTTCTCAAGTGTGCTCGTCGCTATTTACCGGGGTAAAGTAAATTATGTAACATTTGTTTGAAATTATTTTCCTCAGGGCCTCCTGTGTGGAGTTCATGTAAAAAAAAAAATTACAAAGATATATATTAGAAGAATATGTCGATCATCCAGTCGATTAGTCAGATATTTCCAAATACCAAGTTTTGAGGTAAGGGGCCGTCCATAAATTACGTCTCATGAATTTCATGATTTTTCGACCCCCCCCCCCCACCCCCCCGGTCACACATCGTCAAAATAATCAAAATTAAGATTTTTACATTTGAAGTCACAGAACTGATGACCCCCCCATATCCCTTGTCATACAATGTCACACTTTTCTATTCCCCCCCCCCCCCCCCCCTTAAGGTGTGACGTAATTTATGGATGGCCCCTAATGAGGAAAGCTGTATTCGAATTCTCACCATAAATCAAATATTATTTACACCTATCTGTGTTTTACATATTAAATCTTAATATATAAAAATGAAATGTTTCTTTGCTTGTCCCTTATGCGCTCCTAAACCGTTTATCCGATTGCGATGAAACTTTGGGGATTTGATGTGCGCAAGTCCGCGATGGTTTATAGAAATAGAGAGCTCTAGGGTTATGAGTATTGCGATGCTATCCATCCGATTGCAATGAAACTTTGGTGAGTTATTGTGCGCACACTCCTGAAGGTTTAACCAGATTTTTGCTGCTAGACCCTGCGGGCGGCTTTTGGTTCACCTTCGCCCATTTTATAAATCTGATACGAACTGGTTCCAAAAATAGCCAGTTCCTCGGATCCACTATCGCCAAGTGACAGTTAGTCACCGGGACAAAGTAACTGCGACAGGCAATGACGTCATATGTAATATATAGCCACGTGGTACTATAATTCACAACTGCCAGTTACAATAATAATCATATTACTGTCAATCTCTCCAAATCCGGAGAGATACTCAAAATTACAAATACGTAGTAACTATACCTGCCAGCGGCATGTATAAGTATGCAGTCTGTTAACACAAGTGGCGCCATCCTTTGGCATTATTGGCTGCTAGCTTGAATTCGGTTCTATTACAAAAGTAGCTTTTTAACAAACTTCGTGTACGAAGACGATTTTGCGCAGAGCACGACATCAGAGTTGCATTCTTAGCCGTATTCTTAAATTTCAAAGGTATTTTTAAGACGACGCCTGGCACGCGAAAACTACATCTCCACCCCTCGAGTTTCACACACCTCGAGGTTCACACTCGCTCAAAAGGGCGCGTAGACGAGGGTAGTATGAGAATTAGTCAGCCCATCACTGTCTAGCGAAAGTGGAACTCCACGCTATTTACTAACATGCTTACGCTCCAAGAATTTCGGATGACTTCAAGGTCCACATTCCACAGTCGGCACTAGCATTTGTTTTTTTACAGATTGTTGGAGTAGGTCGCAAATTTAAATGTCAAATTTTTAGCCTAATAAAACAACGGTTTCGGTTGTTGTTTTGCGAAAAACGGTCTTGCGGACGAAAAACCAACTCTGGCTAAAATTTTTTACAGTAAAGTACAGTCTCAGGCCTATCAATACTGTTGGATTACATGTTTATATCTAATAATAACATTTGTTTATTTCTAATAACTAGTGGTCGCCCAATCAATGGTCGAAATTCGACCATAATTGTAATTTTTTTAATTGATTTAATGTATATTTTATGCACAATTTAAAAAAAATATTAGCATTCTGCACTCCTTCTCTATATAAACTATAAATGTGCAAAATTTCATACTCCTCCGTCCGCGCAATTTTCGTAAAAAGGGTACAAAGTTTTTGCTTCACGTATTAATATACTGATTTACTGATGATAACCTTTCAAAAATAGTTTGTAGTTTTTGGATATGTTCATAAATATTCCATTTACCAGGATTTTATTGCAAAGTGGAAGATGAGAAGCTAAGCCACTCCAATTAATAATATGTGCACATTGCAGGATCCCAGGATGGATAAAAAAATGGGCAAAGTGACGGTACCGTGCAAGTGTCGATTATGTCTGAGAGAAATCATATCATTAGCCACACCGATATGGGGAGACTCGGGAATCCATGGCATGGTTCTCAGATGCTCCGGTGTGAACGTTCTTGAAACTGATGAGTTCCAGTTTGTCTGTTTGCGGTGCAAACGTCACCTGGACTGTGCTAATAAGTTTCGACAAATGTGTCTAAAGAGTAATGAGATATTTCTCAAAACTACCGTTATTAAAAAAGAAGACCCTTTCTCAGACTCGTTGCATCAAAATGAAATTAAGACTGAACCGCTGGACGAAGACAAAATTGCGATAGAACTGTGGAATGAAGACGATTATAAATTAGAAGACTTCCATTCTCATGGAGATGAGGACGCCTTCGAAACTGCTACAAAATTGGATAGTGAAGGTAAACTTTATAATACATATCGCACATCCCGTAGAAAAGGGTCGTAAGTCAAAATTTTCTGTTTTATAACATTTTATTTTTTATCTCTGAATTATTAAGTTCACTCTTTCTCCGCGAGTCGTCGCTAGTGTCTCTTTTCGACGGTACCGCTTGTTGCATCAATCGTCATTTGTTTTCGCTCTCCTGTAAAATTGATTTTTGTGACTTGCGACCCCTTTCTACGGGAAGTGCGATATATCACTTATCACAAAAAAATAGCTTGTTTCCCACTTAGATAATACAGGGGACACACTGTGCCTATACTGTCAATGATATATTACATTGAAAGGTATAACCTAGTTCAAAAGTTATTATTACAAGAGTTATTCTGATAAAAATTGAATATTCATTTAGACTTTTAGAAAAGGTCTATAGGCGTCTCATTTAAATAATATCGGATGTTTTTCCAAGACACTACCTAGATTACAAGCCAATTCTTTGGAACTTGTAATCATTTAAGAAGATAGCTTTGATTTAGAAATCTGGAAATCTGATCTGGAAATAAATAAAAAAACAGTAAATTTGAAGGTTGAAATCGTTAATAATCAATTAAATTTAACCTTCGGTCCTATTTTAAGTATGTTTCCCGTTACTTCACTTATCCCAACTCCCCTCCCCCATCTCCCTCCCACAACTGACGCACTGTCCCACTCTAGTATACTGTCTCTTTCTTTCTTAACAATATGTATACATGTGTGTTTTTCTGTATTTGATAGTATTTTTATAACAGTCCTGATAATGGTACTTCGTACGTACGTCTCTTTCTTGTACGAGTACGGTCTGGTCATGGTAAGGAGTACATCGCTTTCTGTCTTAACAACATGTGTATATATATGTGTACTTCTGTATTTGATAGTATTTTTATAACAGTACTGATGACGGTACAGAGTACGTCTCTTTCTGGTACAAGTACGGTCTGGTCATGGTACGGAGTACGTCTCTTTCTGTCTGAACAATATGTATATACAGTGGAATCCGTTTATAATGACATCGAAGGGAAATCACGAACACGTCATACTAAGCGGACGTCATACAAAGCATTTTGTAGAAAATAAACAACCTCCTGTTTTTGTTTGTAAATGTATGTATTTATTTTAATAGAGAGAAACACAGCATATTAAGACTCGTGACGTGAGAAAAGATCATATTAAGACTCGTGACGAGAGAAACACAGCATATTAATGTCGTCGGGCATCACATGACCCTCTCGAACACTGCCGAATCATGTCGGTCACTATGGCCGACATAATTTTCCATGAAATTAGGACATAATTTATTAAAAATGGGTCGTAATAAGCGACATGTCACTATAAGCGAAGTCATTATATCCAAATTTGTTATAAAGATTTTTATATGAAAACCAAACTTCGCTGTGTAATTACGTCATATTAAGCGATTGGTTAATATAGGCGAAGTCATAATAAACAGATTCAACTGTATGTATGTGTATTCTGTATTTGATAGTGTTTTTATAACAGTCCTGATGATGGTACGGAGGTTCCGAAACCGGTACATTAAAAAATATTTCAATAAAGTGGCTTAAAACCAAGTATTTTCTTATTTATTTAAAAAAAAAATTTTTGTTGAATTTGAAATATGTGATCGACAAAAATGACAAAATAAGGGGCCCCTCTATATAATAATAATAATGCTGACTGTAGTTAAGTCTCAATTACATTGAGCGAGTTTACAAGCTACTAGCTGGTGAATTCACTATCTGCTAGTAAACTCGCTCAGTGTAATCATATTAACTAGATAACTAGCAGGTTTTACCCTGATAGCTTGTAAACTCGCTCAATATAATTGAGGCTTTATTGCTCTCACTGTACTCCGAGCGATTTTCAATTATATAATCATAGATTCTATTGATGTTTTGATTATCTATTTGTCTCGATTGTGCCCTTCGCTCGTACATAGTACGGTACAGTACCGTTAGTACATAATTATTTTTCCGTAATTAAATATATTCGAGAGAACCTGAGTAAAAAGTAATATATATATATATATACACAAATATTTGTATTTTTTTTGCCTACCATAAACTTCTCTTATTTGGGACAGCTGCTTGTTGACAAAATACTTGATCTCCATGTGTCCCAATCCCAGGAATCGACTGTACATTGCTCACTGCAATGTTCTTCAAATTCTTGTAATAAGGAACTCCAGTGAAAAATATTATGGCTTTAAAAAATATGTTCATATAGACCAGAGGTTCCCAAACTTTTTTTTCTCGTGGACCACTTTCAACATTTTTCTGGTTTCGGTGGACCCCCTGCTGCAACATTTTTACCTATTCCCAAAAATCGACACGCGTTGTACTGAATATTGAATATAACTCTGGAGTTGTGGTCTGTCACAACGGGGGGGAGAGGTAATGTGATATGAGATGAGGGGCGAGATGGGATATGGGCACGGGATGGGTCTCAAAATGACCATTTTTCACCGAAATACTAGTGTACTATCTGCCTACATTGACAGATAAAGCCAAGCCAACATTTTTGTTCTTTACTATCGAAACCAGCAGGCTTATTCTCTGTCTTTCGTGGAATAATGGACGTGATCTCCTGACAGATTTGTGTGATTTACTTGCTTTGTCTATGTACAACATACATTAAATGAATAAATAATCATACATTTTTGCAGGAATTCATGTTTAAAACGATCTAAACTAAAATATGTTACAGTAAATATGTAAAAATCACACAAATCTGACAGGAGATCACGTCCGTTATCTCGATAACGATCCCACAAAAGATAGAGAATAAGCCTGCAGATAAATTTTCGTGGACCCCCACTTACAACTTGTGGACCCCCATTTTTTTATCACGTCTATGTGGACCCCCGTCGAGTCTCCCGTGGACCCTTGGGGGTCCACCTCGACCACTTTGGGAATCACTGTATATTATAGACCAATAAACGCTCATTCTGAATATATAAGTTTTATTAAATAATATTAAACGTAGAGTTCAAAAAAAAAATTGTAAAAAGTCAATTTTTAATTGTGTCACTCTGTCAAGTTGGTGTTATTGAATTGTTAGTGCTGATGTCACTGCTCTCCATAATTCTCAGAACGCTTTCTGTTCTTCAGCTCCCAACTCTGAACTTGAAAATGGCGGACGTCGAACAGCTGATCCAGCGCTGTATCTTTTCAGTTGCTTACATATAATATTAATAATGCAGATCGTGGAACATTAATAAACTGTTTATCATGTGCAGTCACAGATGTATTATTGCACTTTGGTACAATACGATAACAGTAGCGATGAGATGTTGACATTTCACCTAATGTTTTTCTATATTAAAAGCAGTTAATCTGGAATAAAAAAGCCTCGACTTCTGACACCTCCATTGATTTTCCATGCAGAATGACAACACCTGTTGAAAATAAATAAAAACTTTTGGAGAGTAATGACGTCACACGATTCACACTAAATACTGTGGTTTTCGGGATCTTGAAAAATTAAAACTTACCATAAAAATGAAAATAAAAATGCAGTTATTTAAGTTAGGTCATTCATTAAAAAAATTTAAAAAATTGGAGTTTCTTATTGAGATTTCTTCTTTGTGTAGTTTTTTTTTTTTTTTTTTTTTTACATTAACTCCACACAGGAGGCCCTGAGGAAAAAATAATTTCCCTCAGGGCCTATGTCATCTTTGAGGATGCTGTGTGGAGGGTGTTTTTGAGGAGAGGAAGGAGTGAACATGGGTCTTGAAGAGACCCATATTGTAGGAGGGAGGAAACACAGAGGCCGGCAAATCGTTCCACAGCCGAGCTGTTGAACTCAAGAACGAGTCGTAGAAACGACCCGTTCTCATGTGACTAATGTCAACCGTGTACAAATGTTGAGCGCGCGTTTGGCGTGTTTCCCGACTATGCACCGGTGCCGAGGGGATCAATGACGCTAGTTCCTCGGAGCATCTTCCATTGTAATACCGGTAGAACAAGGACAGCATTCCCACCTGGCGCCTGTGCTCTAAAGATTGCAATCCGTTAGTTAAATTAGGATTAGTTAAGGTGTTTCCAAAGAATGCTCGTAGTTCGTAAACAGATAACAAGTTTATTATATTAATCTTGTGAACAATGAATAATCACTCGGTCACAAACGAACGACCTTTAACGGGGGCGATACGTGTAACCTCCGTGGTCCGTGGTCCCGAGGCAAGACTCTCGACTCACAATCCGAAGGTCGCGGGTTCGAACCCGGCGTGCGCAAATAAATTTTATTTGATTAATTTGTGTTATTTCACAATTTATTAATTTAAATTAATATATAGTATATTTGCGGCACGTTCCAGAGTGGAAGATACTATCAGTATCGCCCTGGTGTAAGACCACCATTCAGGATTGAAACGTTGCTTGAAATGGCTTTAGCCGTGTTTAGTGACCAGATCTGAATAGCCAGGTACTTCCCTACCTTCCTCTTCCCTATCTCCTTCCCCTCCCCACTACCTTCAGCCTCACAACATACCCCGATTGGGGATGCCATAGTCCCACTGGCTCCAGACAGGAGCAGTTGGGACTCTTGTGCGGTATTAACTGTAAAAAAAAAAAAAAAAACGGCCTGAATTTTGACCGTTTTTCAGAAGTTTATTTAAAAAGGAAGGAATAAATGAATCGTTTTTAAATTCAGTATGTTTATTCATTATATATTAAAATACAAGAATCAGATTTTTACTTTTTTCAAAATGGCCACCGTAGTAATTAATCTCCTGAGACCATCATTGAAAGGCATCAATCGGCATGATTTTTAGCTTCTGTTACAGCTATCTGAAATCAAAAATTTTGGTTTGAGCGTGTTCATAAAACATGTATCTTTTGGTTGAACCAACAAAAAACAAAAAAGTAAAAAAATCGTAAATTGGCATGCCTCGGAGTAAAAAAGTTCGATTTTTCACCCTTTTTTTTGAGGTTTTTGGGTCAAAAATGGTAATTTTTGTAGATTTTTTAGCATGTTTGAGGTTCAACTAGAAGCTAATACTGTAGAGAAGACGTGTGCCAAATTTCATAAGAATCGGTTAACTTTTTGACTTATCTTACCTGCCAATTTAAAAAAGTTGTTTGGAGAGAAACACGCGTAAAGTTTTGTCACACACTATGATTACAACGACTTACCAACTAGTCAGCGATTCCAGGGCCATACAGAAGTCCTCCGGTGCGTTCGAAGTACTCGTTTTTCTTCTTACGTTCTTCTTGACATGCTTGAAAAGCTTTTTTTAGTCGTCAAAGAGCTGTGGCGATTTTCTCGACTCACCCTTTGGTCATCGACTTTGTCTTTGAGTTGAGGCAGAGCACTTCAATGAGTTTTTAATCGATAAAGAATGCGAATTTCATTCTAAAAATTTAAATAAGATATTATTTCTACTATTTATGCAAAAAAAAAATCGTTTTTTTTTTTTTTACATGTATCGCCCCCCCTAAGCCTACTGGAATGGTTCTGAGCCCTGACAGTGGAATGAAAATGCCGTGCGTTCCATATAGCTACGATCGGGAGCAGTTTGACAATTGAACTAGTTTGACAATTGAACAAGCACCATCAATGAATGTGCCTCAACACTACACACACAATAATGTACATGGCTTTAAAACACAACTGTTTTGCAGATGAAAAGGAAGTGGAATATCCTTGCGAGGAGTGTCCCATGATTTCTTATACGGAAGACGACCATCTTATCCATCTGAAATCTCACAAAGTGCGAACCAAAGTAAGTTATTATTATTAATATTTAATGAGCTGGCAGCTTGATGTGTTCATATCGCACATCCCGTATAAAAGAGTCGTAAGTCAAAAAAGTAAATTTTACAAGAGAGCGAAAATAAATGAATGAAAGTGAACAAGTGTCCCGTCGAAAAGATATACTAGCGACATCTTGTGGAGATGAGTGATCTAACATAAATATGGTTTTCTTAGGCTACGTCCGCATAGGCAGGCGGCTTGCTTAGCGCCTAGAGCCTAGCGAGTCACCTAGCGAGTAGCTTAGTAAAATGAACGTTCTAGAATGTACGCGACCGGCCGCACTGCGCGCTCGGCGCCTAACTAGTCGCTAGGTGACTCGCAGTGCGGCCGGTCGCGAACATTCTAGAACATTCGTTTTACTAAGCTACATTCTGGAGCGTAGGGAGTGTGGCGAACCCATCGCTCAGGGAGTGGAAACACAAACCTGCAATAGCCATCCCAAGCCAAGGTGTGAGCTACCGTGCTCAGGCTGAATGTCCTGGGGAACAGTGTCAAGAACGGTGCCTCCGAGAAACAAGGTCGCATCTCGGAGTATTTAGACCTTACTCCAACATTCGGGGCTCTGCTGCAGTGGACCTTCTATTTCCCTGGTCACTCGTGGGACAAAAAAATTGGACCATTCGAAAACTAGGGGCCTTTTGGGAACCTAGGAGTGCTGAGGCCACCTCTGTGGACTTTCTTCCTGGGGCCCTTAGGAGGAACCAAGAGGAGAAGCCGTGGAGAGGAGAGCTGAGGCCACCTCCATGAACCCTTCCCTTGTGGGGCCTTCACGGAACCAAGGGGAAGGGCACTCTTCCGGCACGGGGCCTTTGGGGAACCGAGGAGGAGTGAAGTGGAGAGATGATGTCCTCTTCCTATGTGGGGCCTTCAGGGAACCATGTAGGAGTGAAGAGAAGAAATGAGGCCATCTCCATGAACTCTTTCTTATGGGGCCTTCACGGAACCGCGGAGGAGTGAAGAGGATGTGGCAGCCCAGCAATGCGCAATAACTAACGAATATTCTAGAAGCTAGGAGAGTATCAAATTACGCTGATAACACTTCCACACGCGCAGCGATAAGTGCTGCGAAGATTCTCCATCGTGGGAAGGACTTATATAATCAGTGCATCAGCCACCTACTAGTCAGTTCTGTACTCACCGCGATACAAATCGCAGGCCCTACAATGGCCTAGTCAGTCATCGTTATATCATCATGTAACAGTTATACATTCATGTGCCGAGTGCATCTCGCTTCCTGGAAGATACGGTCATACTCCACTACCCTCGGTGTCGAGCAACTTGCTGGCGTTCGCGAAGACTCATCGACTTCACCGCCATAGCATCTTACTGACCTTCAGCAGCAACATCATCTCCGTGCACCAACAACACTTCATCACGGCACTTCTGTCTACATCTCTGTTACCTCTTTATTAACCTTCGCTACGTAGCCAAATAAACGATTCGACTCACTACATCGACTGACTGCCTTTTCATTTATCTCTCGTCTCTGCCGATCCGGAGTCCTCTCCCTCAAAAGGAGAAATGAGACCTGGGAAGACACATTGTCGAACCAGAAGACATGGCTTCATTTCCAATGACAATCCTGGTGAACTTTGTAAAAGGGACTGGATTACTGTCAAAGGAATGAGGTAAAATGGGAGATAGCACAATGGGCCTACGGCCTAAGTGCTCACGGGAACTTTATGTATGTAAACCGTCTCCGCTCTTGAAAAAAAAAAAAAAAAGCTACATTCTGGGCGACTCGCTAGGCTCCAGGCGCTAAGCAAGCCGCCTGCCTATGCGGATGTGGCCTTAGGATTTAGAATCACAATCACTTTACTTATCAGAGATAAAATGCAAAATAGAAAATTTTTGACTTACGACACTTCTATGGGATCTACAATATCTAATTTCACAATAAGTCTCTACTTTCTTCTCTCCAAATGAGAATCCATTTGATATGAAAATAAATAAAGTTATCAACTAACAGATTTAGTTTATTGTGTTTCCTCCCCCATTTACCTACCCATCCTGTAATAATTTTGTCTCCCTCTTTTCTATTTTATCTCTTTCTGAAATCAATGAGGTGTCTCTTTTCTATTTCCATCTCTTTCACTCAATGGTTTAATTTCTTATATATACATGTCTGTATATAATTAGCTTACGTTAATACTAGCTGGGGTATCCGGCTTCGCTCGGGGAGTTGTTATGAGATTGAACTGACGTTCAAACTCACGACGGATCTTGTTTTATATACCCCTATGAATGGGTAGTCCCACCCTTACAAAAAAAGCCTTCGAATAGTCCACAATGTCCCAGAATATTCCACAACATTCGAGAGTGTTCTGGAATGTTCCACAATGATGTTCCCTATTTCCGAACATTCCATAACATCTCAGAATGTTGTGGAATTCTCTTGAATGTTCTGGACGGTTCTAGGAATTTCTAGAGGGAAAAACTTCCAGCCCTTATACCTTCAAAAGCACGCCTTCAGGTAAAAACGGATGGGGAATAGAGGGCTACCACACTATATAACTCCCTTGATCGTACTGGGACTTGTTTCTGGGTTTTAGCGGGACGCACACTTTTGTACGCTTTCTTTTATAATACATATTGATAATTAGCCCTGAAGAAGCTTGTGCTAAGCGAAACCCATAAAGTCCTACGTCTGTCTGTTCGCGATAAACTCAATAACTACTGAACGGATTTTCATGCAATTTTCGCCAATAGATGGAGTGATTCTTGAGGAAGGTTTAGATATATAATTTGTCGAGGCTTTGTGTAAATTGGTTGAAATATATAATATATAAATGAGTACGTGGTGGACGAGCAGGCTGGCAAGCGGGCGGTATGAATTTGATTTTTATGCAAATTAACAGATGGCGGTGTGAGTTAATTAATCGAGGTTATAAACCCACCTTTATCCAGTAGATGGTGTTGCGTTTCGTTAGCCACAGCAACGCATGGCCGGGTCAGCTAGTTTAATATATAATGTCACACCCCAAATAACCCGTACACGGTTGACATTTGTCACACGAGAACGGGTCGCTTCTTCGACTCGTTCTTGTGTTCATTCCTTTCTATCCTCAAGAAGACCCTCCACACAGCATCTCAGATGACATAGGCCTCAGGGCCTCCTGTGTGGAGTTAATGTAAAAAAAAAAAAAAATCAAACGCCCTATAAAATTATTTTTATGTTAAAAATTAATTTTTTTCAAATTCTCAATAAGTTTCTGAAATATGTAGTGGAGTCTGTCCCCACCGTCCCCCTGAGAAGAACGACAACTGTGCTAAAAACTCTTTTTCATTACAGATTTGTACTCGAATTGATTTGTGTCCAATTTGTGGAAAGATTTTAAAAAGAAATTGCGATTTCCCGAGGCACGTTGAGTTACACACCCGCCCACCAAAAACTAAAGAGTGCGACGAGTGCGGCAAGATGCTATCTACAAGCAGAACTCTCAAGCAACATAAACTGTGCCACCGGCCCAAAGTGTTACTCGACTGTGCGTTATGCGGATGTAAAGTGACAAAAAAAGGTCGCCGACGTCATATGGAATCTGTACATAACCAGCAGCAAACCAGCTGCCCTTTTTGCGGCAGGAAGTTCAACTGCCGTTTCAACATGGGAGTCCATCTGCGCACGCACACAGGTACCCACATATACAATGTAATCTTGTACTATAAGTATTTCAATGGAAGATGCTCCGGGAAACTAGCAGCAGAGCACAGTCGGGAAAGACGACACAAGCGCGACCTACATTTGTACACAATGTAACGCTAACGCGTTACAAAATGCTTGGATTTGTTCTTCGTAATGCGAGATCATTTACTAATGGAATTGCAATACGGAGAACATATGAAGCACTTGTCCGCAGCATTTTGGAATATAGCTCCATTATTTGGGCTCCCTCTGAACAAAACCATATCCTAGAAATAGAAAGAGTTCAAAAAAGGTTTATGCGTTACCTGTATATGAGGGAATGTACATACTACCCATTCCTGTATCCATCGTTGTTTTTATCAGGAATGCTCGATCTCGATTGAGAAGCCCGCCGAAAAATATTTTTGGGTAAGCACTTTTTTAAGCTAATCTCCGGCATTATACTGAATCCGCCCATGTTGAAGGAGATTAACTTATATGTACCCAACGCGTACACTCGTGGGAGATCCCACGCACTTTTTTATGCTCCGAAAGCGAGAACTTCTTCTTATCAAAATGCGCCATTAAACAAAGCAATTCAACTGCTAAATGAATCTGTATTAAACATCGACATCTTCAATGTGACCTACAGAGAATTCAGTAATTATCTTCTGACATACGTCACAAGATAGTGAAACTGCCCTCATACATTTTTTTTTCTTTAAATTTTGTAATCTTCCCCATAATATTCTGGTGTATAACTGTTTTATGGAGAACCTGATAAAATAAATAAATAAACAATTGACGTTTTTGTAATATGAGAAATCAATTTGAGGCAGGTATGGGTACCAGCAACCATTTATTGCATAACCAACACCCCTGCCATAGGTCACCCCATGTGGTTCGCTACGTTTGGTGACTTGGGTGCTCGGGTTCATGGGGTGAGGTCAGAGACTCTTTCGACCCATTGCCATGCATCACAGTGGGAGGGATGGATTCATACGTCCGTCACCCCTGGTCACATCGATTCCCAGTTTTCTATCCGCCCCTCACACCTTTTCCTTCTCAGAACTTCCTCTCCTTCCTTTCCCTATAAATACAGCATCCTCCACACAGCATCCCACATTCCGTAGACCTTGAGGGAATTTTTTTTTTCAGGGTCTCCTTTGTGGAGCTATTGTAAAAAAAGAACTGCCACTCATTCTCGAGTTCAACAACGGCTGTGGAATGATTTGCCCTTCCTTTCCCTAAATAGACCCTTCACACAGCATCCCACATTCCATAGACCTTGAGGGATTTTTTTTTCTCAGGGCCTCCTTTGTGGAGCTATTGTAAAAAAAAAAAGAACTGCAACTCATTCTCGAGTTCAACAACTCGGCTGTGGTATGATTTGTCGGCTTCTGCGTTTCTTCCCTCCCACAATAATACTCTGGTTTATTGAAGACATAAGTTTACTAATTCCTTTTAAAGAAAAAGAAACAAGTATACAGGGATTGTATTGCATACTTATTGCGTACAATGTATTGGATACTTATGTTGTGTATTGGATACACGCAAGTATTGGATACTTATGTTGTGTATTGGATACACGCAAGTATTGGATACTTATGTTGTGTATTGGATACTTATGTTGTGTATTGGATACACTCAAGTATTGGATACTTATGTTGTGTATTGGATACACTCAAGTATTGGATACTTATGTTGTGTATTGGATACACGCAAGTATTGGATACTTATGTTGTGTATTGGATACTTATGTTGTGTATTGGATACACTCAAGTATTGGATACTTATGTTGTGTATTGGATACACTCAAGTATTGGATACTTATGTTGTGTATTGGATACACGCAAGTATTGGATACTTATGTTGTGTATTGGATACTTATGTTGTGTATTGGATACACTCAAGTATTGGATACTTATGTTGTGTATTGGATACACTCAAGTATTGGATACTTATGTTGTGTATTGGATACACGCAAGTATTGGATACTTATGTTGTGTATTGGATACACTCAAGTATTGGATACTTATGTTGTGTACTCACGTCGCAAAAAAGTTCGTACACATCACTCCTGAAATCACGACACCCCGCGTCTCCACCAATCATGTCGAAAATGTCTCGACGACGCTAGTGGCAACGACTACGCCCGTCTAGTCACGGGATGCAGATGTTTGCCGTTAGTCGGCAAGATACTTGAATCGTTGAGCATCGGATACATGCTTCCCATGGAAGAAAAGCCCAAGAGTGCATATTAATTTTCAAAGCCGATTAGAAGCTCTTCACGTATTTTCAAAACTTTACCACCGAGCAATATTAATATTAGTAACTCTGGCATGTGGTTTCGGGAGAGGATGGAAGTTTTGGAAGTACGGAAAGGTTGAAGCTAGTTTGTTGTTTGCGTTTCAGGAGAAATGCCCTACTCGTGTCCGGACTGTGGGATAAGTTTTGCGCACCGCGTGACCATGAAGCTGCACCGGCTGAAGGCGCACAAGGTCAACATGTTCGACCCTCCCACACCAAAAGAAGGGCTCAAGAGAAAAAGAAGAAAAGCAAACAAAAAAGACAATTCGGCCTCTGCGTTTGAAGGGTGAGGCTTTAAGATAAAACTACGAATCTCTGCGTAAGACTACGAATTAAGATAAGCTATGAATCTGGGGGTCGCGGGTTCAAATCCTGGCGTGCAAGCAAATTTAATTTAATTAAATTGTTATTATTGTAGAAAGAAATCACTTTATGGTTTGATATATTTAATAAAAATAAAACACTTATTTTGTTTAAAAACACGAGTTTTTATTAATTTATTTACCGACCGCAATTCCATTCAATGGTCCATCGCTTGGTCACGATACCAATGTCTAATAATAATTTCACTAAAGAACTAATCTTATATATAAAAATCAATATTTGTTTGTTTGTTCGTATTTTATGCACTGCCATACCGTTCATCCGATTGTGATGAAACTTTGGTGATTTGTTGTGCGCCTGCATGCCTGCAAATGGTTTCTATATACAATAGTGAGTTCCGGCATCATGAAATTATGCGTTGCTAACCGTTCATCCAATTGCGATGAAACTTTGGGTATGAATGAGTGAGTGAGCGAGTGAATGAATCAGTGGTATTTCCACTTAATACCATGCGAGCGAAGCCGCGGATAAAAGCTAGTTTTTTTTATAAATGTTGACAGACATGTATCATTTATTAGATGTTGATGTCCACTCGTCGAAAGATAGGCTGAATCTTTCACCCGCACTTCTCAAATGCCTTATTTCTTCAGCTTTCTGATTGATTCATAACATGTTTTTGAATTGCGACGGCTGACTTTGGTAAGTCCGTGTATTTCGCTAGATTAATTTTCTCAATTCGTCTGAAGTTATGAATTACTGAATGGAAATCCATCTAATGCTACCAATCTTGCTAATACACCTTCCAGGCCACATCGTCGACACTTTTAGTTAAATAAACTTCTAACTTTCGCTTGCTGGCGAGGGTGCTGTTTTCAGACTTCAGAATCTTTATTTGTTGAAGCTGTTATAACCTTGATGTTATGTTTTGATGACAAATGTGTATGTAGTCCCTTAGTTGATCCCCCCAAAGTCTTGAGATTGGCTGGGCATTGCTTACATTTTGCACTATTTCCATCCTTCGCAACTAAAAAATAACTCCACACTGATGACGTATTTTTGTTTTTCTTATGTTCAACAAAGTTTTCCGCCATTTGAAATAACTTTCACTTTTAAATTTAAAATGTTGTAAGTAACGTGACCTTGTCGCTCGCTAGTAGAATAATAAATGAAAAAAAAAATCATTTCTAACTGAAAGGCTATTCCCTAAAATTTGTGATAAGAGATCGTTCTCCCGCGAGAAGCGCTGTCAGATTTGTGTGATTTTCTACGGCTGTTATTTGCCTTTTCTATCGGCCGATGTCAAAATTTCAGCTGTGAGCTGTAACGTATTTTAATTTGGGTCGTTTTAAACACGAATTCCTGCAAGTATGCACGATTATTTATTCATTTAACAGCTGTAGAAAATCACACATATCTGACAGCACTTCTCACGGGATAACGATCTCTTATCACAAATTTTAGGGAATAGCCTTTCTGATCTACTTATACCTTCGTACAGGGAATATCTTGCAACAAAATTAAAACATCGGTGATCGGGTGATTCCTCTGTTGGTCCGTTGGGGAATTACCTTAACTATTAAAGTATACCGTACGGGGAAATCCCTTTAAAGTTCAACGATAAACATATTGTTAGGGCTGTACCTGTGAAATTATTTTACTGTGCTTAAGGTTTGCTCTTGTCCTATAATCTAAGGTCTAGATTCGTTCTAAATTAAATGTAACTTCGTTCTTTCAAAAAAATTAGAGTCCTTGCGAGAGCCCTGAAGGAGTAACCATCTGTTACTTATACCAGGGCGGGTATGTGGTGGATATCCTCCAATGTCCTGTAATCTAGTCAAGAAAAGTCTAGGCGCAACGGATTATGGAGTGCAAACTAGGCAATCCCAAAAATCCCGAGATTAGCCAAAATGCAGTCCCAGTATTTTCGGGATTGAAAATGGGCCGGGATCTCGGTATTCTCTACTTAAGAGGTACGTGGTAGGTGGTAAGTACATAGAGTTGGCTCTAACATTGATATGTACTAAGAATAGAAGAGCTGACAATATTGTAAAAGTAGGTACACAATGATAAGATGCAAAAATAAGCACATACAAATAACAATATTCATTCAGAAAAATGAAATCCCTCTTCTGCAATGACAACCTCAATTTACAACTAAGGCAGAGAATGTTAAAGTGTTGTGTGGTCAGTCTTGCTGTATGGATGTAAGACATGGACCTTGAAAGTAAATACCATGAACATGTTAGATTAGTTAGATTCGAACTGTGGTTTCACCGGAGAATGCTCAAGGTTCCATGGACCGACATGATCACCAACATAAAAATTCTCAGGCGGGCTAGAGCAGATAGAGAACTGCTCACATTAATATAAGTCAGGAAAATTTCATATCTGGGTCACATACTGCGAGGGGAAAAGTAGCACTTGCTCCAATTAATATTGAAAGGCAAAATAGAAGGTCGCCGAGGGCCTCGTAGGAGACAAATGTCTTGACTATGAAACATACGAGAGTGGACCGGCATTAGAAGTGCAGCACAATGTAGAGAGACATTTTCCAGAGTGATCGCCAACGTCAGGGGGACCTGATAGGGCACACGAAGAAGAAGAAATAACAATTTATTTTAATTACAGTATTTCAAGAGCCGATGTAATATTAGCAGAGAGTATGTTTTAAAAAAATTATACACATTTTTTTATTTTTTTTTTATAATCTTAATATATATATTTCTTCTGTCCGTGTGTATGTCACTGAACTCCTCCTAAACGGCTGGACCGATTTTGATGAAATTTTTTTGTGTGGGTTCAAGGGGATTCGAGAATGGTTTAGATTCACAATTTGGTCCACTGGAAAATGTTCTTTTAATTATTTTTTTTTTATTTCTAAGGAGTTGTTGATTTTGGAATGTTTTACATTGGATCTGGCAGACTCCGTTACCATCGCAGTATCGAATATTCAATATTATTCTATTTTAATTTTAGTTTGTCCCGACAGTTGTGTACAGGACAACGTCTGTCGGGTCCGCTATAATTAAATAAAATAAATCGTGGAACATTCCAGAACACTCTCGAACACTTAGTATATATATAGATTTTGTATAAATGGAAAAATTTCAAAATTATACCGACGATTGAAGTCGAGTTCAGACTTAGAAGAGATGAGATGTTGAATGGAGGGGAGAGAATTTTAAGGCTTAATAGAAGAGATATTTGTTTAGAAAGGAACAACCAAAAACTATGTGATCAAATCCCACTTCTAGACTACAGAATATACAATCTGGGGAATCAAGGACGTGCATTTTAAATAGGTGAGAAGGAACGGAACAATGTCCAATTTTCATCCCAATAAGTGAGGAAATTCCTTTTTTGAAAAAATGGGGAAATTGTTGAAACCACGGTTTTGATGGGATAGTCCTTTGTATTGAGGCATAACAGGCTACCTTGGATTGACTAGCAATATGCAAAACATGAAAAAAAATTATTATATCAACAAAAAGGCTAAATAATAAAATTACATGCAAACAAATACTCTCAAATTATTAACATAAATACTAAGGTGGATCATTTAACGAAAAATGTTATTTTTAAATTCTAAGAGCAATAAAAGGGTGCCAAATGGGTTCAAAACGACGTGTATAAAATTTTTCAAATTTCTGATACGATCTTCTTCCTCCGGATTCACTTCAAAGTTTTGAAAATGTCAATATTTAAAAAAAAAAAAAAAAAATTTAATTTTTTTTTTACCAAACCATATTTTTTGTAATTTTCCATAGCAAATGTAGTATATTTTGACAAAATCATTTACAAAAAGTCCCAAAATTGAGTTTCGCAAAATAATGCCAAAATTTGAGAGTAAGAAGGATTTTGCTGGTATTTGAATACACTGCCTTGAGATAATTTGAAATATATTAAAATATATTTTTTAATAAATAAATCAAAATATTCCTTCTATTTCGCATTTGATTAAAAATTGTTAATTTTTAATGGTTTATCTAACATTTTTTTAAGATTTAACAAGGGTGGGTTTTTCTCTATTATGTGAAATTTCAAATTCAATCCAGAGGAAGAAGATGATATTCAAATATTATTTAAAAAATTATCCGATTTTATATCTCCATTTAACACCCTTTTATCACTATTAGACAAATCAAAACAAGAATTTTTTTTCCCCATACAGTCGTGACCCACCTTAATAAATACCTTACCCTTTCCGACCGGCGAAAAATGTCCGAATTTTGATGGGCCTCACCAGTAAAGCGCTTAATTATGATTCCGTGGGGCCTAGCGACTTACTGGTTGAAACACAAGTTCCCAAAATCAGATTTATTTGCTGTCAAGATTTTTTTAAAGACAAACTCACAATCGTATGAAGCCGGTCGGAAAGGGATATATATAATACGGCAGTATCAGTAAAATAGATTCCTGTAAATGTAAATGAAGGTAAAACACTGTAAACGTACATAATATATTGATTTATTTAGAAATAACGTCACAAATGCCATTTACATAACATGTTTGTTTGTTTTTTTAACAGTCATGGTACAGGATAGAAACAAGAAAGAAAGAAAGAAAGGAAACGTAAGATTACATGAAAAAACAAAACAAAAAAATATACATTAGTGCAAAGTTAAAAAATTCAGTGAAGAAGAAAGAAAAACCAAAAACCTGTTATACAGTGACCTTTTTAAAATATGTACTGCTAAAGTATTTAATTGGTACAGCCGTATACTTCACAAGAGGCATATTATAAATATCAGTGACTTTAGCGTAAAATGGTGTGTAATCTACTAATAACAGAATTTTAGCCTGAAACTGTAGTAAAATGTACAATTACTAATTTGTTCAATGTAAATTCTAATAAATTTGAAATCAGGCCTTTATTTTTTTGTAACCTCTATTTTAAACTAAATGGTAAAAACAATTTGAACAGGGTAACTTTTTAAATGTTTGAATTAAAACCTCACAATGGAATTATTTCAAAAGTTCCCGTGCATTGCAATCTTAGATTAATTACAAAAATAACTAAGTAGTTCCACTTTTTAACAAGAGATGGTTTGCTCGAGTGTTCATATCATTTTATTCGGAAATACAAACTGTTTATATGAATTTAGCTGAATATAAATGGGTTACATCAATGACAGATAATTTAAAATTTTTTGTTTATTTGCATATAGATATGAGCCGTTGAATTTATCCGCAAATACAAACCATTTACGTGAGTTTATTCATACAGTAGAATCCGTTTATTATGACTCCGCCTATATTGACCAACTGCTTAATATGACGTAATTACACAGCCAAGTTTGGTTTTCATATAAAATTCTTTAAAACAAAGTCGGATGTAATGACTTCGCTTATAGTGACATGTCGCTTATTATGAACCGTTTTTAATAAATTATGTCCTAATTTCATGGAAAATTATGTCGGTTGTAGTGACCGACATGATTCCTAACACCTTCAGCAGTGTTCAGGAGGGTCACGTGACGCCCGACGACGTCTTAAAATGCTTTTTTCTCACATCTTGAGTCTCAATATGCTGTGTTTCTCTCTATTAACCCTTTGAATAATGAGAAAATAATATCTATGAACTTTTGCCTGTCAAAGTTTGCACGCAAAAATTCTCGGTTCTTCCCATGCATTTCAAATGTTCATTTTTATTGGTTATTTTTTAATCTTTTTGAAAAAAAAAAATTGTTCTAAAATCTAGATAAAATAATCTTTCCGATGTGCTTATAAAAAATTAAGATTTTTGTTTTAAAATATTAAAATTTTTATATTGAAAAGTGAATTAGCTTAAAAATTACGTACCTGGGGTTTCCCCAAAAAAGTACATAAAATAAAAGAAAATTAAAATTTTAAATACAGATTCCTTTTTTTAAGAAAATTTGTAATAAAACTGTCACTTCACTTTTTATCACATTCATACAATTTTATTTTTAAATTAATTGTTTATTACGTCACACATTGGCGCAAAATAAAATCGTCACTTATGATCGGGTTTGTAAAATATCTGATCAATATAGCTCGTTTATTCCTACGGCAATAAGAAGCAATATTTCTTTCGCTTTCAAATATAAAAGAAATCACAAATTTTTGCTTGACAGGAAGAGAGATATCTAACTTTTAATGACGCTCGGTCGCTCTGGGACAATCTGGGTCTCCTGTTATTATAACGGCATATGATGTTTTGGGACAACTAGGGTCTCCTGTGATTAGACGGGTTAAAATAAATACATACATGTATACCTAACAGGAGGCTGTTTATTTTCTACAAAATGCTATGTAAGACGTCCGCTTAGTATGACGTGTTTTTCATTTCCCTTCAATGTCATTATAAATGGATTCCACTGTACATACAAACTTTAAATCATTCAAACTGCTTTAAATGGTTCATATTGTATGCAGATAAACTGCTGATGTAAACAGTTAATGAATGCAGTCAAAATGATACAGATAGGTACATTATACATCATTACATTTTATGCAGTTTGGTTCATATTTAATACATTTTTAATAGAGTTTTTTTATTTTTGTTTATTTTTGTTACAATTGAAGATGTCTACACCAGAGACAATGTTTTTATATGTTGAACACAGTCTTATAACCACTGGAGCGACAGCGCAAATTAAAACTTTTTTCTCCGATTGCTCGACATTTTTTGGTGATCATTTTGAATATTTTCCGCCCAAACTAAAAAAAAATCATACCTCCGAATTTTAATACGGACACATACAAACTGATTATAGTTCTATACAGCCAATTAATTCACCTATCTTTTGTCGATTATCACATATTTGTAGGACTTATAAAAAAAATATTATAAAATCGTAAACTTCTACATAATTACTTACAAATTTTTTTTTTTTTTTTACAGTTAATACCGCACAAGAGTCCCAACTGCTCCCGTCTGGAGCCAGTGAGACTATGGCATCCCCAATCGGGGTATGTTGTGAGGCTGAAGGTAGTGGGGAGGGGAAGGAGATAGGGAAGAGGAAGGTGGGGAAGTACCTGGCTATTCAGATCTGGTCACTAAACACGGCTAAAGCCATTTCAAGCAACGTTTCAATTCTGAATGGTGGTCTTACACCAGGGCGATACTGAGAGTATCTTCCACTCTGGAACGTGCCGCAAATATACTTTATATTATTTTAAATGAATAAATTGTGAATTAACACAATTTAACCAAATAAAATTTATTTGCGCACGCCGGGTTCGAACCCGCGACCTTCGGATTGTGAGTCGAGAGTCTTGCCTCGGGACCACGGAGGCCGTCAAATGAGGGAAAATTTGCCAAAATTGGCAGCAAAGCAATCCGAGATATTTTAAATAGTGCCATATTGTGGCAAAAAGCGCTCCAGTGGATAAGGCAAGCATTATAATTTGAATTTGTTTGAACACGTGCCGTGTAGGTATTTTCAAATCAATTCTATTTAATAATTCAGGGCTGTCAAAAAAAGATGTATTTTGAATTTTTTGGCTCGTACGCGGAATTGAATTTACATAGAGGATATATTATTTTAAATGAATTGATTGCCAAACAACACACATTAATTATTTGCTTGTGCACACAAGGATTTGAACCCACAACCTACAGATTCATAGCTTATCTTAATTCGTAGTCTTTCGCAGAGATTCGTAGTTTTGTCTTAAAGTATTAGCCTTCGAACTCAGAGGCCAAATTGTTATTTGTGTTTGCTTTTCTTCTTTTTCTCTTGATTCCTTCTTTTTGTGTGGGAGGATCAAACATGTTGACCTTGTGCTCCTTCAGCCGGTGCAGCTTCATGGTCACGCGGTGCGCAAAGCTTATCCCACAGTCCGGACACGAGTAGGGCATTTCTCCTGAAACGCAAACAACAAACTAGCTTCAACCTTTCCTGTACTTCCAAAACTTTCATCCGCTCCTAAGACGACACGCCAGCGTTACTAATATGAATATTCAAGCTATTTACACATTGCTCTGTTTGAAAAGTTTTGAAAATAAGTGAAGAGCTCTAGGGCTCTCTATCTGAAGGGCTCTAAAAACGAGCATTGGCAGCAAAGCAATCCGAGATATTTTAAATAGTGCCATATTGTGGCAAAAAGCGCTCCAGTGGATAAGGGAAGCATTATAATTTGAATTTGTTTGAACACGTGCCGTGTAGGTATTTTCAAATCAATTCTATTTAATAATTCAGGGCTGTCAAAAAAAGATGTATTTTGAATTTTTTGGCTCGTACGCGGAATTGAATTTACATAGAGGATATATTATTTTAAATGAATTGATTGCCAAACAACACACATTAATTATTTGCTTGTGCAGACAAGGATTTGAACCCACAACCTACAGATTCATAGCTTATCTTAATTCGTAGTCTTTCGCAGAGATTCGTAGTTTTGTCTTAAAGTATTAGCCTTCGAACTCAGAGGCCAAATTGTTATTTGTGTTTGCTTTTCTTCTTTTTCTCTTGATTCCTTCTTTTTGTGTGGGAGGATCAAACATGTTGACCTTGTGCTCCTTCAGCCGGTGCAGCTTCATGGTCACGCGGTGCGCAAAGCTTATCCCACAGTCCGGACACGAGTAGGGCATTTCTCCTGAAACGCAAACAACAAACTAGCTTCAACCTTTCCTGTACTTCCAAAACTTTCATCCGCTCCTAAGACGACACGCCAGCGTTACTAATATGAATATTCAAGCTATTTACACATTGCTCTGTTTGAAAAGTTTTGAAAATAAGTGAAGAGCTCTAGGGCTCTCTATCTGAAGGGCTCTAAAAACGAGCATTCGCCGCGCTCTTGGGCCTTTCTTTCACTGGAAGCAAGTATCCGATACTCGACGAATCAAGAATCTTGCTGAAAAAAAATATTAAAAAGTCTCAAATTTTGAAAATAATAATTGTCAAAAAATACAGGGTTTTCCAATAAGAGGTGTTATTTTGATATTCAAAGAAAAATGCCATTTTTAATATAAATGATCGGATGTTTATTTCATTATAAAGAGGAAGGTATGCCGTTAATGGTGGAAAATAACATCAGGCAAATGACCACCACGACCACGCTTACAGGACCATATCCTTTTCATGAAATTTTCCATAACCAAATCGCAAAGTGGCTGCCCTATGTTCTCGATAGCCTGACGAATTCCATCTTTGAGGTCTTGAATCGACGCTGGGCTATTGGCGTAGACCAGAGGTTCCCAAACTTTTTTTTCTCGTGGACCACTTTCAAAATTTTACTGGTTTCGGTGGACCCCCTGCTGCAACATTTCTACCATATTCCCAAAACTCGACACGCGTTGTACTGAATTTTGAATATAACGCTGGAGTTGTGGTCTGTCACAACGGGGAACGAGGGAGGGGGGGGGGTAGTGTACTATCTGCCTACATTGACAGGTAAAGCCAAGCCAACATTTTTGTTCTTTCCTATCAAAACCAGCAGGCTTATTCTCTATCTTTTGTGGGATCGTTATCGAAATAACGGACGTGATCTTGATCGTGACAGATTTATGTGATTTATTTGCTTTTTCTATGTACAACGTACAATAAATGAATGAATAATCATGCATTCTTGCAGGAATTCATGTTTAAAACGATACAAACTAAAATATGTTACAGTAAATATGTAAAAATCACACAAATCTGACAGGAGATCACTTCTGTTATCTCGATAACGATCCCACATTAGATAGAGAATAAGTCTGCAGATAAATTTTCGTGGACCCCCACTTACAACTTGTGGACCCCCATTTTTTTATCACGTCTACGTGGACCCCCGTCGAGTCTCCCGTGGAACCCTGGGGGTCCACCTGGACCACTTTGGGAATCACTGGCGTAGACCTTCTCTTTCACGTGGCCCCAAAAGAAGAAGTCGCAAGGTGTTAAATCACAAGATCTCGGTGGCCAATTGTGATCACCTCTTCGAGAGATAACACGGTCCGGAAACTTTTCCCGTAAAAGATCAATGGTTTCATTGCTTGTGTGGCACGTAGCGCCATCTTGTTGAAAGTAAACCTTGCCAGATCAATACCATCCAATTCCGGCCATAAAAAATCATTAATCACTATTCAAAATAACACCTCTTATTGGAAAACCCTTTATAATTACACAAATGTAAACTGATTTTATTATTTCTACACAAATTTGAATACATACCCAACAAGAAAAAACACAATTCAAAGGAGTTTGCAAAGAACATCGATTTTTCGCTTTTGACAGGTTCAAAAAAATGACCCGCCAAGTCATAGAGAATTCATTTTAAAATATTATAGAGTAGCTAGATTAATGAAACCATTGGTTACTTCAAGAATGATATTGGTACAAGCGATTCTGACCTTGTACTTCATACAGTTTCTTTATATATAAAGGTTAAAATCGCATTTAAAAAAAAAGCTAAAATTTTTTCGAGGCCGCTGGCAGCCTTCCAGCAAATGAAATAGGTTAAAGGAATGAGTGAAAAGTTTAAAGGAAAGAGGTTTAAGGATGATCTTGAATAGACCAGAATATTGTAGGTGATAGGAAATACACAGGCCGACAAATCATTCCACAGCGGAGCTGTTGAACTCGAGAACGAATCGAAGAAACAACCCTTTCTCATGTGACAAAAATGTTAACTGTGTACAAATTTATTGGATAACCAACAACTCTGCCATAGGCCACCCCAGGTGGTTCGCTACATATAATGACTTAGTAGGGGTGTTTGGGTTCATGGAGTGAGGTTTGTCTACACCTTAGCGATGAATGATCTGGACACACTGAACCCCAGATTCCAACCCACCCCTCATACCGTTTTCCTTCACAGGACTTCCTCTCATTCCTTTTCTTAAAAAGACCCTTCACACAGCATTCCCAAAGATGACAGGCCCCGAGGGAAATTATTTTCCTGTGGAGCTAATCTAAAAAAAGTAAATACAGGGCGCGCTTGTGGCGTTTTTCGCTGACTGTGCACCACTTTTTTAAAAAAAATTTTTATATGAATACCGCACAAGAGTCCCGTTTGGAGCCAGTGAGACTATGGCATCCCCAATTGGGGTATGTTGTGAGGCTGAAGATAGTGGGGAGGATAAGGAGATGGGGAAGAGGAAGGTGGGAAGTACCTGGCTATTCAGATCTGGTCACCAAACACGGCTAGGTACATTTCAAGCAACGTTTTAATTCTGAACGGTGGTCTTACACCAGGGCGATACTGAAAGTATCTTCCACTCTGGAACGTGCTGCAAATATACTATATATTATTTTAAATGAATAAATTGTGAAATAACACAAATTAATCAAATAAAATTTATTTGCCACGCCGGGATTCAATCCCGCGACCTTCGTAATGCTAGTCAAGAGCCTTACCGCCGGACTACGCTGGACGTCGACCGCTGCCAAGGAACAAGGATGCTGGTCATCCATTGAAATATTTGTAGAAGAAGGTTACATTGTACATGTGGGTACCTGTGTGCGTGCGCAGGTGGACTGTCAAGTTGTACCGACAGCTGAACTTCCTGCCGCAAAAAGGACAGCTGGATGGCAGTTGGTTATGTACAGATTCCATATGACGTTGAAGTGATTTTTTTGTGAGTTTACATCCGCATAACGTACAGTCAAAGAGCACTTTGGGCTGGTGGCATCGCTTATGTTCCCTGAGAGAATCGTTAGAAGAGAGCATTTTGCCGCACTCGTCACACTTTTTAGATTGATGTGGGCGAGTGTGTAATCTAATGTGCTTCAGGTAACGGTGCTTTATTAGTAAAACCTTTCCACAAATTGGACACAAATCGATTCGACTGCAAATCTGTAATGGAAAAGAATTGTTAGCGACTCACTATATAAAAATGAACAATCAACAAAACAAAATATAAAACCAGAATACAAATACAGCCTTCTAACCAGTTTTCAATTTATATTTATTTATTACAAGCCCTAATGGGCTTTTATATTCTAATTTATAAGTTGAGTACACATTTATTTTAAGGTTAAACGCAACGTACGTTATAATCTACGCATTCACAGATGGCGCCAATAAAATTATTTTAGGTTTTAGACACTTTTGCAAGTTATGCTTTAAGATATTAATAATAATTCATTTTCGCGCCCGTACATACGCAAAATGAATATGAATAAATAGTTTTGTCAATAAAAAAACTCAAATCTTTCAAGAGAGGCTGACAAATACAAAATTACATCGGTGATTCAATTCAATATTGTAAATTCCCCAATGAGCCCTCATCTGCCCTGATGATGGACACTGTAACGCTGTCCGAAACGTTGACTAAAGAAGGAGGTAGCGAAACACGGCATAACACCCCAAAAACAATAACAAAAATACTTTTTGGCCGTGAAAACCTTAAAACATACCTAGAATTTACTAATTTAAATATTTAAATTTTAGATAAAACCAATTCTAACATTGAACTTTAGTTAAAACTAGTATTAGCGAAACTTGGTGGGGATTGAAAATATTCAACTTTTAATCACTTCAATCTTCTGTACGGTTAGGTTAGGTTAGGTAGCGCCAGATCAGGTGATGTCGCTCGACCAATCAGAATAAAGCACGATGAACTTTGACATGGGTTGAAACAGTTTTAACCGAATCATTTCGAGAAAATACGTTTAGTCTAGTTAGAACTAGTTTTCACTGATATTCATTTTTGAACGGCAGTTAATTCTAGTATTAACAAAGGCATTAGGTGAAAAGTAGTTTATACTAGAGAAAAAGCGTTGTAACTAAAAACGGGTTTTAACTGTAACGTATATACAGTAGAATCTGGATATAACGACCCTCGAGGGGCCGGTGATACTTTGTGGTACTAACCGGACGACGCACAAAACGGCTGAATAATTTAAGCTTGTTTTACATGAGACACTCTGAACTCCTTTGCGAGGGTTACATTTGATTCACCGGCTTCTAAACGGTGTAATATTGCACTTTTTTCTTCAATTGAAAAACACTTTTGCTTCACCGAACTAACTCATTGTGTCGAGCTTTTAACAAGTCAAGAAAATATTGACTTATTGTGAAATTAGACATTGCACATCCCATAGAAAAATGTTGTAAGTCAAAATTTTCTATTTTACTCTCTGAAAAGTAGAGTGATTGACATTATCTAAGCCCTACAAAAATCGTATTTGAGTTAGATCACTCCATATCCGCAAGATGTCGCTAGTACATCTTTTCGACGGGACCACTAATTCATCATTCATTCAATTGTTTTCGCTCTCGTGTAAAATTTATTTTTTTGACTTACAACTCTTTTCTATGGGATGCGCGATATGAACGCATCACCAGAATGCTGCCTGCTCAATAAATATTAATCATGATAATAACTTACTTTAGATTTCTCTTTATGAGATTTCAGATGGATAAGATGGTCGTCTTCCGTATAAGAAATCATGGGACACTCCTCACAAAGATATTCCTCTTCCCTTTCACCTGCAAAATAGTTGTGTTTTAACGGGTTATATGCAGTTAGAATTTTCTTGAAATCATTTTTTTATTATTTCATTTTCGTAATGTACATATATTTAAGTATACACAAAAAAATTTCAAGTCAATCCGGCGATTATTTTCGAAGTTACACGCATATTTCTAAAGACGTGTCAGAGCATTTGAAAGTAGGAGGCAATTTTAAGCGCGTTTTTCTCAAAACTGTGTTTTTAAAGTCGGTGACCAAGATCACTCGCAAACGGCTGAACCGATCAGTCTCAAATTTTGACACAAGCTTTTTAAATATATTTTACACTTATTAATCGAAGACCTGTTCTCACCGATAAATACATATTTTTTTATAAGCAATATAAGGCCAAAATTTTGATAAAAAGTCGATTTTTTTTTTGAGAAGCCGCCATTTTGTCAAAAAAAATTATTTTGCTCTGTCCTTCGATTAATTAGAGGAATATTTATTATTATTACGAAATCCGTTTGGTTTTTTCATTTTAAATGATCCAATCCAGAGATATGATGGTCACCGCAAGATGCCTTTTTTGAGAGGAGCTTCTGGAGATCAGCTACAGCAGCTTTCAAAATTATTATTTTTAAAAATAAAAATTCTTAAAATACCGTTAAAAGTTACCATAAAATGTGCACAAATTTTTACTTTAATAAATTTAAAAGTCTTCTCACGAAAAATTCTTGAAAAATTCCTTTTTTGAGCCTCCTGACCAGTGGCGGTTCGTGGTCTTTTCAACAGGGGGTTCAGAAATTCAAAAGAAGATGTATCTAATCGTGTTGCCCTTAGAATACAGCGGCACTCACACAACTTACATAAAGTTAGTGGGAGGGGTACCTTCACAATTGTTTAAATCACTTTGACACTCGACACAATTATTAGATAATGAGAAAAGTTTCAGAGGAATTAAATTGTTTAATGTTTTTCACAGCACTCAATGTACGTTGCTTATGATTATTATTATTTTTTCAACAAGTATAGAGCTTTTTAATCATCGTAAATGTACTGAGGGACATAACGACTTATCAAAAAAAAAATTATACAAAAACAGAAGTTAAAATCGATCTACATCAAAAGAAGATTTACAAATGCCATTAGCAAACGATTAGAAAAAATGCAGAACCAAGAAAAGAAAAAAAAATGTACAAAAATGACTATAAAGTTAAATTCCATAATATAATATGACTACAAAGATACCAATAACATTTAAATTGCAACTCTATGGTCAACGGTCAGTATGCAACAATTCGGGCATCGGTGACACGCTCGTCAATGTTCGGAGGACATCGGACAGCGTGTTTGCACAATGTTCGGACACGTGACTCGGGATCGACGCACCGCAGTCTGTTAAATTTGCTTAGAAATGCCAAGTTGTGTTCAAATCACCCTCAGAGCGTTTTGTATGCGCTAAGATATTTTCATATAGTGTTTGGTGTGGGTTCTAATCACGCACAAAATTGGGATATTTTTTGGTGGCGCGGACTTAAAGGCGGTATTTTAAAGGCGCTTTACAGAAGCGCATCTGTATTATTATACTGTTTATTAGTTTACTGTTTATATTATTATAAAACAAATTTGTTTTTTCCCCTATCTTTTTAATGGGGGTTCACCGCACAAACGCACTTTAAAGAAAACCGCCACTGCTCCTGACTGTATAGAACCCCTTAAACCAATGTACATTATTGTGTTTGAAGTGTTGAGACTTATTCATAGATGATGCTCGTTCAGTTTTTAAACTAACACTTATAAGTGCTCTCGGGCATAGCCCCCGGCAAGGCACTCATTTCACTGTCAGGGCTCAGAACCATTCCAATAGGCTTAGAGGTCAGTCGTTTGTGACTGAGTAATTATTCATGTTCATAAGTTTAATATTTTGCCCGGAAGAATGTCCTATCCAACAATATTCTAGTTCTGAGAAAAATTGAAAAAACGAAACCAGTTATGTTTCATAACATTTAATATTTAAAATACATGAAACATACAATTCTTAAGAGTTTTAATTGAAAAGTCGTCTAGAAAGGCAATCAAATTAGAGTTTATTACTAAAATTTACGCTGAATTTGTGGAATATATGAACACTTTCACATACAACGTTATTCCACAAACGTTTTTTTTTACTCTTCGTACCTTACAGAAGCATGCTCCTCTAACATAAATGTACACGTGTCATTGATGGTTTTTAGCTTAAAAAGCAAACAAACTATATGATTAAATTAAACCATTTAGGTTCTAGATATTGTCTTGAGATCAACATACAACATTATTCCACAAAACTGTTTCAACGGCTCAAAAAGAGGGTTAATAATATTTTTTCAGGAAAAATTCTACTTTCCTGCATTCATCAGCTTCTTGGCTTTGAAGACTTTCTAGTTGAAGCCATAATTAAACCATGCGCCGTGATTTTTATAAATGGCGTTATACAACATTCTTCCACAAACCAAACTTTAAAAGACTGCCACATGGGCCTTAATAAATTTTCATACCATAATTCCTACCTTAAAATATCCGAATTAATATGCCCAACATTATTTCATCAATAACTCAACATTGATAGTTTTGTTGGATACAACATTATTCCGGGCAGGGGCTCATTTATTATATATGTACGTATTTTCTTTTTTTTACATTAGCTCCACACAGGAGGCCCCGAGGAAAATAATTCCCCTCAGGGCCTATGATCTTTGCAGATACTGTGAGGATGGACTTTTTGAGGAGAGGATGAAGTGAACATGAAGAGACCCATGCTGTAGGAGAGAGGAAACACAGGGGCCAGCAAATCGTTCCATAACTGAGCTTTTGAACTCCAGAACGAGTCTTTTGGGGATGCTGTGTGGAGGGTCTTTATAGGAAAGGAAAGAGGGGAAGTTCCGGGAAGGAGAAGGGTGTTAGGGGCGTAAGTGAAAAAAGTAAATTTTGCAGGAGATATTCAGATATTCATATTCAAAAATCAAATTTTATAAAACAGAAAATTTTGACTTACGACCCTTTTCTACGGGATGTGCGATATGTATTATAAAATTTACCTTCACTATCCAATTTTGTAGCAGTTTCAAAGGTGTCTTCATCTTCATGAAAATGGAAATCTTCTAATTCATAATCGTCTTCATTCCACGGTTCAATCTTAATTTCCTCTCCGTCCAGCGGTTCAATCTTAAATTCATGTTGATTTAACGAGTCTGAGAAAGGGTCTTCTTTTTTAATAGAGGTAATTTTGAGAAATATCTCATTACTCTTTAGACACATTTGTTGAAACTTATTAGCGCAGTCCAGGTGACGTTTGCACCGCAAACACACAAACTGGAACTCATCGGTTTCAAGAACATTCACACCGGAGCATCTGAGAACCATGTCATGGATTCCCGAGTCTCCCCATATCGGTGTGGCTGATGAAGTGATTTCTGTCAGACATAATCGACACTTGCACGGCACCGTCACTTTGTGTATTTTTTCAGCCATCGCGATATCTTCCTGTAATGTGTAAATATTAATAATTGGGGTGGCTTAGCTTCTCATCTTCCGCTTTGCAATAAAATTCAAGTAAATGGAATATTTCTGAACATATCCAATAACTAAAAACTGTTTTTGAAAGGTGATGAAATACGCTTTCAATATATTGTTAAAATAAATAAATTTAATTATTTTATTTTAACAATAATATTTACATTTATAATATTACTAGCTTTTCCCCGCGGCTTCGCTCGCATGGTTTTACGGAAAATTACTGTAGCGCTTGCACTTATCAATTATCTCCCCCCCCCCCCACCCCACCCCCATCCCCTCCCGCATTCCATATATTCATTCCCTTACATTCAGTTTTCAAACATCGCGCCTACCACCTAAATTTCATAATGCTATAGCTCAAAGAAAAAAAGAATTACTTATCCCATTTTGTTCATTCGTTCGGAATTTATGCGCTTACAAACATTTCGGATGTTTATTTTTAATTAAATATTTGAAAGTTTGTGAATATAATAAAAAATTACACTATTTATTCAGTTCATTTATTCAGTCTTTATAATCGTTACGAATTATATTTTTAATGTAGGAACTGACATTTATTCCAAAACAGAAGCTTGTCCAAAAAATAAAACATATTCTAATATTTGAATTTTCTGAAGCAGTAGCAATCGTTTCGACGTTAGCAAAAATTTGCTTTAGTTAGCGACAGAAAACGTATAACAAATATAATATATTAATATTTATAATTTCACTACGCCAGAGCTTACCATCATATACAAAATATAGTCTGCGCATATAATTTAGCTTTCTATTGGTGAATGAATTTTTAAAGTCTTTATATTGTGTTATGCGTGAAAAGGTCATAAACAAACTCGAGCAGTTTCGCATTTATAATATTAGTATGGATTACCTTGGTTAACATAATAATTCATTTTACGATTCTACTACTCCATAAGTTGAGCTCTAGGAGCTCGTGTTTATGGGAGGAGTATTTACATGCATAAAAAAAATAATGTTCTGAGAATTATGTATACAATGATCAAAGGCTTAAATGTCTTGAATGAAATAAATATACAAACATTTTTTTAAATAGACATAAAAACAATAACAATAATACATTTTTTTTTTAGATGTTAATTAAGGGTACAATATATCATTATCCAATTTCAGGGACTTAATTTGCTTTTTAAATTGTTCATATTTCAATGTTTCTGTTACATTAATTTTGTTTTTGGATAATAATATACTGTAACATCTCACACCTAAATATAAATAGTGATGTTGAGCCGTGGTCGTTCTAAGCACATGAATGTCTATTAAGCCATTAGTTTTAAATCTATTGCTTATGCTATCTGAGGGGTGAATTTTTTGGATAAAATATTCTTTGTAGATTTGATATAATGTGTTTCTCTTACACAATTCTGTGATAGATGGTACATTAAATTCCCGAAATATCTCTAAAGTAGGGAAGTCGTATGGTTTCCTAAGGATGATATAATTTTTATTTCCTAAGATAATAGATAATAATATTATTAGAGATAAACAAGATGTATGTATTTTTGTTATTGTTTTTGGGGTGTTATGCCGTGTTTTGCTACCTCCTTCTTTAGGGAGGACGCGATGATGATGGACACTGTAACGCTGTCCGAAACGTTGGCTAAAGAAGGAGGTAGCAAAACACGGCATAACACCCCAAAACCTAAAAACATACAAGATGTATGTATGTGTATGTGTTGGTATATGTATATGTGTATGTAGGCGTGTGTATTGTATATGTGTCAATATATGTATGTTTTGGTATATGTATGTGTTTTTTTTTTACATGAGCTCCATACAGGAGGCCCTGAAGAAAATAATCTCCCTCAGGGCCTGTAAAATTTGGGGATGCTGTGTGGAGGGTTTTTTTAAGGAAAGGAAATAGAGGAGAATTCTGGAAAGGAAAATGGTTTAAGGGGTGGGCAGGAATCTGGGGTTCAGTGTGTCCTGGTCATCCGTCTACAAGACCTAGACAAACCTCACCCCATGAACTCGGGCACCCCTGCTAAATCACCAAACGTAGCGAACCACTTGGGGTGACCTAAGGCAGAGGTGTTGGTTATTCAATAAAGGTTCCCGGGGCGGAGGTACCCATTCCAGCCTCCTAAATCAAACAAATTTACTAATCTTGGTATACAAATATCCTACGAAAATTGCAAAGACTTGTGGCTTTCTTTGTGATTTTTAGAAGGCTATTAAAGAAGTTTTTTGGACTTTGTATAAAACACTATGTAATTCGTAACAAACAAATCAAAAAATAACAAAAGAATTATGTGAACAATACAGAGTGATAAGTGTTAGCTCCTCATTTATTCTTAAGACTGTCATTTTGAAAGGACATCATAACTCCAGGTCTATTGATAATTCTAAACATCCACAAAACCAAATAATTTTAAAGTTTTAGATGTTCCGGATTCAATTTATTTATTCAAGTATTACGAACAAATTATTCAGGTACACAATTTTCAGAATATCAACAAATTTACAAAAAATTTCAATAATAAAAATTCTGGCATGACAATCTTAACCGTCCATCCCCTGCCATGCTAATCATTACCCCCAATGACTACATTCAAAGCGCGTGTCATTCTTTCTCTCCTCTCTTCCATAGCTTTTAGAACGTATGATGGACTTCAAATTTCCATCGAACGAGGAATACGTGGGTCTACCAATAAGGAACTCCAGTGAGAAATATTATGGCTTTAAAAAAATATGTTCCTATAGACCAGAGATTCCCAATTATTTTTTTCTCGTGGACCACTTTCAAAATCTTACTGGTTTCGGTGGACCCCCTGCTGCAACATTTCAACCATATTCCCAAAACTCGACAGGCGTTGTACTGAATATTGTATATAACGCTGGAGTTGTGGTCTGTCACAACGGGGAGGGGGTAATGTGGAGACGGGGGGCGGGATGGGATATGGGCACGGGATGGGTCTCAATATGACCATTTTTCACCGAAATACTAGTGTACTATCTGCCTACATTGACAGGTAAAGCCAAGCCAACATTTTTGTTCTTTACTATTGAAACCAATGAGCTATATGCTCTGTTTAAGGAGCTAAATGTGACAAAATTCATACAACTGGGAAGACTTCGGTAGCTGGGTCATGTGGAGAGAATGACAGAGCATCAAGCACCAAAGTCCCTGCTGAACTCAAAACCAATAGGGCGAAGGAGCCTGGGAAGGCCAAGATTAGGATGGAGCGACAACGTCCTCAAAGATATATCTACTTTGTAGCTTCTAAACTGGAGAGAACTAGCCCAAAACCGAGATGGATGAGTGGAGGAAGACTCTTGAGGAGACCAAATCCCACCAGGGGTTGTAGAGTCAAGAGTGATGATGATGACTATCAAAACCAGATAAATTTTCGTGGACCCCCACTTACAACTTGTGAACCCTCATTTTTTTTATCACACCTACGTGGACCCCCGTCAAGTCTCCCGTGGGGTTCACCTGGACCACTTTGGGAATCAATGATATAGACCAATAAACGCTGATTCTGAATATACAAGTTTTATTAAATAATATTTAACAGAGTTTTTAAAAAATTATTAATAAGTCCATTTTAAAACGTGTCATTAAAACACCCTGACAAGTTGGTATTATTGGATTTTCGAGGCGTGACGTCACCGCGTCCATAATTTTCCAGTCACCTGGTCATACTGTATAGGAATTATGACAAGCCATTCAACATTCCGTGTTATTGATTTATAGAGATTTAATGGTTGTTGTTTTTATTGAAACATTATTTAGGCCTAAATAATTCAGTATCAAAAATAGAGTATCTCTATTAGTTTATCTATATTATTTAAAATATTCAAAAACTTTAACTGCACAAAAACGATCGTAATGCTACTTGCAACGCTCCAATTCTGAATTTCAAAATGCCGGGCGTGGAACAGCTGATTCCAGTTGCCTACAAAATTGATGCTTCGGTTTCCATAATATTGATTTCGATTCGTAAAGCTAAAAAAATTATAATTTCAAAACATTTTTATACCACTCTCCCGTAATAATATTGAAAAATATAATAAATATAATACAATAAATAAATAATTCCACCTAAATAACGTTTTACTTATTGAATAGTTTCATAGCTTCTTCCATACAAAATGACAACACTTGTTGAAAATAACTAAAACTTTTGGTCATGATGACATCACACGATTCACACTAGATACGGTGGTTTTCGGGGGATCTTGAAAAATTAAAACTTTGACATTTATTTTAACTATTAAAACTATTTATAAAAATAAAAATGCAGTTATTTAAGTTATAAGGTCATTATTCATTTAAATTTTTTTTTAAAATTGGACTGGAGTTCCTTATTCTGAAAGCATACAATCCATATAAAATTTAACAAGTTTAGTTTCTATTTTCGACTCCCAAAATTGGTCATCTCGGCAAATGGTGTAGACTTTCATAGGTCTTTCCTTACCAAACCAGATGCCAAGCATGCAGACGTTCCATTGGTAATATGCAATTGACCCTGAATTTGGTAATTGTGAGCTTCATTCGCCTCATAACTAGCGTTTTTTTTGTTAAATTTCCAAAACGGGTGTTTTTTCATTCCATCTTCAAAGTCAAGAGTGGCCATTTAATTAAATGGCCAAGAATTAATTAAATGGCCATTTAATTTCGACTATGCCATCTGCATATTTGCCATCTGGTGTGGTTCCAAGGAAATGTTTATTTTTATCTATACCATAACATACAGAAGGAATGGTGGAGAGATTACTACCATACACAATATTTTTGACAAGAGAAGCGCAACTGGTGTAACCCTTCTCTTGCAAACTGCACCGAAATTGGAAGATGTTAGTAATTTTCTCCTCCTGCTTATCCACTCTGCGCTGGTCCTTTGCAAAATCGTCCGTCTCTCAAGCATCTCACGTTTATCGCAAGACAACTTTAATTCCTTCAGGAAGGTTATTTTGGCCTCCTCAAACATCTCTGGACTCATGTCGAGTTGTTGACAATTTGTTCCATAATGATAATTTTGATACAGAGTCGTGGAGTCTTTTAGGCTTTGACTTTTTTTTTGCAATTTCTACTAAATGTTTCCGAATACGCTCCACGTTCGCGATCAAATCATTCGTTTTACTATTGAAAACAGCTTCATGAGTTGAAGTGTGAAGCATTCCTGTATTAAAAGACACAACAGCAGCACAGCGCAATGGGCTGCATAAGAACGACGATGCGAGAAATTAATTCGCTTGCCCCCCGAGAAATTAATTCCATTGGCTCCCCGTACTTGCAAATATAACCCCGCCAAATATCAGGCGAGAGATTGCAACACTAAGGGAGTACAAGAAGGCGCTGCAAAAAAGCGCAATGCCTTTGCACAATGATGTCGTCTCTCACCTGGCATACAGCTTAAAGTCCCGAAAACCCTTCTGGACAGAAGGAGAAAGACTCCTCCATTCACCTCTCACCCCAGAAGATAGGTGAAAGCTTGAGTGGCAATCGGCCAAGGTGAAAAATGCCCATCTCGTACAAGACCCCACTGAGAGACAGCCTGGGTTCTCATTGCCTCGCAAACTCTGGTCCGCCATCAATAGGATAAGGTGCTCCCATAGCCGTTGTGCCCATATGATGTATAAATGGGGCCTTAAAGAGTCGGAGATGTGTGAATGCGGTGAGGTGCAGACCACCTGTGGGAATGAATGGAGCAGGCATTCGGTGACTGAATGCCCGCTCCATTCATTCCCCGGCGGGATTGATGAGGTCCAAAGGGCAACGCCTGAGGCCCTAGACTGGCTCGAAGACCTAGATGTCCCCCTCTGACCCCCCACCATACGAAAGAAGAAGAATTCGCTTGCCTCCAACATAGTTAGAAATTAAACTTTGCGAATGGTAGGAAAGTTTGCGGCACAGACTTTCAATGGAAAGCAATGCTGACATAACTGTCATAGGCTTAGCACGTCGGGTCGCCGGTTTGCAGAAATAATTATTACAATTTTGATGGTTGCCAAATACGTGTTGAGGACCATTTAGGATGTCTTTATTCAGATTGGAAATTTTTTCCTCGTATGTTAAGTTTTGTGCACCCCAATATTTTATTGCGCAAGCTACACCCTTTCGCAAACGTAAATATCTCTCTTTTATCTTGTATCTCCGTACGTTCCTCGGGTATCTCGGGTCGTCTGACGATTTTACCAAAGCGTTACAAAAATTAAGTAATAGATGATTTTTACATTCGATTTTTTCAACAATTAGGTCACCAAACGGACGCGAATCTAAAATGCGTTTATATGTACTGGAATCGCCGTCAGCAACAAACCGATTATGAATAATTCCATAGGCGGCTACGGAATATTTGAACCCCTCAACAATAATGGTCGATTCCATCGCGGTAGACGATCCTGAATAGTTCTTGAAACACACGTGCTTCCGAGGCTGTTCTTTCTTATTAGCAGCTCGCGTACAAATTATGCACAATTTATTCATTTAAAAATAATATATAGTATATTTGCGGCACGTTCCAGAGTGGAAGATACTATCAGTATCGCCCTGGTGTAAGACCACCATTCAGAATTGAAACGTTGCTCGAAATGGCATTAGCCATGTTTAGTGACCAGATCTGAATAGCCAGGTACTTCCCCACCTTTCTCTTCCCTATCTCCTTCCCCTCCCCTCCACCTTCAGCCACACAACATACCCCAATTGGGGATGCCATAGTCTCACCGGCTCCAGAGGGGAGCAGTTGGGACTCTTGTGCGGTATTTCATATAAAAAAAATATAAAAAAATAAAAAATAAAAAAAAATAAAATGCAAAATTTATTCTTGACACCTAAGAAAACGACGTTACCAAATTTTAAGCCCACTATTGCGGCTGCTCCTGATAGTGCAGAATAGTTTTTTCTCCGTAGGATCATTTTGACCAGCAACCAGCGGGGCTCCGTTTTTGTCAACATTTCCGACGGAGATTGCATAATCTGCCTCCTCCTTGGCAGCTTTGGTCATGGAGAATGCTGCTGCTATTTCCCACCAATCGAAAACTTTGTCTTGGATGGATACATATGAAGATTTGCTAATTCCCGGTAAATCAATGGCGGCTGTAATGGTTTTCAAATGTGTGTAGCCCGACCCACGTGATATAACGGCGGAAACTATTTCACTACTTACATCCATTCTATTGTTTTTTTCTTCAATCAATTTCACTGTAAACTTCCGCTCACACATTCTGCATTTGACGATGAGTTTTGAGTCCAGTCCTTTCAGATGTTCGGAAATAATTTCAAGGCAGTTGAACTGTGAGGCATGGTCACTTTTAGGCCCTCCGTTCATGGAGATACTTACAAACTACGTGATTATACTGAACTTGATCATTTTTCGCGTGCGGCCGTGGAGTTAACACGGTGTCAAACGATGTCAAATGACTTTTTCTCCAACATTAATCTATGCCTTCTCCACTAAATCCTTTCTTGTGTATTCTGGTAATGTAAAGTTATAAAAACACGCATTTTTTTCCACTTCCAGAACAAATCTAACATTACTTTCATGTTCAGACGCCATTTTTGTCAAACGTCAAACGAAAGTAGTAGACACGAATGCTGCAACGCGTAGCGTGCTACCAGCACCGTCGGTAGCGCGCTACCGACTTCAACCCAACATCCGTCGCGTACCGACATGTACGAACACCAGCAAAATTGTATGGCGGGTACCCACGAGCGGTGCGCGTGCTACGCGCATCAGGCTCGAATTGTAAGTAGCTCCATGTACGGAGGCGCATACTCTGTAATAAGGAACTCCAGTCCATTTTTTTTATTTTTTTAAATGAATAATGACCTTCTAACTTAAATAACTGCATTTTTATTTTTATAGTTAGTTTTAATAGTTAAAATAAATGTCAAAGTTTTAATTTTTCAAGATCCCCAAAAACCACCGAATCTAGTGTGACGTCATCATGACCAACCGAAGTATGAATTTTGCAGGTAACTGGAATCAGCTGATCGTCGCCGGCCATTTTGAATTTCAGCATTGGAGCGTTTTATGGACGCGGTGACTCACGCCTCACAAATTCAATAATACCAACTTGACAGGGTGTTTTAATGAACTGTTTTAAAATGGACTTTTTAATATTCTTTTTTAAAACTCTTCGTTAAATATTATTTAATAAAACTTATATATTCAGAATCAGCGTTTATTGGTCTATATGAACATATTTTTTTAAAGCCATAATATTTTTCACTGGAGTTCCTTATTGCTGCATGAAAAAGCTTAACTCGTTCACACACAGCTATAAATCTACGAGCAGATATCTGTTAAAGCTAAGCGAGTACAAAAGATAAGCGAGCGCTTATCTTTTGTACTTTCACACGACGCTATCAAATATTTCTTCCTGTGGTAGGAGAGGGGGTCAGTTGAATTAGGGAGCGGCAACGGAATGCACATTTTTTGTACTGAAATCTGTCAACTTGACATCTGTCATCCACGGGTTTAGGCAGCTCCGTAATTACAATGACCCTCTCTCCTGTTTTAGTCAGAGAGGGGGAGACTTATCTTCTGGCATATCGCGTCTGGAGCGGTTCTGTCGTAAGATGTGTATTGTCTATGATTATCTGCGCTTAAAAACGCTTAGGTGTGAACGGTCTGAAGGGATTGTATGGAGAGCGTTATTTGGCGTGCTATGATCTTTTATATTTGATAGCGTAATGTGAACCAGCTTTTAATCTACTATTCGGCGACTCTTAATTTTTGGAATTTGCTCCTCCGTTGAAGTTTCCATCAAAAAAACATTATCTTCATCCTACGCAGAAAAAATAAATTTAACAATAAAAAAGCATGGTAGGTCATTATAGCAAAAAGTTTGTGTAGAAAGCCAATACATTAGTGTTGGTTTTAAATACCACAGATTTGCTACTAATTGAGTCCGTTTATTTTGTAAGAAAAAACTCACCTGATTACTGATAAAGACATCATTTATGTTTCTTGTGCTACTCTCAGCCAACACATTCCTAAAATAAATTTTAAAAAATCTAAAAAATATATTTTTAATAATACTACCCAGAGTTTACCCACCAACAAAGGCTCTGATAGCCAATGTTCCCAATCTTAGCGACAGTCTGAACAGAATCGGTAGAGAACTCAAAAAAATTCAAAATGATCTTTGAAACTATCGCATTCAGTCCACAATCCAGATTTTGAACCAAATCGGTAGAGAACTCGAGAAGTTCAAGATGGATGCCGAAATTATGCATTTTGATATATGATCCGAGTTCAGTGCACATCCAAACTCCCTAATCCCGATTTTGAACCAAATCGGTAGAGAACTCGAGAAGTTCAAGATGGATGCCGAAATTATGCATTTTGACATTAGATCTGAGTTCAGTGCACATCCAAACTCCTTAATCCCGATTTTGAACCAAATCGGTAGAGAACTCGATAAGTTCAAGATGGATGCCGAAATTATGCATTTTGACATTAGATCCAAGTTCAGCCCATCTCAAAACTCCCTTGTACTGACTTTGATAGAAATCGGTTAAAAATTGTAGAAAATCGACACGTCCATCGAAATTGGTGACCCAACAATTGGTCCGGCGACAATTGATCCCCCGACAGTTGGTCCGCCGACATTTGATCACTCACTTACACACTCACTCACTTACTCACTCACCTACTCACTCAATAACTCACTCACTCAATTGGTAACTTAATTTTTATAATAGATATAGTAGTACAGAAACCATCGCAGGTATCCGCATCATGAATGATGAATGAATGAATTTCTTTATTAACCTCTAAGAGAGTGAGTTTTTGAGAAAAAAATGTGTTCAAGAGAGTGAGATGTTTTTTCCAAAAAAAATTTTAAACCCAAATTTATAGTATGTGTTATAATTTTTTTTATTTTTTTTTAAATACCTATATAATAATACAATAACCGAATTAATTAGATATTAATAATAACAAAAAAAATCATATTAATATTAAAAATTATTATTTTTAATAGCAGAATTTCGACAAACACCGACGCACCACGGGCGTCCATACTCCTTTGAGCAGATTTTTTTTCGGACGCCAACGGTGAGGCCATACTCTCCTAAAGGTTAAGTTGCGTAGCCGCGTGCCGGGAACCAACTATTTTATATTTACCATTGCGGGCATGCACACATCAAATCCCGAAAGTTTCATCGCAATCGGATGAATGGTTTAGCAAAGCATAGCATATAAATTGTTATATTATGCACTTATTTGTTACATTATACCATTATTGTTACACTACTTCACTTAATGTATGCTCATTTTGTGCAAAGCTGTTTAGACAAATTTTAATCATGTTTTTGCTTTATATGCCCATTGTTTGTTCTTTCTAGGTACAATAATAAAATATATTCAACTATATTACCCACGCACAGGCTGCGCCTTAGTGGGTTCCCATTATTCTTTTTATTTTATAATATTGTATGCATCAAATGTAAATTTTGGGAAAAATAAAGGAAAAAAAAAAAAAAAAAAAAAAAAAAAAACATATAAACCCAGAAACAAACATATTTTGATTTTTATATATATATATATAACATGTAAACATTTTATGACTAAATAAAACATACATAAAAAATAAAAATAAAATGGCTACAGGCGGTCAGGAGCAGTTAGGACTCTTGTGTTTATAGTTGGATAAAAAAATGTATATAATACGAATTTTCTTAATTTTTACGCTGGTGTAAAGTGTATATCGGTATTTCAATGGAAGATGTTCTACCGGTGTTTCAATAGAAGATGCTCTGAGGAACTAGCGTCATTGATCATAGACGGTTGAATTTGGCAGCCACCTCTGGTCTGGAGCTCCAAAATACTTGAAAAATACCCTCGACTCTGTGCAGAAACGAGCGGTCCATTTGATAGATTCTCCCATCTTAACGAAAGGATTGCAATCTTTAGAGCACAGGCGTCGAGTGGGAATGCTATCCATGTTCTACCAGTATTTCAATGGAAGATGCTCTGAGGAACTAGTGTCATTGATCTCTTCGGCACCGGTGCATAGTCGGGAGACACGCCAAACGCGCGCCCAACACATGTACACGGTTGACATTTGTCACATGAGAACGGGCCGTTTTTTCGATTCGTTCTTTAGTTCAACAGTTCGGCTATGGAACGATTTGCCGGTATCTGTGTTTCCTCCCTCCTACAACATGGGTCTCTTCAAGACCGATGTTCATTCCTTCCTCTCCTCAAAAAAACCCTCCACATCCCAGATGACATAGGCCCTGAGGGAAATTATTTTCCTCAGGGCCTCCTGTGTGGTGTAAAAAAAAAAAAATTAGGTTTAGTCTTATTACTTTAAATGGCTTTATGCGTATTTGGTGACTAGATCTGAATTACCAGATATGTTTTCCACATCTCCTTCCCCTCCCCACTATCTTCAACCTCACAACATACCGAAATCGGGGACGCCATAGTCTCATTGGCTCGAGACGGTCGAGAGCAGTTGGGACTCTTGTGTTATATTCAGATAAAAAAAGTTATATTATATGCAAGTAGGAATCATAAGCGGTTTTTTGCTAAGCCGTCTGCACATATGTGAATGTCGTATTTTGTCACATGCTTCTTCGGAGAGTCAAAATTATTCTTAAGAGTGGTAAAAATATTTTTACAGCAGATTTTCACCCAAGATGACTTCAGATATAAATATATCGACTTTGGTTGTGCGGCCGTATATCCTCTTTGCATACTTACTTGAAGAAATAATCTTAAAGGGATCAACTGTTGGAGGGATCAATTATCGGAGGGATTTTTTTTTTTACATTAACTCCACACAGAGGGTGTTTTTGAGGAGAGGAAGGAGTGAACATGGGTCTTGAAGAGAACCATGTTCACTCCTTCTTGTAGGAGGGAGGAAACACAGAAGCCGGCAAATCATTCTACAGCCAAGCTGTTGAACTCAAGAATGAGTCGTAGAAACAACCCGTTCTCCAATGTTGAGCGCGTGTTTCCCGAATATGCACCGGTGCCGAGGGTATCAATGACGCTAGTTCCTCGGAGCATCTTCGTAATACCGGCAGAACAAGGACAGCATTCTCACTTGACGCCTGTGCTCTAAAGATTGACCGCCCGTTTCTGCACAGATTTGAGGGTTTTTTCAGGTATTTTGAGGCTCCAGACAGAGGTGGCTGCCAAATTCAACCGTGGAGGGCACTTGCGATTTGTACAGGGTTAGCAGTTGTGTACTATTAAAATATCTGCGGGCCCTGCACAGTATGCCCAGTTTCTGAGAGGCTAACTTAACTCTGGCCTCGATGGAGCCCCCGTACCTGAGCTGGTCACTTAGAGTTACACCAAGCATATCAATGGAAGGCCTGTTCGGGATATTGCTTCTGTTGAAGGAGATTAAGTGTCGAGGGGATCAACTCTCGGCGGACCAACTGTCGGAGTATCAATTATTGTCGCCAGACCAACTGTCATGGAACCATGGAAATGATGTATTTTGCCTACCTCATTCTTCTTTTTCTCCAGTGGGCCGGTCGCTTTCTTCGCGCGTTGTACGTACCAACTCCTTTATATTTACCCATTGTGTATTGGTGCCTGAAAAAGGTTAAAAATAATAGAGACTGTAAAACGAGTTTCAAAACTATTTATTAGTTAATAATTAATATTAGCTTTTGCCCGTTGCAGGCAACTAAGGCAAACTTTCTTTCCGTGATCACATTAATAACATCGTAAACAAATCACTTAAACTACTCGGCTTCATTCATAGAATTACCGCTGACTTTAAACATATAAGTACACTTAAAACTTTATAGTGTTCGCTGGTTCGAATTTAGTTAGAATTACCGATGACTTTAAACATATAAGTACACTTAAAACGCTGTACTGTTCGCTGGTTCGCCCTCACCTTGAATATGCTAGTGTCATTTGGTCTCCTTTCAATGCTGTCCATATTTGTCACATCGAATCAGTACAACATCGCTTCCTACGAGGAATTGCTTGGAGATTAGGACTTGAAAAAGGCGAGTACTCGTATGATGAAAATGAACAAACTTTAAACATTTCTTTAGAAAAACGTAGAAAGGACACTGATCTAATTTGCATATTCAAAATGATCAACAGTATTACTGACACACCTGCTTTGTTACAACTCATCCAGTTTAACATCCCTTCCCGTAGACTCTGAAATAATGAATTGCTGTTCCTCAATCAACATTCTACTAATTATGGATATCATTCTCCTTTATCCAGAATGTGGAGACTTGTTAACGCAAGTCAAAGCATTGAATTTTTTGGTGTTAGCTTAAATGACTTTCGGCAGTCGATACAAAATGTGTAATTTTTAAAGTCTTAAATCCATCTTCAAGCTTTGACTTGTAGTCTTCTATTTGTTCTTTATATTATAATTCGTCAATGCTCTTCATTTATATGTACTTTCCTTTCATTGTCATCTCTTTTTTTTATTTGTGTTATTGTTATGTTATTAATGGACTATTAAAGCGATTTGACGGGTGAATGCGGATGAAGCGAAGAGTGGGTGTTAATTAAAATAGGTGAAGAAAAAAACGATGTTTGAATGTGGATAAAGCAAGGAGTGTGTGCGCCTACAAAGGGCACAGGTAGTTAGTTGACAGCCCAATTTCATTTCGTCTGCTCTCGGGCCGCTTCGGTCGCCCGGTTCAAGGCGTTCATTACGGGCCTTTTCTCGCAAAAGGAGGTCAAGGAGCTTCCTGCTCAATTTTCCACGGCGTCATTTGGGTTGTGCAGGTCGATATGCGTAATTTGTTACCCGTAACCTATAATTTACTGTTGCAAACACTCCTACCACCGTGCCACTTTGGTTGCCGGCACTTTTAAAACGGCCCAGGAGCTTACCGCTCAATTCAATACATCACTACTGAACCAATCCAGCCGCCCGACTCAGGGCGTTCAGTATTTCATTTAATTTCGGAAAACCAATATAGCCTTGTCTTGCAAAAAGGGTTCTAGGAGTTTATCGCTCAGTCGTTTGGATTTTGTAGGTTGAGATGCGTAATTTGATATCTGTCTCGGATACTCTAAGTTTCCACGAATTAAATGTTTTTAGAAAAAAAGTTCTTAATTTTGGCACCTACCCACTGAGTAAATCAATCTATTCTGATTACCAATATCCGAACAGGTATCAATAATAGTTAGTTATTTAAAATTTATACATTTTAATGAAAATCAAAATTTTTGGAAGTACATTTTTTTTGAAATTCAAAATTTTTTGGATTTTTCAAATTTTTTGTATTTTGAAATTTTTGGATTTTGAAAAAAAAAATTTTTAGAATTTTGAAATTTTTAGGATTTTGAAAAAAAAAATTTACATTTTGAAATATTTTGGATTTTGAAATTTTTTTGGATTTTGAAATTTTTCGGATTATGATTTTTTTTTTAAATTTAAAATTTTTTGAAATTTCAAATCAATGATGTAATTTTTTTAATTTAAAATTTATGATAAAAGTTTTTAAATTTTAAATTTATGAACAAGCATGGTAATTGATATAATGTTTGAATGTGGATGAAGCCTTACCAAAGCTTACCTCGCCGAGAGCGGCCTAGGGTTTACTCAGTACACACCTACCTATAATACCTACCCAGTAGTAAGTCAATGTATTTGTAAGTTATCCGGATATGTACGTATTTTTGCAAAAAGAAAAGTTGTATCGACCTGTCATTTATTTTAATAATTGTATTTCTATATAATTTAATCTCTGATACTTGGTTTTTTTGCAATAGGAGTACAGCGCCTTAGAAGTTATTTTTCACAAAAACGGCGCCACGCAAAATTTGGTTAGAAAAAAAAATTTTTACTTCATTTAATCGCAAGAAAAATTTTCAGAACAAATAAGTTCAAATTAACACATCCATTCCCCAAAGCTTCATCGCAATCGGATGAATGGCTTAGCAACGCATGACTGCATAACTCCAGAACTCATTTTTTTATGTATGGAAACCATGGCTGCATGCGAAAATGCATCATCAAATCCCCAAAGTTCTGTTGCAATCGGATGAATGGTTGAAGCGGCGTTGGTCATCCAATGAATGGTTCCCGGGGCGGCGGTACCATTGCTCGCCTCCCATGTTGAATGATTATCATTACAACAAAAGCGCTAGATAAATTCAATATTTTTGCAAAAAAATATATTTTAAATCGCTCTCTCGCGCTTCTATGTATTTTTCAATCGACGGGTAGCGAATTATTTGCGGAATTTATGAATGGCCCCGCCGGCGGTACCCACACCCGCCTCACTAATTGAATGATTAATATAAACATGATAAAAATGACGTTATGTAATTAATATTGTTTCATCTCATCCCGAGCAGATTTAAGAGTTCAGAACGTCTTTGAGGCGATTTTTTTGAAAATATTTCTTAAATTAACCTAATTAATTAATCAAAAAACAGTCAAATATCGACAAAAAATGTATCCAGGGTATAAAAAGATTAAGAGGAATATAAACGCTAGAAATATTTCGATTATCGACGCTCGATTTTAAAATTTAAAATCGAGCGTCGTATTTGCACGAGGCAAGTAAGCGAAAAAGTGGTTTTTATTTATTTTGTGCATAATTTTATAAGAATGAAAAAAAGTTAGAACATACAAAACTGCAAAAATAGTCTTATCCATAAAGGGTTTCGTAGTTTAGTCATGAAAAACATTTTTTTTGGTGGTTTACGCTTATATTTGTTGTTATGTAAATAATAATTTTATTGTAATTCCAATACATAGAAAAGCTAGTAAAAGCTTCAATTTATCCGTAGCATATTTTTTGATGTTCATAATGTAAACTGATTCGTCGTAAAGATTAATCTAAATAGTATTTCACGTATAGCTTCATCTTAACAAGACAGTTCTTTAATTTGTTTGGAATGGAAATGTTGATGTCGCATTCCTGATTTTTTTAAAATTCTTTCACATGTCGCCACTGGTTACAACCTAATACAAGTGGAACGCATTCTGTCTCTTCTGTAGCAAAGCTACTGGAAACAGACTAATCGCGTACCATGTGATCGCTGTAACCAATACGGGAGCCTGGAGCCATTTATTGGATAACCAACACTCCTGCTGTGATTCGCTATATTTGGTGACTTAGCAGGGGTGCCCAGCCTTTGAGTCAGGTCAACCCACCAACTGCAGACCGGATAAGAAGAGACTGGATGAGAAAGATATTTTGACCTCTCCAGCCCGATTCTCTCGACCCTCGATTCATACATTCGTCACTCCTGAACTTCCTCTCCTCCCTTTCCCTAAAAAGACTCTCCACACAGCATCCCCAAAGATTACTTAGGGCCTGAAGGATTTCTTTATTGACAAAATGTAAAAGCTGTTTTTGGTTTTTAATTTAAAAAATATCACCGGAAGGCAAAATTAAATCTACATATTCATTCCAAACGAGCTTAACCCCTCAAGCCCCGGGCATATTTTGTCGAAAGTTCAAAATATTTCCGCTTCGCAATAAAATTAAAAACTGTTTTTGAAAGGTGATGAAATACGCTTTCAAATTTTATAATTCAAAATAAATATTTAATTTTTGAAATCTAAAAATTTTAAACGCAAACATAAAAAAGTTTTAAAAAATGGCTCGCATTACGTTTTTGATATTAATTTTAATGTATAAACGACAAATTTTTGTTCCACGTAAATAGGTAATTTGTATTTTAAATTTACACCTATCAAAATGAATTTTTTCTTAATTTATATTTTTTATTTTATATTTCTACGATAAACATAGTAAAATTATTTTTTTAATGTTTTTAATTTACTTACAAATAATTGCCCAAGTTGCCTCTAAAATCATGAAACACTAAAATCTTTAATGGCCTATATCTTATAATTTAAAGCAAAAATAAATAAAGTAGCTCACATCCGTACTAGATATTTGATATACCTTTTGATTATAAAAATAATTTGAAGTGTTGGGTATTTTGAACTCAAATCCAAATTTAAGATTTGTATGAAACTGAAACTCTTAATTGCTTTGTGGACGTTTTTAGAAGACTTGATTATGTGAACGAAACTTGACTGAAGTTAATTCTGTTGGAACGAAAGCAAACAATAAATTGAAACGTTAGAAAAATAACCATACCTAAACGGCGATAGTACTGCGGACTTCTGACGGGGATATGGCGGATAGTTTGGGTCCAGAATTTTATAATATTATAATTTATTGTTGTTGCCATCGGCTGTCATCCATAAATAAACCAACTGTCATAAATATACTGAACCCCCAACTGTCATCCGTCATCGATTGTGTCACAGGGTTGCCAATGTATATGTCATAAATATACTAATAATATGTTCTAAAATACCCACAATAGATTTTAAATCCCCAAAATAGGAAGAACAAAATAACAATTCCCCACAAGTTTACCCTAAAATTCTATTGATATTAACATTTTTTTTGTTTAGTCTTTTTTACATAAAATAGAAATTTGTTTGAAGAAATGCTGCGGAAGAAAACGAAATTAAAGTACATATTGGTACAAGAAATATTTTTTTAATTTAATACGTCAGTTCTCGAATTGTAGAATCCCCAAATTTTTATTATTTTTTTTAATGTGAATGCCTCGCAAGAGTCCCACTGCTTCCGTCTGGAGCCAGTAAGACTATGGCGTCCCCAATTGGGATATGTTATGAGGCTGAAGATAGTGGGTGGGGGAAGGAGATGGAGCAGAAGAAGGTAGGGAAGTACCTGGTTATTCAGTTCTGGTCACCAAACATGGCTAGCATGGCGAAAGCCATTTCAAGCTACGCTTCAATTCTGAATGGTAGTCTTACACTAGTGCGATACTGAGAGTATCGTCCACTCGGTGCTTTAATTGTGAAATAACACAAGTTCAGCAAATAAAATTTATTTGCGCACGCCGGGATTCGATTCCGTGACCTTCGGTTTATGAGTCAAGAGCCTCACCCCTCGACCACGGAGACCGTCACATTTTCTTCACTTCAATATTCTCACCATAAAATATCCTAGAATTCATTATTCTTTTCTTATTATTATTATCCTACAGATATGCATTCTCAACAGAAGTCTATAGTACCCTTTACACACAGAGTTCGGAGTGGGACGTGCCCCGCGCCATTTCAGGCCGTCGCGCAGAAAAATAAAGACCGAGAGTAAGAAAACGGTGTACAGCGAAATTCGCTGTGAGACTTTTCTGCGCGGTGGCCTGAAGTGGCGCGGGGCACGTCCCGCTCCGAACTCTGTGTGTAAAGGGTACTAACGTTGCGGAGATGGCATGCCGAAAAAAATCCCTTGATTTCAGACAAAAATTTCCCTTGGTTTTGGGGTACCACCTTTTTGCTAGTGCTGGGTAGGATACAATTTGAGGACTGGCCCGTTAGGCGCTAGGTATATTTATGGTTGGTATTATGCCGCCATTCCAAACCTAGGAGGAGGAGGTGATTAGCTGTTGAGGTCTCTGAGTTTTTGCATTTCTGAGGATTTGTGATAACCACTATAGCAATGTGTAGGTTCAGCCTTGGATTGCAGTGCAAAAAACTATACCAACTAGCCCCTATAATTATTTGTCGGATCAGTTTTTGTCGCCAATCTACTACAAAATTTTTCAACTCTTTCATTTTCGCGGCATGGCATCACTGACGACTAGAGATGTTCGATACCTGAAATTGATTGTGGTTGCGGTTCCAATCACAGTCTGATGTGAAACCGGTTTTTTATTCAATTACAAAAACCGGTACCTCAAAAATTTCTAAAATTTTTTGAACTGTTTAACAGCTTTTCTCTTAAGCTAGTCTCTATCTTTTTTTTAACATGAGCTCCACTCGGGAGGCCTTGAGGAAAATAATTTCCCACAGGGCCTATGTCATCTTTGGGGATGCTGTTGAGGGTTTTTTTAAGGAAAGGAAGGTGAAGGGATTTCTGGGAAGGAAAAGGATTTAAGGAGTGGGTAGGAATCTGGAGTTCAGTGTGTCCTGGTCAACACGCCCAAATACCGCATTGATAGTGTAGCACTCATGTGAGACCAGGGACCCAATTTTCATTTCAGTAGATAATTGTTCGCATGCGAAGATCGCGCACGATAAATTATCTACTGTTTCGATAAATGCGTATTTTCGACCGTCGTAGATAATGTAAAACAACCGATATTAATGCCAACATAAAAATGTACCAATATTATTTTGTTGTATGGTAACCCGTGTCTTTGACTCCATAGATTTGATACATTTTTTCTGTTACGGCTGTCAATCTGTCAATTCACTTTGTTGTTCGTTGAAGAAGTAGTTGTTTCTACTGAATTATCTACTGACTAGATAATTGCTCGCATGCGATAATTATGTACTTTGTCTATGGTTTTTCTATCATCTAGTAATTATCTACTAATTTTCGATGTGAGGCGTATTTTGGAATTTCTAATAGATAATTATCTATTACAAAGCAGTAGATAATTAGACTATTGGTTTTAGCAGTAGTTCAACTGTCAAAAAGTGTCACTTGTACGGTTTGCGTGTATCGTCTTTTTGTAAATTATTACAAAAATGGTGAGTTTTGAAGATTTGACGCTCATTCAAGCGATTGAAGACGTGGAATTAACTGAAAGGCCACCAAGAATTTTTTTTTCAAGAAATGATGCCTTTAGTCTGAGTAATGAACTGTTTATAAAAAGTTTTCGACTATCTAAACATTTGGTGCTCAAATTAATTGACTTATTGTCGCCTTTGATGAAAGAACCTTATAAAATCAAGTCTGTAGATGTTAAAACGAAGGTAAGAACGATTAATGATGCCTATTATATGCAAACAAATCATTTTTTGTAGGTACTCAATCAGTGATATGATAATAAAACATCGTTTTTATTCAGATTTTAATTGCGTTGAATTTTTTTGGCACTTCAGTCAACTTCTTTTTTTGCATTACTGACAAATATTCAATTCGAACAGACATGACGAAGAAAGAATAGTCCAAACACAGCCAAAGGTCAAATTATAAAAGAAAGAAAAATCCAGAAACACAGCTAATGATCAAATAGTAACAGAAAGTCCAAAGGTAAAGCAAAAGTCGGTAATATTTTGAAAAACACGCAAGAGGAAACAACTACTTCTTCAACGAACAACAAAGTGAATTGACAGATTGACAGCCGTAAACAGAAAAAATGTATCAAATCTATGGAGTCAAAGACACGGGTTACCATACAACAAAATAATATTGGTACATTTTTATGTTGGCATTAATATCGGTTGTTTTACATTATCTACGACGGTCAAAAATACGCATTTATCGAAACAGTAGATAATTTATCGTGCGCGATCTTCGCATGCGAACAATTATCTACTGAAATGAAAATTGGGTCCCAGCATTATCATCTTTGAACAATATTCCAAAAATAACCGTTTATACCGCCGAACATATCGACGGTTCCGGAGACCGCGAAGGAACCGGTTCCAAGTATTCGGGACAGGTATTACGGACCATCTCTACTGATGACAGCAAAAAGTACATAGAAATTGAAAAGATAACTTGCTTGTAATCATGGCGTCTGAGCGTTACAGTTTTTCCCTTACAACTTTCAGGTAATTTTAATGTAATTTTATCATACATTAACTTGTCAATCGACTCAGGTCACGCTTTGTAATATGTTTGTTAAAATAAAAACAAAAAAACACTGTTTTTCTTAAAGATCAAAATTTGGCTGTTGACATTTGACATTCGTGTTATTTTGTCGATAATGGCGTTATTAATGCGTTAACTGCACAATTTACAGTCATATGCTTTATACTATGATGTTTGTGACCTTAAAAATCTAATTCAAATGGTTTTATAACGTTTTTTTTACGATTTATTTGTCGTCGACCGGATAACCTCAAAATTGTGCAATTTCGTTTAGAGCAAATTTTTTGTTTGTGCTTAACAATTTAAGTGTTACATTATTTGTATTTATGTTTTAAGTAATGGTTATCAGTTTTACTAATGAGATTCATTAAATGTTAGGGATTAAAAAAAAAATTAGCTTTGTCATGATTTTGAAAGTATTACTTTTGATACAGACATTGTGCAGCGATTGGAGGGCTGTTCGATTTTATTATGAATATCTCTCATTTTGTCTTTGCTTTCATATACCATCCTTTACTCTCATAATAAATTTTTTTAAAAACGTATTATTTTAATATAAATTTAACGTACGCTCGTTCATAAATAAATAAATAAATTGCTTGGGCATATTTAGGAATAGTACAGAAATTTTATCTTCAATTTCATTAAAAATGACTGATATGTAACATATATATTTTTTTCTAGTCCGTCTGGAAAGCTGGTTCAAATAGAATATGCTCTGGCAGCTGTGGCAGCGGGGGCACCCTCTGTTGGAATTAAGGGTAAATAAAACTACTTTTTTTTTTGTGAATGACCGCTAAGTTCCTACTCTAACCTTCAGGAGCAGTGGTCTGCCGCATCCCCATTCGTCCCTAACTACCAGTAGAGGTACCACACGACTCTGTCTCGGCACACACTCCTGGCTTCATTCACATTCATACATTGTCTCGTACATATTCTTCTGTTATTTTGGCGTCATTCACTTCTGCGTCGTATTATATTCCTTTGTGCTTCCTTTCAACGTGCCCAAACCATCTAAGCATCCATTTCTTAATCTTGAATGTTACCCTTGCATCAGTCTTTGACATCCTCCGTGGCCGAGGGGTAAGGCTCTTGACAAGCAATTATGCAGGTCATAGGTTGAATTCACAGCTTGCGCTGATAAATTTTATTTGATTAATTTGTGTTATTTCACAATCAATTCATTTAAAAAAAAATATAGTATATTTGCGGCACGTTCCATAGTGGAAGATACTCTCAGTATCGCCCGGGTGAAAGACCACCATTCAGAATTAAAATGTTGCTTAAGATGGCTATAGCCGTGTTTGGTGACCAGATCTGAATAGCCAAGTACTTTACCATCTCTCTTGCCCGTCTCCTTCAACTCCCCACTATTTTCAGCCTCACAACATACCCCAATTGGGGATGCCATAGTCTCACTGGCTCCAGACGGGAGCAGCTCTGAAACTCTTGCGTATTAAAAAAGAAAAAAAAAATTGATGTAGTTCATAAAACCAATACGGGTACAGCTAAGTGTCGAACCAGTCAGTTATACATTTTATTCCACAGAGGGCAATGATAGTTAGTTTTTGATTTAACTCGTTGCTTGCCGATTACGCGCCGGCGCGCGTCAAATTAAACTCTAAAAAATATTTTTTGAAATGCGATTTTAAACCTTAATTATAAAGAAAACGTATGAAGGATAAGGTCAGAATCGCTTGGGGCATTCTTGTTCTTAAGGTATAGAATGCTTTGAACACTGTCTATGGAACGAGAATAATTTCTATGAATTCTTTATGGATCTCTGGCAGAGTTTTTTTCTGAGCATTTCAACTGTCAGTTGGATTGCATCATTCTCGTAAGAAAGATCGTAAACATATGAATTCGTCAGATAAACGCAAGTAATGTTGTTATTATGCATAATTTATTGTTCAAGGAATGTGTTTTGGTAAATATTACATAAGATAGCATAAAATAAACCCACAAAATATTACGTCAAAGTCAAAACATCGCGAAATTTAAAAGTTTCCTCCAGTGGCACGGGACGAGTTAAACAACTTATTATACGAGGGCTGTCCGTAAAATAAGATCTCCAAGGGGCTGTGGTCGCGAGGAACGATGGTGGTTCGGAAGCTCTGCGACATGATCCCTGATATCAGCAAGACCACTATTGACAAGATTTTAATATACCACGAGGTCTGCGCAAGGTGGGTCCCAAAAATGCTAACGAAAAGATCACAAACAACAAAGGGTTGAAGTAGTCCCTGAATTCCTTGAGTACGACATTCCTACGACATCGATGGCGAGGAATTTTTGGACTCAATTGTGACTTGGGTTGAAACCCGGTACACTACACGACACCAGAGACAAAGGAACAATCCCGTCAGTAGCGTCATTAGGATTCGCGGAAGCTGTGAAACTTTTAAAACAAATTTCAGACCTTGATTCACACCTGACGGGTGAAGGGAACGGAAGCTCCATTGCTAACGGCTGCCATGCCGAGACTAGGACTAGTCGCCGAGAGTGCAGCATGGGGGAACCAGGCTACAAGTCATTGTTGCGCAAAATCGTTACACGCGACCACAGCACCTTGGAGACCTTATTTTATGGACAGTCCTCAAAATTGACAGTTGAATGAATTTGTTTCTTTTGATTCCAGCTTCCAACGGAGTGGTGATCGCAACGGAGAACAAGCACAAGAGCCTGCTGTACTGTCCGCAGTCCGTCAACAAGGTGGAGACCATCACGGAGTGCGCGGGCGCCGTCTACTCGGGCATGGGTCCCGACTACCGGCTGCTGGTGAAACGCGCGCGCAAGATGGCGCAGCAGTACAAGCTCATGTACCACCACACCATCCCGACTGCGCAGCTGGTGCAGCGCGTCGCGGCCGTCATGCAGGAGTACACGCAAACTGGGTGAGATTTAGTCCATCACTTATGAGGCAACTGAAAAACCAGTTGGCAACTCAGTCGCTATCCACAGGAAAGCAATTTGCGAATTTCATTAGCGGTCCACACACAGGCAACTTGTTAGAGACCAGTTGTTAACCGGTTGCTTGTCGATTGCGCGCCGGCGCGCGTCAAATTAAACTCTAAAAATTATTTTTTGAAATGCGATTTTAAACCTTAATTATAAAGAAAACGTATGAAGGATAAGTTCAGGTGCCTTTAAAATCCGGGCCACCGAGAAGTACCTACGCTACTCCCATTTTGCATGTCGAAACCCGCACCAAACGCTCTATACAAAAAATCCTACTCGCGCAAATCGCTCTGATGGTGACTAGGCCTTTCCACATGCAAAATCGTCGCGCCGTGGCGCGGCGATCCCGCGCATAATGTCCGAACATTGTCCGAACACGATGTCCGATGAGATTCTGTTTTCTGTTTTTACGAAGATATATCCCTCAGTTACATTTACGATGATTAGAGAAGAAATTATTGATTATTTCTATACCTACCTGATTTTAATACCCGTGTAATTGAAGTATTTTTAAATGCAAAAGTCGGCATATGGTTTTTTTTGTATAAGTGAAAAAACCAATTTTATTTCTTGCTACCTCTATTTGTGTTTTTCGTTTTTTTTTATGTTTTAAAATAACAAATATACACACATATTCCACGTAATTAATCTTTTTGAAAGAGCAATAATAATTAGCAACGTAATTGAGTGCTGTGAAAAACATTAAACAATTTATTTCCTTCAAAATTTTTCTTGTTATCTAATAATTGTATTGAGTGTCGAGTGATTTGAAAACAGTAGTATGTAGGTACCCCTCCCACTAACATTATTTAAGTTATGTGAGTGTCGCTACATTTGACGATTGACGATGGACAACAGGAAGTAAATTTTGATTTGATATATCTTCTCTTGAATTTCTGAACCCCCTGTTAAAAAGACCACAAACCGCCACTGCTTATTTTCATATAATTTTTGACTGTTATAACGAGGATGATTCACTGATATAACATGCAAATAATTTTGTCAACACAATTTCTAAATGGTTAACCTGTCCCTTGCCGATTACGCGCCGCGCCATATGCGAGCCAAATTAAAGTCTAAAAAATATTTTTTGAAATGCGATTTTAAACCTTAATTATAAAGAAAACATATGAAGGGTAAGGTCAGAATCGCTCGGGGCATTCTTGTTCATAAGGTATAAGATACCGTGTACCCATCTAGCACAGCGGAATAATTTCTGTGGAATTGTTTATGATCTCCGGCAAAGAATTTTTCCCGCCTTTGAACTGTCAGATTGGCCTGCGTCACTCTCGCACCGTTGTCGTGAAAAAGATCGTAAAACTTATAAATTCATTGAATAAACGCAAGTAATGTTGTTTTTAGGCATAGTTTATTGTTCAAGGAATGTGTTTCGGTAAATATAAGTCAAAACATAGCGAAATTTACCCGTTTGCTCCAAGGCACGTCACGAGTTAAATGGGTTTAAAAAAAAAAAAAAATAATGAATTATTCTTGTAGTAAGGTATAACTATCAAAGATGGCGATCACGGAGGTGCATATGCCCGGCGTGCGTGGCGTGCGTGGCGTACATGTGCGTGGCGTACATGTGCGTGACGTACATGTGCCCGGCTATAAGGAGCAAATTAGTCGCTTCCCTCGTGGTCGTTATAACCAAGTTTGACTATTTACAAAATACACTCATTTCTTCAAATGATTTGCACACCACCTATTGCGAAATTTTTATACAAATTTCATAACCCCAGAGCTCACCAATATACATAGAAACCTTTGCGGGCGTGCGCATAACAACCCACCAAAGTTTCATCGCAATCGGATGAACGGTAGAGGTAATAATTTTATAATGTCAGAACACACAATTTTATATAGAAACCATCGCGGGCATGCGCACATCAAATCACCAAAGTTTCATTGCAATCGGTTGAATGGTTTAGGAGCGCGTAAGGAACAAACAAAGAAACATTAGTTTCTATAAATTAACTAACTAACTAACCATCATGCCGTTTCCCCGCAGGGGTAGGCAGAGAGGGCGGACTGCCAAACAATTCGGTCTTGGCACACACTCCTTGTTGCCTCGTCCACATTCATACATCGTCTCATATATGCTCTTCTATTATTCTGACTCTTGACATCGCCCGACTCAAGTATCTGATTCACTTGGTTGTGCCATGTCTTCCTCGGGCGTCCCTGGCTTTGTCCACCATTCACATTTGCGTCATATATTCTCCTTACACTCCTTTCCTTATTCATTCACTTTATATCAGCCTTGCATTCTTTGCGGAACTCCATATTTCTCACACGATCATTCATGGTTTTACCACACATACGTCTCAGGGATCTCATTTCTACAGCATTCATTCTACTTTCATCCTTTCTCTGCCAGTTCCATGCCTCACTGCCATACATCACGGTAGGTACCAGCACTCCATTATGGACGGCTAACTTCGCTTCTTTTGACAGCTTTTTGTTGGCGCCAACGGCATTCAGTCCTCCATTAACCCGTCTAATCACAGGAGACCCTAGTTGTCCCAAAACATCATATGCCGTTATAATAACAGGAGACCCAGATTGTCCCAGAACGACCGAGCGTCATTAAAAGTTAGATATCTCTCTTCCTGTCAAGCAAAAATTTGTGATTTCTTTTATATTTGAAAGCGAAAGAAATATTGCTTCTTATTGCCTTAGGAATAAACAAGCTATATTGATCAGATATTTTACAAACCCGATCATAAGTGACGATTTTATTTTGCGCCAATGTGTGACGTAATAAACAATTAATTTAAAAATAAAATTGTATGAATGTGATAAAAAGTGAAGTGACAGTTTTATTACAAATTTTCTTAAAAAAAGGAATCTGTATTTAAAATTTTAATTTTCTTTTATTTTATGTATTTTATGTACTTTTTTGGGGAAACCCCAGGTACATAATTTTTAAGCTAATTCACATTTTCAATATAAAAATTTTAATATTTTTAAACAAAAATCTTAATTTTTGATAAGCACATCGGAAAGATTATTTTATCTAGATTTTAGAACAATTTTTTTTTTCAAAAAGATTAAAAAATAACCAAAAAAATGAACATTTGAAATGCATGGGAAGAACCGAGAATTTTTGCGTGCAAACTTTGACAGGCAAAAGTTCATAGATATTATTTTCTCATTATTCGAAGGGTTAATGGAGTTACCTGCTTTTACACTTCTTTCGATATCTCTATCAGTTTTCCCATTTCTCGTAAACATACTTCCCAAATATACACTCATCCACCTGCTCCAAGTATTCATCATTCACAACAATGTTGCACATTGTTTTCGTACTTTCTCTTTCAAATACCATTTACCTTAAGAAAATTTTACTGTATCGACGTCCGGTAACCATTTATTGTATCACAGGTCACTCCAAGTGGTTCTTTACGTTTGGTGACTCAGCAGGGGTGCCCGGGTTCACGGGTGAGGTTTGTCCATGTCTTGGCGGCAGTTGCGCCTGCCTACTGCGTGGCGGACCAGATCGGAAGAGACCGGTTGAGGGAGACCTTTTGACGTCGCCAGCTGAACTCCCTCGGAATATTGCCTTGTACAGCATTGGGAGGGATGGATTCATACCTGACCCCCAGATTCCTACCAACCCTGCATACCTTTTTCCTCCCTAAAATGAGATAGGCCCTGAGGAGAATTATTTTCCTCAGGGTCGCCACAAGTAATTTATTGTGGTTACCTGACAGTTGACAGCTGATCCGCCGACAGTTGATCTGCTGACAGTTGGCTCCTCTAAATGATATTTACTATAAAATTATAATTTTTTTGTGCATTATTTACCAATTTTAAATGTAAAATTGTCTTCAAAAATACCTTTAACTCGTGGCGTACCAAGGGAGGAAACTCGTAAATTTTGCGATGTTTTGACTTTGACGTAATATTTTGTGGGTTTATTATATGCTATCGTATATAATATTTACCGAAACACATTCCTTGAATAATAAATAAACTATGCATAAAAACAACATTACTTGTGTTTATTAGATGAATATATATGTTTTACGATCTTTTTCACAAGAATGACGCTACCGAATTCGACAGCTCAAATGCCGCGAAATATCTCGGCCACAAATATCTTATTCCACTTCCCTAGGTACGTTCACGGTATTTTATACCTTAAGAACAAGAATGCCCCAAGCGATTCTGACCTTGTTCTTCATACGTTTTCTTTATACATAAGGGTTAAAATCGCATTCCGGAAAGAAGTCAGAAACGCTTGGGGCATTCTTGTCCTTGACGTAACAGATATTCTAAATTCACCTAGCCACTCGGAATAAATATTATTAAATTTATCTATGCTTCGGCCTTCATTTTTCCTGCGATTCGAGCTGTCAAACTGTGAGCGTTGGAGGTCACGAAAAGATCGATAAACCTATCAATATGTCAAATAAACGCAAGTAATGTTATTTTTATGTATAGTTTATTGTTCAAGGAATGTGTTTCGGTAAATATAAAATACGATAGCATAAAATAAACCCACAAAATATTACGTCAAAGTCAAAACTTTGCAAAATTTACGAGTTTCCTCCCGTGGCATTTGACGAGTTAATAGTAAGTTGATATGACGAATAACGAATTTATATACAGCGTCGATTTTTTCGTACTTGTGCGCTGGTATACGCAGTATATAGGGAAGCAGATTTTTCCTTGACGCATTTGAATGAAAATATGTTTTATTATTTTTAATTTAACTTTTATGAGTAAAACCTCAAATTGTAATATTTAATTAAATAAAGACACTACGAGCGAAACTCAATCGAAAATCTGGAAACAGAAAAATCAGAAAAAGATATTTGCACCTCTGGAACTCGAACCCAGGACCTCTCTGCTTTCCGGGTGAGTGTTCTTGACCACTGAGCTAAGGTGTCGATATCAAATTCGGTCACTTTTAACTGTACCATACTTCGACTAAGAACCACCCATATAATCTTCATTTTCTTAACGCATGTTTTTATTGGCAGCCATCTTTATGTATGATTGCAAGATTCAACCCAAACTGAAAATGAAAATAAAAATGGATAAAAATTTATCCAGACACCATCTAGATTGCATTTAGTTCAGGTTGAATCTTGCAATCATACATAAAGATGGCAGCCAATAAAAACATGCGTTAAGAAAATGAAGATAATATGGGTGGTTCTTAGTCGAAGTATGGTACAGTTAAAAGTGACCGAATTTGATATCGACACCTTAGCTCAGTGGTCAAGAACACCCGCCCGGAAAGCAGAGAGGTCCTGGGTTCGAGTCCCAGAGGTGCAAATATCTTTTGGTGATTTTTCTGTTTCCAGATTTTCGATTGAAAATATGTTTTATTCTTTTGTTATTCGGCGGTACATCCTCTCTGCACATCCCTTCGGGGTCACTTAGTTATATTTTGTGTAACTAATTACACACCTAAGTATATTTTCCATAAACCGACTGTCTAATGTATATGAGTATGTTCGCAGATCAACTGTTGTGGAACCATTTATTGCGTTTGAGATGTTTGTTAAGGAAAGTAATGTTTTTTGTAATGTATTTGGTTGGTAATGATAGCGTTTGTGTCTCTTTTCAGGGGTGTGCGGCCGTTTGGAGTGTCGTTGCTGATATGCGGCTGGGACAGCGGGCGGCCCTACCTCTTCCAATGCGACCCCTCCGGTTCCTACTTCTCCTGGAAGGCCACCGCCATGGGCAAGAACCACGTCAACGGAAAGACCTTCCTCGAGAAGAGGTGAGCCCACATAACCTCACTTATCATGGCCCATCGACTTGTCTGCAAGATATTAAAGAAAAAAATGAAAAATAGGTTAAAAAAAATTAATTGGGAGCCTGCTACGCCTCAATACAAAGGATTATCCCATCAAAACTGTGGTTTCAACAATTTCCTCATTTTTTCAAAAAAGAAATTTCCTCACTTATTCGAACGAGAATTGGGCTTTGTTCCGTTCCTTTCCACCTTTTTAAAATTCACGTCCTTGACTCCCGAGATTGTACATTCTGTGGTCTAGAAGTGGGAACTTTAGATCATATATTTTTTTGTTGTCCCTCTCTAAACAAATATCCTCTCTTCTATCAAGCCTTGTCTAATATTGCCTCCCCTCCATTCAACATCTCATCTCTTCTAAGTCGGAACTTGACTCCAATCTTCCCTATAATTTTGAAATTTACACTTTTTAATAAAATTAATATATATAATTTGGTTGTTGTAAAGCAATGTTGGCTACAATGCATAATGCAGAGCACGCTGAAGCAATTGGAACCAACAAGAACGTTTCTCCAGATGGTTCATCCTTTCGTTAATTTGTCAAGACAACCTGCCATAGGTCACCCCAAGTGGTTCGCTACGTTTGGTGATTTAGCAGGGGTGCCCTGGTTCATGGGGTGAGGTTTGTCTAGATCTTGGAGGTGGATGACCAGAACACACCGAACCCCATATTCCTACCCACCCCTTAAACCCTTTTCGTTCCCAGAACTATCCTCTCCTTCCTTTCCTTAAAAAAACTTTCCACACAGCATCACCAAAGATGACAGGCCCTGGGGAAAATTATTTTCCTCAGGACCTCCTGCGTGGAGTTCATGTAAAAAAAAAAATCAGGAATTTTAAGCTTAACAGGTCGCGTGCTGTTAGCACGCCGGTGCGCGCCCTATAGCCGAATAAAAAAATAAAAAAAAAACTTTTTGATATGCGATTTTAAACCTTACGTATAAAGAAAATGTATGAAGAACAAGGTCAGAATCGCTTGGGGCATTCTTGTTCTTGACGTAACAGATATAAGAAACACACCTAGCCTCTCGAATTATTATTTAAAATGGTTTCTCTGACTTTCTAAATGTCACTTCTCCCGCGATTTTCAACTGTCAAACTGGGTGCGCCGCGGGTAATAAAAAGATCGATAAACCTATCAATTTGTCAAATAAACGCAAGTAAAGTTGTTTGTAGGTGTAGTTTGTTGTTCAAGGAACGTATTTCGGTAAATATTACATACCAGAGCATATAATTAACCCACAAAATTTACGTCAAAAGTCAAAACATCGCGAAATTTTCGAGTTTCATCCGTAAACACCGAGGCGTTCAACCGGTTAACAAGGTCGCTTAGCAGGTTATAGCATTAAATTTCTTTTCCACGGGTGGTGACCAGCTTTTTTTGGTTGATTTCAGATACAGCGAAGATCTTGAACTCGACGATGCTGTTCACACTGCTATTCTCACTCTCAAGGAGGGGTTCGAAGGTCAAATGACGGCAGATAATATCCAGGTAATGTTTTTATTTGAAAAAAAAACCTAGGTACATTTCAAATAAATTGTGTATATGCGAGATATCATTTCTACAGTATTCAGTCTACTTTCATCCTTCTTCTGCTGGTTCCAGGCTTCCCTGCCTAGGGCTGGTACCGACACTCCATTGTGGACTGCTAGCTTTGTTGTTGGAGCCATTAATGGAGTTACTTGCATTTACCCTTCTTTCATATCTCTATCAACCTTTCTATTTCTCGTAAATATACTTTCCAAATACACAGCTCATCCACCTACTCTAACAGCCGCTGTTTCCAATCCTACTGATCAACTGCTGAGCAGAAATTTTATAATACACTCTTCCCAACGCAACTCTCCGAATAACAGGCGAATCGAGCGTTACCAAATAAATCACAGCTGATCGGAGACTCAGATTGATTGATAGAAAAGTTGGGAACAACGGCCGTAGGTGCATATCAATCGTCAAACAGTATTAATAGCCTAGAGACTGTACGGTTGAAATTTAAGAATCCGGCTAAGAATGCAACTCTGACGCCCCGCGCCTTACTTAAAATTGTTTTCGTACGTGGAGTTTGTATACAAATCTACTTTTGTAACAGAACCGAAGTAAAGCAATGCCAAAAGATGGCGCCACTCACGTTAACAGCTAGCGTGATTAGCATCCCCTGGCAGGCATAAGTTTGACTGGATTTGTAATTTCGTATATCTCTCTGGCAGTTGTGAATGATAATACCACACAGCTATATGTTATATACGACGCCATTGCCTGTCGCGGTTGCTTTGTCCCGGTGACTAGCCGTCACTGGATCCCAGTGGATCCGAGGAACCGGGTATTTTTGTAACCAGTTCGTATTGAATTTATAAAATGATCACCAACGCTCAAACTGGGCGAAGCCGAACCAAAAGCCGCCCGCAGGTCCTAGCAGCAAAATATGCAGAGCCGGTTTTTAACTGCTAGTTATAGATTATTGTCTAAATGTAAAATATTCTGACGTTGCGTTTTTTGTTTACAGATCGGCATTTGTGACGCCAATGGCTTCAGACGCTTGGAGCCAACGCACATTAAGGACTATCTGGCCAACATTATATAAGTGAATCTTTAATTATATCAAAAACCCTTCAACTTACATAAATGGAGCTGGAAGAATCCTTTATAAAAAAAATACATAAGTTGCTTTTTCATTGTTATTTTTACCAATTAAAAAACTAATTAAAATTTTAATCACAATTCGTGCATTCTGTAGAAAAGGGTCGTAAGTCAAAATTTTCTTTTTGATAAAATTTTATTTTATCTCTGAATAGTATCTATACCCCATGAAAAGAGTATCGATGGTACTTCTTAATTCATCAATCATGATTTGTTTTTGCTATCCTGCAAAATTGACTTTTTTTGACTTACGACTCTTTTCTACGGGCGTGCGTAATATTTTTTATTTATTTTTAAATTTTTGTGTTCTGGATAAGTTGTTTCGAAAAGGAAATTTAGAGTCTGGTGTTTGAACTAGAGGTGGGTAAGTTCTGCATTTTGCCGGAGGCCTCCGAGGAGCGCTTCGTTTTAAAAGCACTCGAGTTCTAGGAGCGGGTCCCGGGTACTGACTGAGTAGGTACTGGGCGCTGTTGCAGCATACCGAGGCGGGATGCACGAGTTCGGACAAGAACTTCTCCGGATAGAACCCGCAGAAGGACCCGGGACCTGCACAGGAACTAGAACCCGACAGCGCGCAAGGACCCGCACGCGGACTCGGGACTGTCACCCGTCGCTCCCGTCGCGTCGGCCGGTAGAGGCATTCAGGTTCATGGCCCGGCTTTGAGTTCCGCGTTTGGGTCCGAGTCCGCACTCCGGTCGAGCTTCACATACGGGTGCGAGTTCGCATGCGGGTGTCAAGCGCTGGGAAGAGGCATTCGTTCGAGTTCTCTGGGAGTGGTTGGTTTGAAAAAGGAGTGGGAGTGGGATCCGCTTCCCGCAAAGGACTCGAGTTCAAGAACCCATTCCGACTGAACCTACTCATCGCTAGTTTGAACTCTAACAGACTTTCCAATGGATAAAAGAATTATAGGTAATACTAGCTTTTTTACCTGCAGCTTTGCTCGCATGGTATTAGGGGGAAATTACTGTAGCGCTTGCACTTATCAATTATCCCCCCCCCTCCCCCCACCCGCATTCCATACATTCATTCCCAATACATTCAGTTTTCAAACAGCTCGCTCACCTAAATTTCATAAGGGGCCATCCATAAATTACATCACGAATTTTATGATTTTTCGACTCCCCCCCCCCATCCCTGTCACACATCGTCACATCTGTGAGACTCCCTCAATCAAAATGTATATCAAATATCTAGTACGGATGTGAGCTACTTTATTTATTTTTGCTTTAAATTATAAGATATAGGTCATTAAAGATTTAAGCGTTTCATGATTTTAGAGGCAACTTGGGCAATTATTTGTAAGTAAATGAAATACAATAAAAAAGTTATTTTACTATATTTATTTTAAAAATAAAATAAAAAATCAAACATCGTTAAAATAGCATTTTTTGGTAGTAATTTCAATTAATAAATGACAAATTTTTGTTCCACCTTAAATGCAATTTGTATTTTAACTTTACACCCATCAAAATTGTTTTTTTATTTATTGTATATTTCATCATATTTTAATGATAAATAAAGTAAAATTATTTTTTAATTGTTTTTCATTTACTCACAAATAATTGCCCAAATTGCCCCTAAAATCATGAAACATTAAAATCTTTAATGGCCTATATCTTATAATTAAAAGCAAAAATAATTGTAGCTCACATCAGTACTAGATATTTGATATACCTTTTGATTATAAATTTTTTTTTCAGTTTGGTTGGGTATTTTGATATCAAATCCAAAATTAAGATTTGTATGAAACGGGCCGCGCACACGTTCCTCTTAAGAGTGTTTCACTGCATTAACACATTGATCAGTAAACCAGAATAAATCTAATGAATAATGTTGAGGTATTAACGAAAAGAAACTGATCGGCGCCATTTTGCTTGATGCAGGTTGTTCCTTGAGGCCCTCTGAATCTTGACAGAGGTTGGCAACGGGTCCGCACGGTAACTAGACTGCTGGTGATGTCACGCTCCAAAGAATAGCGATGTTAAGTATGAATCGCTCTTCCGTGCAGTAAACAGGAGTAGGTAGAAGTAAACTGCTACAAGTTGACCAGTGGCGGTTTTCTCCAAGGAACATGTGTGCGGTGGACTCCTAAACAGTAGCAAAGATGATGTTGCTTTTCGCCGATGACAATAAGATTCTTAAAATAATTAAATCCCATCTTGATTGTTTACTTTTTCAACTTGATATTGATTCATTTCATGATTGGTGCAAAATTAACTGCATGGAACTAAATGTTGATAAATGCAAAAATTTGTCCTTTTGTAGAACCAAAAAACCTATTCAGTTTGATTATAAACTAAATAATGTTTGTCTCTCTACTGTCACATCTATCAAGGACCTTGGTGTTACTCTAGACTGCAAACTTTCTTTCCGTGATCACATTAATAACATCGTAAACAAATCACTTAACTACTCGGCTTAATTCATAGAATTACCGCTGACTTTAAACATATAAGTACACTTAAAACTCTTTACTGTTTGCTGGTTCACCTTCACCTTGAATATGCTAGTGTCATTTGGTCTTTGCTGTCCATATTTGTCACATCGAATCAGTACAACATCGCTGCCTACGAGGAATTGCTTGGAGATTAGGTCTTGAAAGAGGCGAGTACTCGTATGAAGAAATTGAACAAACTTTAAACATTTCTTCTTTAGAAAAATGTAGAAAGGACACTGATCTAATTTGCATATTCAAAATTATCAACAGTATTACTGACACACCTGCTTTGTTACAACTCATCCAGTTTAACATCCCTTCACGTAGTCTCCGGAATAATGAATTGTTGTTCCTCAATCAACATTCTACTAATTATGGATATCATTCTCCTTTATCCAGAATGTCGAGACTTGTTAACGCAAGTCAAAGCATTGAATTTTTTGGTGTTAGCCTAAATGACTTTCGGCAGTAGATAAGAAATGTGTAATTTTCTTTTAGATCCATCTTCAAGCTTTGACTTGTAGCCTTCGATATGTTCTTTATATTATAATTTGTCAATGCTCTTCATTTATATGTACTTTCCTTTCATTGTCATCTCTTTTTTTTATTTGTGTTATTGCTATGTTATTAATGGACTATTTGTTCGTAAATAAATAAATAAATGAAAAAGACAAAGATAGGTAAACAATTTCCCTCAGGGCTTATTTCAATGACGTTATATAAATAGACACGCCATAGTCTTACAAACTCAAGATTTAATGTGGCAATTAAGCAACACTCTTTTGTTTTCAGCGATTTTCAATAATTTCTTAATTCTAAAATTATTCATTTACGATAAAAATAGACGTTTAAAGAATATGTGCTTATGAACGAAACAAAAGATAGAACGCGGGCGGAATTTTCATATTCAAAATTCAAAAGTTCCGTCGAATACTACCTCAAGGCCGACTAAAGTAGGAGGCCTGGGCACCAGTCGAATTTTGAAGTGTCAAGTTTTCAAGCTATAAGAACAACGATAGTTTGCCGATGGCGTTGATTGTTATTGTATTTCTTTTTACTGCTGATTTGTATATTGTTTTATTCCAATCATATAAGTAAAGAGTCATTAGACTATTATTAACAGTAAATTTTACTTAGCGACGGCATTGACTTTGTAATTTGGCTGTTGTGCGTCCAGATCCTTTACTTTAGTAGGCCTTGAATTTTCTCTAATGACGCATAAAACCGCGGGCGGGAAACTTGAAAATTAATTGTAATATTTATAATAATTGATAATAATAAGTAATTTGCGTGTACTTACACATGAAATGTTATCCCTTCACTCTTGCTACTATTTGCCGTGTAATTGAAACATTTTCTCATCATACAGGAGGGCATTTTGGCGCTTTTTAAAGTTTTTTAAGTCGCATTTTGTCCCTTAGCTTACAACACAGTTGGATAGCCCTGATATATTAAAGTTGATTCACTTTCATATACCTACAATTAGATCAAGGTTCCCTAGTTTGTTTTATTGTGACAACTACATGTCGGTATCAGGCTCCAATTCAGTTGTAAATAGATTACACACATACTAAAATATAAGGTTGTACTGATCGAACATTTCAGCCAATAAGTTAACGAGTTCACTACATAATGAGTTTTTTGATATTATTGTTTATTTTTAATGCCTGTATAATGTACTACGACTGTAATTAAATATACGCAAGCTTGTAAATGGCACTTTGTGCCGTAAATTTTAAATAAATAAACACCGCTGAAGTCGAAAATTGGCGGTTTTCACATTTTAATGCCTTTAGATGGAGTTGCTCATTGCGCGTCTAACCATCGGTCACATGATATAGATTTCAGTCAATCAGAAGCCGTAATTCGAAAAGTAGTGACGGCGCGCAAGTCGGTTGGCCTCTCAACACCGCGCAGTTTCTTACGTCTCCTGTAAAGTTGGTAAAAATGACTTATACGGTGTTGTAAGCTAAGGGACGATTTTTAGTTTATTACAAAAGTACTAGAAATCGAGACTAGTGCATTTGCCTTACTTTTGGCTTTCCACTTTGAGATTTCTACCCCGCGTCTACAGTAGGCATATAACGTCATTGGCTTATGTCATCTATGGAGATATCATGTGAAAGGTTTTTTTTTAGGTATGGGAAGGTTTTTTAGGTAACTGGATGATCGATATGTACAAACAAAAAATTGTATCAATATAAAATTTAATTAGTTGCATTTTACAAATAATAAATTTAAAATGTGTTAAATAACCTCTTCACAAAAATAAATTAAGAGGTAGATCGTTTTTCATACAAGACTTGTGAGACAGGAGGTTTTTAGTACGATCAGTGATGATGCGCATGCGATCTCTCCCTGTGAGTACTATACAGTGATTACATATGTGCTGGTATAAAAAATCACATAATATGACAGCCTCCGTGGTTGAGGGGTAAGTCCACCAGCAATCTAAAGATCGCGGGTTCAAATCCTGGCGTGCGCAATAAAATTTTATTTGTGTTATTTCACATCTAACTAATTAAAAATAATATACAGTATATTTGCTTACGTTCCAGATTGGAAAATACTCTCAGCATCGCCCTGATGCAAGATCACCATTCAGAATCGAAACATTGCTTGAAATGGCTCTAGCTGTGCTTGTTAATCGGATCTGAATAACCCACCTTTTTCTTTTCCATCTGCTTCCCCACTACTTTCCGCCTCACGACGTACCCCAATAAGTTAATGCCATAATCTCAATGGCTCCGATGACGATGGGTGCAGTTTGGACTCTTGTGTGGTACTCGCATAAAAAAAAATTGAGTGTGCAATTCACACGTTGTAGAAATGAAACCTTCAGAAAACTAAAGTAGACGAGAGTGGGGAGGCTACGAAGCACCGCACAAAGAGGAAACCGATTATACTATCTCATTCTATCACAGGCTAAATCATATGTATCTGTTTGTCTCTTTTTAGTGTGGCCATTTTTCGTTTCATCGAGTTTCAAATCACAATGGTGCTAAAAAGTTTTCACTTAAAAAAAATTCAGAGTGCAATTCACACTCGGTGGAAGTGAAACCTTCAGAAAAAACGAGTGTGCTTTAGACCACACGACTGAAGTAAAACTTCTTTATGCTTCGTTTGCCTCGCCAGATCACACTTTTCGTAACGCTCTCATCACGCATTCGCCAGCTTACTCACCAAGTCAAGCGTGCGTAAAGAAGTTTTACTTCAAAAATTAAAGTAGACAAGAGTGGGGAGGTTACGAAGTACCGCACAAAAAGGAGACCGATTATCTATCGCAGGCTAAATTCTATAGATATATGTGTTTGTCTCTTTATAGTGTCGTTATTTTTCATTTCATCGTTTCAAATCACAATGGTGCTAAAGAAGTTCAATAAGTAAATAAATTAAAGATGTTAGGAGTCACTTATTGCCTTATCTCCAGAAGTTCAGGATTCCTGAGTCCGGGAACAGTCAATAATATACAAGTATTATATTTGCTTTAAATCTTATCTTTAAGTTTTGAATTCATTTCCCGCAGCCGGTGCTGCGCTATCAATAATTGAGTTTTTCTTACTGATAATTGATTATTTATCAGAGCTGATAAGATAGTCCCCAAGGCGTTCGCAATAGTCTCACAAAAGTGGATATTTTACCAAACCTTTGAACAACCAGTTAATTCTGTTAAAAAATTATACCAACTTATATTAATTAGTGCTTTACAAGTCACTTATATTGTAATATCTGATAAGTGATTGTGACAATCCTCCCGGGAAGAAAAGCTACTTCGGTAAGTCCTAATTTTTGCTATCAACCTGCTTTTAATAGACTTGACAGTGAAGTGGACAAGAAATAGTGGGTGTGTCATGGAATAAGCCGCAGCTATCCGAATTTTGACCGATTTCTTACATATCTCCCTTAAACATTTGAAGTTTTTAAGCTCTTAAAAAATATATATGTTATTTTTGAAGATAATATCTAGAAACGTTCCACGCCAAAACGCAAATTATATGAAATTCCTTCGATAGAAAAAAATCGCAAAGTATGCTCTTTCCCAATTTTCGCATCAATTTTGTCATTGAAAATATTGGCGCGCTCTGTCCAACATTCGTAATTACATATCTCTCCATCTTCTTCTTTTCGGGCCAGGAAGTGTCGCCATAAGATGATGATGTGGAATTTGTTATGTTTTATAATATGTTTAAGGTTGACGGCTGTACATAAATGCGAACCTGCATTTCTTGACGTGAATCCCACTTGTCATCAATGCAACTTCCTAAGTATTTATATTCAGAAAGACAATTTATGATACAAAGAAATGCATTTTTATTGGCTTAGGAACATTCGCGAGAATATATTTTTTTGCTGCGGATATTAAAATGCTACAAGAAAACTTAATACCTACTAACATTAGTTCAGGGTTTCCCAACCTTTATTTCGCCGAGCCTCCCCGAACCAAAAAAAATATTTTCATGCCCCCTTTATTTAGGTATAAACTTAAAACTAAATTTTACAAGCAATTATGTTGAAAAATAAAAAAATAAATGGCGGGGAAAGTTTGATATACCAAAAAACTAACCTTTTATTTAGGAGATAAACAATTTCACACTTAAATATCTCACTTAACAGACTTGAAACGAAATTTGGATTCAAGCGGGAAGGTGGGGCGCATCACACGTCGTGTTGTGACTTGTCGAAACTTGTATAGCAGCAATTGATTGATCGGCAATTCGGAACAGTTAATTTACCTACGCGTTAAATAGATTTTTTTTTCGGAAATGCAAACGTACCTATTAGGCCCCCCTGACAATTCTCTACGCCCCCCTAGGGGGTCGTGTCCCCCTGGTTGGGAAGTCCTGCATTAGTTTAAATATAATTTATCCAAAATTGTGTTTTTTTTAAATTATGATCCGATATTGCTCCTTTTCTCTTTTTATCAACACTCTAATCCAGGGGTGTCCAACCTATATTGTTTGGTGGGCCAAAAAAAATATTACTGAGCTGAGGTGGGCCACAAAGCGGTAGAGGGGGGGGGGGAAGGGTTTCAGCGTTTTAACGGTAATTTGGTGTCCAAAAATGCAATTATTGTTAAACTGTAAGTAAATCTGATTTTGGACGAGTTCATAACAAATTTAACAATATTGGTAAATAAAGAAAATTTCAGTAAATTTGCAATTTCTACTTTTGTTGTTAAATTTGTATGACCAGGAGCGTAGTGTTTTACCTTTGGCACGTCATAAATTAAAAAAATAGCTCATACTTAATTGGCGTGTTCTACTATAAACGTCACACGTCCTTTGCACTCACCCTCCACTTATAAAAATCTTGTCCTTTGCATTCGATCTTCCTAGTGCGGCCATACACTTTTCAAGCACAAATCAAAATCCCCACCCAGAGTTCGAGGTCTAATAACAAGAATGTTATAATTTCACGAAATATAATATACAATGTGATAAATTTATGATAACAGTTTTTTCTTTTTTGTATGAATACTAAAATCTGAAACTTAGAAAGCTGAAAACGTGTTCCTATCTAAATTAATTAAATTAGTGCCATCTCTGAACGAGCACTTATTCCAAAGGTATACTTAAAAAAGTAATAATCTGCTCTTTCATAGATGGCGCCAATCAAATTACTTTATTAAAAAATTATTTTGCAAGCTATGGCTGTGAAATATAAAGATGAATCGTTCATTTGCACCTGTAAATACGCCAAATGAATATGAACAAATAGTTTTGTCAGTATAAAAACTTAATTCTTTCAAGAGAGGCAAACAAATACAATATCCCTTTCCGACCGGCTCCATACGAGCGTGAGTTTGTATTTAAAAAAATCTTGACAGCAAATAAATCTGTTGTTGGGAACCACACCGGTGCCGATCGAACGTGCGGGAGCTGCTTATGCAGGGTACCTTCGCGCACTTGTGTTTCAACCAGTAAGTCGCCAAGTCCCACGGAATCATAATTAAGAGCTTTACTGGTGAGGCCCATCAAAATTTGGACATTTTTTGTCGGTCAGAAAGGGATATTGGATTGAGTCATCGGTGCAATTTGTATTTGTATATCTTTCTTGAAAGAATTGAGTTTGTACGGACAAAATGTAAAAGATTTGAATATGATATTTTTAGAATGCTAGGAGCATTTTTTAATGTACAAAATCTTACAAAACAAAAAAAGAAAATATGTTTTTACCTTGCCGATTGGCACAAGAGATTAAATATCATTCCTGAACCATAAAAATCAACTTGCAAGTGTCTCATTGTAACAACCACTTATCTATTCGAGATAAAATATAGCACTGTTGGTAGATATATTTGAATAACCTTCAAAATGGTGAATAATTTTATGAATAAGTCAATGATGTTTCAAAATATAGACGCGTGGTAGAAATCTTAAGTGGCAAGCCAAAAACAAAGCAATTGTATTAGTACCCTTTACACACAGAGTTCGGAGCGGGACGTGCCCCGCGCCACTTCAGGCCGCTGTGCAGAAAAGTCTTGCAGTGAACTGCGCTGTAAACCGTTATCTTAGTTTCGGTCTTTACTTTTCTGCACGGCGGCCTGAAGTGGCGCGGGGCACGTCCCGCTCCGAACTCTGTGTGTAAAGGGTACTATTTTCTTTGATTTCACAGATTTAGTTAGTGACTTAGTAGAACTACCAAACAACGCGTTAAGTCGTGTCCTACCCCTCTAAGTAAATTGCATTAAAAAAGTACCAATTATCATAAATAATACAATTGTTTTCTGCCCGATAATTTTATTATAAGAGAATGAAAGGCCTACTAAAGTATAGGGTCCGGGTGGCGGCAGCCAAATTACGAAGTCAGTGCTGTCTCTAAGTAAACTACTTAAGTGTTTAAATAGTCTAATCATTCTGTTTGTTTACATGCTTGTGGTAAAACAATTTACAAATCAGCAGCAACAACGGGTACAATAACAATCAACGCTATTTGCAAACTGTTTTTTTCATTATAGCTTGAAAATTTGACACCTCCAAATTCGAGTGATGCACTGGCCTCTTACTAAAGGTCTTGAGGCAGTATAGTCTTCTTCAACAGAAGCAATCTCCCGAACAGGCCTTCCATTGATATGCTTGGTGTAACTCTAAGTGACCAGCTCAGGTACGGGGGCTCCATCGAAGCCAGAGTTAAGTTAGCCTCTCAGAAACTTGGCATACTGCATAGGGCTCGCAGATACTCTAATAGTACACAACTGCTAACCCTGTACAAATCGCAAGTGCGCCCCACGGTTGAATTTGGCAGCCACCTCTGGCCTGGAGCCCCAAAATACATAAAAAACCCTCGACTCTGCAGAAGCGGGCGGTCCGTTTGATAGATTCTCCTAACTTAACAAACGGATTGCAATCTTTAGAGCACAGGCGTCAGGTGGGAATGCTGTCCTTGTTCTACCGGTATTACAATGGAAGATGCTCCGAGGAACTAGCGTCATTGATCCCCTCGGCACCGGTGCACAGTCGGGAAACACGCCAAACACGCGCCCAACATTTGTACACGGTTGACATTAGTCACACGAGAACGGGTCGTTTCTACGACTCATAACAGCTCGGCTCCTACAACATGGGTCTCTTCAAGACCCATGTTCACTCTTTCCTCTCCTCAAAAACACCCTACACACAGCATCTTAAAAGATGACATAGGCCCTGAGGAAAATAATTTTCCTCAGGGCCTCCTGTGTGCAGTTAATGTAAAAAAAAAAAAAATTCGATGGAACTTTTGAATTTTGAATACGGAAATGCTGCTCGAGTCCTATCGTCTCACTTTAGTCCTCATGGGCACTTATTTTTTGAACATCTAGCTTTGTCATACATGAACAATGTTTTAATTAAGAATTTACTAGAAACATGAGTGTTCCTTACTTGCCACTTTAATTTAGAGTTTGTGATACAATAGAGAGACCAGATGTATTACGTCATTGGAATAAGAACTTATTTGTATTATTTGTTGATGAACATCTAATATTCTGATAAGGGAGAGAAGACAGGTTGATTTATTATTAGATTAGATAATACTGTACCGGGTCAAAACTTCGCACCTTCCTCTTCCCCATCTCCTTCTCCTCCCCACTACCTTCAGCCTCACAACATACCCCAATTGGGGATGCCATAGTCTCACTGGCTCCAGACGGTAGCAGTTGAGACTCTTGTGCGGTATTCATATAAAAAAAAGGCAAATTTTTTTAAAATTAACTTTTTATATTTTTAGAATTCGCATGGATTTTAAATTATAATTGAAATAAAGGCTAAAATAATATTCAAAAGATTTAAATATAAAATGGAAGTCTGGAAATAATGTGTTTTGGTGTAAGCATCTTCCCGGAGAGAGGAAGGTCCCGAGTTCGAGTCTCATTCGTTAACTAATCTTTTTATTTTCTGTATTATTTCTAAAACTTTACGATTAACTTCCGAATCATATATTCTCTAAACACTCCTTTCATTGTTCGTCCGCTCTACATGCCCAAACCATCTGAGCGATCCTCTCTAAATCTTAACTTTTGAACATTTTCATTGTCAAAACTCTTTAACTTAATAAAAAGCTTGAGAACTATCGTATTCAATTTTTCCTACTCTGACAACTAATTAACAATCATATTACATCACAAATCTCTTACTTGAAGCATATTGATGATACTAAAATTGAAAATAAAAGTACAATTAATTTTATAAAAGTTTGAGAACCACTTGCTCGTTTTCTGTCGTATTATGTAAACTTTTGTACTTATACTAAACCTCCTTACTCATAATCGCAGAATAAAATAATACCACGGTATTATTTATTTATTTCACGCCCTAATTGGCTTTTACATTATTTGTTTATAAGTCAGTATCCCAGTACTTTTAAATACTTTAAAACTAAAACAAAAAGAAAATGTAATGTAATGAAAAAATTGTAAAAACAATAGCATATAATACAAAATAAAATACATTGATAAAAATGATAAGAAGTCTCCCAAAAATAAAAAGATATTCAAAAATTGCAGAAATTATTCACAACTATTTGTGTCTAGATTTATAAAAGAACTAGCTTTTCCCCGCGGCTTCGCTCGCATGGTATTAGGGAAATTACTGTAGCGCTTGCACTTATCAATTATCTCCTTCCCCACCCCACCCCCATCCCCTCCCGCATTCCATATATTCATTCCCTTCACCACCTAAATTTCATAATGCTATAGCTCAAAGAAAAAAAGAATTACTTATCCAATTTTGTTCATTCGTTCGGAATTTATGCGCTTACAAACATTTCGGATGTTTATTTTTATTTAAATATTTGGAAGTTCGTTAATATAATTAAAAAATACTCTATTTATCATTCAGTATCTGACATTTATTCCAAGCTAGTCCAAAAAAAAAACGAATTCTAATATTTGAATTTTCTGCAGTAGTAGCTGACTGAGTACCTACCAGCATAGAGCCCAAAAATATATCAACATTGTTTCCATGGAAAAGATTTTTTTCTGACGTTAGCAAAAACTCGCTTTTGTTAGCGACAGAAAACGTATAACAAATATAATATATTAATATTTATAATTTCATAACGCCAGAGCTTACCATCATATACAACTTGTAGTCTGCGCATATAATTTAGCTTTATATTGGTGAAAGAATTATTAAAGTCTTTATATTGTGTTATGCGTGAAAAGGTCATAAACAAACTCGAGCAGTTTCGCATTTATAATATTAGTATGGATTAGAATAAACAATGTTTATACTGGTGATTCTTAAGGTGAAATATATCTCCTAGATCAGAATATTTATTTCCGAGATTGCGAAGTCTCGGAATCGGGGAATTTTGGTAAGAGAGTGTCCTGGTGTTGTTTAAGTAAAAGGGTAGTAAATGTCGGCAAGATCTTTTGGGAATGTGGATGTTGATTAATTGAAGTAATTCAGGACAGTCATTTTTGTAATGCAGTATTTTATGTAATAATATTAAATCTGTGTTAATTCTTCTTTCTGAAAGTTTTAATAGGGACATCTTATCCAGTAGGTTATTATAATCAATATTTTGTACAGAATTATGCAATTTATAGTTTATAAACCTCAGGAATTTATGTTGAATCTTTTCAATGCTGTCGGAATGAACATTGTAAAATGGAGACCATAACGTAGAGTTATATTCTAGTTAGCATCTGACAAGGGCATTATATAATACGATAAATGTGCCTATTATGAATGGGTTAGGTGATATTTGTACAACAATTTCACCTAACCCGTCTGTATTTTCACCTAACCCGTTCGTGGTATAATCTTATTCTGCGATTATGAGTAAGGCTGATAAACTTTTGTACTTATACTTATTAACTTTTCTACTTTTATACTGATAATATTATTATCCAAATATACATTTTCAATGGTTGTGAACGGAAGTGGCGCTGTGTATTATTTTCAAAAAGAACCGTTGAAGTTTTAAACAGCATCCCAAATATCAATTAAAAAAACTTTGAATTTCTCAATTTCAAAAACTCTAATATAATTTCCCTGTTTTCCGAGCCATTTTTTTCCCAATTTCAAAATTTTCCCGGAAGAAATTTTTGAAACCTTTAAAACTTGAAGATTTCCAAGCGTAACAAAATCGAAAACTGTATTCATAAAAATATTCTGACTCGTATTCCTACCAATTTTCCTAGCAAGAAATTCCAATATTCCAAAAAAAAAAAATTTCCAAAAATGCAAAATTTCCAACTTTACATAATTAGTGGTGAGTTAGGTTCACTAGGAATCGGTGAGTATACTTTGTTAGCGAGGTTTTTCCTAAAAGCGGAAAAAAATTGTTAAAATATTTGCATTTCGGAGACCTACAACTAATATATGAAATATGAAGATTATTTTATATTTGTTTGGTTTTTGATGTGATAAAAAATCCGACTGGACTCACGGAAAACCATGACTTATTGTCACGTTCCGCCTGAGCTGAGCATGCAAGTGAGAGCGCGGAACAAGCGTTCGGCTTGTGACGCATCTATCTCTCTTCCACTCCATCGTTATTATATGACATTATCACGTAAAATCATTGTCCATATAAACCAACTTTACAGACAACCAATTTTTTGTTTAATGATTTCATTCAATTTATTAACCAAATCTTTTAACTGTCAATTTCGATTACATCTGGTTTTTGTTTATTGTAAAGTTTATTTGTTATTTTCACTGAAATGTTTTATTTCCAGGTTGTTTTGTATATTATTTCTTGGTGTCCAATGTTAATGTTAGTTCTGTTTTTCTTTAATGTGTATTTCATCATGTAAGCTTATTTTGTTGTCTTGTAAAATTTTATTTTCAGGTTATTTTATGAAGTGTTTTCGTGCCTTATTTAACTTTTTAGGAGCGCTTACATATTGTGGTATGATGAGAGGTTTCCTGACAATTTAACCCAGTGACAAATCTTTGAAAAGTGATATAAAGTCATAAAAAGCGACGAGAAAAACTAACACAAACCAACGTAACCTATTTAACGCGTCAAGTATTTTTGTTTGGTTTTCGAAACAACTCACACACGTTTCATAGAAATCATTGTGTCTCCCTTACTATCATAGTGAGAAATATGTTATAAACGGTGTTAGAAGGAAAAAACACCACACTTTATATTCAAATATAAAAGTTAACCACAAAATAAGTAAAATGTAACCAAATGAAACCATATTTTCGGATCACAATTTATTTTGAATAAATTTATGAAATTTTGGAATTTTTTAAAAAATTATTTTTACATGGAAGAACAAAAAAGTGATGTTACTATAACATTTGTCTTATAAAATAATGTGTTTTTTTATTTTTTTTTTGTTATCAGTAATTTTAGTTAGAAAAAACTTAAGGTTTTTTTTTTTTACATGAGCTCCACACAGGAGGCCCTGAAGAAAATAATTTCCCTCAGGGCCTATGTCATCTTTGGGGATGCTGTGTGGAGGTTTTTTTTTTGGGAAAGGAGGAGAGGAGAGTTGTGGGAAGGAAAAGGGTTTAAGGGTTGGGTAGGAATCTATAATAGGTGAGCCATTTTCAAAAAATATTCATGCTTGCATGGAAAAATTTTATATTTAAAAAATTATTTATAAAATTGAATGCATATTTTATTACCTTTCAAAAAGAGTTTTTAGTTTTGGATACGTTCAGAAATATTCCGTTTATTTGGATTTTATTGCGAAGCGGAAGTATTTTGACCCGTTGAGGCCTGAGGGGTCAAATTGTTTAAACTTTTAAAAAGTGTGTTGATTTGTCACTGTGCTCAGTTGTCCAGCTACCGCAATGTCGCTAGCGCGCTATGTTATTTACGTAGGTATAATTTTGTGTATTGCAATATTATTTTCTTCATGGTTCAAGATTTTTTTATGTCTTAAAATGTTTTAATTTCAGGTTATTTTGTGTATTGAACTTATTTAGAATTTCTATGTGCTAATTGAAGTATTAATGTGTTCACGGCTAAATCGGTTAGAGTTTTGGGAAGTTATTCAGAATGTAATATTTCATAAAACAAGATTATATTTTAGGTTTATTATTTAATGAGCAGACAGCATTCTGTTGTCGTTCGAACACCTCGTCTTATTGAGAATGGTTTCGTGTAATAAAGCATTTTATACAGAAGCATTTAGGAAACTTTTTTTTTATTATAGTGCCGAATTAGTGAGATTCAACTATTTACTAACCATTCCAATAATAACTGATATTTCTGTTTCTCTCAGAAGGCTTGAAGGATAAATCGTCTGTTCGAGGTATATGTATTGTGCTTTCTGTCTGTCTGTTAATGACTTGTGTGAATACAATACCAACTCCGGCTGTTGTTGTTATTTTACAGATTCAGTCTCCAATTCATTGTTCTCCAACTCCTCATCATGCAGGCGGACACAGGCCTGGTTTATTGCAAACCCGACTGGCAGAAAACTCTCCAATTATTCGAAGCCATTGAAGATAACAATAAGAAAATGCTTCTGGAACCGTTCCCCGATGAAAAAGTGTTGGCAGCCTTTGCGAAGCTGTCGTACACTGCTTGTACAGGAGAGCTCAACCTGCCCAAAGGATGGAAACTTCTTACCACGGCACGGAACAATTCCTGGACTAACGGATACTTCGGCTGTGCATTGTGGAACCCTTCTGAGCAGCAGGTGGTGGTGGCCCATAGAGGGACAGACCCTAAGAAGTTGGGGGCACTCTGGGTCGATGGGAAGGGTGTGTACTGTAATAGTTATACAAAACACATGAACTCAGGTGTAACTTTTGCGGATGATGTCAAGAAGGCAGTTCTTGAAACAAACCAGCGATACGGCAGTCGCTTCGTTCTGTCCTTCACAGGACATTCCCTAGGAGCCTGGCTGGCTGGAGTCACCACCCTGACCGTCAAGCATCTAAAGAGGGACGGCAGTGGCTTCTGCAGGGTCGCCAGTCCCCGGGAAGGCCTCCACACTCACACTCTGACCTTGGACAGTCCGGGTGTCAAGGACATGCTAATGAAGATATATAGAGACTACGATGAGAGGCACAACCGGTCTATATGTACTAAGAAATTAGATATCACCACAATTTTTGCTTCTCCAAATCCTGTGAACTGTACTGGGTTTCACGTGGGAGATATATACCAGCTGGAAAATGTGAACACCCACAGCCTTGACAATTTTATCAAAGCTTTTGGTGAAGGGAAGAAGAAACGTGCGGTACAGAACTGGCCCCAGGGACTAAATGAGCGCCAAGATCACGACAAGCTAGAGAGGTACATGAAGCTTTTAGATGATGAAAGAGTTCCTCCTGCGAGCTCTACTGGGAGCCACCAGAACACGGACCCACTTGAAGTAGATGCTGATGGTACACTTCTCGAAGATAGTACACTCCTCGAAGATAGTACACTCCTCGAAGATATTACACTCTTGCTGACCTCAAGGAAATACAGAACTACCGCCTCGCTGGGAAAAATCTGTCATCTGGGAGTGTTTTCTGCAGAAGAGTTTAATTTTATAAAAAATTGGAACTTTTTTCAAAGCAATCCTCTGATGAAATTAAAGAAAATTGAAAAATTCACAAATAAACAAAATCTTCAAAAATTAGACATCCCACGATTTGAAATTGATACTAAAGAAAATATTATCAGATGTAAAATAAAGGAAGATTTGGGCAAGGTGATTAGACTAACCAAACAACTGTTTCGCTGGTTTCCTGAACAGATAATAAATGCTCTAGCTAAACAGAATAAGAGTATAAAGTCAGGCCCCTTATACATGGCTGGCCAGGCCTATCTCCTCACAATGCCCAATATCCTGAACTGTGAGGATACCTTAGGCCTGGAGTCATTCTTGGAATCTTCCAAAAGTGTTTTACAAATTGAGACTAGCGATCCTAAATTTGAAGCTGTAAGATTAAATAATATCTTGCTTCGGATTAAAAACACATCTTTAGATTCAATATATTTAAAAGAAAACTGCCACACAATTCTCAGTTGGAACGTTTTGACTGGTATAGCTATGGATATAGACATGGAAGGTTTCAACGAGAGTGATGTTATTATTAATAATCTGCTCGTTCTAGAATTCACTTCTTCAACCGATATCTTAAACCAGAACTATGAACTTTTGACAAAAATTCTTAAAAGTTTAGAAACACACATCCACAAGAAGCTGGTGATCATTATACCACGATCGATTGATTCACATTTTTTTATCGATTATAAAAACCTGGCCGTTGAAACTAAGTCTTTCAAAAAATTCGAATTAAGCGACCTGACTATTACATCTAGAGAAGATATATTTACAAGAAATTCCATAGCCTTGGGGGAAGAAATTTTCAGTCTAAATACATTACTCGGAGATGATTGTAAATCTAACGATGAGCAGGTTCGAAACAAAATCAGTTCTTTAGTTTCTCCAATTTTGAAGAAACTCGCAATAGACGCCAGGTATAGAGCTGATATCCCAACCAAACTTCCCAGGCTTTGCGAATTAGACGCCCTGTACTCCAAAGGGAACAGACTAGTAGACAAAGCGAGGCTTATCGCACTACTAGAGAGGAGTGGGGCTGCCAGACCACTGCTGGTGATCAGTGATCCGGAGCGACTCAGCCAGGACTTCTGGGGAGAGGAGGCAGAGTCCGCACGGGGGAGGATCTTCAAGACCGAGGACGATGGACATGACCTATTTAAGGAAAAGTGTCGGGAGGAGTCGTCAGCTAGAATAATCTACTGGCTTCATTTACGCGCAGAAGGTCTCTCCCTGAGGGAAGTTTACAATAGCGGCCTCTACATGCCCAGGAAGTTTCACACTCGTTTTGTAATAAAATCCATGAATGAATTTGTTGGCTTCAGCGGAAATAAAGATGTTTTTATATTCAACAATGCGAAAGATAAAATATCACTTATTAGTTCCTTTAATTTATCGAAGGAAGAAGAAGAAAAATTTGTTTCAAAAGAACATTTTAAATTGAATACTGAAGATAAAATGGAGGAGAAAACATTCAGCAAACATAATTTCAAAATGCAGAAGATTGGGGACAGACCTTGTGAAGCTGGGGAATCATTTGTCGCAAGAGATCACTTTAAAAATCAAAACCAGTTTCACGAATTGAATACTGGAAAAAAAAATGAAGAGGAAAAATTAAACAAACATTATTTTGAAAAGTTGGAGATTAGAGGCAGCCCGAGTCTTGTCTGGCAATACTCCCACGGCTCTCTGGAGGGCCTGCGCCCTTTCATCATCAGAGACAAAAGAGACCCCATGGAGGAAGATGCCTTCTGCAATACGAGAAAGAAGCTGACCATCATAGTTGACGACCCTGGCATGGGAAAGACCACCAGCCTGACGCGCATGTCGGAGCTCATCCGAGACTCTTGGGTCCTGAGAATCGACCACAATCACTTGTCTTCCGCTCTCAAAAAACTACCCTTGAAACTTGACCTGCAATCGGTTACAGAGTGTTTAATTTGTGCTTCGGGTTTACCTACTGATAATGATTTGTTGGGCAGTCTTTTACAGCATTGCCTCGAATCAAATAATTCGAGGCAGGTTTGTATTTTAGTGGATGCATTCGATGAATTAACCGAAGAAAATACCCAAGTCCAAATGTTGAAGGTTCTAATATATTTAAAAAATATGACAAATTGTAGAATCGTAGTCACCACACGGGTGCATCCACAAGAAAGGCTCGAAAAAGAAATGTCAGAATTTTCCGTAGAATTAGAAAACATTTTAAAAAAAGAACAGGATGATTATATGATGAATTTCTGGCTTCCTCACCTAGCCTTGGAACGCCCAGAGCACGGAGAGCCGGAGAAGGAGAGGCTGTGTAAGTTTGCCAAAGAGCTGCGGGTGGAGGTTGAGGGAGTGCTAGGGGACGACGTGGCTAGCTTCATGGGCATCCCGCTGCAGATCCGCATGCTGGCCGAAGTGTTCCTCCAGCAGGCCATACAATCTGTGGTGTCTCCCGAACAAGCGCAGAACTTATGCAAAATTACCAATCTGTATGATTTATACACACAATTTATCAAAGTCAAGAAATCAATATACTTTGAGCAGAAAAGTATTTTCAATAAAGGTCTTCCGGATTCCTTTCTAAATGATATGGTCACGAAAATAATGGAAAAGCATTGTGTCCTGGCTTTCCGGTCCGTCAACCCAAAGTTTGCGAAAGAATATTTCTCAAGCACAATACTATCCAACCAAGACTTGCAAGACCTAAGCGGCCTAGGGCTGATCAAGGCTATTGATGGAATTCTTGAAACCGTTCATTTTATTCATCGCACTTTTGAGGAATACTTTAGCGCGAATTTCTTCGTCCAGTGGCTGAGGCAGGGAAGACAAACCAAAGAAAATAACAAACTCGTTAAAAGTGAATTTTGCATTTTATTGCTCAGACCAGACTATTATTTAATCAGAAAGTTCATAGAGACCCAGCTTGCTATATCACCACCAATACCGAGCGATGCACTGGAAAGTAATCCGATATTGTACAAACACTGGTCTGAACATCGTCAACTATTCTTTCATGATAGTGTCAAAACTCCGTTGCATATAGCAGCTGAAGAACAGAATGTGCACACATTTGCAGTACTTCTCAGCGGCCCGAGCAGTAGGATATCTGAGGAAAACTACATCTCGTTTATGGCAGCAAGAGACAAGGCCGGGAGGACCGCACTGAACATAGCATTAGAGAATAAAAATCTCAATATTGTAAAGCAAATTATGGAAAATGTGGAGAGTTGTTCATACGAGTCACTACTTAAACTTATGCTCGCTGCTTTCTTAGATTTTGAAGGCGACATAAATCACAACTTGTTTAGCAAATATTCTTCAATCATTTTAAACCGGGCCTTAAAAAGAATTGAAGAGATCAAAAAACTAATCACTCCGTTTATGGTAGCGGTGAGAGACGATGACAACAGCACTGTGAATAAGATCTTGAGTGGGATGGAAAGTGATACTGAGCGAGCTCATTTATTGATTGCCATTGATAGTCAGGGTGATACTGCCATCAATCTCGCAGTATGTAAAAAAGATCACACGTTGTTTAAATTATTTGCTAAACAAGGAGTTTGTATGTCGTTTGATAAAAATGAAAATAATCCTTTACACTGCGCAACAATGGCAGGAAACCTTAGTTTTGTGAAATATTTACTAAATCCCTCGAAAAATTCCTTTGAGGGATTAACAAAGACCGCATCATTTGAACATCTAGAAACCAAAGGAATTTGTGTTAGTGAACACATAATCAACGATGATATTCAAACCGATGAAGATGCAGCCACATTTCCATATACTGGAATATATCAAATGTTTTCTTCTCTAAAATGTGCTAATGGTTCAACCGCCCTGTTGTTAGCTGCGAAAGGAGGGCACCATGAGTTAGTATCAATACTGGTAGAGAAACTGGCAGATATTCACATAAGGACTAATAACGGCAATACCGCTTTAATGCTAGCTGCAAGGGAGGGACATCTAGAGGTCGTTGAACACCTACTGTTGAATGGTGCTGAATTAAACTCTCAGAATAAATTAGGTGATTTGGCTCTTCTTCTTGCTGCTCTAAATGGTCACCTTGCAATAATATGCAAACTGTTAGAGAAAGGAGCAGACATCCACGTGAGAGATAATGACGGCTGGACTGCATTAATGACAGCTGCAAGTAAGGGACATCTAGAGGTCGTTGAACACCTACTGTTGAATGGTGCTGAATTAAACTCTCAGAATAAATTAGGTGATTCGGCTCTTCTTCTTGCTGCTCTAAATGGTCACCTTGCAATAATATGCAAACTGTTAGAGAAAGGAGCAGACATCCACGTGAGAGATAATGACGGCTGGACTGCATTAATGACAGCTGCAAGTAAGGGACATCTAGAGGTTGTTGAACACTTGCTGTTAAAAGGAGCAGACATCCACATGAGAAATAATTACGGCTCGACTGCATTAATGACAGCTGCAAGTGGGGGACATCTAGAGGTTGTTGAACACCTACTGTTGAATGGTGCTGAATTAAACTCTCAGAAAAAAAATGGTGATTCGGCTCTTCTTCTTGCTGCTCTAAATGATCACCTTGCAACAGTATACAAACTGTTGGAGAAAGGAGCAGACATCCACGTGAGAGATAATGACGGCTGGACTGCATTAATGACAGCTGCAAGTAAGGGACATCTAGAGGTTGTTAAACACCTACTCTTGAATGGTGCTGATTTAAACTCTCAGAAAAAAAATGGTGATTCGGCTCTTCTTCTTGCTGCTCTAAATGGTCACCTTGCAACAGTATACAAACTGTTGGAGAAAGGAGCAGACATCCACGTGAGAGATAATGACGGCTGGACTGCATTAATGACAGCTGCAAGTAAGGGACATCTAGAGGTTGTTAAACACTTGCTGTTAAAAGGAGCAGACATCCACGTGAGAGATAATGACGGCTGGACTGCATTAATGACAGCTGCAAGTGGGGGACATCTAGAGGTTGTTGAACATCTACTCTTGAATGGTGCTGATTTAAACTCTCAGAAAAAAAATGGTGATTCGGCTCTTCTTCTTGCTGCTCTAAATGGTCACCTTGCAACAGTATACAAACTGTTGGAGAAAGGAGCAGACATCCACGTGAGAGATAATGACGGCTGGACTGCATTAATGGCAGCTGCAAGTAAGGGACATCTAGAGGTTGTTAAACACTTGCTGTTAAAAGGAGCAGACATCCACATGCGAAATAATTACGGCTCGACTGCATTAATGACAGCTGCGAGTAAGGGACATCTAGAGGTTGTTGAACACCTACTGTTGAATGGTGCTGATTTAAACTCTCAGAAAAAAAATGGTTATTCGGCTCTTCTTCTTGCTGCTCTAAATGGTCACCTTGCAACAGTATACAAACTGTTGGAGAAAGGAGCAGACATCCACGTGAGAGATAATGACGGCTGGACTGCATTAATGACAGCTGCAAGTGGGGGACATCTAGAGGTTGTTGAACATCTACTCTTGAATGGTGCTGATTTAAACTCTCAGAAAAAAAATGGTGATTCGGCTCTTCTTCTTGCTGCTCTAAATGGTCACCTTGCAACAGTATACAAACTGTTGGAGAAAGGAGCAGACATCCACGTGAGAGATAATGACGGCTGGACTGCATTAATGACAGCTGCAAGTGGGGGACATCTAGAGGTTGTTGAACATCTACTCTTGAATGGTGCTGATTTAAACTCTCAGAAAAAAAATGGTGATTCGGCTCTTCTTCTTGCTGCTCTAAATGGTCACCTTGCAACAGTATACAAACTGTTGGAGAAAGGAGCAGACATCCACGTGAGAGATAATGACGGCTGGACTGCATTAATGACAGCTGCAAGTAAGGGACATCTAGAGGTTGTTGAACACCTACTGTTGAATGGTGCTGATTTAAACTCTCAGAAAAAAAATGGTTATTCGGCTCTTCTTCTTGCTGCTCTAAATGGTCACCTTGCAACAGTATACAAACTGTTGGAGAAAGGAGCAGACATCCACGTGAGAGATAATGACGGCTGGACCGCATTAATGACAGCTGCAAGTGGGGGACATCTAGAGGTTGTTGAACACCTACTCTTGAATGGTGCTGATTTAAACTCTCAGAAAAAAAATGGTGATTCGGCTCTTCTTCTTGCTGCTCTAAATGGTCACCTTGCAACAGTATACAAACTGTTGGAGAAAGGAGCAGACATCCACGTGAGAGATAATGACGGCTGGACTGCATTAATGACAGCTGCAAGTGGGGGACATCTAGAGGTTGTTGAACATCTACTCTTGAATGGTGCTGATTTAAACTCTCAGAAAAAAAATGGTGATTCGGCTCTTCTTCTTGCTGCTCTAAATGGTCACCTTGCAACAGTATACAAACTGTTGGAGAAAGGAGCAGACATCCACGTGAGAGATAATGACGGCTGGACTGCATTAATGACAGCTGCAAGTGGGGGACATCTAGAGGTTGTTGAACATCTACTCTTGAATGGTGCTGATTTAAACTCTCAGAAAAAAAATGGTGATTCGGCTCTTCTTCTTGCTGCTCTAAATGGTCACCTTGCAACAGTATACAAACTGTTGGAGAAAGGAGCAGACATCCACGTGAGAGATAATGACGGCTGGACTGCATTAATGACAGCTGCAAGTAAGGGACATCTAGAGGTTGTTGAACACCTACTGTTGAATGGTGCTGATTTAAACTCTCAGAAAAAAAATGGTTATTCGGCTCTTCTTCTTGCTGCTCTAAATGGTCACCTTGCAACAGTATACAAACTGTTGGAGAAAGGAGCAGACATCCACGTGAGAGATAATGACGGCTGGACTGCATTAATGACAGCTGCAAGTGGGGGACATCTAGAGGTTGTTGAACACCTACTCTTGAATGGTGCTGATTTAAACTCTCAGAAAAAAAATGGTGATTCGGCTCTTCTTCTTGCTGCTCTAAATGGTCACCTTGCAACAGTATACAAACTGTTGGAGAAAGGAGCAGACATCCACGTGAGAGATAATGACGGCTGGACTGCATTAATGACAGCTGCAAGTGGGGGACATCTAGAGGTTGTTGAACACCTACTCTTGAATGGTGCTGATTTAAACTCTCAGAAAAAAAATGGTGATTCGGCTCTTCTTCTTGCTGCTCTAAATGGTCACCTTGCAACAGTATACAAACTGTTGGAGAAAGGAGCAGACATCCACGTGAGAGATAATGACGGCTGGACTGCATTAATGACAGCTGCAAGTGGGGGACATCTAGAGGTTGTTGAACACCTACTCTTGAATGGTGCTGATTTAAACTCTCAGAAAAAAAATGGTGATTCGGCTCTTCTTCTTGCTGCTCTAAATGGTCACCTTGCAACAGTATACAAACTGTTGGAGAAAGGAGCAGACATCCACGTGAGAGATAATGACGGCTGGACTGCATTAATGACAGCTGCAAGTGGGGGACATCTAGAGGTTGTTGAACACCTACTGTTGAATGGTGCTGATTTAAACTCTCAGAATAAATTAGGTGATTCGGCTCTTCTTCTTGCTGCTCTAAATGGTCACCTTGCAACAGTATACAAACTGTTGGAGAAAGGAGCAGACATCCACGTGAGAGATAATGACGGCTGGACTGCATTAATGGCAGCTGCAAATGAGGGATATCCAGAGATCGTTGAACTCCTACTGTTGAATGGAGCAGACATCCACATAAGGAATAATGACGGCTGGACTGCATTAATCGCAGCTGCATTTGAGGGACATCTAGAGATCGTTGAACACTTACTGTTGAAAGGAGCAGACATCCACATGCGAAATAATTACGGCTCGACTGCATTAATGACAGCTGCAAGTGGGGGACATCTAGAGATCGTTGAACACTTACTGTTGAAAGGAGCAGACATACACGTGAGAAATAATATCGCCTGGACTGCATTTAACTGTGCTGCATGTAAAGGACATCTAGAGGTTGCCAAACTCTTATTACTGAATGGAGCTGATTTGAACTCCCGTGATGAAGATGGGGATACTGGTTTCCTCCAGGCGGCTGCTAATGGTCATACTGAGATGGTGGTACTCCTGCTGCAGCGCGGTGTCGATGTCAACTCTCAACGTGATGATGGCAGAACAGCCTTGTCATGGGCAGCACACAAAGGACATGTGAATGTTGTGGAGGTTCTTCTGCAGCACAATGCCAATGTCTCATTTCAGGACAAGGATGGGAAGACGGCTCTCTCCTGGGCAGAAGAAAAGGCACACGGAGAGGTGGTTGATCTTCTTCGCAGCCACCAGGAAGTCAATCCGTTGGAGTGAGTCGCCTCTCCTACAAGACTGTACCACCATATTGTGACAACAGTCTTTAAGGGCAGTGCCACCAGCCCTTCATAAACTGTAAGGACTAAAAAAAACACAAACAATAATAATTTTTAAATTTGTGAGCATTTGAAAAATAATCTTTGTGAAATCTTTATAAATATTAGAACAATCAAAGTTAAATCGACGATAAGTGTTTTTTAAAGTTTAAAATACCTCTATCCTGGTAAAATAATAAAATTTGTTTATTAATTATCTAACGTATAAGAACTATATATATTAATAAGTAATGACAATCTGATCAAGTGTTCTCTTTTTCTTCAAATGACTACAAAAGTGGTTGTTGGTTAAATCACTTGTAACAAAATGTCTCCATGAAACACGCAGTAAAGTGAGGGATTAGTATTGAGTGTAATAGTGAAACTATGGCTACCCTGGGCAGTCTATGCAATACGAAATCCAAGCAAGAGACAAGGCAGATGCAGCGCCAGCGGACTGAGTGTAATAGTGAAGCTATGGCTACCCTGGGCAGTCTATGCAATACGCAATCCAAGCAAGAGACAAGGCAGATGCAGCGCCAGCGGACTGAGTGTAATAGTGAAGCTATGGCTACCCTGGGCAGCCTATGCAATACGCAATCCAAGCAAGAGACAAGGCAGATGCAGCGCCAGCGGACTGAACACTGAACAACTGAACACATGCTTCAGGAACCTCCTGCTTAACTCACTTCAACAGGTAAATTTATCTTTCTTTAAACTTCATTTTCTTAAATGCTGAATATTTTTCTTAATTTGGACGCAGGGGGTAACTATATTATAATACCTAAGCATTTTAAACGATCACATAGTCAAATTTTGTTTTTTTTTTTAAATTTAGTAGAAGAATTTGTTTTTTTTTTATTGAATCGCCCGTAAGTATTTTAAATAATAATAATTTATTTCACACAAAACATGCGGAAACTTTGACTAGCCAACTAGGAATGGATCCTGTTTTAGGCCAGTCAAATTGACAATTTTTAGTCCATTTTATAATTTCACATTGTTTAATTATATAACATTGTATTTGTAGAAGGAAAAAAGTGTTGCGAATGGATTTCTCATAGAAGCTTTAGTTTAAAACATAATTTTGTACTTATAAGATCAAGGATAAGCAAAGAGAAAAAATAACTAGCTAACCATCACGCCGTTTCCCCGCAGGGGTAGGCAGAGAGGACGGACCGCCAAACAACTCGATCTTGGCACACACGCCTTGCTTCGTTCACATTCATACATCGTCTCATACATGCTCTTCTGTTATTCTGACTCTTGACATCGCCCGACTCAAGTATCTGAGAAAAAATAAAATCTTAAAATACAAGTTTAGTATGGAATGCTTATGTTTGACAATAGACATAAGTTTGGTTATTTAAGGGGTTATATGTATACGGTTAGAATTTTCTAGAAATCGATATTTTAATAATTCATTTTCGTAATATGCATATATTTAAGTACACAAAAAAAAATTCAAGTCAATCCGGCGATTATTTTCGAAGTTACGCGCATTTGTAAAGACGTATCAGAGCATTTGAAAGTAGGAGGCAAACTTTAAGCGCGTTTTTCTCAAAACTGTGTTTTTAAAGTCGGTGACCAAGATTACTCTGAAACGGCTGAACCGATCAGTCTCAAATTTGAACACAAGCTTCTTAAGTATAATTTACAGTTATTAATCGAAGGCCTGTTCTCACTGATAAATACATATTTTTTATAAACAATATAAGGCCAACATTTTTGTAAAAATGTCGATTTTTATTTTTGAGAAGCCGCCATTTTTTCAAAAAATTGTATTTTGCTCTGTCCTTCGATTAATTAAAGGAATATTTATAATTATTACGAAATCAGTTTGGTTTTTTAATTTTAAATGATCCAATCCAGAGATATGATGGTCACCGCAAGATGCTTTTTTTGAGAGGACCTTCTGGAGATCAGCTGTAGGAGCTTTCAAAATTATTATTTTTTTTTTTTTTAAATTCTTAAAATACTGTTAAAATTTACCATAATATGTGTACAAATTTTTACTTTCATAAATCTAAAAGTCTTCTCAGGAAAAATTCTTGAAAAATCCCGTTTTTGAGCCTCCCAACTGTATATAACCCCCTAAATGGCTTGCAAAAATCGAAAATCCAGACAATCTTCAAGCGTGATTACAAAATATAATTAACGTGGATGTTTAAATTGCTTCAAAAATCGAGAATCAAGACAATCATCATGCGTGATTACAAAACATTATAATAAACGTAAGCTTATGTTTAACAATATTCGAGTGTTTATATTTATCAATAAGTTTAAATATCCTCTCTTTTATCAAGCGTTATCTAAAATTACTTCCCCTCCATTCAACATCTCATCTCTCCTAAGTCTAAACTCGACTCCAATCTTCCATATAATTCTGAAATTTGCACATTTAAATAATATTAATATATAAATTTACTTCTTCATTTATATGTAAATTTACCTTTCCTTTTTCTACAATTTGAAATGATGGCCTAGAACACCCTTGATGGGTGAAAGCCAGGAATAATTGAAAAAAAAAAAAAGTTTGGTTATTTAGATCGCTTGCAAAAATCTAGAATCAAAACATGCTACAAACGTGAAAAACAAAATATAATAATTAACGTGAATGACGTATCCCTCAACTTTAAAAAAAAAACTCAAAAGGGATGCAGCAAATGATTAAGAACAATTTGAATATATATATTTATTTATTTATTTTATTTTAAATGTACATTTACAGTTCAAAACCAATTACAAACATACATTTTATTATAAAGTAATACAATATAAAGTAATAAGTACAAACATACATTTTATTATAAAGTAATAATGGCGTTTTGAAATTTTTTAATATTTAGTTGAAAAATATCGATTTCAGGGGACAGGGAATTAAGTAATAGAATCATTTTTCCGAGCGGCATTACTAATGGTAAGTTAGTTCTGCATCTCGGAACAACAAAAGTTCTGTGTCTGCGCGCTCTTGTGAAGTTGTCGGGGACATAAAACTCAAATTTTTGTATTATATCGGGAATACAAATATTACCGTTTAAAAGTTTATATGCTGTTGTCAGCAAAGCAGTTTTCCTTCTATCGGCGAGGCTATTAATACCCAGCATGCCGGACAAAAAGGCTGATGGATATAGCCAGGGATAATATCCGAAGTCTCTAAGATATAAATATCTCAGAAACTTCTTTTGTACTCTCTCTATCATTTGAGAGTAAGTGAAATCCATTGGTCCCCATACTACTGAACCACTTTCCAAAATGCTACGTACTAAACTATAGTAGAGCACGCGAATCGCGGCCGAGCTGCAAAAATGTCTGGAGTTGCTTAGCACAAATCCTAGCATTCTTAAAGCTTTGCTGCAAATCGTTTCAATGTGAACGTGAAATGTTAGGTGCGTATCAAATGTGATTCCCAAATCTCTCGAAACAATAATGTGCTGAAGAGATGAATAAGACATTTTGTAGTTAAAATAAATCGTTTTGTTTGCCTTGGTGTAGCACATAATGGAGCATTTCTTAATATTAAATCCTAGTTTATTGGTGTGACTCCATTCGACGATGGAATTTATATCACTTTGTAGCTGCAAGCAATTTTCCAAAGATTTTATTAAAAGGAATAGTTTAATGTCATCCGCGAATAAGAGGAACTTAGAGAATTTTATGGAATGGTAAATATCGTTGATAAATAGCGAGAAAAGTAAGGGCCCAAGATTTGACCCCTGTGGAACTCCAGAGTTTGTGATGAAGTTGGAAGAGTGAAAAATACCATAAGTTACGTATTGCTGTCTATTTGAGAAGTAACTTAAAAATAGACGTAAAAGTTTCGCTGAAAATCCAAATTGGTCGAGTTTATTTAGGAGAATAAGCGGATCTACCGAGTCAAAGGCTTTTGCGAAGTCATTGTATGATACATCTACTTGATTGTTACTATCAAGAGCTTGAGATACGTACTCCGTGAAAACCATTAGATTAGACACAGTAGATCTGCCAGATCTAAAACCGTGTTGCTGGTCAATTATAAAGGGTTCAACTTGGGTATAAATGCATTTATGAATTATTAGTTCAAACAACTTGGCTGGAGAGGATAGGATCGCCACTGGTCTGTAATTGGAGACTGAAGTCTTATCACCAGTTTTATGTAACGGTGTAACTTTGGAAATCTTCCATGAGTCTGGGAATATTCCGGAGTTAAGTGAGAGATTATAAATATACGCGAGAGGTGTTAATAAGGGCTCAAAACAGCCCTTTAATACAAATGGCGGAATAAAATCCGGCCTAAAAGAAGTTTTGGCTTTTAATTTTCTAACAGCCGCGGTGATGTCAATGTTTGTGATATTTGGAATATCAACATTCTGCGCTGTTAGAGGCGTATTTTTTCCAGGTATAAAAGATTTCAAGTCCGCTGCTTCCTTACTATAAGTTGATTTAAAATAGTCTGCAAATGCTTCTGGAATATCTGCTCCTGAAAAAGACTGATTATTCCAAGTAACATGGTCAACAAACCCGCTATCACTTCTCCTGGATGAGATATATTTCCAGAAAGATTTGGGATCGCATTTGATATTTTTTTCAATAGAATTAATATATTGCACATTTGCTAATTTAATACTGCGTTTTATTTTTGTTCTAAGTAGACAAAACATATCCCGTTCACTCACCATTCCAGTTTTCTTCCATTTTTTGTAATGTTTGAATTTGAGTTTTATGTCGCTAACAACATCACTAGAAAACCATTTAGGATATTTCCTACCATTCCTCGGAGTGCGCTTAATTTTGAAACACATATCAAAATATTTATAAATTATAGAATAGAAAAAGTTAGTCGCCAAATTAACATCATTTATATCCTTCAAAGGTTGCCAATCATGAGATTGTAAATGGCAATAAAGTGCCTTAAAATCGCCACCTTCGAAGTTCCATCCTCGCCTAATTCTATTATCAAAATTATTCAAGAAGTTTCGTGTTTGACAATTGGTTGTGTTTTTGTTCGGCGAAATTTCTATATATAACGATGGATGATAACCATCTTCTCCAACTAGTGAGTATAAGGATTTGTACACTTTTAAATTAAAGTTGCTAATTACAACGTCCAGAGTGCTTCCCTTCACATTTGAAATAGAGTTGTTCTGCTCCATTTGGAAAAGATTCATTAAAAATATGAGATCCATTTGGGTGTCTTTGTTACTCGAATTTAGATTCAAGTCGCCTATTACAACAATTTTTTTATTAATTAAAAAATTAAAGTTCTCCGTAAAATTGTCAAAAAAATCGGTATATGTTTCATTTGACGATGCTGGTGGAATGTACACTACACAAATGTAAATAATACCAAAACCATTTAGGCATGTCTTTAACCACATATTCTCGCCTTTACTTTCAAGATAGGTAAGTCTCTGGGTTTGGGTGGCGCGGTCACGTCTCGCGGCTAGCAGGACTCCTCCTCCTCTTGACTGACCCGAGGTTCTGTCTTTTCTGAAAACGTCATACCGGTGATCGAAGAGTTGACCATTGTAGATGCTGTCGTTAAGCCATGTCTCTGTCAGTAATATAAGGTCGTTGTTCTGTATTATAACACTTTGTTGGAAATCATCAGTCTTGGATCTTAATCCCCGCACATTTTGATAATAAATAGTGCAAGGGAGAGAATTCGCTTTTAGGGGGTCTCCTAGTCATTTCGTGGCGGCATCTTCGTTCTGTTTATTTTCAACTGCATTTTGTTTTGGTTTTGAGTATCGATAATGTCTTACCGGTACTCCTCGAGGCCATAAATCTTCCTGTAAAAGTTTTTCGTATAGATCCTCCGTAACTCCTATACGGAAAGCTGCGTACTCTTGGGAATGTGCGATGAATTTTTGAATTTCACTTTTCGTTATCTTGTTTTTCTCCAGATGCGCCCGGATTTCTTCTACTGTTGTGTCCTTTAGTATTCTAGACACAATAATATTCCTTATCCTCGGAAATACTTTTACACTCGAAGACTTATCGGAGTTCCCGACAATCAGGTTCTTCGCTGTCCGTTGTCTGCGCTGAACGTTTATCCATTTTTCCTTATTAGGAGCAGTTTTCGATTCGGGCTCAGAAAATGGAATGCGTGGTTCCGTCGCGTACGTTTTGGGGATCGCGCCGCTAAAAGATGCGGTTTCAAATTGACTGTCGTTATTTTTCGCCTTGGTGGCCGCCCTAGTACGCATCCTTTCCTTGGTAAGTGGCACTGCGGCCGGGTTAGCGGGCGCGGGGTGCGGGGCCGGGGGGACTACTATGTCAGCCCAGCGCTGAGTAGTAGCAAGATTCGCACTATTCGTAGGATTCGTAGGTAGTACATTTTTGTCGTCACTTGTGTTTGTCACTCGCCGATTCAATATCGCTTCTACGGCTTTAACACGGTCTAATATATATCTTAAGTTAGTGCATAAAAAAGCGAGATAGATATATATATATCTTAAGTTAGTGCATAAAAAAGCGACATGAGAAAATGGTTGATACCCAAATGTAATTTTTTCCCTTTCCTTGCTACAATTTTTTAATCCTACTGAGATATTTTCCCTCGGAACACTTAATATAAAAATAAAACTTTTAAAGTAAATAAAAAAACCAGATGGTAATAATAAAAAGACAGATCACTGCAGGAGTTGAGGGTAGAAAAGTGGGAAGGGTAGTGATATAAGCTTATATTCTAGTTGGTGGATTAGATAGAATTCCTAATTAAATATTTTAGTCCGAATATAAGAAAAGTTAGGAATTACCTGGCTTTTTATATCTGGTCACTAAACAAATAAATAAAAATCAAAATATCACAATAATTGCCAAAACTATTTTAACAAAACTACTTTTATAAGTAAACAAAACTAGCATGTCGCATCACCTTAAGAAAACCTTAACTAATACCAGAACCTCTCCGAATAAATTACAGATCATCCAGAATGTATCCACTTTTAATCATTTAATCGTTTTGTTCAAAGTTTTGCCCGGAGTTAAATGACGTGGCTGTGAATTTTATGATAATACTGGCGCAGACCAACGAAAAATCACGCGATATTAAAATTAATGTGGGATTGATCGTAAGTTGCATGTTACCTAAAGAGCGTAAACCCTTAAAAATCAAGAAGTCAAAATACACTCTATTTGGTATTTCAAACGGGAAAAAAATCATTATAGGAAACTGAGTGATGTCGTCAAAATGGTCAATCCTTTGATGGGAAGGCCGTCCAACACTAATGTAGTCACAATTGATTTCATGCACCAATTTATTTCATCCTTTGGACTGCTGAATCATTATTTATTTGCTGATCGGGAGCGGCTCAGTTACTTGTGCAGGCATCGTGTGTACGGTCATGGGTTCCATGAAGTCTTTCGCCAGGGCGATACTGAGAGTATTATATCACGCTAGAATAGATCATATTAAACATAAAAAACAATGAATTTATGGTGTGTATCTGTATTCTAGTTTACCTTAAGGGCACTTTACACTAAATTAATAATTTTAGGTAGCTCCTTAAATAATAATGACATTTTAACGTGTTCATACTAATTTTGATATACTATAATAAAATTTTATTATTTAGCTCAAATAACTTCTTTTTTCAATTACGCCTAATAGTTGGTTTTATTACAAAGTTAAATAATTTAAAATAATACACGGTGACCAAAAACTCATAGTGCAAACAGGATACTGGCGGTTCTAAATCATACGAAGAATCTAAAAAAAGGTGTTTCTAATTTTAAAAAAAATTATGCCTGTGGCAACTTAAAAATATTTAAAACAAACTTTTGTATCCGTCGTCATAACTCACCTCCTTCCCGTCCCCACTACCTTCAGCCTAACAAAATATCACAATCAGGCATGTCGTAGTATCAATGGTTACAGAAAGTTGCGAGCAGTTGTGACTCTTGTGCGGTACTTACAAAAAATATAAATAGAATGATTTTTAATCTTCAGATCAATGGGGACCAACACACTCAAAAGAGTTAAATTTCAACAACATTCTCGACGTCACTCTTGAGGGGACCAGCACTATCAAGACTGCCACATTCTATCGATGTCCCTGGACACCAGTTGAGAAGATCAGCACTCTCAAAACGGCCACTTCCTATTCCTGGCCCATGACGTCACTCGTCAAAGGCAACTTTTTCAAGGCAGGTTCAATAAAGTTTTTTTTTTTTTTGTTTTAGGCAATTCACCCTGGAGAGAGTGCTTTGTGCCGGTAATATTTAAAATGGATAAGAAATTTCGGTTAATCTAATGGGAAAATAATAAAACAAATTAAATATTGGACTCATTTAGATCACTAAAACAAATTAAATATTGAATTCATTCAGGTTAATAAACTTACATAAAGCTGTATGAACACGAGAATCGTTAAGAGATAAAAGGTATGAAATATTAAGGGGGGACTGGTGTGTGATTTTAATAAGCCGTCGGTATATGTTCTTGAAAGATGAATGGTTTTTACAGTTAAAGAAAACGTGGTCGAGGGTTTCCTCTTCCACACCACACTGGCAGAACGGATCATCTAAAACTCTAATTCTAGACAAGTGAGATGCAATTGAACAGTGGCCAATTCTCATTCTCGAGATACATGAAATGAATCGTTTTGAAAGTTTTTTACCGTGAAACCATGGCTTAGCAGGGATATGGTTTTGAATTCCCGCATAGAAAGATCCAGTTCTTATTTTGGAGACTGCCCAATTTTCTTCCCAGGCACGAGTCATATTGGATTTAAGAATCGGAAAGACATCGGATATAGGAATTCTAAAATTTAGTGGAATAGTTCCGGAATCTGAACCAGATTTGGCGAGAAAATCGGCCATCTCATTACCCTCGATACCCAAATGGGCAGGGACCCAGGCCAATATCGTCTCAAACCCAGATTCACTAAGAGAATTGAGAAGATTTTTTATTTTACATATAATATTGTCTTCCGGATAACGTAAAATATTTGACCTAATTTTAGTTAGAGCACTTAGCGAATCAGTACATAGTAAGGCTCGATGAATGTTGAGAACCTGAATTTGATTTAGCGCTTGTTCAATTGCAAAACATTCGGCTGTAAATATGGAAGCTTCTTTCGGTAATTTATAAGTGAGATTGATGTTGAATTCTGGACTATATATAGATGCTCCACATCTTTTATTTTCAAATTTGGAACCATCCGTGAAAAGGATGGAAAATCCAGGGAATTTCGAAGCCACTATGCTTTTAAAGCAATCATCCACATTTTGAAATTTATTTGGGGAAGATAAAATATTCTTCCGAAAGACTGATGTTATTGTGTTCGGCATAAAAGTGATTGCCTTAAATGGAATATTGTATATAGGAAGATTGGAAACTTCTTGAAGATATTGGAGGGAAGATGATAGAGAATTATAGAGATGAAAACTTTTAATTAAGAGAGGAAAACATTGTTTTTCTCTCAATCTTTTGTTAGAATTCAAATTAACACTTAACCTATTAAGACTTTGTTTAATAGGATGATGTGATAACGATAAAGCCTTGAAAATATATTTATTGGCAAGGAATTGCCTTCTGAAATATAATGGAGGCTCCACACATTCCACCTGAAGCGCATTAATTGGAGAAGACTTCATAGCTCCAATAATCATTCTGAGGGCTTTTGATTGAATTCTTTCCATTTTCTTATCTAGATATTTAGGGAGTGGGTCAAAAAGAAATGAGCCATAATCCAAGTGGCTCCGAACTAGGGAATTATACATTAATTTAAGAGTGGTAGGATGAGATCCCCACCATACTCTGGAAACTGCTCGCATCATATTAAGTCCCTTTTCACACTTTGTAGAAATTATCTGAATGTGTGGAAGCCAGGAAAGTTTATGGTTCAAAAGAAGACCAAGGAATTTGATTTGAGTAGCGGTTTGTAGAGGCACATTATCAAAAGAAATTGAGAATTGGGGAATTTTTCTTTTGCGCGTGAAAGCCACGACCCTTGTTTTAGATGCCGCCAGAATCATCCCATTTAATGACAACCAGCTTTTAATATATTGTAAAGCCAAATTCATTTCCTTAGCTGCAAGAATAATATTTTTATGTAACAAATATATAAGGATATCATCCGCAAAGTAAAGACGCTTGATAGAAAAAGGAATTACTGAGTCTAGGTCGCTTATATAAATATTAAACAACAGAGGACTAATAACAGAACCCTGGGGCAAACCTCTCCATAGTTTGCGCCTTAAGCATTTAGAGGAAGACTCAATAATAATGGACCTATCTGAGAGCAAATTAATAATAAATTGGACTAATTTCGGGGGGATTTGTTTTTTAATTAGCTTTTCTTTCAAAACATTCAGTAAAACATCATCGTAAGCTGATGAAAGGTCAAGGAATGTGGCCAATGTATAAGAATTTAGGGATTGGGAAACTCGGATATCAGTTGTGAACAAACTTAAATTATCCATTGTAGATTTCTTTTTCCGAAAACCATACTGATTTGGTGAGATAATATCTTGACTTTCAACAAACCACTCTAATCTGTTCTTCATCAACCGCTCCGCTACTTTCATCAAACATGATGAAAGAGCAATAGGCCGATAAGACGAAATTTCAGATGGATTTTTTCCAGGTTTTAAAATGGGAATGATTTTTTGAGTTTTCCAATCATCCGGAATTAGTCCTGTTTCAAACATATTATTAATAAGAGATAAGAAATATTCAACCGCCATATCAGAAAATGATTTAATGAAACTATTAAGTATTCCATCGGGACCCGGAGCAGAGTCAGAAAGGGTTCTTATTACTAGTTTCATCTCATCAATGGAGAAAGGAGCATCTAGCCAGTTAGAGTGAGATGGATATGGCTTAATAGAAGGCATTTCTTCACATCCGGCCACTGATGGGGGGGCTATTTTATCCGCAAATCCTATAAGAATTTCTTCTGATATATGCTTGGTTCTCGGCGGAGAATACGATGATCCGAATTTTTTTAAGCTAGACCAAACTGAAGATTGGGGAGTTTCCGGAGACAGGTTCTCACAGAACTTCCGCCATCCAGCGCGTTTTTTATTTTTCAAAATTCGTTTGGTTTCTGCCTGGGCTTTTTTAACTGATAAAAAATTTTCTAGTGACATACACTTACGAAAAGAGGAAATTGCTTTTTTACGAGAGTTGACGGAGCGAGTGCATTCCTCGTCCCACCACGGAGTAGAGTGTTTTATTTTAATGTTCGCATTGCGTTTCGGGATGGATTTTTCTGCTGCATTTATAACCATAGAGGGAAACGTCTCACATTGCAATCTGATGTCTCCCGGGGACGATTTTTTTTTAAAATTAATAAGGTTATCTAGTTCAGAAGAGAAAGTGCTCCAATTCGCATCATTTATTCTAAATTTGAGATTATTTTTAACTGGTGGAGGATAAGTGTTAGATTGATGTTGGAATCGGATTATAATTGGAAAATGATCACTAGAGAGGGGATCGTTTAGGATGTCCCAAGAGCATTTAGATGCTAACGAATATGAACAAAGAGATAAATCAACAGCACTTTTCCGTTGATGAGGGGGGGTGAATCTGGTTGGAGATCCGTCATTTAAAAAACATAGGTTATGGGTATCAATAAAATCTAAAAGATTGCGGCCAGAACGATTTGTTATTTTGCTACCCCAAGAAGGGGAATGTGCATTAAAATCTCCAAGGATCATAAAAGGGGAACAAATCTGGGTTAAGATTGGTGCCCATTCATTTTCAATAAAAGTGGTAGAGGGAGGAATATATATTGATAATATTGTGATATCAGATAAGACAGCTGCTATTATCTGGATATCGTCGGAGGGAGTATGTATATTAATTTGTTTAAACGGGATAGAATTATGGATTATCAGAGCCGTGCCGCCTTTACCATCCGGTCTGTCGTGTCTGAGACAATAATAACCCGGAATTCTTAAGTGAAAGGAGGGTTTTAACCACGTTTCAGAAATGGCGGCCACTGAAACGTCGTGTTCGTCGAGTAACTGAATTAGGTCAGATTTGTTAGCGAAGAGGCTTCTACTGTTCCACTGAAGAATTTTGTTCAGTTTCGAAGTCATTGGGGAGGCAAGATAATAAAGATTTAATGTAATCGGCAGCGTTGGACGGTACAGTATTGTTGTTTGTAAGGATAGAAATTAAAAGGGTAATTAAAGTTTGTATAAAAGAATTATTATTCAATATTTCGGGGAGAGCAGGAGGGGATGTATTACTATTAATGGCACACCCATTGGGGGTCCGAGATTTGGCATTCCCATTCGGGCTGGTCAAAATATTATTCAATTGTTTTTTATCAAGGTAAGGAGTATATTTTGGGTTGGGTTTGACTGGCTTGAGAATGGTTTCTCTGTGAGAAGATGACGTTGAATTTAAAAAGGTGGTTGATTGGAAAGGAGCTGAGGACGATGTCATCTCTGCGAATGATTTTTTCGCAGGAGAGAATAACTTTGAGGCCTGGAAGTACGAAATGTTGTCGGTAGCCATTTTATGTTTTATGTTCCTCTGTCTTGTCAATTCCGGACAGGCTAGACTGACCGCGGTATGTGCACCCGAACAGTTAATGCAAATGGGATTATTGGAAGATTTTGGACATAGACGGACGCGGAAGCAGGATAAAGTAAGTCAGTACTTTTTGTATTATCACTAGCTAAAGTACTTGTCTGGGTGTTACTATTGGGGTTAAGGTCGTTAGAGGTCGAGGTTTGTTGAATCGGCGGTATAGTTTTAACTTTCGATGGGATGTAAAGGCTATGCGATGGTCGTCGTTTACGAGATGGAAGCGTAATAGAAGCCTGGCTAGTGGTAGATTCCGAATCAGAAAAATCTAATATCGATCCTGGGTCGGGAGGTCTATCTTCGTCTTCCTCCATTGTATAAAAAAAAACTTAACTTTTAAAAATTAAACTGAAAAAATAATACGCAGTCTATTTCATTGACTGTACAAACAAAAACGGATTAGCCGTAAGTAGGAATGCAAACAAATAAGTATACGATAAACAGAATTAAATAAAATGTAACAATAATCTCTTATCTGTATGAGGCACGGGAACGGGCGAACGGCACTAAGCAATAGGTAAGGTACACACAACCACTGTTGACCGCGGCTCGAATCGGACTCTTTCAATAAAGTTAATGTTCATGTCTAATAATAAAGGCTTTAATTATTTTAGGATTATCACAAACGAGAAATAACCTCATAATTTCTCAAGTAATTATTCAAAATATTTATTGCTCTGCTGTTGTTTTCTTCAAGATATAAATTGACAGTTTTTTTTTGTTTTTGTTAATAATTTGTAGCTTTGTAATAATAATTTGTTTCACCTATAGATGTCATTACACGTACAGATTAAATTGTTATTTTTATGTTTTTCTTTACCTTTATCTAATACTAGCTTTTCCCCGCGGCTTCGCTCGCATGGTATTATGGGAAATTACTGTAGCGGTTGAACTTATCAATAATTAAATATTATTTATTTACAAAGATTTTTTCAAACACAGATACTTTTTACAAGGACATCATTTGAGGGTACCAGCGCCCTCAATGCAGCACCTGTCTTGGCACATCGCAAGAGGGGAGCAACACTCCCAAGGCAAGTTTATTATATTTTATCAGTATGAACTGTCCCTTTTTATGCACGTCATACGGTTGAATTAATTGAATCCTTTGTTTAAAAAAATTGAAAATATGTACCTTCATCGATATTAATTTTAAATACTTTTCAATAGTTTTCCAAGACTTTTCATGATGTTTAATTAAATTTGCATATTTAATATTGTTTGGATGAAATAATTAAAAAAATAAAATTACATAAAACCTGCACAGCTTAATAATTAAATCGCAAGTAATTTAAAATAAGTTACTTAAATTATGTTTCATCTACAGATTTCTGTTCCTGGGCAACACTGAGGAGAGATATACACTCAACAAACACATTCATTCTCCGTTCCTGGAAAATTCTTGACACCTCAACTAAGCCACATTGTATCGATGTCCCTGGACACCACTTAAGAAGATCAGCACTCTCAAGTCAGCCATTTTCTCTCCCTGGCCAATGAAGTTGATAGAAACAACATTTCCAAAGTAGGTTTACTAAGTTTAAGTTTATGTTCATGTTAATTAATTATGGCTTTGACCCCTCAGGCCTCTGGCATATTTTGTCGGAAGGTTAAAATATTTTCGCTTAACAATAAAATCTTAATAAATGGAATATTTTTTAATGTATCCGGAAACTAAAACTGTTTTCGAAAGGTGATGAAAAACGCTTCAAATTAAATCATTTGAAATAAACATATTATCTTTTTAAATATTAAATTTTAGAATGCAAACATAAAAAGTTATAAAAATGGCTCACCTCTGTTTTTATTGAACAAAAATTACTGATAATGAAAAACAAACACATGAAATTAGACAAATATGTTACAAATCTGACAAAATTTAATGCAAATCCACAAAACTTAATTTTTTTTTCAAATGCTGTCGGAAACTTTGGTTTCATAAAGGCGTACATTATAATTCTTTTGTGATTCACTTTCAGATTGAATAAAAAGCAAAGTGTTTTTTCTTTCTAACACCATTCAGTACATATTTATCATTTTATGAGACCTCTATGAGTTGTTTCCAAAAGCGACCAAATTAGCCTGAGGTGTTAAGGAGAGTCTGCGCGGCCCATTTCGGCCAGTTTCATGCAAATCTTAAATTTAGATTTGAGATCAAAATACCCAACCAAACTGAAAAATTATTTTTGTAATCAAAAGGTTTATTAAATATCTAGTACGGATGTGAGCTACTTTATTCATTTTTGTTTTAAATTAAAAGATCAAGGCCATAACAGAATTAAGTGTTTCATGATTTTAGAGGCAACTTGGGCAATTATTTGTGAGTAAATGAAAACACTTAAGGGAAGCAATTACGCGGCCCGTTACATACAAATCTTAATTTTGGATTTGAAGTAAAAATACACAACCAAACAAAAACAATATTTTGGATAAACAAATTCGTAAGTCGCCTAAAAAATAATACAAAACTGAAATATTTAATGGCCTATATTTTATAATTTATAACACAAATAAATAAACTAAGACAAATTCGTACAATTATAAATATGTGTTATAATTTTTGATTAGGAAAATAATTATTTAATATGATTCGGTATTTTGGCCTCAAATACAAAATTAAGTTTTCTTCGAAAAATACCTAGCACTAGAGACCTTCACAAATTAAAGACTTGGCGTCATTTTTCAATCGAATCTTTCACTGGACCACATAGCGGAAATCTCAAACAATGACTTACAATGTTACTATATTCATGTTAAGGCTATTAATATGTTTTTAAATTGATATTTCTTCAATTTTGTTGAACTACTTTTAAATAATAAGAATATGCTTAAATTGTTGCTCAGAAGGATTTACATCGACTAATTGTTCATGTATCAAATTCTAAATGATGCAGAACTACTTGCACTGATAAGCTATCGGATTCAACTTCGTAATACCAGAAGGTTGTCTTCATTCTTTTATTAAAGAACAATTATTAAAGAATTATTATTTCGATGAGATTTTTACTTTAGCAATGCAGTTATTGAATAATTTTTACTATTCATATCAAAAAGCCGCCAAAAAGGGAGTTAATAATTTAATGAATAATGACTAGGTAGCTAAAACACAGGTTTTGTGTTCATTGATTTATTTTGTTGTTAGTCGTGTTTGCCCTCTGCCTTTAGCAGCGGTGTTTTGGTATATGTTTTTAACTAATTGTTTTTTATCATATCTGCCGAGTTATTTATTTCAATACGGGTCCTAATTTTTTTTGTTTTGTAATTATGATTTATTTCACCAACAGATGATACCTGTCACCGATCATTCGGGAGCAATCTAAAGCCAGCTACATTCTGTCTCTGTCCTCCACATCACTTAAGGGGACCAACACCAAAACCACCTTAGGCTGTTTTGCCAGCACTCTCAAGGCCTTATCTCTGTCCCCTGTGATTACTTGAGGGGAATAGCACTCTCAGCCAAGCCTATTCTATCGATATCTTTGGACACCATCTGAGGGAGCGAGCACTCCCAAGCCAGCCACGTTTTCTCTTATCCCTGTCTACAAGTGTTCACCTTTTCAAGGTAGCTTTTTTTTTTTAATCAGCTGTGTTCACGTGTTATTGCAGGTTTTCCTCATGCTCAGTGTAAGTTTAGATGAAATGCCGATTGGCATCGACTTCCATCAGTTGACGTTTTTGTCAATATTTGGCTGTTAGAATTAAAAATATTATGGTCACTGAAAATATTTTCAATTCAGAAGACATTTTTACAAGGACACCGTTTGAGAAGACCAGCATTTTCAATTCAGCCACATTCTATCTCTGACGCCTGCCTTCACTTGATAGAAGAAGGTTTTCAAAGGCAGGTCACTAAAGTTATTTTAAAATAAAATTAGCATCTCTTTACCGTTAGCTGCTTTAATGATGTATGTTTGTCTTTAATTATGAGCTTTATGCTTTAAATTAAGTATTTTCAAATACGTTTTAACTATATAATTGCATTTCATCATACCTGTGAAGATCTTCAGGTATTTCAAACACGGGGCACGATTATTGCTTTACGTACCGACTGTTTAAAATATTTATTTATTTTCATCTGCAGATCCCTGTCATCCATCACTGGGGAATAATAAATCCTACTCCGTTGTGCATATCACTTGAGAGGCATGCATGTCACCAGCACTCCGCCATGTATATCACCAGTACTCTCAAGCCAGCCACTTTCTCTCCCTGACCATCGCTGTAACAGACAAGAGATATAACCTTATAATACGCATAATGCAGGTATATATATCACAATAATTTTTTTCATTTGTGATTAGCTTCAAGAACAGGTTTTCATTCTGCTTATTGATTTAATTTGTTAATATTAATATTTGGATGACTTGTATAGCGCCGTTTTTGTAGAGAATCACCTCAAGGACTCTCTGCAAACTTATAACTAGACATCGGATTATATGCACTAACAAAGTGCCAAAATATGCACGCAAATATGCACTAATAAAGGCCGAAATATGCACAATGAAAAATCAAAAAACCATTTTTTTTTTCATATATTTTAATTAAAGACAGCACAAAAACAGCGAAATATTCTTAAAATTATGTATAGTTTTGGTGACAATATACAATTAAGTATTTTTCCAAATTTTTGACGTTTGTCGCCCAGTACATCAATTTGTATGCCGAAAACAACCTCTCTACGTCAACTGACGTCATTGGACAAAATTTAAAATTTGGCGCCATTTCAGAGATACCTATTTATGACCTGTGCCTTTGATGTATGCATTATGTTCTGCATGTCTTCAAGACTCGGGTTCTTAAAATAATAATTTGTAATAGCGTCTAACTTTTTACGAATATTTTCTGATATTGCAAGTTCGGTCATTGTTTCCAGTATTTTTATTGATTTAAATAGAGGAAGGTTTTTTGTTTCCAATTTTTTCTATGGCATCTGGTAACTTGTGGAAAAGTGTTGAAATAAGGGCAATATTCTGTTTAAAGGATGCGTCTTCAAATACTAGCTTGCTTGACTGAATTGCAAAGGCCCCAGAACTGTCAAATCGACCAACTACTTGTTTTACAGCCTCTAAATTTTCAGCATAGAATAACATCGCCTTTGGCTAAAGGTACCCAAACAAGTTACTGTAGGTTCTGGCGGCATTGCTAGATTTGGTAATTTCTCTTCTTTGTAAGACTGCAAACGCGACGGTGCTTTTAAAAACACTTTTTTGTAGAGGAAATCAATTTGCCAACATTTCCATACTCTTGCCTTATCTCTTCTGCAAGGCGATGAAACCGATCAGATAAGCAGGTAATGTGGCGTAAATTTGACAAAAAGTTTACAGGGCTTGGCCAGCTTTCACCTTGTATGGCGCAGCATCATGAAATATGCACGATTGGGGAAAAAGTTTACAGGGCTTGGCCAGCTTTCACCATGTATGGCGCAGCATCATGAAATATACACGATTGGGGAAAAAGTTTACAGGGCTTGGCCAGCTTTCACCTTGTATGGCGCAGCATCATGAAATATGCACGATTGGGGAAAAAGTTTACAGGGCTTGGCCAGCTTTCACCATGTATGGCGCAGCATCATGAAATATGCACAATTGGGGAAATAGTTTACAGGGCTTGGCCAGCTTTCACCATGTATGGCGCAGCATCATGAAATATGCACGATTGGGGAAAAAGTTTACAGGGCTTGGCCAGCTTTCACCATGTATGGCGCAGCATCATGAAATATGCACGATTGGGGAAAAAGTTTACAGGGCTTGGCCAGCTTTCACCATGTATGGCGCAGCATCATGAAATATGCACGATTGGGGAAAAAGTTTACAGGGCTTGGCCAGCTTTCACCATGTATGGCGCAGCATCATGAAATATGCACGATTGGGGAAAAAGTTTACAGGGCTTGGCCAGCTTTCACCATGTATGGCGCAGCATCATGAAATATGCACGATTGGGGAAAAAGTTTACAGGGCTTGGCCAGCTTTCACCATGTATGGCGCAGCATCATGAAATATGCACGATTGGGGAAAAAGTTTACAGGGCTTGGCCAGCTTTCACCATGTATGGCGCAGCATCATGAAATATGCACGATTGGGGAAAAAGTTTACAGGGCTTGGCCAGCTTTCACCATGTATGGCGCAGCATCATGAAATATGCACGATTGGGGAAAAAGTTTACAGGGCTTGGCCAGCTTTCACCATGTATGGCGCAGCATCATGAAATATGCACGATTGGGGAAAAAGGCTAAAATATGCAATAACGCCGTAATTAGAGAGATATAGCATTTGCATATGCAAATATGCAAATGCATAAAATCCGATGTCTACTTATAACATATCTCTACAATCTTACTTTTAGCTACAAACTAGACAGACCATTATTTTTTATTATTTTTTTAAAATTTAAGTTTGCTTAGGAAACATGCAGTTGTATATAAAGTAAGTGAACATAATAAAAACCAGTGAAGTTCCTTTTATAATATTTAGTAATGGTAACTTATTATGTGATTATCAATCAAGTGGTTATTAAACAATTATAGTAGGTATATGGTGTAAGCAACTTGTAAAACATTATGGAAAAGGAGATGATAATCAATACAGAAATAACACTTTCAAGTAGTTATTTAAAATTATAATAGTACACAAATTAAGTAAAAAGTTTTTTAAATGTAAATAATAAACAAGAAATAATAGTTTTGATTTAAGTATTGTAAGGTTAGTTTGATTTTAAACGATTTAAGGATACAATGGAAAATGTCAATATCTCTTAGGGTATTATTAGTTTTGCAGATACGCCCGACCATGGACTTTTGTTTGTATTTCGATTTGATACGTTGTGTATGAAATAAGCTATTCGATCCGGTATTGCGTTCAGGGCAACTCTAAGGAGCGACGGAGATAGAATGTAGCTGCCTTGAGAGTGCTGGTATCCGCAAATTAGGTCCTTGTTAAAAATGTCTGTGTTTGAAAAAATGTAAATTAATAAAAATATTCAATTTTTTATAAGAAAAACTCTCTTTTTATAACTTTTGAAGGTTATTCTCATCAACGTAATATATCATTGAAGAAGAAGATAACACTTATAATCTAAATGAAAATATGAAAGAGAACAAGACACAGAAAAATAGAAAAAGACAATGGTCGCAACTGGGACTCGAACCCAGACCTCTCGTCTAACCGGGACGTGCGCGTTATCCAATTTCGCTATTGCCACCCTCTGTCAAACCGTCATATTTGTCAATCTCATATTTGAAATATTTAGAATCAACAATATTATCTTCAACTAGTTCTTTTTTCCATATTATGGGCAACTACTCTTTTTATTGGAACAATCATTCTAAGAATTGGTTTGTAACCTGAATAGCGTAGTTGCGACCATTGTCTTTTTCTATTTTTCTGTGTCTTGTTCTCTTTCATATTTTCATTTAGATTATAAGTGTTATCTTCTTCTTCAATGATATATTACGTTGATGAGAATAACCTTCAAAAGTTATAAAAAGAGAGTTTTTCTTATAAAAAATTGAATATTTTTATTAATTTACATTTTTTCAAACACAGACATTTTTAACAAGGACCTAATTTGCGGATACCAGCACTCTCAAGGCAGCTACATTCTATCTCCGTCGCTGAACATCACTTGAGGGAACTGGCACTCTTATGACTTCGCTTGAGGGGGCAACACTCCCTAGGCAAGTTCATTACATTTTGTCAGTGAGAACTGTCTTTTTACCAACGTCACCAGTCATATTTAATATATGCTTTAAATGAAGAAAAATCACAGATCTTCCATAGAAATATTCTTCCTTCGTAGATAGGATTCATTTAAACAGTAGATACTCTGTCCCTGAACTAGCATTGAGCGGATTAACACTCCCAACACGTTTCATGCCGTGTTTAAAACTTCATGTTTTGTATTGTTTAAATGTTGAAACATGTGGAAACAACACGTGGTTTATATATCTTGCTAATTATCAGAAGTGAAATTATTTCTTTTAAACAACTGTAATTTATCTATTAGTTTAATCTATCACAGTAATAATGTTTCATTTGCAGATCTCTGTTCCCGGACATCAGTAGAAGAGATCTACACTCAATAAACGCGTTCATTTCCTTTGTTCCTGGAAATTACTTGAGGGAACCAGCACTCTCAATCAATACATGTTCTAGCGATGTCCCTGGACACTACTTGAAAAAACCAGCACTCTCAAAGAAGCCATATTCTAGCGATGTCCCTGGACAAAACCAGAACTCTCAACCAAGCCACATTCTAGCAATGTCCGTGGACACTACTCGAAAAAACCAGCACTGTCAAAGAAGCCACATTCTAGCGATGTCCCTGGACAATACTTGAAAAAACCAGCACTCTCAAAGAAGCCACATTCTAGCGATGTCCCTGGACAATACTTGAAAAAACCAGCACTCTCAAAGAAGCCACATTCTAGCGATGTCCCTGGACAATACTTGAAAAAACCAGCACTCTCAAAGAAGCCACATTCTAGCGATGTCCCTGGACAATACTTGAAAAAACCAGCACTCTCAACCAAGCCACATTCTATCCCTGACGCACACTTTACAGGAGCAATTCTTACAAGGCAAGTTTATTGAAGTTTATGTTCATGTGTATTAATTACGGTTTTGGCTCCTCAGGCCTCGGGAACATTTTGTCAGAAGTTCAAAATATTTCCGCTTTGCAATAAAAACCAAAATAAATGGAATGTTTCCAAAAACCAACCAAAAAAAATTCAACTAAACTGAAAAAATATTTTTTTATCAAAAGTTACACAAATATCTAATATGGATGTGTGCTTCATTAATTGCCTTTTAAATTACTAAATCGGCCTTTACAGATTTCAATATTTCAATGGGCCAATAATTTGTGGGTAAATGATAAATATTAATAACATAATTGTCTATTTATTATATACAGATTTCAATATTTCATGATTTTAGAGGCGATATGGGCAATTATTTATTGGTAAATTATAAATATTAGTGGGTAACGATATTGCGGATTCCTTGGCAAAACAAGGAGCGTGTAATCCTATTGTAACTCTCGTAAACCATATTCCCCTCTCTGATATTTTTTCCATCATCAAAGATAGATCACGCAATGTTTGGGCAGAGTATTGGCACATTGCTAGTCAATCCAAGGGAGCCTGCTTTGCCTCAATACAAAGGACTATCCCATCAAAACCGTGGTTTCAAAAATTCTCCCATTTTTCCAAAAAAAAAAGTTCCCCACTTATTTAAATGAGAATCAGACATTGTTCCGTTCCTTCTCACTTGTTTAAAATTTTTAAATCCTTGACTCCCCAGATTGTACATTCTGTGGTCTAGAAGTGGGAACTTTGGATCACATATTTTTTGGTTGTCCCTCTCTAAATAAATATCCTCTCTTCTATCAAGCGTTATCTAAAATTACTTTCCCTCCATAAAACATTTCATCTCTTCTAAGTCTGAACTCAACTCCAATCTTCTATATAATTCTGAAATTTGCACATTTAAATAAAATTAATGTATAAATTCACCTTTCCTTTCTCTGTAATTTGAAATGATGGCCTAGAACACCCTTGAAGGGTGAAAGCCAGAAATGAGTTGAAAAAAAAAATATTATTTTATTCTATTCATTTTAAAAATTTGATCATATATAAAATCTTCTAAAAATATTATAAACGCGAAATTTTGTACGGATGTACGTGTGTTTGTTACTCTTTCACGCAAAAACTGCTGAATGGATTTTGATGAAACTTTACAATAATACATATATAAAGCTAGCTAGGAAGGGGACGCGGGAGGGGAACGGGAACGCATGGAAAAGGTGATTGAGGAAAAAACAAATGTATTTCTTTGAATATGGTGTTGCAACGCATGCCGGGAACCAGTTAGTAGAAAATAAAACTGTTACGGAAAAGCATTTTGATAGGCGTAAATCTAAATTATAAATTTTTCAAACACAAATATGTCGGACATATTTTAAAATTACTACCCAAAAAACGTATGTATCGGTGTTTTATTTTTTATTAATAACACAGAAAATAAGGCAAGGAATTTTTTTAATAATTAATATTAACTGACAAAAAATTACAATGTTGCCTTCAAAATTAAGCAAAATTGTATTCTTTAATGTCCTACATTTTATAATTCAAAATGCAAATTAATTAAGTAACACAAATTCGTACGAGATATTTGCCATAACTTTTGATTTCAGAAAAATAATTAATCAATTAGGTTTTGTATTTGAATTGAGTGATCTGGAAGTATGTTGCCTGTTGTATGCTGATGATGCGGTGCTGATTTCTAACAGTATGGAAGATCTACAGTCGCTCGTGTCTAGGATGAACGAAGTATGTATGAAGAATGAGTTAATGATGAATGTAAGTAAGTCTAAATTGATGGTATTTGAAAGAGAGAGTACGAAAACAATGTGCAACATAGTTATGAATGACGAATACTTGGAGCAGGTGGATGAGTTTGTATATTTGGGAAGTATGTTTACGAGAGATGGAAAGACTGATAGAGATATCGAAAGACGGGTAAATACTGGTAACTCCATTAATGGAGGACTGAACGCCGTTGAGGCGCCAACAAAAATCTGTCAAAAGAAGCGAAGCTAGCCGTCCATAATGGAGTGCTGGTACCTACCCTGATGTATGGCAGTGAGGCATGGAACTGGCAGAGAAAGGATGAAAGTAGACTGAATGCTGTAGAAATGAGATCCCTGAGATGTATGTGTGGTAAAACCATGTATGATCGTGTGAGAAATGTGGAGATCCGCAAAGAATGCAAGGCTGACGTAAGCGTTATGTGTAAGATTAAGAAAGGGACGCTCAGATGGTTTGGGCATGTAGAGCGAATGAATGAGGAAAGGAGTGTAAGGAGAATATATGACGCAAATGTGAATGGTAGACGAAGTCGGGGACGCCCGAGGAAGACATGGCACGACCAAGTGAATCAGATACTTGAGTCGGGCGATGTCAAGAGTCAGAATAATAGAAGAGCATGTATGAGACGATGTATGAATGTGAACGAAGCAAGGAGTGTGTGCCAAGATCGAGTTGTTTGGCGGTCTGTCCTCTCTGCCTACCCCTGCGGAGAAACGGCGTGATGGTTAGTTAGTTGGTTTTGTATTTTGGCCTCAAATCCAAAATGAAGTTTTGTACGAAAAAATCCGCACTGCCGTTCCTCTTAATGCTTAGTTCACACTGAGCTATAAATCTGCGAGCAGATATCTGTTGATTTGCGAGCGCTTATCTTTTGTCCTTTCACACGAGGCTATCAAATATTTCTTCCTGTGGTAGGAGAGGGGGTCAGTCGAATTAGGGAGCGGCAACGGAATGCATATTTTTTGTACTGAAATCTGTCAACTTGACATCTGTCATCCACGGGTCTAGGCAGCTCCGTAATTACAATGACCCCCTCTCCTGTTTAAGTCGGAGAAGGGGAGAGTTATCTTCTGGGATATCGCGTCTGGAGCGGTTACTTCTGAGATGTGTATTGTCTATGATTGATCTGCGCTTAAAAACGCTTAGGTGTGAACGGTCTGAAGGGATTGTATGGAGAGCGTTATTTGGCGTGCTATGATCTTTTATATTTAATAGCGTAATGTGAACCAGCTTTGATGCTTTAAGCTAGTCTCATACGGGAGATATTCTCAGAACAATTCTTCAAAATATTTATTGTTGTAATTCTGTCATTTTGGTGCAATGAAAACAAACTTTTAGTGTGTCTCATAATGTCAAAAATCTAGTCAGATTTTCTCAAATAAAAAATCCAGTGATCTTTAATTACAAAATTGATGACACTGCTCTTGAGAAATTATAGACTTGGGCATCTTTTTTCAATCAAATCTTTCATTTGACCACATAACGGAAATATCTAACAAAGGCTTACAAATATTACATTATTCAGGTAAAAGCTATTGAAATATTTTAAAATGGGTATTCCAGCAATTTTTTTTAACTACTTTTAAATGATACGAATATATTTTAAATGTTGGACAGAAAGACTTTCATTGACTTGGTGTTTATGTATCATTTTCTAAATGATGCATTTAACAGTCCAGAACTACTTGCATTGATATACTTGATAACACAAGAAGAATATTTTCGATTTATTAATTACTAGCTTTTCCCCGCGGCTTCGCTCGCATGGTATTACGGGAAATTACTGTAGCGGTTGAACTTATCAATTATCCCCCCTCCTCCCCACCCCACCCCCTCCCGCATTCCATACATTCATTCCCTTACATTCAGTTTTCAAACATCTAGCCTGCCACCTAAATTTCACAAAGAAAAAAAAGAATTATCCAATTTTGATCATTCGTTCGGAATTTACGCGCTTACAAACATTTTGGAAGTTTATTTTTAATTAAATATTTGGAAGTTTGTTAATATAATACAAAATTACACTATTTATTATTCAGTCTTTATAATCGTTACGAATTATACGTTTAATGTAGGAACCTTATCTGACATTTATTCCAGCTTGTCCAATAAAAACAAAACATATTCTAATATTTGAATTTTCTGGTGCAGTAGCTGACCAGGGGGCTGAGTACCTACCAGCATAGAGCCCACAAATATATCAACATTGTTTCCATGGGAATGATTTTTTTCTGACATTTGCAATTAACTCGCTTTTGTTAGCGACAGAAAACGTATAACAAATATAATATATTAATATTTAAAATTTCATAACGCCAGAGCTTACCATCATATACAACATATAGTCTGCGCATATAATTTAGCTTTCTATTGGTGAATGAATTTTTAAAGTCTTTTTATTGGTTAATGCCTGAAAAGGTCATAAACAAACTCGAGCAGTTTCGCATTTATAATATTAGTATGGATTAATATAGATTATTATATCAATAAGATTTTGAATGTAGCAGTTCACTTATAAATAATGTTGTATAATTTTTACGTAATAGCCGCCAAACATGTAGTTAATACTTAAATGAGTAAAACATACTATAACATAATCTTGTCTGTGACTAGCTTCAAACACAGGTTTTCATTGTGTTCTTGATTTATTTTGTTATAAGCCGTGTTTTCCCTCTGCTTTTGCAGCTGTGTTTTGGTGTATATTTTTTTATAATATGGATTTTTTTATTTATTTCAAATACGGGTACTATTTATTTTAATGTTATGTAATAATAATTTATTTCACCAACAGACATCTGTCAACGATCATTGGGGAGCAATCTCAAGCCATCTGCATTCTGTCTCTGTCCTCTACATCACCAGCACCAAAACCACAGCTGTTTTACCAGCACTCTTAAGGCAGCCACATTTTAACTCTGGCCCTATCATCACTTGACAGAAGCAACTTCTACAAGGCAGGTTTAGTATTGTTTTTTAGACACAACTTTTTTAACACTTAGTTACAAATTTCACACTTTAAAAACAGATTTTCTTTTGCCCATTGCTCTTCTGGGTTAAAAGACGCAATACCGCTTCCTACTTTTGAGCCAACGCTTCTGACACCCTTGCAGCATCCATCATCTGGTCAGATGACGATTAGGTTGTCAGATAAAAACATCTGTAAAACGTAATACTTTTGGCTGTTAGAATCTTTAATAAAACCTACCACTGAAAATATTTTTATTAAATTACTTTTTTTCAAACAGACACTTTTAACAAGGACGTCATTTGCGGATACCAGCACTCTCAAGCCAGCCACATACTACAGATGTCCCTCGACATTCGAGAGAACCAGCATTCTCAACCAAGCCACATTCTATATATAAATGTCCCTGGACACCACTGATAGATCAGCATTCTCAACCAAGCCACATTCTATCAATGCCCCTGACACCACTGAGAGATCAGCATTCTCAACTAAGCCACATTTTATCAATGTCCCTGGACACCACTGAGAGATCAGCATTCTCAACCAAGCCATATTCTGTCAATGTTCCTGGAGACCACTTGAGGGTACCAGCACTCAACCAAGCCATACTCTCTCGATGTCCCTGGAAACTGAGGGACCAACACTCTTAACCAAGCCACATTTTATCGCTGTCCCTGCGCATCACTTGAGGGGACCAGCACCAAACCAGCTTAGATTGTTTTGCCAGCACTCTTAAAGCAACCAAATTTCATCTACAACCCCTGTCTTCACTTGACAGAACTTTTTCAAGGTAGGTTTACTATTGTTTTTTAAACCCTGCCTTGTTCAAGCGTTCTTACAGATTTTATGCTTTAAATACAGGTTTTCAGGATGAAAAGCCGCCATGACGATTATCATCCATGTTGTTCATTGGATGTCGTTTGTGCCATTTCCAATAGAAGATTAGAACACAATACTTTTAGCTGTTAGAATTTTAATTAATTAATTACAGAAAATAATTTTCATTTACACATTTTTTTTCTTAAACATTTTTACAAAGATACGGTTGGAGAGGACCAGCACTCTAAAAGCAGCCACACACTACCGATGTCCCTCGACACTACTGGAGTGAACCAGCACTCTCAACCAAGCCATATTCTATCGGTGTCCCTGGACATTAGTTGAGGGGACCAGCACTCTCAAGCCAGCCACATTCTATCGGTGTCCCTGGACATTAGTTGAGGGGACCAGCACTCTCAAGCCAGCCACATTCTGTCAATGTCCCTGGACACCATTTGATAAGATCACTATCAAGCCAGGCACTGTCTCTCCCTAGCCAATGACGTCAGTTGACAGAATCTACTTTTCCAAGGCAAGTATATTAAAGTTTATGTTTGACCGGTCTGTGGCTGAGTGGGCATCGCATTTCGATCCCACCCGGGCGTCGCGTGTTCGATTTTTTGGCTGGCTAAATCCTTCATCACGACACAAGCAACATTTTCCGCTTAGTGTGGTGGTAGTTGGAGAATTACAAACATTGTTGGATTATTCGTAACCCGGGAATGTTTGTCTTTCTTTTAAAAAAAAAGTGTATTAATTAAGGCTATGATCCCTCAGACCTCCGGCACATTTTGTCAGAAGGTTAAAATATTTCCGTTGTCATTAAAATCCAAATAAATTAAATATTTTTGAATATATCCGAAAACTCAAACTGTTTTCGAAAGGTGATGAAATACGCTTACAAATTTAATTACTAGAAATTAACATAATATCTTTTTAAACATAAAATTTTTTAATGCAAACATAAAATTTACAATTTGGGAGGCTGGAATGGGTACCGCCGCCCCGGGAACCTTTATTGGATAACCAACACCTCTGAAATAGGTCACCCCAAGTGGTTCGCTGGTGATTTAGCAGGGGTGCCCGGGTTCATGGGGTGAGGTTTGTCTAGGTCTTGGAGGCGGATGACCAGGACACACTTAACCCCAGATTCCTACCCACCCCTTAAACCCTTTTCCTTCCCAGAACTCTCCTTCCCTTCCTTTTCTTTAAAAAAAACCCTCCACACAGCATCCCCAACTCATGTAAAAAAATAAATAAATAAAAAAACAAAAAGTTATGAATATGGCTCACCTTACGTTTTTTAAATACAATTCCTGATAATGAAAAAAAAATAAAGTCACACACCAATCTACATTTCTTTACTAATATTATAAGTGTTTTTTGTTACCCTTTCACCCATAAAACAGTAAAACGAATTTTAAAATTCTTTCACCAATAGAAAGCTAAATTATATGTGAGTACTATAATAATAATAATAAAAAAGGAGTCCGATTCGAGCCGCGGTCAACAGTGGTTGTGTGTACCTTACCTATTGCTTAGTGCCGTTCGCCCGTTCCCGTGCCTCATACAGATAAGAGATTATTGTTACATTTTATTTAATTCTGTTTATCGTATACTTATTTGTTTGCATTCCTACTTACGGCTAATCCGTTTTTGTTTGTACAGTCAATGAAATAGACTGCGTATTATTTTTTCAGTTTAATTTTTAAAAGTTAAGTTTTTTTTTATATAATGGAGGAAGACGAAGATAGACCTCCCGACCCAGGATCGATATTAGATTTTTCTGATTCGGAATCTACCACTAGCCAGGCTTCTATTACGCTTCCATCTCGTAAACGACGACCATCGCATAGCCTTTACATCCCATCGAAAGTTAAAACTATACCGCCGATTCAACAAACCTCGACCTCTAACGACCTTAACCCCAATAGTAACACCCAGACAAGTACTTTAGCTAGCGATAATACAAAAAGTACTGACTTACTTTATCCTGCTTCCGCTTCCGGTCCTTTTATCGTAATTGTTCAGAGAACTGAACAAGGAAAACTTATTCATCCTTTAGATTTTGGAAAATTCTTATTTGACTCAAAAAATAATAACCTTGGTATTGTTAACGGTTCAATTAAACCGGAAGGGCGATATAAATTATCTATCGAGTTTAATACTGCCGCTTCCGCAAATGGATTTGTAAAAAAAATTGACTCGCTCTCAAACCATAAATATAAATCGTTCATCCCGTCATTTAACCTTACGAGAATGGGTCTTGTTCGAGGAATACCCACGGAGATCCCAGAGGCTGAAATTGTTGATGCTTTGAATAATTCCCAAGGATCCCCGAAAGTAATAAAAGCACGTCGACTGAACTACAAGGATTCTACTGATGGGAACACGATCTGGAAACCTTCCCAATCTGTTGTTGTTACATTTGAGGGACAATCCCTTCCGTCTCGTGTGTTTATTTATTATACCTCGCTTCCCGTCGAAGTTTATAAATTTCCAACTGTTCAATGCTTCAATTGCTGCCGGTTTGGACATACAAAATCCGTATGCCGCTCCCCTCCACGTTGTTACTTTTGCGGAGAAGGTCACCCATTTGATCAATGTCCAAAATCTTCCAATAATCCCATTTGCATTAACTGTTCGGGTGCACATACCGCGGTCAGTCTAGCCTGTCCGGAATTGACAAGACAGAGGAACATAAAACATAAAATGGCTACCGACAACATTTCGTACTTCCAGGCCTCAAAGTTATTCTCTCCTGCGAAAAAATCATTCGCAGAGATGACATCGTCCTCAGCTCCTTTCCAATCAACCACCTTTTTAAATTCAACGTCATCTTCTCACAGAGAAACCATTCTCAAGCCAGTCAAACCCAACCCAAAATATACTCCTTACCTTGATAAAAAACAATTGAATAATATTTTGACCAGCCCGAATGGGAATGCCAAATCTCGGACCCCCAATGGGTGTGCCATTAATAGTAATACATCCCCTCCTGCTCTCCCCGAAATATTGAATAATAATTCTTTTATACAAACTTTAATTACCCTTTTAATTTCTATCCTTACAAACAACAATACTGTACCGTCCAACGCTGCCGATTACATTAAATCTTTATTATCTTGCCTCCCCAATGACTTCGAAACTGAACAAAATTCTTCAGTGGAACAGTAGAAGCCTCTTCGCTAACAAATCTGACCTAATTCAGTTACTCGACGAACACGACGTTTCAGTGGCCGCCATTTCTGAAACGTGGTTAAAACCCTCCTTTCACTTAAGAATTCCGGGTTATTATTGTCTCAGACACGACAGACCGGATGGTAAAGGCGGCACGGCTCTGATAATCCATAATTCTATCCCGTTTAAACAAATTAATATACATACTCCCTCCGACGATATCCAGATAATAGCAGCTGTCTTATCTGATATCACAATATTATCAATATATATTCCTCCCTCTAACACTTTTATTGAAAATGAATGGGCACCAATCTTAACCCAGATTTGTTCCCCTTTTATGATCCTTGGAGATTTTAATGCACATTCCCCTTCTTGGGGTAGCAAAATAACAAATCGTTCTGGCCGCAATCTTTTAGATTTTATTGATACCCATAACCTATGTTTTTTAAATGACGGATCTCCAACCAGATTCACCCCCCCTCATCAACGGAAAAGTGCTGTTGATTTATCTCTTTGTTCATATTCGTTAGCATCTAAATGCTCTTGGGACATCCTAAACGATCCCCTCTCTAGTGATCATTTTCCAATTATAATCCGATTCCAACATCAATCTAACACTTATCCTCCACCAGTTAAAAATAATCTCAAATTTAGAATAAATGATGCGAATTGGAGCACTTTCTCTTCTGAACTAGATAACCTTATTAATTTTAAAAAAAAATCGTCCCCGGGAGACATCAGATTGCAATGTGAGACGTTTCCCTCTATGGTTATAAATGCAGCAGAAAAATCCATCCCGAAACGCAATGCGAACATTAAAATAAAACACTCTACTCCGTGGTGGGACGAGGAATGCACTCGCTCCGTCAACTCTCGTAAAAAAGCAATTTCCTCTTTTCGTAAGTGTATGTCACTAGAAAATTTTTTATCAGTTAAAAAAGCCCAGGCAGAAACCAAACGAATTTTGAAAAATAAAAAACGCGCTGGATGGCGGAAGTTCTGTGAGAACCTGTCTCCGGAAACTCCCCAATCTTCAGTTTGGTCTAGCTTAAAAAAATTCGGATCATCGTATTCTCCGCCGAGAACCAAGCATATATCAGAAGAAATTCTTATAGGATTTGCGGATAAAATAGCCCCCCCATCAGTGGCCGGATGTGAAGAAATGCCTTCTATTAAGCCATATCCATCTCACTCTAACTGGCTAGATGCTCCTTTCTCCATTGATGAGATGAAACTAGTAATAAGAACCCTTTCTGACTCTGCTCCGGGTCCCGATGGAATACTTAATAGTTTCATTAAATCATTTTCTGATATGGCGGTTGAATATTTCTTATCTCTTATTAATAATATGTTTGAAACAGGACTAATTCCGGATGATTGGAAAACTCAAAAAAATCATTCCCATTTTAAAACCTGGAAAAAATCCATCTGAAATTTCGTCTTATCGGCCTATTGCTCTTTCATCATGTTTGATGAAAGTAGCGGAGCGGTTGATGAAGAACAGATTAGAGTGGTTTGTTGAAAGTCAAGATATTATCTCACCAAATCAGTATGGTTTTCGGAAAAAGAAATCTACAATGGATAATTTAAGTTTGTTCACAACTGATATCCGAGTTTCCCAATCCCTAAATTCTTATACATTGGCCACATTCCTTGACCTTTCATCAGCTTACGATGATGTTTTACTGAATGTTTTGAAAGAAAAGCTAATTAAAAAACAAATCCCCCCGAAATTAGTCCAATTTATTATTAATTTGCTCTCAGATAGGTCCATTATTATTGAGTCTTCCTCTAAATGCTTAAGGCGCAAACTATGGAGAGGTTTGCCCCAGGGTTCTGTTATTAGTCCTCTGTTGTTTAATATTTATATAAGCGACCTAGACTCAGTTATTCCTTTTTCTATCAAGCGTCTTTACTTTGCGGATGATATCCTTATATATTTGTTACATAAAAATATTATTCTTGCAGCTAAGGAAATGAATTTGGCTTTACAATATATTAAAAGCTGGTTGTCAATAAATGGGATGAATCTGGCGGCATCTAAAACAAGGGTCGTGGCTTTCACGCGCAAAAGAAAAATTCCCCAATTCTCAATTTCTTTTGATAATGTGCCTCTACAAACCGCTACTCAAATCAAATTCCTTGGTCTTCTTTTGAACCATAAACTTTCCTGGCTTCCACACATTCAGATAATTTCTACAAAGTGTGAAAAGGGACTTAATATGATGCGAGCAGTTTCCAGAGTATGGTGGGGATCTCATCCTACCACTCTTAAATTAATGTATAATTCCCTAGTTCGGAGCCACTTGGATTATGGCTCATTTCTTTTTGACCCACTCCCTAAATATCTAGATAAGAAAATGGAAAGAATTCAATCAAAAGCCCTCAGAATGATTATTGGAGCTATGAAGTCTTCTCCGATTAATGCGCTTCAGGTGGAATGTGTGGAGCCTCCATTATATTTCAGAAGGCAATTCCTTGCCAATAAATATATTTTCAAGGCTTTATCGTTATCACATCATCCTATTAAACAAAGTCTTAATAGGTTAAGTGTTAATTTGAATTCTAACAAAAGATTGAGAGAAAAACAATGTTTTCCTCTCTTAATTAAAAGTTTTCATCTCTATAATTCTCTATCATCTTCCCTCCAATATCTTCAAGAAGTTCCCAATCTTCCTATATACAATATTCCATTTAAGGCAATCACTTTTATGCCGAACACAATAACATCAGTCTTTCGGAAGAATATTTTATCTTCCCCAAATAAATTTCAAAATGTGGATGATTGCTTTAAAAGCATAGTGGCTTCGAAATTCCCTAGATTTTCCATCCTTTTCACGGATGGTTCCAAATTTGAAAATAAAAGATGTGGAGCATCTATATATAGTCCAGAATTCAACATCAATCTCACTTATAAATTACCGAAAGAAGCTTCCATATTTACAGCCGAATGTTTTGCAATTGAACAAGCGCTAAATCAAATTCAGGTTCTCAACATTCATCGAGCCTTACTATGTACTGATTCGCTAAGTGCTCTAACTAAAATTAGGTCAAATATTTTACGTTATCCGGAAGACAATATTATATGTAAAATAAAAAATCTTCTCAATTCTCTTAGTGAATCTGGGTTTGAGACGATATTGGCCTGGGTCCCTGCCCATTTGGGTATCGAGGGTAATGAGATGGCCGATTTTCTCGCCAAATCTGGTTCAGATTCCGGAACTATTCCACTAAATTTTAGAATTCCTATATCCGATGTCTTTCCGATTCTTAAATCCAATATGACTCGTGCCTGGGAAGAAAATTGGGCAGTCTCCAAAATAAGAACTGGATCTTTCTATGCGGGAATTCAAAACCATATCCCTGCTAAGCCATGGTTTCACGGTAAAAAACTTTCAAAACGATTCATTTCATGTATCTCGAGAATGAGAATTGGCCACTGTTCAATTGCATCTCACTTGTCTAGAATTAGAGTTTTAGATGATCCGTTCTGCCAGTGTGGTGTGGAAGAGGAAACCCTCGACCACGTTTTCTTTAACTGTAAAAACCATTCATCTTTCAAGAACATATACCGCCGGCTTATTAAAATCACACACCAGTCCCCCCTTAACATTTCATACCTTTTATCTCTTAACAATTCTCGTGTTCATACAGCTTTATGTAAGTTTATTAACCTGAATGAATTCAATATTTAATTTGTTTTAGTGATCTAAATGAGTCCAATATTTAATTTGTTTTATTATTTTCCCATTAGATTAACCGAAATTTCTTATCCATTTTAAATATTACCGGCACAAAGCACTCTCTCCAGGGTGAATTGCCTTAAACCAAAAAAAAAAAAATAATAAAAAATATTATTGTAATAAAAATGTACATCAAATATCTAAATATGGATATGTACTACTTTATTTGGCTTATAAATAACTTAATAAAGGCCATTAGAGATTTAAATATTTAATGATTTTAGAAGCAACTTGGGTCATTATTTGTGGGTAAGTTAAGCATTTCAAAAACATCATTTTAGTCTATTTATATAAAACTATGATGACACATAAAATAGAGAATAAAACTATAAAAGAAAAACATTTGGATGAGCGTAAATTTAAATTATAAATTACCCTTTTAAAACAAAAATATGTCATATATATATTAACGATACTACACAAAAAAACTATTTTTTTCGATATTTTATTTTTTATTTTAATAACAGTAGATAAGGCTAGGAATTTTTTTAATAATTAAAATTAACTGACAAAAGAATTCAAACTAAAGAAAGCAAAATTGAATACTTTCATGGCCTGTATTTTATTATTTAAAACACAAATAAATAGAGTAGCACAAATTCGTGCCAAGTATTTGATTTTGAAAAAAATATTATTCAATTTTTTTGGGTATTTTGACCTCCTATCCAACATTAAATTTTCTATGAAAAAAACCGTGCAGCCGTTCCTCTTAAGCCGCCGTTATCCGAATTTCTACCGATTTCTTGCATACCCCTTGAACATTTGAAGTTTTTAAGTTCTTAAAAAAATATATGTTATTTTTGAAGATAATATCTATACAATTCCCATGCTAAAATGCAAATTATTTGAAATTCCATCGATAGAAAAAAATCGCAAAGTATGCTCCGAAATTTTTTATTTTCAAGCCTGTCTCTATTATTTGACAAGTTATATGTATGAAAAAATTCACAGCGTTTCTTTGAATGTTGTTTTAGACAACACCCACAAGATTTTTGCTCTAATTTTCGCTTCAATTTTATCGTTTGAAATATTTGCGCGCTCTCTCCAACATTCGTAATTACATACCTCTCCATCTTCTTCTTTTCGCGGTCAGATACGGCGCCTTAATGCTTTAAGCTTAGGTGTTCTTGTTTCAAATTCTAAATGATGCATTATTTGGCAGTCCAGAACTACTTGCATTGATAAGCTTTCAGATTCTACTACGTAATACCAGAAGGATATATATTAACTAGCGATTTCCCGTCATACATTGTAATGCCACTTTAATAAATAAATGATTTCTCCCTGCGTGTCCTTTCCCATTCGTCCCCGTTCCCCCTTCTCTCCCCCTCCCTCCTTCTCGCCTTGCTGCTAAATTATATAAAATACACCAATTTTTCAACCAACTCGTGAGCTACCAATAACAAAATTTATAAACAAATTTCAAAACGCCATAGCTCAATGAACAGAATAAACGAGAGAGCAATGGTTTAAGAACGCATAAGGGACAAACAAAGAGGCATTAATTTTAATTTAATTTATTAAATCAATGAGGTTTTTACTGTGGCAATGCCACAAAAATGGTGGTTAATAATTAAATAAATAATGCGTTTAGTGCTCATCGGTGACTAGTGTATCGGTAGCTTAAAACACAGGTTTTCTTTGTTCATTGCTTTATTCTCTTATTAGACATGTTTGCCTTCTGCCTTTTGCAGCGGTGTTTTCGTGTATGTTTTTAACTAATTGCATTTTATCATAGCTGCAGAGTTATTTAAATCTGATACTGGCACTAATTTTACCGTTTTGTTAAGATAATTTGTTTCACCTACAGATTACATGTCACCGATCATTGGGGAGCAATCTCAAGCCAGCTGCATTCTGTCTCTGTCCTCCACATCACTTGAGGGGACCAGCACTAAAACCATCTTAGGCTGTTTTGTCAGCACTCTCAAGGCAGACACAAGTTATCTCTGAACCTGTCATCTCTTGGCAGAAGAAACTTTTCCAAGGCAGGTTTACTTTTGTTTTACACGGCTTAATACGGCTTAAAAACAGGTTTTCTCTTGGATATGATTTTAGATTTTCATGGCCAAAAGTATTTGTGTGATTTGTTTTTGGGGTGTTATGCCGTGTTGCGCTACCACCTTCTTTAGCCAACGTTTCGGACAGATGTATCCTATATCCATCATGTGGGCAGATGTATCCTGTGTCACACATCTGCCCTGATGATGGACACTAGCGCTGTCTGAAACGTTGGCTAATAAAGGAGGTAGCGCAACACGGCATAACACCCCAAAAACAAATCACACAAATACTTTTGGCCATGAAAATCTAAAATCATATCCAAGAGAATATGTATATCATACCACCTTCTTTAGCCAACGTTTCGGACAGATGTATCCTATATCCGTCATGTGGGCAGATGTATCCTGTGTCACACATCTGCCCTGATGATGGACACTAGCGCTGTCTGAAACGTTGGCTAATAAAGGAGGTAGCGCAACACGGCATAACACCCCAAAAACAAAAATGGTTTTCTCTTGCCCGTTGCTATTCTGGGTAAAAAACCGCAATCCCGCTTTCTACTTTTGAGCCAATGCTTCAGACAGCCTTGCAGCATCCAACATCAGACCATTTGTCATCTGCAGTAAAATATAATATTTTTGGCAGTTAGAATCTTTGATAAATCCTGCCACCAAAAATATTTTTAGTAACTCACTGTTTTTTCAAACACAGACCCTTTTAACGAGGACGTCATTTGCGGATACCAGCACTCTCAAGGCAGCTACATTCTATCTCCGTCGCTGAACATCACTTGAGGGAACTAGCACTCTGTCTTATGACTTCGCTTGAGGGGGCAACACTCCCTAGGCAGGTTCATTACATTTTATCAGTGAGAACTGTCTTTGAATTCAATAATTATGAAGACAAAAACACAGATCATCCCTAAAAATATTGAACCTTCATTTAGGATTCATTTTTAAAGAATATACTCTGTCCCTCAACTACCATTGAGTAGAGTAACATTCCGAACACGTTTCATGTTTCATGTTTAACGTTGTTCAGATAGTATACTACTCGTATGTCATTTGATTAAAAAATCCTGCTGAGTTTAGTGATTATAAAAAAAGTGAAATTAGTTATTTTAAACAGCTGTCATTTATTTATTAGTTGTAATTTGATTCATCTACAGATCTCTGCTCCTGGGTATCACTAAGAAGAGATCTGCACTCTACAAATAAGTTCATTTTCTTTGTTCCTGGAAATAACTTGAGAGGACCAGCTCTCTCAACCAAGCCACATTCTAGCGATGTTCTTGGACAACCCTCGAGAGGACCAGCACTATCGACCAAGCCACATTTCATCAATTTTCCTTCACTCCACTTGTCAAAACAGCACTCTTAACCAAACCATATTGTATCCATATTCCTGGACACTATTTAAGGAAACCAGCACTGTCAAGTCAGCCACATTCTATCGCTGTGCCAGGACATCACTTGAGGGAAACAGCACCAAACCAGCATAGGTTGTTTTGCCAGCACTTTCAAGGCAGCCACAGTTTATCTCTGGCCCCTGTCATCACTTGACAGAACTTTTTCAAGGTAGGTTTACCATTATTTTTTAAATCTTGCTATGTTCATTTGTTATTCCAGGTTTTATTCTTTTAACAAGGTTTTCCTGACGCTCGGTGTTGTTTTGGATGAAAAGCCGCAATGATCATTTTCATCGGTATGTCATCTGCAATACAACATAATACTTTTGGCTGTTAGAATCTTAAATAATAAACCACTGAAAATATTTTTATTTTTACTTCTTTTGTTCAACAATAGATATTTTTACAAGGACGCCGTTTGAGGGAACCAGCACTATCAAACACCCCATATTCTTTTGATGTCCCTGGAGATCACCTGAGGGGTCCAGTACTTTTAAACCAGCCACACTATATCGATGTCCCTAGACATCACTTGAAAAGACCGGCACCCTCAATACAGCCACTTTCGACCCCTGGCCAATGACATTACTTGACAGAAGCAACTTTTTCAAGGCAGGTTCACTAGAGTTTTTGTTCAAGTTTAATAATAACGGCTTTAATTGTTTTCAGCTAGTCACTAACGAGAAATATGACTTGATCATTTTTGAAGAATTTTTTCAAAATATTGATTGTTATAATTTTCTTCAAGATAATATCAATTAATTGTCAATTTGGTGCAATGAAAGCAAACTTTTAACGTATCTCTTAATGTCAATCATCTAGTTAGATTTGAAGAAACCCCCGACACAAAAAAAGCTGATAACCTTGAAACGCCTGAACAGATTTTCATGAATTGTAGCTAAGAACCATCTCTATTACGTCAGCTTTCAAACAAAAAAAACTGCATCACAATCGGTCCATTCATTTAGGAACTACGATGCCACCGACAGACAGACAGACCGACACACAGACACGTCAAACTTATAACACCGCTCCTTGCGTCGGGGGTTAATTAAATGAAGACACTATGAGCGAAACTCAATCGAAAATCTGGAAACAGAAAAATCAGAAAAAGATATTGGCACCTCTGGGACTCGAACCCAGGACCTCTCTCTTTCAGGGCGAGTGCTCTGACCACTGAGCTAAGGTGTCGATATCCAATTCGGTCACTTTTAACTGTACCATACTTCGACTAAGAACCACCCATAATCTTAATTTTCTTAATGCATATTTTTATTTGCTGCCATCTTTATATATGATTGCAAGATTCAAACCCGAACTAAATGCAATCTAGATGGTGTCTGGATAAATTTTATCCATTTTATTTAATATGACTATCTTAGATAGCATCATTGTAGATTATTCTATCTTCCTGCCTGAAGGACTAACCTGGCAATGGTTCTCCCGGTAGGGAGGAGTATATTGCTCCTGAACCACTGTGCGTCGGTGAGGAAAGATTCAAAAGGGAAATTCTTTTGATTCTTGAAAGAATCTCTCCAAATTGACGAAATCTTCACCACTGCCTGAATTTTTTTTTAAATTGCTGTATAAGATGAAATTTCTTTTATGTATAAATATTTGTAAACATTTTTTTTTTTTAATATTTATACGGTGTTATTTCTTATATGTAATAAACTCAAATTTGTAATGGTGTAAGAAATTAATAACAAATATTATTATAATTATTGTTTCTTTTTAACTTTGCTTTTTTAACACTTTTTTACAATTTTTATTTAAACAGGTCGGTTTTAACAAGGGCGTAATTTGCGGACACCAGCACTCTCAAGGCAGCTACATTCTATCTCCGTCGCTGAACATCACTTGAGGGAACTGGCACTCTGTCTTATGACTTCGCTTCAGAGGGCAACATTCCCTAGACAGGTTAACAATTTTTTTCAGTGAAAACTATCTTTGAAGGTCACCAGTTGAATTTAATAAATGCTCTGTATGAAGACAAAATCACAGATCTTCGCTAAAAATATCTTCATAGATTGAATTCATTTATACAAGCATACCCTGAACTACCATTGATGGGAGTAACACTACCAATATGTTTCTTGAAGTGTTCAAACCTTCATGTTTAATATTGTTCAGATTACATAACATGTCTAAACAATATTTGATTTTATAATTCTGCTGAGCTTAGTAATTCTATCACAAGAGAAATTATTTATTTTAAACAGCTGTAATTTATTTATTAGTTGTAATTTGTTTCATCTATAGATCTCTGTTCCTGGGTATCACTGAAGAGGGACCTACACTCTACAAAAATGTTCATTACCATTGTTCCTGAAAATTACACGAGGTGACCAGCCCTCTCAAACCAGCGCATTCCGCCGACGTCCCTCGACACCACTTGAGAGAACCAACACTCTCAACCAAGCCACATTCTAGCGATGTCCTTGGACTCGTCTTGAGGGACAAGTACTCTCAACCAAGACACATTCTAGCCATGTCTCAGAAAAACACTCGAGAGAACCAGCACTCTCAACCAAGCCACATTCTAGTGATGTCCTTGGTAGCCACTTTAGGGGCCAGCACTCTCAACGACGCCATATTCTATCGATGTCTCAGGACATTATTTTAGGGGATCAGCACCAAAACAGTAAGCTGTTTTTTTTTTTAAGCTCACAACAGCCACATTCACCTCCGACCCCTGTCTTCACTTGACAGAACTTTTTTAAGGCAGGTTCACTGTTATTTTTTAAACCCTACTATGTTAATTTGTTATTACATGTCTCATGCTCAGTATGTGTTAGGATGAAAAGCTACGATGACGATTATCATCGATTGTCTCAAAGAACACAATACTTTTGGCTATAAGAATCTTAAATATTGAATCACTGATCATATTTTCATTTACTCTTTCTTTTTCATAGACACTTTTACAAAGACACCATTTGAAGGGATCCAAAAATTTTTGACAAAGGCAACTTTTATGAGGCAGGTTTACCATTGCTTTATAAACCATGCTTTCAAATCTACTTACTAACAAGAAATACTTATAAGCGACTCGAGCTTCATGCGCATAGCACACGCACCGCTCGTAAGAACTCGCTCAGACTGCCTTGCAGTGTCCATCATCAGTTCTGATGGTGATTGTGTCATCTGCTAAACAACATAATACTTAAGGCTACATCATATCACTCGAAATATTATTTATTTACAAAGAATTTTTCAAACATAGATACTTTTTACGAAGACATTATTTGGGGGTACCAGCGCCCTGAATGCAGCATCTGTCTTGGGACATCGCTTGAGGGGAGCAATACTCTCAAGGCAGGTTTAATATATTTTATCAGTGGAAACTGTCTCTTTTTAACGTATGTCACACAGTTGAATTAATTGAATGCTTTGTTTGAAGTTAAAAACACAAACTTTTCAAAAATATATTTACCTTCATTGACATTCATTTTAACGAATGGAAGTTTTCTATCCCTCGGCTATCATTGGGAAGAGTAGCACTCCAAAGACTATTTAATATTGTTTGGATAAAATAATTATGGCAAAACACTATTTGATCTACAAAATCTACAGAACTTTGTATTAAAATTGCAAGTAATTTTTTTATTTAAAATTGGTTGGTTGAAATTTGTTTCATCTACAAGTCTCTGATCCCGGAAAATACTTACTTAAAATCTTAAATAATAATTCACAGAATATATTTTTCATTATGACTTTTTTTCATAGATATTTTTATGAAGATACCGTTTGAGGGCATTGTCCCTGGACACCACTCGAGAGGACCAATACTCTCAACCAAGCCACTTTCTATCGCTGTCCCTGGACATCATTTGAAGGGACCAGCACAGCACCAAACCAATTTAGGTTGTTTTTCCAGCACTCTCACAGCAGCCTCATTTTATCTCTGACCCCTGTCATCACTTGACAGATTTTTTCAAGGTAGGTTTACGATTATTTTTTTAATTCTGCTATGTTCATTTGTTATTAGAGGTTTTATGCTTTAAAAAACAGGTTATCCCCATGCTCAGTATTGTTTTGGATGAAAAGCCGCGATGACGATTATCATCGATGTCCATCGGATGCCATATGCAATACAACATTTATTTCATCTGCAATGCAACATTATACTTTTAACGGTTAGAATCTTGAATAATTTACCACTGAAAACGTTTTCAATTTATACTCTCAAGCCAACTACATTCTGTCGATGTCACTGGACACCGCTTGACAGAACCAGCACTCTCAAGCCAGTTACATCCTACTGATGTCCCTGGACACCACTTGAAAGGACCAGCACTCTCAAGCCAGTCACATTCTATTGATGTCCCTGGACACCACTTGAAAGGACCATTACTCTCAAGCCAGTCACATTCTATTGATGTCCCTGGGCACCACTTGAAAGGACCAGTACTCTCAAGCCAGTTACATTCTATTGATGTCCCTGGACACCACTTGAAAGGACCATTACTCTCAAGCCAGTCACATTCTATTGATGTCCCTGGGCACCACTTGAAAGGACTAGTACTCTCAAGCCAGTTACATTCTATTGATGTCCCTGGACACCACTTGAAATGACCAGTACTCTCAAGCCAGTCACATTCTATTGATGTCCCTGGACACCACGTGAGAGGATCAGCACTCTCAAGCCAGCCACACTCTATTCTTGGCACATAAAAGAAGCAACTTTTCCAAGGTAGGTTAATTAATTCAGGTTTAATTACTAATAGCTTTTACGATTTGGTTTCATTGTGTTCATTGTTGATTGATCAATCGGTTATAAGTTGTGTTGCAATTTTGCATTTTTTTCTTTAGAAACCATCCTTTTAACGAATCTTTTTTTTGTAACTTAACTAACTAATGACATTTAATTATACCCGTATAATTATTTGTTTCATCTACAGACCCCTGTCACCGACCACTGGGAGCAATTTATACACTTAACCCGAACAAAATCCTACTCTATCCTGCATAGTGAACCAGCGCACTTTGCATTCTATCTCTGTCCTCGACATCACCTGATCAGCACCAAAACCACCTTAGATGATTCATTCGCCTGAGGTGGTTTTGCCACTGTCATTATATGACATTACTTGAGGAGCACCATTTTCTTTATCTGGCACCTGTCATCACTTGATAAAACTTTTGCAAGGTAGTTCTACAATTGTTTTTTAAACCCTGCCATATTCATATTATATTCCACCGTGCATGCTTTAAAACATTTTCTTCATGCTCATTATTGTTTTGTGTGAAAAGCTGTGTTAGTGCTTCCTCCTCTTGAACCCTCCCTTCAGACTGCCTTGCAGCGTCCTGAGTCAGCTCAGATGACGATCGTATCAAATGCAATAAAACATAATACTGCTGTTGGAATCTCAAATCATATCACTTAAGCATTAAAATATTATTCATTTACAAATAATTTTTCAAACATAGATACTTTTTACAAGGCCGTCATTTGAGGGTACCAGCGCCCTCAATGCAGCATCGTCTCCCTGCAGCTGTCTCGGGACATCGCTTGAGGAGAGCAACACTTCCCAGGCAGGTTTGTTATAGTATATCAATGAGACCCGATGGTGAGTTCTGTCTTTTTTAATGAACGTCGCACAGTTGAATTTAATTATTGCTTTATTCGAAGTTAAAAGCAAAAAATTTTCAACAAAATATTGTACCTTTATAGTTATTCATTTTACATAAAAGACAAGAAGTTCCTAAAATATCATTGAAGGGAGTAACACTTCCAAATCTTTTCATGTTGTGTAATAATTTAATTTGCATATTTGTGACTGTTTCGGTTATAAGTTATATATAATACATTCGTCGGTGAGTGACAAAATGGCTAACTAAAATTTTGCCAAAAATTAGATTTTTTAATAACCAGATGTTATTTACAGTGTCTATCATTGAATAAAATGACGAAATAATAATTTGAATATTTGATTTTTTTGGTAAACTTTATAATTTTGCCTAAAATGTTCTTCCAAGTATTAAAAACTTAAAGAATATATATTATATCGTTGAATAATTTAATATTTTATTCATAATTAGGTCAAACGAAAAATGCGATACACCCGTAGTTTTATTAAGGAAAACTCGTTTTTAAAGTGCAGAAAAGCATATTTTGGATTTGTCTCAGACTGGTGCAATTGCTCTTAGCAACTTGTCTCTCTGAACTGACTGTATGTCAAAATGTTATTTAGTCTTTAAAAACCTGCAGAGCTAAGTAATTAAGTAGCCAGCGACATTATTTAGGTATTTAAAATAGATGTTATTTGTTTTATCTACAGTTTTCTGTTCCTGGACATCACTGAGGAGAGACCTACACTCAACTAACACATTCATTTTCTGTTCCTAGATATCACTTAAGTGGAGCAACACTCTCAAGGCAGCCACATTGTATAGATGTCCCTGGATATCACTAAAGTGGAGAACACTCTCAAGGCAGCCACATTCTAACTCTGAACCCGTGGATCATTTGAATGGATAAACATTCCCCTACACTGGTTTCCCACCTTTCTTTACATCAGCATAGTTACTGAGGTTGTTTAGAATTTTTTCTTGGTAATAATGTATATATTTAAAAGTTACGAAGTGAGCATTAATAAAATCTATGCAACTAATTGTGTCTCAAGACATCAAAGGCAGCATAAATCATAATTCAAATGACAGCGCTGCAGTAATGCCGCGCATGTATCGTGATGTCACACGCTTTTCATCTAGCCACAAATATCAATGCCTTGACTTTTATTCTGGAATAAACTATTATTATTATTATCTTTGGTACTTTTCGGTATTTTCCAAAAATTCTAATCGTTCTGTTCTTAGCTTTCACGAAAATATGTTATCTTTTTAAATAACATGAAATTTGTACGTAGGAGACAACAAATTTAACACCTTCACAGTTATTGGTGTAAAAAACTGATATTCCGGACTTGGACATCTCTTGAGGATATCAGCACTCTAAAGGCAGCCATATTCTGTAGACTTGAATATTTCTTGAGGGGATCAGCACTCCCAAGAAAGGTAAGTTATATCTTATATTAATTACCTCCTTATTACTACATTGTTTAGAAACAGGTTTTACTGATATTTGTTTTAAATACAGATGCTCTGCCCTTTTAAATATCTCATGAGGGCAGCAACACTCTTAACCCATTGGCCACAAACCCCGGCAGCTCGCCGGGTGTGCAACTCAGGTACTTAACCACAAACCTAGGCCTAGAGTAGGTCCGCCAAAAAACGTAAAAACCAGCACGACAGCGACTTTTAGGAAAAAAAATTTAAATGCGGAACTTTTTGTCAGTAATTAATCATTCATTTCGTAGAATTGGCAATAATAAGTTTCTTATATTTTTTCCCTTATATTCGTGTTCCAAGTTTTGTATGCAGCCAGCCGCCATTTAATTTCTTTCAAAATTGCGAGTGGTTCTAAGCTTTTGGCAGTGACCAGTGCACTGCACGTCCCTGATGGCTTTGCGGACTATCATACCAAATTGCGAGTGGTTCTAAGCTTTTGGCAGTGACCAGTGCACTGCACGTCCCTGATGGCTTTGGGGACTATCATACCAAATTGCGAGTGGTTCTAAGCTTTTGGCAGTGACCAGTGCACTGCACGTCCCTGATGGCTTTGGGGACTATCATACCAAATTGCGAGTGGTTCTAAGCTTTTGGCAGTGACCAGTGCACTGCACGTCCCTGATGGCTTTGGGGACTATCATACCAAATTGCGAGTGGTTCTAAGCTTTTGGCAGTGACCAGTGCACTGCACGTCCCTGATGGCTTTGCGGACTATCATACCAAATTGCGAGTGGTTCTAAGCTTTTGGCAGTGACCAGTGCACTGCACGTCCCTGATGGCTTTGGAGACTATCATACCAAATTGCGAGTGGTTCTAAGCTTTTGGCAGTGACCAGTGCACTGCACGTCCCTGATGGCTTTGGGGACTATCATACCAAATTGCGAGTGGTTCTAAGCTTTTGGCAGTGACCAGTGCACTGCACGTCCCTGATGGCTTTGGGGACTATCATACCAAATTGCGAGTGGTTCTAAGCTTTTGGCAGTGACCAGTGCACTGCACGTCCCTGATGGCTTTGGGGACTATCATACCAAATTGCGAGTGGTTCTAAGCTTTTGGCAGTGACCAGTGCACTGCACGTCCCTGATGGCTTTGGGGACTATCATACCAAATTGCGAGTGGTTCTAAGCTTTTGGCAGTGACCAGTGCACTGCACGTCCCTGATGGCTTTGGGGACTATCATACCAAATTGCGAGTGGTTCTAAGCTTTTGGCAGTGACCAGTGCACTGCACGTCCCTGATGGCTTTGGGGACTATCATACCAAATTGCGAGTGGTTCTAAGCTTTTGGCAGTGACCAGTGCACTGCACGTCCCTGATGGCTTTGGGGACTATCATACCAAATTGCGAGTGGTTCTAAGCTTTTGGCAGTGACCAGTGCACTGCACGTCCCTGATGGCTTTGGGGACTATCATACCAAATTGCGAGTGGTTCTAAGCTTTTGGCAGTGACCAGTGCACTGCACGTCCCTGATGGCTTTGGGGACTATCATACCAAATTGCGAGTGGTTCTAAGCTTTTGGCAGTGACCAGTGCACTGCACGTCCCTGATGGCTTTGGGGACTATCATACCAAATTATTTTATTAGTTATTAGTATACATGAATGTAAAAATCGAAAATTATTGATTTTAGATTTATGAATATTATGTTTTTTTTGTAACTTTATGAATAAAAATGTGAAAAAAACTTACGAAAAAAGAAAAGATTATATTTATATTCTTATTTACACATAATTTAGCATTTTTTAAATTTAAATTTTTATGTTTTTCTTTATCTTAATCTAATATGTCAACAAAATTAAAGAAATTAATTAATTTGATTGAATAGTTCAAAAGTTACAATAGATTTAGTTCATCAAGGCAGGTTTTCAATTTTTGGTACAAAATTAATTCAGTGGTGAAGGTCAATTTTTTAGCTCATTAATTCTGTGGCCAATGGGTTAAGGCAGCCATATTCTAACTCTAGCACTGGACATCACTGAATCCCTGAGAAAAACTCCCAAGGCCAGTTTCAATACATTTCATTACACTTGCATTCTTATTATCTTGTCTTGAATTAGGTCCCATGAGTATTTCTAATACTTGAATAGTTATGTATATAATGTATTCACGGTTTATATTAATTATTTTTTAAACTTTCATAAATAATATTATTTATTCTGCATACATATTACTAGTAGTTCTGTGAACAGTAAACTTCGAGTCAAATAAAATATATCCCTAAATTTCTATTATTTAATTTATCACCACCAAAATTTAATAGGTATATGTCGACTTATTTAAAAACCATATAAATATTTATGTAATATCTTATTTAATTTCAAATAAGGGAATAGACAATTTGTCCAAAGAAATGTCACTGTCACAATGACATTTTATTTTTCAAAGATTCTTCTGGTGGTAGGCACACGGGTATATACCGTAATAATCAAAACTTCAGTCAAAGTTAGTCTTCTAGTCAAAGTAAGTCTTGCTTGAATATTAAAGTGGATGCAGCAGAGTTTCTAAGCTAGAAACGGAACATACAAACATATTTAGAGATAGATGAAATGCCAAATACTCATCTTAAACCAGGACTTGGCTATGCTCAGTCAACACTGGCCATGGATATTGGATGTCCTTTGAGTATATCAAATATCGAATGCATCTCTGTCTTTATACATTCATTGGGGAACGAAATCAGGTTTCATAATTATAAATACAAATTTTGGGGTGTTACGCTTCCTTTTCGTTTAACGAAGGTTTGGAAGAGCGTTACAGTGTCCATCATCAGGACAAATGTCTGCCTGCCCCAAGATGTACGTTGTAACTCTGTCCGAAACTTTGTCTAAATGAGGAGTGAGCGCAGCACGGCATAATAACCCAAAAAATTATCACAATAATACCTTTGGCCGTAAAAATCTCAAATCATTTCAGGCCTCATCATGTTTAATCAACACCTGCACATTATTTTTGTTATTGTTTTTGGGGTGTTATGCCGTGTTTCGCTACCTCCTTCTTTAGCCAACGTTTCGGACAGCGTTACAGTGTCCGAAACGTTGGCTAAAGAAGGAGGTAGCAAAACACGGCATAACACCCCAAAAACAATAACAAAAATACTTTTTGGCCGTGAAAACCTAAAAACATACCTGCAAATTATATTATGTTTAATTCTTATTTTGAATACTTAAAGTGTAATGTTGTTTGTACAGAAGTCAATTCCTGGACATCACTTGAGTGGAGCAACACTTTAAAGGCAGCCACATTCTATCTCTGGATCCTGTGGACCACTTGAGGAGATCAGCATTTCCAAGGCAGGTTTCCAAGTTATTATATCTGAATATCTTTTCTGAAGCATTTCTCTTAACAGCTTTTTACTTCTGCTTTTGCTTGCAGTTGTTTTTCAGAAATTCACTCATGACAAAGTCATCAAATGGTCATTCAGCGTAATTTCGTTTGTTTGACAGTTGAAACTTTCCTGCTAAATGCCGATTCTAGGTCTGTTATAGCTTTCGCATAAATTGTGAGAAGCAAAAGAGGCCAAAACCATGTTCTTAAGTTATTAGCTTATTACAATTTGATAAAATCAGCGTAAAATGGTGACTTTTCAAATGTCATAAAACAAAATAGAGCTGAATAGCCATTTGTTGACTATGACAAGTTTTAATTTCTGTGAAATAGTTGGGTTTTAGTAGTTCTGTAGACCTTTCACTATCATTTATCTTGCAGATATCCGATCCCCTCGATATTCATCGATAAGTATTTAAACACCGCTCTTCCTAGGCGTATTGTGGTAGTTTGGAATCCCTACTTCTCCCCAGCGCAGTCCCATAGCCATTCTGTTGAAGCAACTCAGTCTGTGTTTGTCTAGTCTTGAATCTTTTCAATCATATTCAAGCCCAAATCAGTACTGGCCGCTACCAGCTACAAGGATTTATAATCACAGTTATCTCCTGGATAGGTTGTGTCCAAGGCCAGCGAGGTCCATCTCCCTATTCTTATACCCTCAACTGGTTTAACCGCTTCCAGGCGTTGGTACAGCAGAGAGCTGTCCTCCAGTGGAGAACACATTCTCAGAGTCCTGTAGTTGCCTAAAGGTGGATCCACCGTCCACTCAGATGTACTTCCTTGGAGCCCGTAATCCCCATCAGGTACTAACTTGCCAGTACCTGCACATTACTTATTCTGATTACTGGCTTTGTTAATTACATCAGCTTAAACGCTGAGCGCTCCGCCATGCGCTGGCTGACACTATTTTCGTAATAACTTACTTGTTTATTGCGAAATTATGTTTTTGTAAAGTTTTTCGTCTTACCACATAATATATCTATCCTATGTAATTACCCCAGGTTAGCTTCTCATATTCAGAGACATGTTTTTTCTCTTTCTAATGCAATAAAAAATATATATGTAAAAATGAAAACTTTCCCAGAGTTTTATTATAGTTTTCAGCTAAATAAGCGTTCTTCACTTTAAAAATAAGTCAGGCTTTCTATTCTATTTGATACGAAGTTCGCTTTTTCAATAATAAAAATAAGTCAGGCTTTCTATTCTATTTGATACGAAGTTCGCTTTTTCAATAATAAAAATAAGTCAGGCTTTCTATTCTATTTGATACGAAGTTCGCTTTTTCAATAATAAAAATAAGTCAGGCTTTCTATTCTATTTGATACGAAGTTCGCTTTTTCAATAATAAAAATAAGTCAGGCTTTCTATTCTATTTGATACGTGTTACGTTACAAATTGTCACGTGGCGTATTCGAGAATAGACCCCTTCGCGGATTCAAGAATAAACCGCCAATATAGAGGCGCGCGCATTACCCCCTCCCGCGAGCGACAAACCGAGCTGTCGCTAGCATCTCGAGCGGCAAGCTCGCCAGTCTTCAGCCAGCGAGCTTCCCGATCCCACGTCCCTCGTGAACATGTGCGAGACGAGTTCAGTTTCGCCGGTTGCGCACTTCCGGTGTCCGGTGTGGACGCTGCTGGGACCCGGAGAACAAGCGCGTAAAGCCGCTGTTGGCCCATAAACCAAACGTGAGTCAATAAAATGTTTACCCTTTGTGTGCAATTAATGTTTTGAAGCCCTAACCACGCGTGTAGAGAGCAGAGATTGGCGTTCAAACTAACTTTCAGCTAGGATCGTTCCTCTTATGTACTATTGTGACTCCTAGAATTGAATAAACTATTTATGTGATAACCTACCGTGTTTTGCTTGTCGAAAGAGGCCCTGGGAGGATGGAGAAGCGTGAAGTTCCGAACCACAGGCACTCGCCTTGAGGTTAAGAGAAACCATACTTGCACCGAACCAGAGCTAGTTTTTATTTGGGGCAGATCCAGCATCTAATTGTATTTAAATATGTGGGAGCTTTCTCCAACCCTGCCGATAGCGTCAGCACCCACGCCGACGCTAACACTGGCGCGCTAAACGTGGGGCCATTTAAATTTTTTCTGTTCCACCACGGCCTCGTTCCCAAGCAACAATTGTAAACTCTGAAATGTTATTATGATGTATTGTTTATTCCCAATTGTCTAGCACTTCCAACAGGAATCTCGGCGCGAACGTAACTTCGAATCACAATTTAAATTATTACGGGCGCGATTGTATCATTTGTGAGTCGTCACTCGACAAAATATTACCGGTATTCCAACGCAAGGTGCCCAACCTGGGAAGTTGTCGCTGCGAATAATACAGTGATTACAAAGTGTCGGCCGATTAAAATTGCTATTTTCAATACAAGTGAATAGTGGAAATAAACACAAATTAAAGAAGAATTTATTCAACAATTAAAATCATGTACATGATAAACAAATCATCCGCTTGGTCTCGAAAGTGCTAAATATTTTTATAAATATACTATATTGCAGCACGCTGGTACGTCTCTTAAACGGACACTTGCTGACACCTAGGGAACAAGTGGATTTAAATTCTTTCTGTCATTTGACAATTAGGTATTTTTGACTGTCGTCTGCTGAAACCGGGTCATGCCGAATCACATTCGAATAATGCAAAAAATATTTAATTCGCGTTGACGTGGATTCCTTGACATCTGACACTATAATACCTTGTCAATTGACAAAGAAGGTAATATCTTGTCGAAAAGACGAAGGGAATTCGCGTGTAAATACCAGAAAAATTGGTGCTGTATAAAATCAGGCTATAGGAAGCCGCGTAATGAAACCAGGCCCCCAAGATATTGTTGAATTCTCAAACGAATTACTTCCACGAAAACTTGTGAAAATTTTTTCGATTTTTCCTTTTTTCGATTTTTTTAATTTTCGAAATTTTTTTTTTTCTTCCAAAACGCTTGGAGTTTTTCTTAAAAACGCATGGACAGAGGAAAATCGCTGCTCAAATTTTCTCCAGTTTCGGACTCTGAAAATTTTTTCGATTTTTCCTTTTTTCGATTTTTTTAATTTTCGAAATTTTTTTTCCAAAAACGCTTGGAGTTTTTCTTAAAAAACGCATGGACAGAGGAAAATCGCTGCTCAAATTTTCTCCAGTTTCGGACTCTGAAAATTTTTTCGATTTTTCCTTTTTTCGATTTTTTTAATTTTCGAAATTTTTTTTTCCAAAACGCTTGGAGTTTTTCTTAAAAACGCATGGCCAGAGGAAAATCGCTGCTCAAATTTTCTCCAGTTTCGGACTCTGAAAATTTTTTCGATTTTTCCTTTTTTCGATTTTTTTAATTTTCGAAATTTTTTTTCCAAAAACGCTTGGAGTTTTTCTTAAAAAACGCATGGACAGAGGAAAATCGCTGCTCAAATTTTCTCCAGTTTCGGACTCTGAAAATTTTTTCGATTTTTCCTTTTTTCGATTTTTTTAATTTTCGAAATTTTTTTTTCCAAAACGCTTGGATTTTTCCTAAAAAGCACGTGGCCAGAGGCAAACCTCTGCCCAAATTTTCAAATAACCCAAACACTTACAAATACGCGTTTTTTCGCAGAAGCATTTGGTAAAAAAAAAAAAATATATACGTCCCCAGTGGTCAATCCCTGGCAAAAATTTCTTTCCAATTACGGATAAAGAGTCGAGTTCTCGTTTTTCTTCCAACGTAAGGTCACCCTGACACGACCCTATACACTATGGAAGTCCCTCAAGTCACGCTGGGTATAATCCCCCACATTTCCACGTCAAAAAAGGAAGAACTACTACAGGCCCTGAGAAGTAGAAAGATTTCTCCCAGGAATAAATCCAAAAAATGCCTTATTCAATATGCTTCTTTCTACAACAAAAAGTACATCAGGAAGCACGTCACGTTCAAGGAAGAAGACATCGTCTGGAGGAGAAACAACACTCTGTCACAAGGTGCGCTGTACTTCTCTGCCAAATTGGCACCCCGTTTTGTAAAGACGAAAGTCCTAAAGAAAATCTCAGACCTGGTTTACCGATTGTCCGACATCTCTGGTAAACACATAGGTAACTACCATATAAAGGACATTGTAAAAAGTGGGAACATGGAAACAAACTCCATTGCCACGCCCGTATAACCCCAACGGTTATTCCTTGACTCCTAGCAACCATTCGTCTACACCGTGACATGGATCACTATGGAAGTCAACCCTTTTTGTTTCGTCACTAATGAGCGGCCTCTCGTAAACGATTGTCACTCATTAGGACACTCAAACGAAACCTTTCTAGCTCTGGCACAATGGTGTCAACTGTAGCCAAAGTCATGGAAGAAATTATAATTCTCCCTTGTGGTTTCGTTTCATTTTTATTTTTATTTTTGTTTGTATAAATATCTCGTCATCATCAGTCATTCGCCTCTAATTGCTGCCCCAGGTGTCAAACCTTGGAAACATCGTTTTTTCTAAGCATGCACACCTCTACCTGAAATTGATCACTTCGGAGAAAGGAATTCCCTGTGGCTTACTGCAAGTAGTCAGAGACTACGTGCCCAAGGCTTTGTGCATCGTCACAACTCGCAGCATCATATTTTCACATCATCATGTCATACCTCGTCACCCCTTTCTAAATGTTAGAAAAATCTTTTTTTGTACATTAAATATCGGGTCCTCGCCAAAGTGCATCTAACCCTTATGTCATATGTAGTTGAATTAGGTAAGCAAACCTGTGTAAACCCACGGCGGTATCAGATGTTTGCTATCCGTTCTAAGTTTTTTTTCTGTTTTTTAAGAAAATAGAATGGCGCTCAATAAATAACCCAAATTGCTCTAGCTCTCCCCAGAACTGGATGTGGAGTCTGGAAAGTATCGTTATAAAAGGGACAACTTTCAACGTGCCTCTTCATTAACTATAAATTTTTTTTACAACATTTCAGCAACATTGAGTTATCCTTGGTCTCAACTACTCAAACTGAAATTTTGGGGTTGCCTTGTTGTGACTTATCACGTGCAAAGTACGAGGTCACAACAAGAAGCCAGGTCTCCAAGTGAACCACCCTGTGAACAACCCATCCCATTATTATAATTTTCATAACACCAAGGTGTGTTCATCGCAGTCTGTTTAAGTAAGTAAAACCTAGAAGGTCTTAAACACTCAAATCGGACCAATGTAAATAATTTTCCTTGTCAAAACGATAAGCGCATGTCTTGTATTGTTGCTACCATCGTACGTGTAAGTACAACTAAAAGTTGTACCATCACGATACGATACTCTGTGCGTAACCAAAAGGGTTTGTACCACAAAGGATCCCTTTTGCGGTAAGCTTAGATGAAATTCACATTCCATCAGCACGCCAGAAATTTTTTTTTTGTCCCTTTATTGTTGAAGTATAAAATCCTGGCCAGATCTTCAAATATGTTTTTGCCTTTGTGCAAGTCTTTAACGTACGCTAATATGGATTTATTATGCTACGGTATTGTTGTACTAAGTACATCAGTATGTCTCGCCGTCTGTATTGAATAGGTACCTTTATATGAACGTTAACCTTTGTTGCCATCATAGGTGGGAACCTTATAAAATCTGCCGTCATAGATGGGAATCTCAGAATATCTACTAAATGCGATACGGGGAGCCCGTTATAATTACTCTGTGGGTTTTTGTCAGAAATGTCATAAATACCTAGTCTTTTGCACCTCCCTTCAATACTGGGCAACCCAGTTGTAATTCGTTCATTGTTATCCGTGAAGACGTTATAAAACTTACTTGCAAATCTTTTGATTTTGCAATCTTGTACGCTATACGTGAAGACGTTATAATACTCACCATGAATCGTGCGAACGAAATAATATCAAACCTTTATGTGTGAACTACTCAATGTAGTCCACACCCCTTTTTTGTAATCATTAATATGCCCGTGGACTTCCTGTCACAAGAACCCAGGAACTATCTACTATCTCAAAAGGACTAATCATACGCTTCACTCATGATTATGGGGCATCGTGTCGTGGGAGTTAAGTTGATGGACACAAAAACACCTAACTCGTTGTCTGGGAGACGAACAAAGAAAAATCCCCAGGTTTGTGAGATTTGAGCAAGGGTCTGTCATTTCTCGCAAACAAGTAGGAGAATAAAACGACCCCTAATCTTCTGCCCAATACACGTAGAGGATTAGACTCTTTTATGTCAGTGTATTCTTTTGTCCAACACTACCAAATATTATTGTAATGTGCCAGGATGACTGCTGTAGACCTTGTTTCATCTCCACCCAGAGGTCGAATTTCGGAAATAGCCGAGTCCCCAGCAGTTTTCTTCGTTCAAATGTTCCCAACTATCACCCCTCCCCTTCCTCGAAATTATCCGTGAGTGGGGATATATGCGTTACGCACTTGGCGTTTCGTTTGTCAAATGGGACAATCTTCATACGCGGATCCTTTCAACTTCCTACTCCTTTCCCAGTTGTCATTATTGTAATGTGCCAGGATAGCTGCTGTAGACCTTGTTTCACCTCCACCCAGAGGTCGAATTTCGGAAATAGCCGAGTCCCCAGCAGTTTTCTTCGTTCAAATGTTCCCAATTATCACCCTCCCCCTTCCTCGAAATTATCCGTGAATGGGGATATATGCGTTACGCACTTGGCGTTCCGTTTGTCAAATGGGACAATCTTCATACGCGGATCCTTTCAACTTCCTACTCCTTTCCCACTTTGTCATAACTAATCTTGTACGCAATGTTTTGTTTTTCGAAAGTAGAAAAAATGCTACCGTATAGACGTGAGCATAGGTCATGGAAGACCAACTTCTTTCGAATGGGGAATTTTGTTATACGTACAATCCCTCAACCACGTATTCTTGGAAATGTATTTGGTAAAAAAAAAAAAAACCAAAAAGGGGTTACACAGAACCTGTCCTTGAATACGTACCTTTGTAACATGTATTAGGCATTAGCCACATTTAGTTAGCTCTCTCTCCGTCTCTCTCTCTACACGCCAAACAAATCCAACTTTTTCTCAACATGCACACTTGTTTCTCTCCAAACTTTTTTTCATCATTGGTCTACTAGGCAGGTAAACTTCAAGAATTTTGTTCTAATAATAATTTTTGCCGGATTTAAAAAAAAAAAAAAAACCAGCAGCTCTGCACCCTATCTACATCTGCGCCTCTTCATGCTGCCCTCGCTACCGTCACGGAGGTCCCTTGCCTTCAATCCCTGCGTACCAAAAGCACCCGACCGCATCTAACAAAACCTAGTGTGAGTCGTGCGTGTAGTTGCGAATTGTATCACCACAAAGAACCGACACTCAAACAAACCCGAGCACGCCAGCTCTAGGTTGGTTCCTGTTCCTGTTGCCATAATACAAATGTTCCTGTTGCCCTTGTGCAAATGCTCTGCTGCCATTATGCAAATATTCCTGCTGCATAATACAAATGTTCCTGTTGCCATTATGCAAATATCCCTGCTGCATAATGCAAATGTTCCTGTTGCCCTTGTGCAAATGTTCCTGCTGCCATTATGCAAATGTTCCTGCTGCATAATACAAATGTTCCTGTTGCCATTATGCAAATGTCCCTGCTGCATAATGCAAATGTTCCTGTTGCCCTTGTGCAAATGTTCCTGCTGCCATTATGCAAATGTTCCTGCTGCATAATGCAAATGTTCCTGTTGCCCTTGTGCAAATGCTCTGCTGCCATTATGCAAATGTTCCTGCTGCATAATGCAAATGCCCTACTGCCATTGTGCTGATGCTCCTGTGCCCTTGCGCAAATAACAATACCAACGATTGTTCACAAAACAATCCCACTACATACAAAAACCAGTGTACCAACCACCAATTACGATTCCACTCTCCAGTACTTCAATGGTTTCGTACTGGCTCACCCACAGGATCCGGAAGCAGTTACCCTTTCGACCTCTGTGACAGGTAGAACTCTCCACACCACCTAGAAGCCTCATCCTGTGTTCTCTTCCTCGTATTTTCTTAAAGGCCCTAGTGTCCCTTGAGTGTAATCTCAAATGGGCCAGGTTACTGTGACAAAGTAACCTTGTAACTTCAGTGAAACGTTCAACCACCCCAGACATCCTACGCAAACCACGTTCGCAAACATTAGCTCACAGACCAATGATACAATTGTAGAGTTTTTTTTTTCTATCACTGCATAACCCTTGTACCTTTCTTCAACAGATCCTTGTTCTTTGCAACTGTATTTATGTATGCCACTGCCTTTATATACATTTATTGACAATTCCTTGTTACACCATGTATCATCTCTTTTGTGTTCTGTTCATAACTATTCTCCAGCTAGGAATCTCTCTCTCTCTCTCTCTCCTCGTTTCCCTTAAATGTTTTTGGCACAAGTGCTGAAAAGGTAAGAGGATTTATTAGTCCTACAGCTCCATTGCCACGTCGCTTTTATTGCGGCGAGGGGGGAAGTGTTACGTTACAAATTGTCACGTGGCGTATTCGAGAATAGACCCCTTCGCGGATTCAAGAATAAACCGCCAATATAGAGGCGCGCGCATTACCCCCTCCCGCGAGCGACAAACCGAGCTGTCGCTAGCATCTCGAGCGGCAAGCTCGCCAGTCTTCAGCCAGCGAGCTTCCCGATCCCACGTCCCTCGTGAACATGTGCGAGACGAGTTCAGTTTCGCCGGTTGCGCACTTCCGGTGTCCGGTGTGGACGCTGCTGGGACCCGGAGAACAAGCGCGTAAAGCCGCTGTTGGCCCATAAACCAAACGTGAGTCAATAAAATGTTTACCCTTTGTGTGCAATTAATGTTTTGAAGCCCTAACCACGCGTGTAGAGAGCAGAGATTGACGTTCAAACTAACTTTCAGCTAGGATCGTTCCTCTTATGTACTATTGTGACTCCTAGAATTGAATAAACTATTTATGTGATAACCTACCGTGTTTTGCTTGTCGAAAGAGGCCCTGGGAGGATGGAGAAGCGTGAAGTTCCGAACCACAGGCACTCGCCTTGAGGTTAAGAGAAACCATACTTGCACCGAACCAGAGCTAGTTTTTATTTGGGGCAGATCCAGCATCTAATTGTATTTAAATATGTGGGAGCTTTCTCCAACCCTGCCGATAGCGTCAGCACCCACGCCGACGCTAACATACGAAGTTCGCTTTTTCAATAATAAAAATAAGTCAGGCTTTCTATTCTATTTGATATGAAGTTCGCTTTTTCAATAATAAAAATAAGTCAGGCTTTCTATTCTATTTGATACGAAGTTCGCTTTTTCAATAATAAAAAAATTAATTTTGCAAGTGATGAAACGAGGAACTAGAATAATATTAATATATGGTATTCCTTTGCCAAACTAATAAGATCTATTTTAGTATGCTAGGAGCATTTTTTAAGGTTCAAATTACCGAAAAATGTTGGCAACTGCGGTGGGTTTCTAATAAATCCACTACAGATTCGCTGGCATTCCAGTTTGAATTGAAGATGTAGACTTATGTTTAATAACGCCATTGTTATTCGTTACAGATGCTATCTCCCTGGATCTGGATATCACCTGAAGGAGTTACACTTAACACAGCCACATTCTGTCTCTGTCCCTGGACATCACTTCAGGAGACAACACTCTCAAGGCACTCACTTTATTTATATGACTCTGAACAATCAGGACATTCCTTGAGGGGAAACACATCCTCCTGTTTAATTTTAATATCTGCTTAATTACTTCCTATAAATTTTGGCAAGTAGGTAATTAATTGTTTTAAAAAAAGCCTTCAGGTTTCATTTCATACAATATACCAAAAGTGAGTTATTTTTTAATGTTTCTGGCTTTCAGCGTTCAAGGGTGTTCTTGTCCATTGTTTAAATAGATGCTGAAATGGAAGGCGAATTATAACATTACTTTATTTATAAAGACAAATTTCATAAATTATTATGGAAGATTGGAGTCGAGTTCAGACTCAGAACGGAGGGGAGGCAATTTTAAGAAAAGATGTAATTTGTTTAGAAAGGGAAACCAAAAATATTGTGTCTCCATTTTCCCACTTCTAGACAAAAGAAAGTAACACCTAAAGAGACAAACCGTGAATTTTAAAAGAATGAGAGGGAAGGGAGCAATATGAACTGCTTATAGTGTCAGAGAGCCATTGAATGGACGCATATAAAAAAATGCAACAATTTATAAGCGCATGAATTCTGCGTACTATTTACTTAAAAATTACCATTAGTGGTATCTACTTTGAGCAATATTAAATATTATGACTTTTGTGTGTTGTCTATGGCCTAGTTGGTAATCACAGATATAAATTTAAATTCATGGTACATTTTTTAATATGTAAACACAATATGATCAGTGATTTGTAAGAAAAAAATATTTCAGTAATATCGGCTCACGGATTGTCAAAACAAATAATACAGAAGAGATGCGAGATATCTTTTTTTTTAGATTAACTGCCCACAGGAGGCCCTGAGGAAAATAATTTCCCTCGGGGCCTACGTCATCTTTGAAGATGCTGGGTGGAGGGTCTTTTTAAGGAGAAGGAGTGAACATGGATCTTAAAGAGACCCATTCTCATGTGACTAAATGTCAACCGTGTACATATATTGGGTGCGTGTTTGTTGTGTTTCCCGACTATGCACCGGTGCCGAGGGGATCAATGGCACTAATTACTCGGAGCATCTTCCATTGTAATAGCGGTAGAACAAGGATAGCATTCCCACCTGACGTCTGTGCTCCAAAGATTGCAATCTGTTTGTTAATTTAGAAGAATATATCAAACGGACCGCCCGCTTCTACATTGAGTCGAGGTATTTTTTAGATATTTTGGGGCTCCAGACCAGAGGTGGCTGCCAAATTCAACCGTGGCGCGCACTTGCGATTTGTACAGGGTTAGCAGTTGTGTACTATCAGAAGTATCTGCGGGCCCTGTACAGTACGCCCAGTTTCTAAGAGGCTAACTTAACTCTGGCTTCGATGGAGCCCCCGTACCTGAGCTGGTCACTTATAGTTACACCAAGCATATAAATCTCTTGTTTAAGTGTGAAACTACTAAGTTAGCTCTGTGATTAATCAATGATCCGGCATCAGCATCTCCAAAGATAATATAGGTTGTGAGGGAAATAATTTTCCTGTGTGGATATAATGTAAAAAAAATGCACGGAAACTTTGGAAATAATTCTAATAAATATTTTAAAATATTTCTTCCAATTGGCCACACTTTGTCCAGCGGACGCTCGCGGGCCAAAATGTGGTCAAAAACGCTCAGTGGGCAAGGGAGAAAGTTAATTTTTTTTAAATGTGAGAATCGTTGAAACCACGGTTTTGATGGGATAGTCCTTTGTATTGAGGCAAAGCAGGCTCCCTTGGATTGACTAGCAATGTGCCAATACTCTACACAAACATTGTGGGATCTATCTTTGAGGATGGAAAAAATGCCAGTTAGGGGATGTGGTTTGGAAGTAATTATGTTACAGGGGATGATCGCTCTTTGTTTTGATGATGAAAAAAATTGTGTAGCTTCTAATTTGTTTTATACATAGGAACCTACTTAACTGATTCGTCACTTTTTAACTCTTAGTTGAAGTTTTGTTGCTTTTTACTTGTACAAGTAATTATTTTAAATGCAGGTTTAATTATAAGTTGAAAGCTTTTGAATTCTTGCAAAGTTAATGCGTTTATTATTTTAAGTTGGGAAGCGTTAATTGTTTTTTTTGTTAGACATTATGTAGGTCCTCACCTATTGGTTTTAAGTGTCTTAGCAGTTTATTGTTTTAAATATTATATATAGCTAATGTAAAATATTTATTTGCATTGTAGGTAAAATTTTTAATATAAATATACCAAAGGTCTAGGTTGTAGTTGGAAGTAAGATTGTAGAAAAATATAATAAGTTTGTACAGCGCTCTTGAGGTGATTTTTCACAAAAATGGCGCTATACAAATCATCAAAATATTTTAATTATTATTATTAATAATAATTTGAAATAAAGGTTGAATTATGAATGAAATGTATTTAATAGCAGCTGTTTCTGTTATTTCTTACATTCAATACCTGCTTAGTTATTATTTGTTAAAAGTTAATATTTTTAGTCTTTGACCACTCTCAAGCCGTTAATGTTAATCATTTAGTTTTAGGATATTATAATATCGAATGTGAATGGTGGAAGAAATCGGGTACGTCCGAGGAAGACACGTCACATCAGTTGAATCAAATTCTTGAGATGAGGCATGTCAAGAGTCAGAATGAGAGAAGAATATAAGGCAATGTATGAATGTGAATGAAGCAAGAGTGTATGCCGAGACTGAGTTGTTTAGCAGTCCATCCTCTCTGCCTACTCCTGCGGAAACAGCGTGATGGTTAGTTAGTTTCAAAATACCTCTATGAGGAACAAGATAGTATTTTTTGTAGATACATATATAACATGTACTTTCTCTACTAACAATGTAAGTACCAGTTTGGTAACTTACTTTTAAGTGTTTTTAATACAGTATTGTAGTTAGGTACTAACTTTTAAGTTGTGGTAGTTAATTATATGAAAAATAATCTTATTTATCTGCTGAAATTTTATTATTTCAAAAGCAGGATTAAATTTGTTTATTTTCAAAATTGTCTTATTTAGTTTTCCCTTTGTTAATAATGTATTTCTTATTTAGTAATAAAGTTAAGTAAAGAATATAAGTCACTAGTTATTAATCTTATTTGTAAGCCACTAGTAAAGAAGTTATTAGACATAAGTCTAAGTGATACGATACGGGCATATTAATTAAGTTGTAAAGCGCACTTGAAGTGATTTTCTCACAAAAACGGCGCTATAGAAATAATCAAAAAATGTATTTTACATTATATACTTTATTAGTAAAAATCTGTTATGTATATTGTTTGAATTGTATCTTTACCATAATAAAAAATTATAAAAACTATCAAAATAATCATTTGTAAATAATAGTTTGCCAACATAAAAGAGCCCCATTAAATGTAAATAAAAAACCCCAGTATTGATGGCAAGTACAATACAGTGAATGTGACAGCAGGACATATGTAGCACGGATAGAAGAGAGCTCATCATCATTGAGGCTCTACCGCACAAGTGTCCCGACTGGCTGGAGCCACTGGGACTATGGCATTCCCAATAAGGGGAATGTTGTGATACAGAACAGATGATTGAAAAATAACAGGCTATTCGGATCTAGCCTCTTTAATTAGGAAATACACAAAATTCAATCCACAACTGATTGATTTCGAAGACAGTAAGTATCGCTTGCTGAGGATTGGATTGGATGTCCATTTGTGGGTTTTTTTAAGCTGAGAATGCAGTAATTTAGTTATATTTTTATCTACCATGGTCCACACACAAAAAAAACATGATTTCAACAGGAAATTATGATAATATAAAATTAATAGAATTATTTTCCCATTTGGTCTCTGGTAGGTTGAAATGTTGTTCTTGTATTTATTATACTTATATAGTGCAATTAAATTAGATGATCATTTGTGGAAAAGTGTGTGGAAGGGTTAAGTTTTTCCTGTGGGGAAGATTTAACCCGGACATAAAGTCTAAAGAACAAATAAAAAAAAACTTTAAATTGTTATTTAACGAAATTTGCAACATTTATAACTAAAAAAGTACACGTTCAGTGTAGTTTACAGAGGTTTATAAATTACATTAGTACAAAAAGTTAAAAAGCAGAAAGTAATATACATATGAATAGGTAGAAATTTGTAGTTATATAGTTGAGGATTTTCATAACCCGCCTCACTAGGCTAGCCTGTGTGGACTGTGGCCATAGGATTAACTTACTCTTGGTGTGATTATCTCCACTGAGAGTATAAATATAGTAAAAACCAACACTAAGTATGGACTTGGTACAAACCAACAACACGCCCAGTTCCTGAGAGGCTAACTTAACTCTGGCTTCGATGGAGCCCCCGTATCTGAGCTGATCACTTAGAGTTACACCAAGCGTGTCATGAAGAGCCTGTGCAAAAGAGATTGCTTCCGTTGAAGGAGACTAGATTTTCATTTCAACTCAAAAAGATTGGAATCTCAGGTCATGAACTGAACCTCATTAAAAGCTACATGTCAGAAAGGTCACAGTTAGTCAGGATTCAAAATGTGTCAAGTCAGCCAATACAAATCCAATATGGAGTTCCGCAAGGCAGTGTCTTAGGCCTGATTTTGTTCCTGATATATATTAATGATTTATGTGATCTAAACTGCCACGGCTCGGTCATTAGTTTTGCAAATGACACAGTCCTTCTCTTCCATGGAAAGTCATGGGAGACTGTATATATAGCTGAAAAGGGGATGAATCGGGTAAAACATTGGCTTGATTCAAACTCACTAACTTTAAATGACACAAAAACTAAATATATTAAATTCAAACAGACGTAACCTTGATACAAACCTAAACATAAAAATTCATAAAGACTGTTTATACGTGAACCAAGAAATTCCTTGCAACTGCCCAAAATTGAATGAAATACAAACAATAAAATACCTTAGAATAATTATTGACCTAAACTTAAACTGGTACGCCCAAGTGGAAAATGTGAGCAACAAATTAAAAAAAGAGTCCGATTCGAGCCGCGGTCAACAGTGGTTGTGTGTACCTTACCTATTGCTTAGTGCCGTTCGCCCGTTCCCGTGCCTCATACAGATAAGAGATTATTGTTACATTTTATTTAATTCTGTTTATCGTATACTTATTTGTTTGCATTCCTACTTACGGCTAATCCGTTTTTGTTTGTACAGTCAATGAAATAGACTGCGTATTATTTTTTCAGTTTAATTTTTAAAAGTTAAGTTTTTTTTATATAATGGAGGAAGACGAAGATAGACCTCCCGACCCAGGATCGATATTAGATTTTTCTGATTCGGAATCTAACACTAGCCAGGCTTCTATTACGCTTCCATCTCGTAAACGACGACCATCGCATAGCCTTTACATCCCATCGAAAGTTAAATCTATACCGCCGATTCAACAAACCTCGACCTCTAACGACCTTAACCCCAATAGTAACACCCAGACAAGTACTTTAGCTAGCGATAATACAAAAAGTACTGACTTACTTTATCCTGCTTCCGCTTCCGGTCCTTTTATCGTAATTGTTCAGAGAACTGAACAAGGAAAACTTATTCATCCTTTAGATTTTGGAAAATTCTTATTTGACTCAAAAAATAATAACCTTGGTATTGTTAACGGTTCAATTAAACCGGAAGGGCGATATAAATTATCTATCGAGTTTAATACTGCCGCTTTCGCAAATGGATTTGTAAAAAAAATTGACTCGCTCTCAAACCATAAATATAAATCGTTCATCCCGTCATTTAACCTTACGAGAATGGGTCTTGTTCGGGGAATTCCCACGGAGATCCCAGAGGCTGAAATTGTTGATGCTTTGAATAATTCCCACGGAACCCCGAAAGTAATAAAAGCACGTCGACTGAACTACAAGGATTCTACTACTGATGGAAACACGATCTGGAAACCTTCCCAATCTGTTGTTGTTACATTTGAGGGACAATCCCTTCCGTCTCGTGTGTTTATTTATTATACCTCGCTTCCCGTCGAAGTTTATAAATTTCCAACTGTTCAATGCTTCAATTGCTGCCGGTTTGGACATACAAAATCCGTATGCCGCTCCCCTCCACGTTGTTACTTTTGCGGAGAAGGTCACCCATTTGATCAATGTCCAAAATCTTCCAATGATCCCATTTGCATTAACTGTTTGGGTGCACATACCGCGGTCAGTCTAGCTTGTCCGGAATTGACAAAACAGAGGAACATAAAACATAAAATGGCTACCGACAACATTTCGTACTTCCAGGCCTCAAAGTTATTCTCTCCTGCGAAAAAATCATTCGCAGAGATGACATCGTCCTCAGCTCCTTTCCAATCAACCACCTTTTTAAATTCAACGTCATCTTCTCACAGAGAAACCATTCTCAAACCAGTCAAACCCAACCCAAAATATACTCCTTACCTTGATAAAAAACAATTGAATAATATTTTGACCAGCCCGAATGGGAATGCCAAATCTCGGACCCCCAATGGGTGTGCCATTAATAGTAATACATCCCCTCCTGCTCTCCCCGAAATATTGAATAATAATTCTTTTATACAAACTTTAATTACCCTTTTAATTTCTATCCTTACAAACAACAATACTGTACCGTCCAACGCTGCCGATTACATTAAATCTTTATTATCTTGCCTCCCCATTGACTTCGAAACTGAACAAAATTCTTCAGTGGAATAGTAGAAGCCTCTTCGCTAACAAATCTGAACTATTTCAATTACTCGACGAACACGACGTTTCAGTGGCCGCCATTTCTGAAACGTGGTTAAAACCCTCCTTTCACTTAAGAATTCCGGGTTATTATTGTCTCAGACACGACAGACCGGATGGTAAAGGCGGCACGGCTCTGATAATCCATAATTCTATCCCGTTTAAACAAATTAATATACATACTCCCTCCGACGATATCCAGATAATAGCAGCTGTCTTATCTGATATCACAATATTATCAATATATATTCCTCCCTCTACCACTTTTATTGAAAATGAATGGGCACCAATCTTAACCCAGATTTGTTCCCCTTTTATGATCCTTGGAGATTTTAATGCACATTCCCCTTCTTGGGGTAGCAAAATAACAAATCGTTCTGGCCGCAATCTTTTAGATTTTATTGATACCCATAACCTATGTTTTTTAAATGACGGATCTCCAACCAGATTCACCCCCCCTCATCAACGGAAAAGTGCTGTTGATTTATCTCTTTGTTCATATTCGTTAGCATCTAAATGCTCTTGGGACATCCTAAACGATCCCCTCTCTAGTGATCATTTTCCAATTATAATCCGATTCCAACATCAATCTAACACTTATCCTCTACCAGTTAAAAATAATCTCAAATTTAGAATAAATGATGCGAATTGGAGCACTTTCTCTTCTGAACTAGATAACCTTATTAATTTTAAAAAAAAATCGTCCCCGGGAGACATCAGATTGCAATGTGAGACGTTTCCCTCTATGGTTATAAATGCAGCAGAAAAATCCATCCCGAAACGCAATGCGAACATTAAAATAAAACACTCTAATCCGTGGTGGGACGAGGAATGCACTCGCTCCGTCAACTCTCGTAAAAAAGCAATTTCCTCTTTTCGTAAGTGTATGACACTAGAAAATTTTTTATCAGTTAAAAAAGCCCAGGCAGAAACCAAACGAATTTTGAAAAATAAAAAACGCGCTGGATGGCGGAAGTTCTGTGAGAACCTGTCTCCGGAAACTCCCCAATCTTCAGTTTGGTCTAGCTTAAAAAAATTCGGATCATCGTATTCTCCGCCGAGTACCAAGCATATATCAGAAGAAATTCTTATAGGATTTGCGGATAAAATAGCCCCCCCATCAGTGGCCGGATGTGAAGAAATGCCTTCTATTAAGCCATATCCATCTCACTCTAACTGGCTAGATGCTCCTTTCTCCATTGATGAGATGAAACTAGTAATAAGAACCCTTTCTGACTCTGCTCCGGGTCCCGATGGAATACTTAATAGTTTCATTAAATCATTTTCTGATATGGCGGTTGAATATTTCTTATCTCTTATTAATAATATGTTTGAAACAGGACTAATTCCGGATGATTGGAAAACTCAAAAAATCATTCCCATTTTAAAACCTGGAAAAAATCCATCTGAAATTTCGTCTTATCGGCCTATTGCTCTTTCATCATGTTTGATGAAAGTAGCGGAGCGGTTGATGAAGAACAGATTAGAGTGGTTTGTTGAAAGTCAAGATATTATCTCACCAAATCAGTATGGTTTTCGGAAAAAGAAATCTACAATGGATAATTTAAGTTTGTTCACAACTGATATCCGAGTTTCCCAATCCCTAAATTCTTATACATTGGCCACATTCCTTGACCTTTCATCAGCTTACGATGATGTTTTACTGAATGTTTTGAAAGAAAAGCTAATTAAAAAACAAATCCCCCCGAAATTAGTCCAATTTATTATTAATTTGCTCTCAGATAGGTCCATTATTATTGAGTCTTCCTCTAAATGCTTAAGGCGCAAACTATGGAGAGGTTTGCCCCAGGGTTCTGTTATTAGTCCTCTGTTGTTTAATATTTATATAAGCGACCTAGACTCAGTTATTCCTTTTTCTATCAAGCGTCTTTACTTTGCGGATGATATCCTTATATATTTGTTACATAAAAATATTATTCTTGCAGCTAAGGAAATGAATTTGGCTTTACAATATATTAAAAGCTGGTTGTCAATAAATGGGATGAATCTGGCGGCATCTAAAACAAGGGTCGTGGCTTTCACGCGCAAAAGAAAAATTCCCCAATTCTCAATTTCTTTTGATAATGTGCCTCTACAAACCGCTACTCAAATCAAATTCCTTGGTCTTCTTTTGAACCATAAACTTTCCTGGCTTCCACACATTCAGATAATTTCTACAAAGTGTGAAAAGGGACTTAACATAATGCGAGCAGTTTCCAGAGTATGGTGGGGATCTCATCCTACCACTCTTAAATTAATGTATAATTCCCTAGTTCGGAGCCACTTGGATTATGGCTCATTCCTTTTTGACCCACTCCCTAAATATCTAGATAAGAAAATGGAAAGAATTCAATCAAAAGCCCTCAGAATGATTATTGGAGCTATGAAGTCTTCTCCAATTAATGCGCTTCAGGTGGAATGTGTGGAGCCTCCATTATATTTCAGAAGGCAATTCCTTGCCAATAAATATATTTTCAAGGCTCTATCGTTATCACATCATCCTATTAAACAAAGTCTTAATACGTTAAGTGTTAATTTGAATTCTAACAAAAGATTGAGAGAAAAACAATGTTTTCCTCTCTTAATTAAAAGTTTTCATCTCTATAATTCTCTATCATCTTCCCTCCAATATCTTCAAGAAGTTCCCAATCTTCCTATATACAATATTCCATTTAAGGCAATCACTTTTATGCCGAACACAATAACATCAGTCTTTCGGAAGAATATTTTATCTTCCCCAAATAAATTTCAAAATGTGGATGATTGTTTTAAAAGCATAGTGGCTTCGAAATTCCCTGGATTTTCCATCCTTTTCACGGATGGTTCCAAATTTGAAAATAAAAGATGTGGAGCATCTATATATAGTCCAGAATTCAACATCAATCTCACTTATAAATTACCGAAAGAAGCTTCCATATTTACAGCCGAATGCTTTGCAATTGAACAAGCGCTTAATCAAATCCAGGTTCTCAACATTCATCGAGCCTTATTATGTACTGATTCGCTAAGTGCTCTAACTAAAATTAGGTCAAATATTTTACGTTATCCGGAAGACAATATTATATGTAAAATAAAAAATCTTCTCAATTCTCTTAGTGAATCTGGATTTGAGACGATATTGGCCTGGGTTCCTGCCCATTTGGGTATCGAGGGTAATGAGATGGCCGATTTTCTCGCCAAATCTGGTTCAGATTCCGGAACTATCCCACTAAATTTTAGAATTCCTATATCCGATGTCTTTCCGATTCTTAAATCCAATATGACTCGTGCCTGGGAAGAAAATTGGGCAGTCTCCAAAATAAGAACTGGATCTTTCTATGCGGGAATTCAAAACCATATCCCTGCTAAGCCATGGTTTCACGGTAAAAAACTTTCAAAACGATTCATTTCATGTATCTCGAGAATGAGAATTGGCCACTGTTCAATTGCATCTCACTTGTCTAGAATTAGAGTTTTAGATGATCCGTTCTGCCAGTGCGGTGTGGAAGAGGAAACCCTCGACCACGTTTTCTTTAACTGTAAAAACCATTTATCTTTCAAGAACATATACCGCCGGCTTATTAAAATCACACACCAGTCCCCCCTTAACATTTCATACCTTTTATCTCTTAACAATTCTCGTGTTCATACAGCTTTATGTAAGTTTATTAACCTGAATGAATTCAATATTTAATTTGTTTTAGTGATCTAAATGAGTCCAATATTTAATTTGTTTTATTATTTTCCCATTAGATTAACCGAAATTTCTTATCCATTTTAAATATTACCGGCACAAAGCACTCTCTCCAGGGTGAATTGCCTAAAACCAAAAAAAAAAAAAAAATTAAAAAAACTAAAATACTTTTTAAAACAATAAGAAACATTTTAGATAAAGAAAAGCTAATTAAAATGTGTTATGCATTAGCCCAATCTCATCTACAATATGGTCTTATCGGAAGAGGAAGCTCGTGCGATTCCACTGTAAAACCAGTCCTCATAGCACAAAGGGCAATTTTGAAAATTATACTTAAGAGTCCCCATCAGAACTCCTACATACTACGTTTTAAGCACTGAATTTAAAGTCACTAAAACAATTATATGCAAAAGATATTTTCATATACGCATTCAAAAACCAGGATAACTTTGCACAGACAAACTCATGCCGATTCACAAGATCCACATTACAACATGTATTCCACCAACCAACAACTAAAAAACTATAAACGGACAAAGAAATAAGCAATACTTCTATATAAAATTATTTAATATACTCCCTCTTGCAATAAAAACCGTTAAAAAAATAAACCACTTCAAAAGAAGAATTAAGATATGGATTATGGACACGGGAAGGAAGAACGTAGATACAATTTTACAATGAAATAAGGATTAATGCTTTTATTGTGCTTTCTTTTAGATATAACTTTATAATTTTCCTCTTGTAATATTTTAAAATAGGTATTAACTTATAATTCATTCACTAAAACATGTACCTACAATATGACCTTAGAATGGGGTAAGTACACATTCTTTTCTAAAACAATGCAAAAATTTTTTTTAAAAATAAATAAATTTCGATCCCTTTTAGACGTAATCAGACATGATTGGGTCTTTGAAACATTAAATTCAACGAGGTTATTCTTACCCCAAGAGAAAACACTCTCGAGGTAATTGTCCATTCTTTGCTTCAAAGCCCTCCGAGCCATTGGGGTTTGTGTGCCCTTTGGGGGCTTGTCAAACAAAAAGCTATCATGGACTGTACTGTCATCCGCGTAACAATGAATCAGTGCACATGACAAGAGGTCATTGATGTGCAACAAAAAAAAAGTCGGAGACAGAACCGATCCCTGTGGGACGCCAGCATTTATCGAGTGCGAGGAAGGGGTGAAACCATCAGCAACTGTCTGAATCGACCTCTCCCTCAAAAGCAATCCACGTACACAAGGTTAAGTAAAGTAAGAAGGCAGTTTTTCAACAAGTCCTCGGTGCCAAACCCAGCCAAAGGCCTTGGAAATGTCCAGTGCAATCATTTGGGTCTCACCGATTCGCTCCAGACACCGCCCCCAAACATACCGCACACACGCGAGAAGATCGCCGCACGAGCGGTTCTGCCGGAATCCGTATTGACGGTCTTTAACAATTTTGTTCTTCTCGAGGTATGTGGGCAGTTTGTCGTTGATCACACGTTCCATCACCCTGGACAGAACTAATGTGACTGCTATAGGGCGGTATTTGGCCGGGTTGGAGCGGTCACCCTTCTTTGGAATAGGATGGATAACCAATATTAAAGGTTTTTTTTAAAAAAGGTTTTCTAGATGATCAGAGGAGCGATTCTTTGTCTTTTGTGGATACAAAATCGATTCTATATGTAATCGATATCAGATTTGTGTGATTGTCTACTGCTTGCAATTGCTTTTTCTACGGGCTGATGTGTAAGTTGCAGGGCTGCCATTGCTTATGTTCTAAAATACCCACAATAAATGTTCAAATTCCCCAAATTGGGGAGAAAAAAATAAAAATTCCCCATAATTTGGGGAATTCCCCGCAAATTGGCAACCCTGGTAAGTTGCCGACTTTGCAAATGTCAAATCCATGGTATACAATTTCAAACGTACATTAAATGAATAAATAATCATGTATACTTACGCATTTTGTGCTTTAAACTAATTGAAGTCGGCAACAGCGCTGACAGCTGATACACCAGCCCATAGAAAAATCCATTGCAATCCATAGATAATCACATAAATCTGACAGGCGATTTTTTTTTTTTTTAAGTTTTCTTTATTCATTGAATTGTTTGTTACAAGAATTTTTCAACCACCATGCTAGGCGCATGCCCATGTTGTGGTGGTCGATGGTAATTTACGTATGGAATTGATTCCGTATCCACAATAGATACAGAATCGCATGTTGTTTTGGATGAAAAGTTGCAATGACAATTGTCATCGATGTCCATCGGATGACGTTTATGTCATCCGCAATTCATAATAATACTTTACAATATATCACCGAAAATATTTCTTTTTTTTTTTTCAAACGTACATTTTTACAAGTACACGGTTTGAGTGATCCTAAAAAATCCTGTCGCGCATAACACTTAGGTGGACCGGCACTCTCAAGCCAGTCACATTCTATTGATATCTCCAGACATCACTTGACAGGACCAGCACTCTTAAGGCAACCACATTCTCTCCCTGATCCATACTGTCATGGACCAGAGATATAACCTCACAATGCATAGTGTAAAATATAAATTGCAATCATTTTTGTTCATATGTGACTACCCTCAAGAACAGGTGTTCATTGGTGAAATGTGTTATCAGCCGTATTTGCACTTCTTCCTTTTGAATTCAATTTTTCAGAGTTCTGGTGTAAGTTTTCTACTAATTGTCTTTTATCATTCTTGCAGTGATGTATTTCAGGTACTTATGTTTTTTAACGTTTTATTTTCACCTACCTACCTGTAGCTGATCATTGGGGAGCAACTCAAGCCAGCTGCATTCTGTCTGTCCTGGACATCTCTTGAGGGGACCAGCACCAAAACCACCTTAGGCTGTTTTGTCAGCACTCTCAAGGCAGCCACATTTTATGTCTGGCCCCTGTCATCACTTGACAGAAGCAACTTTTCCATTTCGAGGATGACTATTGTTTTTTTAATGCTTTATTAACATTTTGATGCTTTATATGGTTTAGCGGCGGGGAAGGAAGGAGGAATGGGAGGCGGGAGGGGAACAGGAACGGGGGCGAAAGGGAAAGGGAAAAGTTATACGGAGAGAAATCATTTCTTTGGATTGCAACGCATGCCAGGAATTCGCTAGTATGTAATAAAAAGAACTACAAATGTTGAAAAACTGTCTTTAAACAATATATTATAAATCAATTGCACTTGGCTATTCAATACATCTTTGTACAACAATAATTACTTTTATTATCAGAACAGAAAGGCAAATGATTGGTGAATCCAGACCGCAGAATCATTATGCATTTAGTAACCCCACGGCCCTGACTGTCTCCTCGCACGGACAGTCTCTGGGCAGCTTTAAAGTCATTGCTCACCAGGACAGATATACCGCACACAAGCAATCTTTCCATTCCATGCGTACTGTCAATTCCTCAAATGATTTGACAGCAGAGATGAAATAGGCTTTCCGCGATAAAACATTTTATAATGATTCTGAATTTGGTTAAACCTTAAGAACACTACTCAATTCGAGTTGGGGGCACAGAGAGAAAGAAGACTTCATTCTAAGAAGGAGAAGCTAAGTCAGCAAAATGTTCACTGGCCTCGTTAGATAGAAGACTTTATTCCGTTCCAGAAAAGCAAAATCACTGGCCTCATTAGAAAGGAGACTTCATTCCGTGCTTGAGAAGTCAAAGTGTTCATTGGCCTTATCAGAAAGAAGACTTCAAAGTGGGCAAAGTGCTCACTGACCGCATTAGATAGAAGACTTTATTCCATGTCGAGAAGACAAAGTGAGCAAGTGTTTGCAGGCCTCATTAAAAGAAGGCTTCAATCTGTGTCGGGGAAGACAAATTGGGCGAGGTGATCGCTGTCTTCATTGGCCTCGTCGTGGTCGTTTGCCTCATCATTGTCATTTGCCTCGTCATTATCGTTTGCCTCGTCGTTATCATTAGCCTCGTCTTGGTCGTGGTTGTTGGGTTCGCTGCGGCGGCGGCGGCCTCGGCGCCTGGCGGCCCGCCGGCCCGTGGCCATGGCGCGGAAGCCCCTCTGCCGCAAGATGGGAGGCAGCCAGTTGCGGTCGTCCTCACCGTCCGCCGAGTCCGGGCTGCTGCTGGAGCTGCCGTCGCTGGCGTTGCCGTCCGAGTGGCTCGCGGCGCCCGCCTCGTCGGTGGACGCGTCGCCGTCCGCCACCAGCTCCGCCAAAGCGTCACCGTCAAACACCACCGAACCTGCAAGTGGCGACAGACATTTAGTTATCACAGCCTGCCAGTGGTCAGTGGTCAATGGGGCATTATACGAAATTCAAATGCAACAGGCTAAACACCATCTTTTTTTTTTCATTAAACCTAAGGGACTAAGAGATCTTTCAAATATAAAAAAAAATGGTGCTATATTATTGCTGGTTCCTTCCCGAACTTCCCCTCCTTCCTTTCCCTAAAAAGACCCTCCACACAGCATCTCCAAAGATGACACAGGCTCTGAGGGAATTTTTTCCTCTGGGCCTGTGATGTGACAAGAATTGAACAAGTTAATAAATTAATTCCGCAAATTCAACAAATAATAATTTTCAGCCCACAATCAATAGATGCCGCCACTGGCGTCAACTCTCTATTTTACAATTGTTTTCTGATCCCATTTTACTTCAAATTGTGAAGGAGGTAAGATCTATGTCATTAAAGACGCGTACGACCTCTGTATAAATTAATTTTAGGAAGTTAATATCTGGAATAATAAAAATTGACTAATTCTAACAAAATTTAATAACGGTGTTTTTTTTTAATTTATAAATAATGATCAATGGTTTCTATATAGGTAGTGACTTTAATCTTATGTTAGCTAGGTCCTCAATCACTGCACAAGCAACCCATTTACACTGCAATAATGGTAGAGGGAGGAATTAAAATATTGTTAGGTTATTTGTAAATGGAAATGTTTCTTTTTTTACATATCACACATTCAAATGAAAGGAAGGAGAGGAAGTTCTGGAAAGGAAATAGGTATGAGGGTTCTGTATGTCTAGGAGTGCCAGACTTATGAATCCATCCCTCCCACTGCGGTGCAAAGCGATGGATCGAGAGAGTCCGGCTTTAGACGTAACAAGGCTCCTTCAACCGGCCTCTCCTGATCAGTCCGCTGCCAAGACCTGGGTAAACCTCACTCCCCTGCTAAGTCCCCTAGCGTGACCGAGAGTTTTGGCAGAGTTTTTTTGGTTATCCAATCAATGATTTCCGGACTGGAAAAAGAAAGAATGTTACCTTCGTTGTCGGAACCGGAATCTGACCCTTCGTTGTCTGAATTTCCAACTTCTTCCTCCTCATCTTCTTCCTGAAAGAAACAAAAATACAACATTAATGCTAGGTTGTTTAATACACACCCAATTTGGGTATATTGTGAAGCTGAACTGGGCAGAGGAAGGAGAAATGAAAGAGGAAGGTTAGGAAGCATCTAACCACTGAAAGAAATTATAATTAATTATTACCAATTCCAATCAAAATGAATGTATGCAAAGGACATGTAACTACTATAACAATATTTTTGCAAATATAGACACACGTGCTGACGTATTTACTGCTAGTTACTGTCGCTACAGAACTTCACTGTTTAACATTCTAGGTGCGAATAACACATGAATTAATTGTATCTAATATTTTTATATTACTTGCGTGGCAACTTTCCCTTATCCCTCTCCTCCCCTTATCCTTCCCAACCCAAATACCTATTTTGCAGTCTATTTCAGTTATAATCACTTATTTTATTGTTGTGTATTGGTTTATCGTTTGTTGAATTCAGATTTGTACTATTATTATTTTTTTTTACTTGCTGCTTAGTTCTGTTTTTCTTTCATTTTTCTTAAATATTCTAGTTTACATTCAGTTAGTCTTGTTTCTAAATACCTATCTGTGAACATTAATACTGGTCTGTTTTTTTATCATCCTCTTATGTTTATTGTATTGCTAAGACTGAAAATGTTCCTTAAATAAATCAATAAATAATTACAAGTAATAATCACGAGTTCGAATTGGCAACCAACTGTCATGACCAGCGGTGTCCCTCAAGGATCAGTGCTGGGTCCAGTTCTGTTTATTTAATACATCATTATAGATCTGCATCCCAAAATAAAGAAACTCCAACTAGACTCCAGCAGTTTCCCAGATGATACAAAATTCTTTGCCAACCCACAAGTATACCACAAACAACTGCTAAACGAATTAGATGAAATTATATCAATAGACAAAGAATTGGTTTCTAAAATTCTAGTTGAAAAATGCATTTTTCCACGCATCGGAAAAACTAACCCTACGCTTGCGTACAAATTAACCATCAGTCCGCAACCAAGAACTCACCCAAGACCCGCTCCTAGAACTCAAGTGTTTTTAAAACGAAGCACTCCTCGGAGGCCTCCGGCAAAATGCAGAACTTACCCACCTCTAGTGCGCACGCCCTGTCTAAACTTTGCTGGTCCGTGATCCGGACACTTTCGTACATCCTCTCATACACACCCTTCTGTTATTTATGTGACATGGTCGATTCAAATATATGATTCACTCAAATACAATGTCTTCTTCTGGCGTCCCTGACTTCTATTACCATTTACAAACATATCAAATAATTTCCTTACACTCCGTTCCTAGTTCATCTCCTATAAATACGAAACCATTTAAACTTCCCTTTCTTAATTTTAGTCACATTGGAACCCGCGATCTCCGCATCCGTTTCAATCCAATTCATTCAATTCAATTCATCCGCACCAATCTGTTTCTAAATCAAATAAAATTTTTTTTTTGGTGGTCAATGACCATGTGGCCGCAAGGGGCGGCTGCCACCGGTTGGTTGTGGTACTCACGGCTTCGTCGTCTTGGTCCCTGCGCCGCCCCACGTCGTACAACTTCAGCACGCTCTCCTGCACGGCGTCGTACTCCCCAAGGTTCTCTGCCAGCGCCACCTGCCCGCCCCAGCCTGCCACGCCCAGTGCGCAAATGTTGCGCTTCACATCGATCGTGGCTACAAATAAACAAACAGTTTAAGAATACATATTCAAAATACAGTTAAAGCAATTGCTTTAATGGAGCACATTTGTTATTCCACTTCAAATTTGAAAATTCCTGATTATTTTTGGCTTCAAAAGTTAAATTATCAGCTGGAGCGATTTTTGCCATATATTGGCGCCATTTTAAATGCCTCCGGTTGCTTTTTGGATAAAAAAAGCCCATTATCTCTTAAATGGCAATTTTTTTTTTTATATTTGTAGCTCTCACATTTGTTATTTTGGACTTAAAACGAAGCTATTGAATTGCTATTATGACCGTAGATGTCGCAAATCCGAACTTCGTAGACTATTTTAGAACAATGTTGGATATAAATTTTTAAAATTTATTTTTAACCCAGAATTTCTGATCAGCTGTTTACGGTTAAAATTAAGTAATTTTTCCATAGATATGCACTTTTCATTATCAAGTATACCACAGACAATATACAGAAATCGAAAATATTCTATGTTGACTCGAATAAGTACCTATCACGGCAGTTTCAGGTAACAAACACGCAGGATTCGCGCAGTTATAAACTTAACAATTCTTTTATAAATCCAAAAATATGAGATAAATGGAAAAATACAGGTTAATTCATTGGCTGTACAGCACTATAAGTTTTTATGTCCCCATGTTAAAATTCAAAGATTTTTTTAATGTTGGCGAAAAATTTAAAAAATGATCTGGAAATCTCGAGCAATCGAGGCAAATTTATTTATTTTGCGTGGTTGCTCCAAAGGTTAATGCACTTGGAAGTTGTGTTGCATTATCGTCTGTAAAAATTAACATTTTAAATAATATTTTCAATTTGGAAGATAGATATGGGGTACCACCACTCCCCGGGAATCATTAATTGAATAACTAACTACAAACATCATTAAAAAATGAAATTCAAATGGGATGGCAATAAAAAAATGTCAAGCAAGTGTAAAAGAGACAGAGCATATGCAAATGGACTAGAAGTAAATGACGACATTAGTTTCCATTCAAGTCTACATGGAAGGCAATAGTATGTTTTATCAAGTCAGCTTAGGCAACGTTTCGATTCAGAATGGTGGTGTTTTAACAGGGTGATACTAAGAGTATCTAGCACTCTGGAGCTTGCTGCAAATATATTATGCATTATTTAACTAAAAAAAATTAACTAACCACCGAGAGAAATTAAAATTACAAGTTCAAATTGGCAACCAAGTGGTGTCCCTCGAGGATCAGAGCTGGGTCCAGTTCTGTTTATTTTGTATCTCACAGATCTGCACACCATAATAAAATTAGACTCCAGCTGTTTCGCAGGTGATACAAAATTCTTTGCCAACCCTCAAATACACCAAGACCAACTGCTTAACGACTTAAATGAACACAAATTATATATTGACTTAAATGTACACAATAGACAAAGGATTGACTCTCACCTATGCTGGAATAATCGTAGGAATCCAATGTCTTGAAACTAGACTCGTATTGACTTTTATCATCAGTGTCCTGTTCCATACACACAGAATAGATAACTCCTAGAGGGGAAAATATGACCTGAAATAAAATAAAACATAATATATATTAAAAAAATAATTTGGAAGTAATGTGTACCGCCATTTGTCAACCAAAACCTCTGCCGTAAGTCATCCCAAGTGGTGAGGTCGGCGGTGTGTCTGTCGACGAGGTGGGTGAGCCGGATCAAGAGACGCCGTTTGAGGGAGACCTTTTGACCTCTCCAGCCGGACTCTCTCAACCCACAGCAGTGGGATGGATTCATACATCTGTCAATCCTGGACACAATGATCCCCAGATTCTTTACACCCACACCTTTTTCTGTCCCAGAATCTACTCTACTTCATTTCCATAAAAAAAACCTTCCACACAGCATAACATAGGATTGGAGGGAAATTATTTTTCTCGGGGCCTCCTGAGCGAAGCTAATGGAAAAAAAAATTCTATTCTTAATGCTGGTCTTTCACTAGGACGATACTGCATCTATCACTCTTGAATATAACTTAATTGTGGATTTGAACCCGTGACCTCCGGTTCGCTAGACGAGAGTCTTACCCCTCAACCACGGAGGCAATGGTTAGCAATTGACAGAGACTAGTGGAAGCCTATCCTCCTGACCTCCTCTGCAATGCAAAAATAAAGGTGAAGAAGTCTCACCTCTGATTTGTCTAACGTCGGAACCGTCCGCAATAAATGAAAGGTCCTTAGATCCCAAACTTCAGTATTGGATATTATCTGAAAAAGAAGAAAAAATCACAAAATAAATAATTAATGTACGAGGGTCATCCAGAAAGTTGGATTACAACACTTATTTAGGATCAAAGAAAGCTTGTACATATTTAATTGAAATTCACAGCATACTTCACAAATTCATTAAACTAAATTCAACAAAATCGCCGTCAAGATCGAGACATTTCTGTAGTCGGGGCACCAGCTTTTGTATGCCAGTGTCATATACCTCTGCCGCAAGCTCTTTCAACCACTTCTTCACAGTCTCGATAGTTCACTCAAAAACTCCTTTAGTTTAGTGAAAAGGTGAAAGTCCGAAGACTCTAAGTCAGGTGAATAGGGGAGGAATAGTTGGGTGGCAATATCCCATCCATATGATGTCGGCAGCTCCTGTGAAAGTGGTGCCGTGCGGGACCTGGTGTTGTCATGCAGGAGATTGACTCCCCGGGTCATTATTCCCTTTCTGCGGTTCTGAATGGCTCTTCTGAGTTTTTTTAAGGGCACTGCAGTAAACCTCTGCTTCAATGCTGTTCTTATCTATATATTCATTAGATTAAGAAATATTCTCAAATTAAACAACTTTAAAAAAGTCTATTACACACTTGTCCAATCATTAATTCAGTATGGAATCATTGTATGGGGAGGTGCATATGAACAAATTGTAAGTCTTGTAAAAGTGGTACAAAAACTAATTATTAAAGTAATTTTGGAAAAACAACCAACATTCCCTTCAGCATCATTGTTCAAAATTTTCCGAAGTACCAAAAATTGAAGACCTCTATAAAAAAGATTCAATATTACAAATATTCAAAGAAAATGTAATCAAAAAATTTAAACTTAACTCATCATTAACCACTCAGGTCTTTCATGGTCGGACACATTAGTTGTCTTAAACGAAATGTCAAAATTATAAAAATTTTGTGTAATTTCCACTTCGCAATTAAAGCTCAATAAAACAAACATTTCTTAACGTAGCCGATCACTAAAAACTGTTTTTGGAAGGTTATGAAGTTAGCTTTCTAATTATATTATTTAAAATTAATATAAACATTTGTAAATATTACAATTTAGAATGCAAACATAAAAAAAGTTGTAAAAATGACTCACCTGTGTTTTTTTATATAAAAACTATACTAAAATCACAGATGACGTTAAAAAAAACACTTATTTTATCATAAAAATGTATAATTAACATTTTTGTCACCTCACTTTTCTATCATTTCATACAAAAATATTTTATTAAAAATTAATTAATTCCAATAAAATTTTCACACATTTTGAAATTTGTTGAACATGTGAAATATTTTACAAACTTATTTTTCATTGTTATATTCCGCAACTACTATGGGAATAGTTATAAATAGCTCCATTATGGTTTTATATATTCAAAGCACTTAGTTTATCTGGTTTGAAACGATTGAAACACATTTATTTTCTAAAATTACCGAATTTAACCTCAAAACACACTTTGTTTAGTTTTATAAAGTTACAATACAAAAACAATAGATACGGATGTTTTAACCACTGGTAACTATCATGCACATTTCAAATTGTTTATATTTGATGAAATCCGGACAATATTTGCATAATTACACCTACAAACAATGAATATAAAAACACAAATAAACAACGAATCGCGCGCGAATCAGTGACAAGTCGGCCATTGTTAGAACTGATTAGTGATGTGCGTGCAAACTTTTTCGAATAAGTAGATACCAAGTTCGAAATTTTGTTGAAATAAATAATAATATGTAATACATTGTGTGTAAATGAAAACCCGTGATAGTTTTTTTTATAAATACTATATTTATTTATATGTTAGAAAGAACAACGAAAGTAAACAAAAATAATAAATGTAACATTGGAGGTTATCCACCACATACCCGCCCTGGTATAAGTAACAGATGGTAACTCCTTCAGGGCTCTCGCAAGGACTCTAATTTTTTTTAAAAGAACGAAGCTACATTTAGTTTAGAACGAATCTAGACCTCCAGTGTCCCTGCATACGTTGTTAGTAAGCAGTATGCAAGTGCTTGGCGGGAAAAACAAGATACAATATGCGTTAGTATGATAAGATATAGACAAGACAATGGGACAGGTTGGTGACAGTTCACGAGGCGGCAAGCGCTGGGTGATTGTATCCAGCATAAGCATCCACCGCGAGCCGCACGGGCGGCTTGTGACCGAAAAGCCAGTAGCTGGGGACGGAGCTGGTCATCGGAGCCAAACACCAGTGTTAGGTTCTGTCCCAAAGTCCAGGCCGCTCCCACTCCGACAGCACGCCGTCCCCTCACTCCGATGCGCCCCCCGCGTCGCCCTCCGCGGCGTCGGCTCCCGCGTACGGTCAGTGAAACGGGTAGCGGCTGCAGAAACTGGGAATCTGAAAATATAACAAATTAAAATAAATTCAAATTTAAGAACAGGAAACCCTAGTGAGGACTATGAAAAAATTTGAATTTACACTTATATTGTATGTTATGCCAACATGATGTAGGTAAAAACTTTGCAATTGAAGGCAAATACTGTGTTGTATATAAAATGATGAAAAATAGCTGCACAATATGACGAAAAGGCTGCAAAATATAATTAAAAATTTATACAAGTATACAAATGTATACATACATATATTATAATGTATATACCTTCTACGCGGCTGAAGCTTGCTTGGTCAGTTTCTTCAACACTGGCACTATCCGTTTCAACAGCACTGTAGTCCATCCATTCTGAAAATATAAGATTCGAAATAATAAGAATGGAAATAAATAACTATTACACAACTCTTACCTACTTATATAATATGACGAAAGTAACTACATAAAATGATGAAAAAGGCTTGAAAATATAAAATTTTTATATATATAAATATACATATATTATAATGAAGGTATATGAAAAATGCTTAAAAATATAAAAAAAATTATATGTATATACATATATTATAATGAAGGTATATACCTTCTACGGCTCTGCCGCTCGTTTCGGAAGATCCTCTCATCATCGTCTCTCCACTGACCCCTTCGGTAGCATCAGCAACCACCGGATCCGACTCCGCAGAGTCCATGAGGTTTTCTCCGCTCATAAAAAACGAAGAAGCCTGAAAATAAATCGATATCCATTTTTTTATTGATGGCATAAAAAATTAACGTAAACGAAACATTGATTTTAATTACATAAAATGGGCTTCACCTCATGAAACGTCTCCGTTGTATCTTCTTCGATGTCGGATTCGATGGTGTCATCTACGGCAATGCTGCCACCGCTGCTACCGTAATCAGATTCAGTGAAGCTCTGTTCCAGCTCTGCTATGATTTCTTCCGTGGTGCATGATTTTCTTTACGTAGAACAATAATAAAGGTTTACTCAAATGTACATCACTTCACAACAAAATATTTTTGATTTTCAAGTATAAGAATTCTCAATATAAAGGAATTATTTTAGCTTGCACAGTGCGAGTGTAAACTGTGCGCCCTAAAAAGTTTTAACTAATAAAATTCAATTCTTCGTTTGTGTGAAATCACTACGAAACAATACATGATAATTTCAATAGCGAAAGTCAGAGTCGAATTTTCGAAAATGATCGACCCCATCCCTAGCCATTTTAATCTGTCAAAATTCTCGTAACTGTTCTAAAAGACTAGAAGTTGGAAAAACGTTAAAAAATCACAATTTTTTCATGAAATTGTTACATGTTTTTGCTAAATATAGCAAAAGAATGTATGCTTTTAAGAATTTTCATCATAATATGCCCCAATAACTGACATATTAGTTCCAAAGCGTCTCTTTAAAATGACAAAAGAATTCGGTGAACATGACGCGCAGTTTAAAAACACTTAATTATTCAAGAAAAACACTTCAAACAAAGAAAAAATATCACAAGAGCGTAGCAAATATATATTACTATAATAAACAAATACTTACTTGGCCATTTTCGAAGAAATTTCTTGAAAAAAACTGATAAATGTAGGAGGCGAATCGGTACGAAAAAGTTGCGTTTTACAATTTGGCGGGTAAAATCTGTATCTACAGAAGAAGTATTTTTATGTATTTCTATGGACAACTTTGAATAGAGATGTGAAGCTTGATTTATTATGGACCTTCAATTTTTCGTTTTAGGGTTGTCACTAGAGCAATAACGGAGTTATAACGATTTCTGTGGGAACACACGCGTTGACGTGAAAACACGCTTATTGTACTTGACTGTTATCGTTATTTTAACGTGTATATCCGCTTACGGGTCGGACTGGTTAAGGCAGAAATTTAACATCCAAATTCCTTTATTTTCAACACAACAAATACACAATAATTATATTTACAAAGGGTTTACAATTTATATTTAAAATTGCTAGTATTCTTTATACACTGACAATATTTTTAGCGCACCACCCATTTTAAACAAATCGCCACTGAGCACAGAAACAATTTGTGAAAAAATAAATTAAATTATTCACGTCAAAGGTGACTTACTTCTAGTCCGTTGGGGTGAAAGACACCGCTTAAGGATTGGTTTAGCTTGTCAAACTTGTGGATCTCCTTGCCCGCCTTCAGGTCCCATAGTACTCCGTCTGTCAGGGGAAAAGTCACCTTATTAGCACGGATTCATACAGTTCACATGATGTTTTCTTTTTTCAATTATATCTGACTTTCACCCTCAAAGGGTGTTCTAGGCCATCATTTAAAATTACAGAGAAAGGTGAATTTATGTAATAATTTTATTTAAATGTGCAAATTTCAGAATTATATGGAAGATTGGAGTCGAGTTCAGACTTAGGTTAGCTTTACACTCATAAATAAAATTTACGTCTAAACGTAAGTTTTTGACAAATTACTCATGGGAGCGTTTACATATGCATCCGACTTGTGGTAATAAATGCTCAAAGAAGTTGTTCGGAAGTTTAACTTATGTAAATGCTCATGAGAACTTTTACATCTGTAAATTTATTTGCGGTAAGATGGCTTCCTATCAACAAGACAAATTTTGTAATTTTGTAAATAAAGATGATAAAGTCCAAATAAAGTGTTAAAATTCTCCACGCGCTTTTGTGCTGTCAAAGGCGGAAAAACTCGTCAAATGCCACGGGAACAAACGAGAAAATTTCGCGATGTTTTGACTTTTACGTAATATTTTGCAGGTTAATTTTATGCTATCTTATGTAATATTTACTGAAACACATTCCTTGAATACTTAACTATGCATAAAAACATTACTTGCTTTATTCGATGAATTTATATGTTTTACGATCATTTCATCGACCGCGGCGCGACACTGAGCGACGCCAATCTGACAGTTGGAGAGGCAGGAAAAATCTAGGCCCGTGTCATAAACAATTTCAAAGAAAAAATATTGCTGCGCTAGGTGGGTTCACGGTATCTTATACCTTATGAACAAGAATGCCCCAAGCGATTCTGACCTTCTTCTTCATACGTTTTCTTTATACGTAAGGGTTAAAATCACATTACAAAATTATTTTTTAGCGATTATTTTATTTTTTATTACCGATGGTACGCCTTCGTACGAGCGGCAATCTAGCGGTTAAGATTAGAAAGGGTTGGACCGATAATTGAATAGAAGGATGCTTATTTTCAGAAAACTTAAATAAGTATAAATAAATACTAGTTTTATAGGAATAAAAATGTCACAAAAAAAACTGTGTTTTAATTTTTGATATCTCGCAATGGTGCGCATATTGGCACAATTTCTTACGGCTAGTCTCTCAACTTATCAAACTGATTTTAAAAGCTGTGAGAAGGCTGGAAGTCGGCGCGGATGCGATTAGACCTGTTAAAAAACTCGCGAAAGAACAGAACAGCTTCTGTAACTTGCTATAAATTACGTTAAGTGACTTTTGAGGTTGTTTACATTGGTAATTTGGCTATAAATCACTTGCGTGAGCGACAGTAAAGGCAGCCTTAGAAAGATGAGACTTTAAATGGAGGGGTGTTTTTTTGGGGGGTTCTGAAATTAAATACTGTTACATGAAAGCATTTGTAACAAGGTGTGTGCCCCCTTTTATACACACTATATTTATGAACTCTTTAACCAATCCTGTGCCTTGAACGCGCCGCGCACGCCGAAAATAATTTAAAAAAAATAATTTTAGAATGCGATTTTAATCCTTATGTATAAAGAAAATGTATGAAGGACAAAGTCAGAATCGCTTGGGGCATTCTTGTTCTTGACGTAACAGATATCAGAAACACACCTAGCCACTCGGAATAAATATTATTTAATTTATCCATGACTTCGGCCTTCCATTTTGCCGTGATTCGAGCTGTCAAACTGTAAGCATCGTGGGTCATGAAAAGATCGATAAAACCTATCAATTTGTAAAATAAACGCAAGTAATGTTGTTTTTAGGCATAGTTTATTGTTCAAGGAATTTGTTTCGGTCAATATTATATACGATAGCATAAAATAAACCAAAAAAATATTGCGTCAAATTCAAAACTTTGCTAAATTTACGAGTTTCCTTCCGAGGCATTTGACGAGTAAATATTTAAAAAATTATTTCCAAAAAAAATTGTTTTTGTTCATGGGTAGTTGGTATACTATACCAACATACATACTCAATTTACCACCCGAAAATCCTGGCAATCCAATAGAATAGTCCAATTATCGGATTACAGTGCATTTATACTGCAGTTTAGGGGGCGAGTATGGGTACTACCGCCCCGGGAACCATCTATAGCAGCGATTCCCACAGTGGTCCAGGTGGACCCCTAGGGGTCCACGGGAGACCCGACGGGGGTCCACGTAGGCGCGATAAAGAAATGGGGGTCCACAAGTTGTAAGTGGGGGTCCACGAACTGGTTTCGGTTGAGACCCATCCCGTGCCCCATATCCATATCCCATCCCACCCCCTGTCTCATATCTCATTACGCCCCCTCCATAACAGAGTGACTGGCGTATAGCGCACATTGTTGTACCGGTTATGCATGAGATCTTAAAACACCCAGCTAGGCAAGGGGGGGCGTAATGGGATATGGGTGTACTGGGATGGGAACATACCCATATCCCATTATGCCCCCTCCGTCGTGGCAAATATAATCTCGAATACTGGTCCATTTTGCCCCCTTTTTAAAAAGTCGTAGATCCGGTACTGCTCCGTTGTGACAGACCACACCTCGCCAATCAATATTCAGTACTACGCGTGTTGAGTTTTTTATTTCGGAATATGTTAGAAATGTACCAGCAGGGGGTCCACCGTGACCAGTAAAATTTTGAAAGTGGTCTACGAGAAAAAAAAGTTTGGGAACCTCTGTTCTATAGGTAACCAACACCTTGGCCAAGATATAATTAATTATATTTTTTGTTGATTTTAACAGTTGGGAGGTTTTTGACTTTTTCTTTCTCCGACGTTAAACAAGTTGTTTCAATTCAGAATGGTGGTCTTTCAGGGGGGGAAGACGAGAGGGAGAGAATGCGGGACTCACCAGAGAGGACCAGCTCATCGCTGGGACTGAAGGTGGCCCTGTTCTTGGTGTACTGGTTGCTCAGGACGGGCTGCAGCTTGTTGACGATCTGTCCGGTGGCGATGTCGTACACGCGCGCCTGCTCGCTCTTGGTGCCGATGACGCGGTCCTCCGCCACCTTGCTGAACTCTACATACTCCTCGTCGTTCAGCGTCAGCCTGCCGGCAGAACAGACAAACAAACTTAGCAGAGTCGATATCGATCGTCCACTTGATTAGTGAGACATCTCCACATACTCAGTTTTGAGATAATGAGGAAAGCAATAATCTTTTGCTCACCAGAAATCAAATACAGTGAAACCCTCTTAAGAAGTTTTGTGGCTAAAGAAGTTGGATTTTTTCAAACAAAATTGTTCCAATTTTTCCCAAATATAAAGTTTTTCTGCTCGTTTTTTTCTGGAAAACTTCTTAAGAGGGTTTCACTAAATTATTTACACATGCCTGTGTTTACATATTGAATATGCTATAAAATAACACCAGGAGGCATAACAATCCCGTACATTATATCGATATTTTGAAATTTCCTTCTAGTAGCCCAGAAAACATTAATTTTTTGTTTATTTCACTGCAAGTTTTTGTGCGATTAATTGATTTGGTGGTGTTTATGAGTAATCTGAGTATTGTACTAGATAGATGATACATTTACGTATAACTGCGTACTTAAGGGGGTATTCTAGTCTAGAAAAAAAATAAAATTGAAAAAAAATTTCTTTATATTTCGATGGTTTAAATATTGAAGAATATCTCCTTGAAAGGATTTTACAAAATTCGAATTATTCTAAAAGTGAGAGCCATTTTAGTTTGACCAGTTTAGACGGAATCTAACTAAAATCTAAATAGAGCAAAACTTTAAACGCGTATTTCTCAAAACTACTTTTTCCGAGACGGTTGACACGATATCTCAAGTTCTACTGAACCAATTTGCTTGAAATTTGGGGTGAGCCTTCTCTATACATTATTATATCGCGCTAACTAAAACTATAACAAAATTTCAATTTTGACTATTTTTTAAAATTTGGAAAGTCAAAAAAACTGGTAAAAAAGTGACTTTTTTATTTCAGACAGCCGCTGTTTTGCCAAAAAAAAATTTTTTTACTTTTCCTTAGTTCGGGCCATAGCCGCATTTGTTTGGGTTAAGAATTAATTTGATTTTTTTTTAGATTACTAGGAGGGTTGCATTCATTTTTTGAGACCACTCACTTTAACACTATGTAACTTTTTGAATTTTTTTCATGTATTCTTCAACAAGTCTTGTGCCGCAACCGCGCCGGCGCGTGCCAAACAAAACTTAAAAAAAAAATTTGAAATGCAATTTTAATCGTTAATTATAAAGAAACCGTATGAGGGATATGGGCAGAATGGCTTGGGGCATTCTTGTTCGTAAGGTATAGAATACCTTGAACACATCTATGGAAGCGGAATAATTTCTTCTGGAATTATCTATGATCTCTAGCCAAGTTTTTTCGGAGCATTTGAGCTGTCAGTTCGGTTGCATCATTCTCGTAAAAAAGATCGTAAAACATATGAATTCGTCAAATGAATGCAATAATGTTGTTTTTAGGCATAGTTAATTGTTCAAGCAATGTGTTTCGGTAAATATTACATACGATAATAAACCCACAAAATATTACGTCAAAGTCAAAACATCGCGAAATTTACAAGTTTCCTCCGGAGGCAGGTCACAAGTTAATGTCTAATCAACTTTTGGTAAAATCATGGCTTGTAAAAATGTTATTGGTTTTTTTTTTATTGCACCTTAGAATACCCCCTTAACTCAAATTTAGACTTTTGAGATGTCTGACTAATCAACTGAACGATTGATATATATACATATCATAACAAAACAGTCAACGAGATACCTTAGGAGGTGATAATTGCATGGGTTACTTCAAAAGACTGCTGAGGAGGGGAGATGTACATAGTTGCGTCAACACATCCTACTTACTGAATGTTGTAGTGTTTCATGTTCCAGAGAGCGGAGATGGGTCTTCTCCAGGTGCTGGACGAAGCCAGGAGCAGCGAACCCTCCCTGTTGGCCTGAAATACATCAAAACAGAGGATAGAACGCATCCACGCACACATTATTACATCATAAGCTGAGGTGGTTTCTGTAAATCACAAAATAGGGATGCACTTAAAGAGGAATGGCTGTGCGGCCTTTTTCATACAAAATTTCTCAAAATATAGCTCAGACGTTCCCCTAAAAAATGAGGGGTGATCCGGCTTGGTAGCTGCTTCAGTGCAATCTTTGCGTTCGTTTGAGATGGACGCTCTGCTGTCAAATCAATTTTTCGCTTTCTCAATTAAGTGAGAGTCCGCCCTATTGAAGTTGGTAGGCTCGCAATTTAGATCCCAGGCGTCAGTAAGTCTACCATACAGACGATTTTGAGGGAAAAATGGCAAAAGTATGCAAAATGCGTGCTCGTTGGATCCTTAAAATGTTGAAGAGCAAAATCGTGTGGAAAGCACTCAAGGCGAGGCTTTTTTTAGGTTGAAATATGGGTTCACCACCTCATCCCGGAATCAAAAAGGCAATCAATGACATGATTTGCATCTTTTTAATTCTTGGACAACCCTTGTATATAGATAGATAATGAATACATGATCTTATATTTTTGAAGAAGAAGACAACACTTATAATCTAAATGAAAATATGAAAGAGAACAAGACACAGAAAAATAGTTGTAAATAATAAATAATAAATAAATAATCTGGTTCGAGTCCCAGTTGCGACCATTGTCTTTTTCTATTTTTCTGTGTCTTGTTCTCTTTCATATTTTCATTTAGATTATAAGTGTTATCTTCTTCTTCAATGATATATTACGTTGATGGGAATAACCTTCAAAAGTTATAAAAAGAGAGTTTTTCTTATAAAAAATTGGATCTTATATTTGGTCATCATAAAGGGGTGCAGTGTAATGTGAGTTGTGGTAATGAAGTCTACCTGCATATGGTAGATGTAGGAGTCGTGAAGCTGATAGGTGCTCTCCTCCTGGCCACTGGACAGGTTGAAGAGTTTCACGTCCCCAGCGGACGTTCCCGCCAGTAGCGTCTGCTGCGTGGGCTGCAAAAACACAAACACACAATTTTGATTCACTTGATCGTGCCACGCCTTCCTCGGACGTCTATTACTTTTACGATTACCTTCAAAGCGCCATACAGCTGATATACTACAGTAGAACCCCGTTAATTGAAATGCGGATAATTTGAAAAACGCATAGTTAATTATTTTTCATACAAAATGATTTTTTAATTCGAAATTCGTTAATTTGTAATTCGATATTTATTTTTGCGTAATTAGAAAAAAATGATTTTCGAATTTCGTAAATCTGAGACGGTCAGGTGGTTAACGTCATCATATATTATTTTGTAAATCTTAATTAGTTCATGCAGAAATTATCAGTATTTTTACAAATTTACTTCGAATATCTGAATTGGAATGGCCGGCTGCGACGAAGATTGGCTGCAACATTTCAATTTAACTGCTAGATTGCCGCTCGTGCGCCGGCGCACCATCGGCGCAGGCCAAATAATCACTAAAAAATAATTTTGTCATGCGATTTTAAATAGGGGTTAATAGTCTCGCGCCGCGATCGATGAAAAGATCGTATAACGTATAAATTCATTGAATAAACGCAAGTAATGTTGTTTTTACGCATAGTTTAGTATTCAAGGAATGTGTTTCAGTAAATATTACATAAGATAGCATAAAATTAACCTTCAAAATATTACGTAAAAGTCAAAACATCGCAAAATTTTCTCGTTTGTTCCCGTGGCATTTGACGAGTTAAACGGAAAATATTGTATATTTTAACAGGTCGCGTGCCGTTGGCGCGCCGGTGCGCGCCCTATAGCCGAATAAAAAATAAATAAATAAATATTTTTTGATATGCAATTTTAAACCTTATATATAAAGAAAATGTATGAAGAACAAGGTCAGAATCGCTTGGGGCATTCTTGTTCTTGACGTAACAGATATAAGGAACACTTCTAGCCACTCAAATAATTGTCTTTGGACATTTCAATGACTTTGGAAATGAGCATTTCTACCACGATTCGAACTGTCAAACTTTGAGCGTCGCGTGTCATAAAAAGATCGAAAAACCTATCAATTTGTCAAATAAATGCAAGTAAAAGTGTTTGTAGGTGTAGTTCGTTGTTCAAGGAACGTATTTCGGTAAATATTATATACCATAGCATAAAATTAACCGACAAAATTTACGTCAAAAGTCAAAACATCGCGAAATTTTCGAGTTTCATCCGTAAAACCCCAAGGCATTCAACCGGTTAATTTGCTTCAAATTTAGGGCCGACAGCGGCGGTAACGAATTTATTTTAACCTGCCCCTTGCCGTTCGTCCGCCGGCGTACCATCGGCGCAAGCCAAAATAATCACTAAAAAATAATTTGTTATGCGATTTTAACCCTTTTGTATAAAGAAAACGTGTGAAGAAGAAGGTCAGAATCGCTTGGGGCATTCTTGTTCATAAGGTATAAGATACCGTGAACCCACCTAGAGCAGCGATGTATTTTCTTTGAAATTGTTTATGACACGGCCTGGAACTTTTTCGCGCCGCTCGGCTGACAAAATGGCGGCTGTCAAGTCTCGTGTCGCGGTCGACGAAATGATCGTAAAACGTATAAATTCATCGAATAAACGCAAGTAATATTGTTCTTATGTATAGTTTAGTATTCAAGGAATGTGTTTCAGTAAAGATAACATAAGATAGAATAAAATTAACCTGCAAAATATTACGTAAAAGTCAATTAAAGTAAAAACAACAATTTTTTCAATATTAGTTTAAAAACTGAAATTACCGGGGTTGAATATATGGAATGGGTGAGGGGTGAGGGGGGAGGGCGAGGGAAACTCAGGTAGGGGCTCGCGGGAGGGGGGAGGGGAACCAGAGAGGGAAATTCGGGAGGGGGGATGGAACTCGGGAGGTGGGTTCGTGGGACGGGGAAAGGGGGGGAGTGGAGTGAGGAGAAGGAAGGTGGAGGATTCGGAGTGGGAACGCGAGAGGGGAAGGGGACGCGGGAGAGGAAGGGGAGGCGAAAGGGGAACGGGACGAATAGGAAAGGACACGCAGGGAAATTTTTTTTTTTTTTAAATGGCATAGCAACGCATGCCGGGTATCAGCTAGTTTGCTATAAACATTGAGGTCAATAATCGAGATAAAAACTATCCTATCTTTTAAGTTGGACCCAATTACACACAGTAAGCCAAATTTTATCAAAATCTTTTAAGTAGTTTCGGAGTTTATCTCAATCAAACATCATGATGGGAGATTTTTATATAAATACATATAGTAATTGTCTCACGTGAAACATGCAGCAAGTGAAGTAGCTGTCGTCATCGGGCAGGCGGAAGGTGCGCACAGGGAAGAAGTGCGAGTGCAGCAGGCGGCAGTCGAGGCGCGAGCGCGGTGCGCACAGCCCGGCCTGGCGCAGTGGTGCGCGCGCGCAGGCGTTGGTGGGCGGTGCCCGGCGCGAGCCAGCTCCGTCGGGGCACTTGTGCGGTCTGCAAATAGAAACAATACATTATAGATAGAACGCAACATATTCAAATAGTATCTTTTCTATTCTATTAATAAAAAAAACTGAATATTTATTTTATGTAACTTTTTTACAAATAAGGAATTTTACAATATGTCCAAAGAAACCTCACTATTTCAATGACAATTCTCTTCAAAACTTTTTTCAACAGAATATTGACTTTTCGTCATTTGTTTTTGGGGTGTTATGCCGTGTTGCGCTACCTCCTTCTTTAGCCAACGTTTCGGACAGCATTACAGTGTCCATCATCAGGGCAGATGTGTAATTGTGTGATGATGGACACTGTAACGCTGTCCAAAACGTTGGCTAAAGAAGGAGGTAGCGCAACATGGCATAACACCCCAAAAACAAATAACAAAAATACTTTGGCCGTGAAAATCTAAAAACTTGTCAGAATATTGACTTTTCAGATTTGACAGCTCATCATGGAAGGATACATGCTTGTGCATACTCTTGCGGAAAAAAAGACAGTATCCAATAATAGTCTTGAACTGAAACGCACAAACTGATTTAGAGACAGACGAAATGTCAAACGGCTGAGTTAGAACAGGTCTTCGCTACGCTCAGTCAGCTAGCACCACTAGCTTATGTACAAGGCGCACATTGCTGCTGTGTTAATAACTGTGTGCATAAGTGTAAATTGTGTGCATAAATAGTGTAAGTAAAAAGTGTGTAGTGTAAGTGTAACATGTGTTAATAAGTGTGTGTATGTGGTAGTAATTGCGGGTACAAGGAGTGTAAGTGTAAAGTGTGATAATAAATGTGTGCTTCAGTAGGGCAAGTGTAAAGAGTGTTAATAAGCGTGTGCGTAAGTAATGCAAGAGTAAAGTGTGTTAATAAGTGTAAGTGTAAGGAGATCAAGTGTAGTGTGTTAATAAGTATGTGCATAACGAGTGCAAGTGTAAAGTATGATAATAAGTGTGAATAAGAAGATTAAGTGCAAATCGTGTTAATAAGTGTGTGCATAAGTAGGGCAAGTGTGTGCACAAGTAGGGCAAGTGTGTTTTAGTAAGCATGTGCATAAGTAGTGCAAGAGTAAAGTGTGTTAATAAGTGTATGTGTAAGGAGATTAAGTGTAGTGTGTTAATAAGTGTGTGCATAACGAGTGCAAGTGTAAAGTATGATAATAAGTGTGAATAAGAAGGTTAAGTATAAATCGTGTTAATAAGTGTGTGCTTAATGAGTGCAGGTGTAAAGTGCGGTAATAAGTGTGTGTTTAAGGAGATTAAGTGTAAAGTGTGGTATTAAGTGTGTGTACAAGGAAAGTAAGTGTAAATTGTGTTAATAAGTAATATGTACGATTAATATGTACAAGGAGATTAAGGTAAATTGTGTTAATAAGTGTGTGCATAATGAGTGCAAGTGTAAATTGTGTTAATAAGTGTGTGCATAATGAGTGCAAGTGTAAATTGTGTTAATAAATTAGTGCAAAGGTAAAGTGCGTTAAAAAGTGTTTGCTTAAGAAGAGCAAATGTAAAGTGTGTTAATAAGTGTGCGCATAAGGAGAGCAAGTATGTTAATAAGTGTGTGCATAAGGAGTATAAGTATAAAGTGTGTGCGAAAGGAGCGTAAGTGTAAAGTGTGATAATAAAGAGGACTCACTCAAATAGATTGAACTGCGGACAGGTGACCATGGGGTTCTTGCAGAGCGCATGCTGGTTGGCCAGGTACTCTGTGATGATGGCGTCCAGCGAGACGCGCGGGGGAGGGGCGCCGGCGGCAGGATGGCCGGCCCCCGCCGCGCCGTAGCTGTGCGCCTTCTGCAGGCAGCGCGACGGCGCAGACACCGAGCCCACACCCACTGGCAGCGGGGTGCACGACGACGACTGGCACCGCCTGAAGCACAACATCAGTTTGATTATGAACAATCTCATTTCTACAACAATCAATTCACTTTCATCCTTCTTCTGCCAGTCCCATCTTGCACCGACATATATCAGGAATGGTACCTGCGCAACCTCATCCGTAACTCCATTAACCTGCTGGAGAAGAAAGTCCTCAGCTTACACTCGATTACCGAATGAAAATACGCAGAGCGGCACGAAAATTACCTTGATAGGTTTGTTCAATTATTATCGAATTAAAAGCTATGATTTATTTATTTTTTCAATTGTCTTCTGTTTACCGGATAATGTATTTTAGTATTCATATTATATTTCATGTTTACAGTGAAACCTCTATCTATCATTGCTCAAATAATGGTTTTCCCTTAACTGGTGGACTGCCGATTGCGCGCCCGGGACGCGCCATAAAAAAAAAAAAACTTTTTGATATGCGATTTTAAACTTTATGTATAAAGAAAATGTATGAAGCACAAGGTCAGAATCGCTTGGGGCATTCTTGTTCTTGACGTAACAGATATAAGGAACACACCTAGCCTCTCAAATAATCATCTATGACTTTCGAAATGACATTTCTCCCGCGATTTGAACTGTCAAACTGTTAGCGCCGGCGGGTCATGAAAAGATCGATAAACCTATCAATTTGTCAAATAAACGCAAGTAATATTGTTTGTAAGCATAGTTTATCGTTCAGGGATCGTGTTACGGTAAATATTATATACGATAGCATAAAATAAATCTGCAAAATATTACGTCAAAAGTCAAAACATCGCGAAATTTACGAGCTTCCTCCCGTGGCACGTCACGAGTTAAGTGTCGTTATATATTGTAGTCCAGAATTAATTTAATATAAAACATGCTAAAGTAGATCGCATAGATCGTTTCTCTTTTCCGCATCGATCGTTTAAATTACGCAGCAAATTTCGTATATAAATGGTCTATAAGAGCGAGAGAGAGAAAGAAAGAACGGTTTGTCGCCTCTGTTGGCTGCCGTTTTTGACATGTTAGTGCTAAAATACCTACTGCTAGTTGTCGTTAGAATTAGACATTCAAACATAGTGGTGTGCGCTTGAGTTTTTTCTTTCTAGTTTCTGAGCCTTTTAACCATAAAAATGAACCTCTCAATGAAAAAAATGCATACTCTTCAAGAAAGATTAACAATTGTCGAGGAAGCGGAAAAAGATCCCTCTGAAAAGCGCGTTGATTTAGCCAAGCGTTTAGGAATCACGGTATCCATGTTGAGTTCGATTTACTCAAGGAAAAGCGAAATTCGTGAACAGATACAAAAGTGCGGAAAATCTTGGAAAACTAGAAAGACAAGTAAAGAATCGAAGTTTAGCGAGCTGCAGAAAATTCTCTCCTTCTGGTACCAACAATCACGTGCCGTGAACATTCCGATTGACGGGAGCATTATTCGGGAGAAAACCATACAAAAGACTTGGCATCAATGATTTTGCAGCATCAAAAGGGTGGATAACACGATTCAAAGATCTCCACGGTCTTGTGTACAAGAAGCTTGCAGGAGAGAGTGCATCCGTAGATCTAGAAAGAACATCCTTGTGGATAAATGAGCTTCGACTCTCGGGATATCTATAATGCCGATGAAACTGGCTTGTTTCATCCATAGTTTATTTCAATAAGTCCCTTCAATAACGATAGATGTAGGTTTTAGTGTATATCGTAAGAAATTTCCCCAAAATAGCTAACCACTAACCACTCTTACTCTAACCACTCCGATCGCCTTTGTGCAAGTTTTTTGTCTTAACTCGTTGCTTGCCGAGTACGCGGCGGTGGTGCCAAATTAAACTCTAAAAAATATTTTTTGAAATGCGATTTTAAACCTTAATTACAAAGAAAACGTATGAAGGATAAGGTCAGAATGGCTTGGGGCATTTCTTGTTCTTAAGGTATAGAATGCTTTGAACACATCTATGGAACGAGAATAATTTCTATGAATTCTTTACGGATCTCTGGCCGAGTTTTTTTCGGAGCATTTCAACTGTCAGTTTATTTATTTTTATTTATTTTTTATTTTATTTTGAGAAACATTACATATTTTGTTATTATGAGCTTTGGCTGTCCAACTAGGCAATTTGCCCGTTTTAGAACAGTCAAAATGAACAGATATTTTACATGTAAATAGTGTGTTAACTATAATATTGTCTTAAACTTAAATATAACATTTGATAAATAATATTAAGGTTTTGATGGTGGATACAAGAAGTTACTTATAAGTGTAAATTATATATTTATCAATAGAAAATAAAATATAGAGAAGAGAAATAACAAGAACATTCCAAAAGAAAAATAAAAAAGTGTTTTTTTAATTTTTTATTAGCACTTATGCTCTTCAACCAATTCAAGAAATTTTAGTATTGATTTTGATGAATTAATCAACTCGAAAATCAAAAAATGGGTAAGAAAAAAAAAATAATGGATTAAAAAAGAAAAATGAAAGTAGAGAAAAGAAAATGCAAAGAAATTTTTTTTTTGTAGTTTTTAAACTTAAATTGTATAAAAATAATATTAAGGTAAGAAATACCAATATAATACCAGTATATACGAATGTCAACAAAAAAGAAAATTTAATAGATGTTGTTTAACATATTTTCGCATTCAGTTGTCCCCAAGACCAGAAGCCAATCATTTACCAGATTACGCAGAATGCTATCACTTTTTGATTTCCAAGCATCGGGTATAAGATTAAGCAATTTAGGGCCTAAGTACGAAAATTGTCTTTGAGCTAAGGATGAATAAGTGGTGGGAGGAACTACTGGGTTCCTCTTTGCATGTCTGGTGTCATGATAATGGTCTATGGAAGTGTAGTGGAGCCGCTGTTTTTGGGTATGTATTATGATTTTCCTAATATATAATTGCCTTACATCAAGAACACGAAACTCTTCGAACAATGAATCGCTGGGGTATCTGAACGGTTTTTTGAGTATGACTCTTAGAAGTGATTTCTGAGATTTTGCTAAGGGATCAAGTATTATTTTAGTACAACCGCCCCAACCTAAGGATGCATAATCTAATATGGAATTACACATGGCAAAGTAAATTCGTTTCATGTCTTTAACGCAGAGAATATTTCTAATTGCCATGAAAAAATGTATAAGTTTCCTGACCTTTGCGGAAGTCTATATGTCTATATGTTTATCCCATCTCAGAAATTTATCAATGATAATTCCAAGATATTTAATACTGTCTACACATCCAAGGTATTGCATTTACATGTAGTTATGTCGTTGCAATGGTGTATAATAATGTTATGAATTTCTTTTGATTGACCCGCTTGGGTTGGACTGAAGCAGATGAATTTAGTTTTATCCAAGTTTAGAGTGAGGAGATTGATATCTAGCATCTAGTTTATTATTTATTTTTATTATTTATTATATATTACATTATATACAATTAAATAGCAAAATAACATAATAATATATTTCAAGATAACTGTAAATATTAAAAATGTGTACAAGTGTTATTATGTCTTGTAGGTCAACATAGTTCCTAGCTAGGCAGATTGCCTGTTCTAAGGAACCAATTGCTGATGAAAAAGTCAGACATGTATTTTGTAATAAAATGTTGTTTTTATTTATTTTTTCTAATAAAATATGTACTAAGTTTAAATTTATTGTGACATTTTTAGGTAACCATGTAAAACTGTAAGTGACATTATTTAATAGTTTTTCAGACTCCATTCTACCCAAGTCAATCAACCATTTAGTTATTAATGAACCGATGCAGGACATTTTGCATGTCTTAATATTTAATTCTGGGGGGATTTTATTATACAATTTCGGTCCCAGATATGTATATGTCTTTTGATACTTTGCCGTATTGCTCTCTGGGACCACGAGATCCTTTCTAGTGTGACTTCTTGTGATATATTTATGCTCAATTTTATGAAGATTTTCTAGATTTTTGTGTACATGGATAATAACCCTTTTTATGTAGTTTTGACGAACATCAAGTACATTAAATTGTTTGTAGAGCTGATCGCTAGAAAACCTATAGGGTTTACGCAATATGACTCTAATTATGGATTTCTGGGCCTTCACAAGCGGATCTAAAATGGTTCTACCTGATGCTCCCCAACCAATACAACCATACGTTAAGATGGAGTTGCATAATCCGAAATATATTTTTCTTAGGTCTTGTTGATTAATTACATTACGCAAAACAAAGAATATGTGAATTAATTTTCTTACCCTTATTGCAAGGTTGCCAATGTGATATTTCCACTTAAGATGATTGTCTATAATAACGCCCAGATATTTGATGTTTTTCACACATTCCAAAGCTTCACAGTTGCAGTCAGAATCTGTATTATCGAAATCACAGTTAGGCCTATGTGTTTTTATTGTGTATGACATACTAGGTTGTCCTTTTATAGTTGAGCTGAATCTTATGTATTTAGTTTTTGCTATATTTAGAGTTAATAGATTTTTGTCAAGCCACTGTTTTATCGCGTTGATTCCACTTTCAGCGTGTTTGTGAGTTTGTGTCCAATCATCTCCTTCAAATAAAGCTACTGTATCGTCTGCGAATGTAATAATTTTTCCGCCTACTGTTAGTTCGCATAACTCGTTTATGTAAATTATGAATAGAAGAGGTCCCAATGTGCTTCCTTGTGGTACGCCGAAGTTAGTATTTAGTGAGTTACTCACTGTTTTGCCCATTTTGAGTTGCTGGCTTCTACCCGTTAAATAACTTTTTAACCATTCATAGGGCATACCCAATATACCAATATTTTTTAATCTTTTGAGGAGTAATTTATGAGAAATTGTATCAAAAGCCTTGGCTAAGTCTAAGAACAGTGCAATGCTTTTCTTTCCGCGATCTAAATTTCTAGATATGTTCTGTAAGTTGCGCTATAGCGTCGTCTGTTTCTCTCCCCGGCCAAAAGCCGAACTGATTTTTGCTCAAAAGTTTTCGGCTCTCTATATAGTTACTCAATCTATTTTTAAAGATTTTTTCTATAATTTTTGAGATAGCACTCAACAGGGATATTGGCCTATAATTGCCTACTTGGTTTTTGGGTCCACTTTTGTAGATTGGTACTACTAAAGACTTTTTAAGATGGTCGGGGAAAACCCCTGAAGAAAAACTTTTATTGAACATGTTCGATAAAGGTGATGCAATATTATGTTTAATGATTTTTAGTATATGAGTGTTAAGACCGTCAGGACCTTTTGAATGTGTATTGTTAAGATTGTCAATAATTTTTGAAACCTCTTCATTTGTCGTAGGTGAGAATTTAAAAGAAAAAGAATTATGTTTTGGTTCTATTGCAGACGCCAATGAATCTTCAGTTTCCTTGGTGATACTTAGGATGTTTTCTGCAAGGTTAGACCCAACTGTTGTAAAGTATTGGTTAGTGTGGCTTGCAATTATGCCCAAATCGGTCGTGGCAGTGTTTCCAATCAGAAGTTCGTTAATATTGGAGTCAGTTGTATGTTTAGTATTGGTAATTTGTTTAACGACATTCCATATGTTTTTACTAGATGGATCTTTGTCGAGTTGATGCTTATAGTACCGTTCTTTTGCATTACGCATAACAGTTTTGCAAATGTTACGATACCTACGGTAATTCTGTTGTTTAAGAGTGTTTTGTGGGTCTTTTGTCGCCACTTTGTGTAAATGATTTCTTTTGTGTATAGCTTTTACAATTCCACTGCTAATCCAAGGAGTAAGTTGTAATTGTTTATGTGCAATGGGTTTAACGTTTGAATTTTTTGTTATATGCATGTTAATTTTGTTAATAAATAAGTTGAGTGCGTTATTAACATCAGTCTCTCCACATACATCCTGCCATGTTTCATCATTTAGATCCTTAATTAAACCCTCATAGCAGATGGATGTTGTAAATTGGCTAGTTTTTACTAGTTTTTTAAGAGAAGTGTCTGGGATGCTTATTGCGGTTGTATAGTGATCAGTTATTGTATTGTGAATAATAAATGTATTGGAAGCCATAATATTTCTGGTATTTATGTGATCTAAACATGACATGCTATTATTTTGAACCCTGGTAGGAACTTTAATATTTATTGCAAAGTTGTTTTCTGCCATGGCGCACATGTAATCATGACATTGTCTGTGTATATTTCCATACGTGTTAATATTTATGTCCCCCATCACTATTTGTTGTTTGAAGTCGCTACATTTTTTGAGTTCAGATATGAGATTTTCCAGAAATGGTTGAATGTCGTGGAATGATGGCGATCTGTAAATGGCTAAAATACATAGATATCTATTAATTACTAGTTTCAGACAGTTTGATTGACTGATACAAATTTCTTGAACTTGAGAGTGGATGTCATCGCGAATGTAAGCTACCACTCCACTGTTTTGATTTAATTGCTGTGTTGTATGATATTCATGATATCCTGCAATTTGTTTTGAGAGATATGAGTCATTTAGTCTGCATTCTGTAAGGATTATTATATGAAATCTCACAGTCAACTTAACACTGTCCAAAAATATAAGAAAGTCATCAAGATTTTCCATTGTACGGATATTTTGATGTATAATGTTAACTTTGTTTAAACTCCAGTTAAATTTTTTGAGTTCATCAGTTTCTTCTATGATAAATTCATTGTTTGGCTCTCCAATATTATCTATTTCCATATAAGCGTTTAAAACCATTTTATTTTAGATATATTATGAAACGCTAACTTAGTATCTCTGCGTATTAGGCCTGTATTTACAATTGCAAAGAGGTAGATTTGACAATAAAAATATTTTAATTTATGAAGTTTGATGTTAGTTGATGGAGATAATGCTAGTATTTGGTTCATTTTGCACGGCATTAATAATAACTTTGAATACTTTGTACATAATATGGGATATGCATCATTCTCGCAAACATATGAATTTGTCAAATAAACGCAAGTAATGTTGTTTTTAGGCATAGTTTATTGTTCAAGGAATGTGTTTTGGTAAATATTATATAAGATAGCATAAAATAAACACACAAAATATTACAAAAGTCAAAGTCAAAACATCGCAAAATTTACAAGTTTCCTTAAGTGGCACGGGAAGAGTTAAACGAACTGTCAGATATATAAAAAATTTGTGTTATTTCCACTTTGCAATCAAAGTTCAATAAATTAAATATTTCTGAATGTAGCCGAATACTAAAGACTGTTTTTTAAAGGTTATGAAATAAGCTTTCAAATTGTTTTATTTTAAATAAATATTAAAATTTGTAAATATTAAAAATTAGAGTGTAAACATAAAAAATTATGTGAAAACAGTACTAAAATCACGGATTATGTAAAAAAAAAAAAAAAAAACACTTATTTTATCATACAAATGTATAATAAACAATTTTGTCACCTCACTTTTTTACAATTTCATACAAAAATATTTAACCGGTTGAATGCCTCGGTATTTACGGATGAAACTCGAAAATTTCGCGATTTTTTGACTTTTGACGTAAATTTTGTGGGTTAATTTTATGCTTTGGTATATAATATTTATCGAAATACGTTCCTTGAACAACAAACTACGCTTAAAAAACAACTTTACTTGCGTTTGTTAGACAAATTGATAGGTTTATCGATCTTTTCATGACACGCGACGCTCAAAGTTTGACAGTTCGGATCGCGCGAGGAATGCGTTTTTCAAAGTCATAGAAATGTCCAAAGACAATTATTTGAGTGGCTTAGTGTGTTTCTTTTATCTGTTACGTCAAGAACAAGAATGCCCCAAGCGATTCTGACCTTGTTCTTCATACATTTTCTTTATACATAAGGTTTAAAATCGCATTTCAAAAATTTTATTTTTTTATTTTTTATTCGGCTATAGGATGCGCACCGGCGCGCGATGGGCACGCGACCTGTTAATAAAAAATTAACACTGTCTAACGGCACATATGCGATTTGGCGGGTGAAAACTGTTTCTACAAAATAAGTATTTTTTACCTAAGTCTACAGAATAGAGGTGGGTAGCGTGTTTTATTATAGAGATTCTCCTTTTTGTTTTAGGGTTGTAAATGGAACAAAAACAGAGTTATAACGATTTCTGTGAGAATTGTTATATTTTCGTGTAAACAAGCTTAGGGGTCAGAGTGGTTAACTAAAAAAAAATTTTAAAACTCTTTTTTGCGAGACAACTCGTCACCTCATTTGGATAGGGTTCTAACTTACGTTTTTTTCAAAAATGACCTTTGAATGCCAAAGCATTTCTTATGCTCATTTTTATACCCAAAATAATTTTCTTAAATCTGTGTTGTATTTTCAAAAAGTAAGGGTTTTCCAATAAGAGGTGTTATTTTGATATTCAAAGAAAAATGCCATTTTTAAATATAAATGATCTGATGTTTATTTCATTATAAAGAGGAAGGTATGCCGTTAATAGTGGAAAATAACATCAGGCAAATGACCACCACGACCACGCTTACAGGACCATATCCTTTTCATGAAATTTTCCATAACCAAATCGCAAAGTGGCTGCCCTATGTCCTCGATAGCCTCACGAATTCCATCTTTGAGGTCTTGAATCGACGCTGGGCTGTTGGCGTAGACCTTCTCTTTCACGTGGCCCCAAAGGGAGAAGTCGCAAGGTGTTAAATCACAAGATCAAAACCATGAAATTATCTGCTTGACCGAAACATGGTTGAGCTCCACTGTCTTCGATTCGGAACTCTTCGATAGGCGCTACAGCGTCTACAGGCGGGACAGAGATCACGATGCGCGGGGAGGCGGTGTGTGCATAGCGGTTAAGAATACGCTAACGTCCCAGAGAATGCAAACATTAGAAACGGAAGGCGAACACATATGGGTGAAGGTGACGAAAAATAATTTTACCGCGTATATATGTGTTTTGTACTTTTATTGCACTGATGACTCGGAGAATCGCACAAAATTCTACGATTATATTGATCAAGAATGTCAATCAAAAATTTTAAAAAACAGAAACGTCCTTATATTGGGTGATTTCAATTTAACTAACAAACCGGAAGAGGTTATGTTAGAGCATTTATATTTTTTGGATTCCAATGACCTCAAACAACAAAATGTAATAAGAAATCATTTTGGCAATATGCTTGATCTAGTATTAAGCAACACGAATAAATGTGACGTCAGTCGATGTGATGAACCCTTGGTCAACGAAGATAAATTTCATCCGACCTTAGCAGTTCATACTAAATTAGCCAGGACGACGTGTAACCGGCGTCAGGTGCGAAACAGCGGTACCCGCCCGGCACCACCTACCTACAACCATTCATTCCAGTACAAGCGAGCAGATATGCAGTTAATACGCGATATACTCTCGGAATTCGACTGGAACTACCTACTCACTATATCGGACGCAAATGACGCAGTCATATACTTTAACAATGTTTTATTTAGTATTTTTGAAATTTGTGTCCCCACCAGAAAAGATGTATCTAAAAATGTAAATTATCCGGAGTGGTTCTGTAAAACAATTATAGATAAATTAAAACGCAAAGAATCGCATCGAAGAAAATACAAACTTCACAGAAATCAATCCGATTATTTGTTATTTTCTGCGTTGCGATCTGAGCTTAAAAAAGAAATTGCGATTGCAAAGCGTCAGTATTTAGAAAAAGTTCAGTGTGGGATCAAAGATGATGTTAAATATTTTTGGGATTTTATTAAATCCCAAAAAGCAAATCCACGTACCCAAATCAACTTGAGCGAAGGAACAGAAACTTTTTCCGATCCCGAAATAGTAAGCCAAAAATTTGCCGATTATTTTAAATCGGTATATAGCCAGATAGCTCCTCAACTAAATCTAGACTTTACTCGAACCGAGGGGGCATGGAACGTCGGAAAAATCGGTCTTGAGCTAACCTCTTCAGATGAAGTAGATGCTTGTATTCGGACTTTAAAGCTCGACAAGGCTGCTGGCCCAGACGGAATACCCCCTAATATAATTGCTTGTATGTCAAAAACTATTTGTCATCCGCTGAGCTATATATTTAATCTTAGCATAACGACTGGTTGTTTCCCCAATTTTTGGAAACTCACGCGTGTAAGTCCAATTTTCAAAGCTGGAGACAAGGCTGATATCAAGAATTACAGACCTGTAGCTATATTGTCAACTATACCAAAAATATTTGAAATGATTATTTATAAGAAATTACATCACCAAATTGTGCCATTTCTAGGAGAAAACCAACACGGTTTCATGCCGAGAAAATCCACGGTTTCAAATTTGTTAACGTTTTCGCGATTGGTGGCCGTTGGATTGGATTCGAGACATCAAACAGATGTAGTGTATACGGATTTTGCCAAAGCTTTTGATCGAGTTGATCATGACATTTTACTACTTAAAATGTACAAAATTGGTTTCGATCAACAAACACTTATATTCTTCGCGTCCTATTTAAAATCTAGAAGACAATATGTAATAATAAATGGACATGAGTCCAAACAATTCCCGGCATTATCAGGTATTCCCCAAGGGTCAAACCTTGGTCCTCTGTTGTTCCTTATACTTATAGATGACATTCAGGTATGTATAAAATATTGCAAATGTCTTCTATTTGCGGATGACCTGAAACTTTTGATGGAAATAATCTGTCACCAGGACTGCTTAAAAATGCAATCTGACCTCGATGCTATAGCAGAATGGTCAGATAAAAACAAATTAGAATTCAATATTAAAAAATGTGTAACAATGACGTATACCCGCTCCCAGAAGCCCGTAGTTTTTGAGTACACCATTAAAGGGAAAACGTTATGTCGAGTCAATAGCTTTAAAGATCTTGGTATCGTCTTTGATCCCAAACTGACATTTTCCGATCACATATCACGGCTCACTCCAGCATGCTACAAACTCCTGGGTTTTGTCATCAGAATATGTAAGCAATTTGATGACCCAGATGCAATGATAGCCATGTTCGATGGCGTCGTAAGAAGTAAGCTGGAGTATGCTAGTGGTGTGTGGACTCCGCACCAGACTAAATATATTAATATGCTGGAACAAATCCAGAAAAAATTCCTTAGGTACGTCTATATGCGAATGCACGGAACTTATCCGAGGTTCATGCACCATATGGAGTTACTTGAGGCAACAAATAGATTTAGTTTGGAAACTAGACGTTATGCAAATCTTGCGATTCTTAGTTTTAACATAATCCATAACTATATTGACAGCCCATTCCTCTTGGAATGCTACGGTTTATACGTGCCTGAAAACTTCAGTCGTAGTCGTCGACACGACTTATTCAAAATACCATACGGCAGAACAGATGTTCTAGCACAGCATAGCATAACAAGAGGAATGGTACTGTTGAACGAAATATCAAAAACACTAGATGTATACAACTCTTCTTTAGATAGCCTTAAGATTTTTTTGTATAATGATCATCTTCTTAGGTGTTAAGCTTGTCTAAATGAGAAAATTGTACGGTAATTGGATTATTTATCTGTTGTACAATTAAAAAAAAAAAAAAAAAAAAAAAAAAAAAAAAAAAAAAAAAAAAAAGATCTCGGTGGCCAATTGTGATCACCTCTTCGAGAGATAACACGGTCCGGAAACTTTTCCCGTAAAAGATCAATGGTTTCGTTGCTTGTGTGGCACGTAGCGCCGTCTTGTTGAAAGTAAACGTTGTCCAGATCAATACCATCCAATTCCGGCCATAAAAAATCATTAATCATCTCTCGATAGCGCAATCCATTCCAAAATAACACCTCTTATTGGAAAACCCTATATGTATGACAAAGTTCTAACTTCAAGCATTTTAAATAATCATTTACTTTACAAGGTTCTAAAATCACTTACGTTCTCTATTTTGTTTACATCTGACAATTGATCATTATTATGAAGCGCATTACAGTTCGTCACTTTGGTTGGACAGGGTTCTAACTTCACCTTACCACGTTCTAAGGTTTCAAAGTTTGCAAAGACAAATTTTCATAATCTATTTAACAATTTTGGTTTATCATATTTTATTGGAAAATATTTAGCCCTAGCTTGGAATTACATTAGGGAAATGTAGTTAGAACAGATTTTATGAATCCTAAATACAGGTGAATTCATTGGCTATATAGCACTTTATTAGGTTTATATGTCTCCGTATTAAAATTCGGAGGAAAATTTTCAAAATGATAAAATCTTGAGCAATCTAAGAAAAAAGTTTTAAATTGGTATGTCGCTTGGGTGGATAAGCGGTGCTATATTTTTTGTCCGATTAGTGTGAATATAAGTAGTGAGTTCAAAAGGTAAATTTCTGATTGTCAATCATACTACAGCAAAAATACTTTCAACTTCGTAAATCCTACAATAAGCAACTCCAGTCCAATTTTTTAAATTTTTTTAAATGAATAACTTCTAACTTAAATAACTGCATATTTATTTTTATTTTTAAAGTTAGTTTTAATAGTTAAAATAAATGTCAAAGTTTTAATTTTTCAAGATCCCCGAAAACCACCTTATCTAGAGTGAATCGTGTGACGTCATCACGACCAAAAGTTTTAGTTAACAGATGTTAGATGTAGTCATTTTGTATGGAAGAAGGTATGAAACTATTCAATAAGTAAAACGTTATTTAGGTGGAATTATTTATTTATTATATTTTTCGATATTATGACTATTAGAGTGGTATAAAAATTGTTTGAAATTATTATTTTTTTAGCTTTACGAATCGAAATCAATATTATGGAAACCTAAGCTTTGATTTTGTAGGCAACTGAAATCAACTGTTCGTCGCCCGCCATTTTGAAATTCAGAATTGGAGCGTTTCAACAGGCATTAAAATCGTTTTTGTACAGTTTAAGTTTTTGAATATTTTAAATAAAATAGATAAACCAATAGAGATACTCTATTTTTGATACTGAATTATTTAGGCCTAAATAATGTTTCAGTAAAAACAATAACTATTATATGTCTAAATCTCTATAAACCAATAACACGAAATGTTGAAAGGCTTGTCAAAATTTTTATACAATATGACCACGTGACAGGAGAATTATGGACGTGGTGACGTTACCATTCACAATCCAATAATACCAACTTGACAGGGTGTTTTAATGACACATTTTAAAATGGACTTTTTTTAAAACTCTATGTTTAATATTATTTAATAAAACTTATATATTCAGAATCAGCGTTTATTGGTCTACATGAACATATTTTTTTAAAGCCATAAAATTTTTCACTGGAGTTCCTTATTATAACAATAACAATAGACCTACCGTATCTTGATGGAGTGCGAGTTGGGTGTTGAGGAACAGTTGGCCTCCTCGAGGGAGGGCAGGCAGCCGTTGATCTGCGGGACGGAGACTTGCTCCCGGCACGGTGAGCTGGTCTCCACCTGCCCGAGGCCACAGCCCCCGCTGCTGCTGGAGCCAGCCCTCGTGTGGCTCAGGAGTCGCGTCTGTATGAAAACAATGGATAATTACAATTGGATTATAAGCACTAACAATGCCAAAATACAGAAATATTATTAAAATTAACTCTTATCAGAAGGTGTATGTAATGTATTGAAAATACAGTGAAACCCTCTTAAGAAGTTCTCTCTTAAGACGTTTCGTGGCTTAACCTCTGGTTTGCCGATTGCGCGCCCAGGACGCGCCATAAAAAAAAATAATTTTGAGATGCGATTTTAAACCTTATGTATAAAGAAAATGTATGAAGGAAAAGGTCAGAATCGTTTGGTAAGATATAAGGAACACACCTAGCCTCTCAAATAATCATCTTTGCACATATCTATGACTTTCGAAATGACATTTCTGCCGCGATTTGAGCTGTCAAACTTTGAGCGTGGCATGTCATGAAAAGATCGATAAAACTATCAATTTGTCAAATAAACGGAAGTAATATTATTTGTAAGCATAGTTTATTGTTCAGGGAACGTGTTTCGGTAAATATTATATACGATAGCATAAAATAAATACGCAAAATATTACGTCAAAGTCAAAACATCGCGAAATTTTCGAGTTTCTTCCCTGGCATTTAAGAGGTTAAGTAGTTTGGTTTGTTCAGTTCCTCGGCCCAAAATTGGCCCAATTTTTCCCACATATAAGGTTTTCCTGCTTAACCTGCCCCTTGCCGTTTGTCCGCCGGCGTACCATCGGCGCAAGCCAAAATAATCACTAAAAAATAATTTTGTTATGCGATTTTAACCCTTATGTATAAAGAAAACGTGTGAAGAAGAAGGTCAGAATCGCTTGGGGCATTCTTGTTCATAAGGTATAAGATACCGTGAACCCACTTAGAGCAGCGATATATATTCTTTGAAATTGTTTATGACACGGCCTGGAACTTTTTCCCGCCGCTCGGCTGTCAAGATGGCGGCTGTCAAGTCTCGCGTCGCGGTAGATGAAATGATCGTAAAACGTATAAATTCATTGAATAAACGCAAGTAATATTGTTCTTATGTATAGTTTAGTATTCAAGGAATGTGTTTCAGTAAAGATTACATAAGATAGCATAAAATTAACCTGCAAAATATTACGTAAAAGTCAAAACATCGCGAAATTTTTTCGTTTTTTCCGTGGCATTTGAAAAGTAGTAAAAAGTATAAATTCATTGAATAAACGCAAGTAATATTGTTCTTATGTATAGTTTAGTATTCAAGGAATGCGTTTCAGTAAAAATTACATTAGATAGCATAAAATTAACCTGCAAAATATTACGTTAAAGTTGACGTTTTTTCCTGGCATTTATTAAGAGGGTTTCACTGTATTTGTAAGTGATGCCGTCAAGTGCTAGCAGGGAAAGTGCTTCAATCGGTTCCATGCCAACTGAGAATAAAGTCAACTCAACACCTCTTTGAAAAGTCATTAAAAAGTATGAAAAAATAATTTAAAATTAGCCCTTAAGCCCTTAACCCTTGCCGTTCGTCCGCCGGCGTACCATCGGCGCAGGCCAAAATAATCACTAAAAAATAATTTTGTTATGCGATTTTAACCCTTATGTATAAAGAAAACGTATGAAGAAGAAGGTCAGAATCGCTTGGGGCATTCTTGTTCATAAGGTATAAGATACCGTGAACCCACCTAGAGCAGCGATATATTTTCTTTGAAATTGTTTATGACACGGCCTGAAACTTTTTACCGCCGCTCGGCTATCAAGATGGCGGCTGTCAAGTCTCGCATCGCGGTCAATGAAATGATCGTAAAACGTATAAATTCATCAAATAAACGCAAGTAATGTTATATTTATGTATAGTTTAGAATTCAAGGAATATGTTTCAGTAAATATTAAATAAGATAGCATAAAATCAACCTGCAAAATATTACGTAAAAGTCAAAACATCGCGAAATTTTTTCATTTTTTCCGTGGCATTTGAAAAGTAGTAAAAAGTATAAATTCATTGAATAAACGCAAGTAATATTGTTCTTATGTATAGTTTAGTATTCAAGGAATGTATTTCAGTAAAAATTACATAAGATAGCATAAAATTAACCTGCAAAATATTACATTAAAGTTGACATTTTTTCGTTTTTTCCTGGCATTTGAGGGGTTAACCCTAACCTAACGTAGTCTGTCTAGCCGGACTACTTGTCCGGTCACCGTTTACTGAATAGTAGAACCCTGTTAATTCGAAATCCACAGGACATCAAAAACCAAATTCAGAACTTACAAATTCCCATATAATATACATACCGCCGAAAAGTACCAATATCAATTTGACGACAATCAAACGAATTCAGGTAGACATTCGAGGTAAAACAAAATGATACAATTTATTATTGCGTAAATCGAATTTTCGCGTATGATTATATCCAAGACCAGCCCCACAAATTCAGTTATTTGAAGTTAATTTTCAAAAATATGAAATGTTTTCATGTTTTAAATATGAAATTTCGCATACGATTACTATCATGAACAGCCCTTTAAATTTAATTAGGTATCGTATTCCAAGTGGTTCGCTAAGTTTGGTGACTTAGCAGAGGTGCCCGGGTTCATGGGGTGATGTTTGTTCGGGTCTTCCCACCAACTGCGTGGCAGGAAGAGAAGCAAGAAGAGACTGAGACCTTTTGATCTCTCTCTGAACATCGCCTTGCACCGCAGTGGAAGGGTTGGATTCATACATTTGTTACACCCAGACCACCAGATTTCTACCCCTCGTACATTTTTCCTTCCCAGAACTTCCCCTCCTTCATTTTCTAAAAACAAAAATATGTTATATGATCTGAGAGGAATTATTTTTCTGCAGGCCTCCTGTGTGGAGCTAATGTAAAAAAAAAAGTGAGAATCTCAAAAGTGAAAAGGTCTCCCTCAATCAGCCTCTCCCGATCCGGCCTGCCACGCAGTATGTGGGCAAACACATCCGCCGCCAAGACCTAAATAACCCCGGGCACCCTTGCTAAGTCACTAAATGTAGCGAATCACTGGGGTGATCTAACAGAGGTGTTTTTTATCCAATTAATGGTTCCAGGAGCGCGGCGGTACACATACCCGCTTCCCAAAGAAATGACGTGGAAATGGTTTAGATTTGGGTGTGCAGTGTTAGGTTATGTCAGGTTAGGTTAAGCAGATAGTGTTACCCTGAGCGGTGTGACGGGCTGGTAGACGGGCGGAGGCGGGGGCGCGGGTGCGGGCGCGATGGGGGCCAGGCCCGCCTCCATACGCAGGGCCTCCGCAGCCCCCGCCAGCCCCCGGGCAGTGAGGTGCTGGTACAACAGCTGGTACAGTTGTCGGTCATTGAAAGTTATGTGCGTCTGGGCCACCACGTTCGCCTACAATCAACACAACACAAGTTAGCACATAACATTTTGCATTATAATGAGAACGGCGTTTGGTTATGTATCACAAATACAGTGAAACCCTCTTAAGAAGTTTTCCGAGGGACCGGAAAAAACAAATTTCTTCAGCAGGAAAACCTTGTATGAGGGAAAAATTGGGCCAATTTTGGGCCGAGGGACCAAAAAATATCAAACTTCTTAACAGGTCCCGTGTCGATTACGCGCCGGCGCGCGCCCTACAGCTGAATAAAATTTAAAAAAAAAAAAAACTTTTTGAAATGCGATTTTAAACCTTATGTATAAAGAAAATGTATGAAGGACAAGGTCAGAATCGCTTGGGGCATTCTTGTTCTTGACGTAACAGATATAAGAAACACATCTAGCCACTCGAATAATTATGTGGGAATATTTCTGTGACTTTCCAAATGTCGTTTCTCCCGCAATTTGAGCTGTCTAACTATGAGCGCCGCGGGTCATGAGAAGATCGATAAACCTATCAATTTGTCAAATAAACGCAAGTAATGTTGTTTGTAGGCGTAGTTTATTGTTCAAGGAACGTGTTTCGGTAAATATTTTATACAATAGCTTAAAATAAACCCACAAAATACTACGTCAAAAGTCAAAACTTAGCGAAATTTTCGAGTTTCATCCGTAAAAATCGTAGCATTTAAGAGGTTAAGCCACAAAACTTCTTGAGAGAACTTCTTAAAATGGTTTCACTGTACTATTTTATATATTAAGTGACAGTAACAGATTACAATGATAAATAGATAAATAAATAAACAATATCAAAGGCTTAAAGTCAAACAATAATATCTACAGAAAACATAACACTATTCTAGATCTCAAGTCAAAAAAAGTTCTTTTTCAATCTTTTTTAATTTTAACTCCACACAGGAGTCCCTGAGGAAAATAATTTCCCTCAGGGCCTATGTCACCTGGGATGCTGTGTCAAGGGTCTTTTTGAGGAGAGGAAGGAATGAACATTGGTCTTGAAAAGACCCATGTTGTAGAAAGGAGGAAACACAAACACAAGTCGGTTGAACACAAGAACGAGTCGAAGAAGCAACCCATTCTCATGTGGCAAATGTCAACCATGTACATATGCACCAGTGCCATAGTGATCAAAAACGCTAGTTCCTCAGAGCATCATCCATTGAAATACCTACATAATCTACATACTAGGTCTTAAAGTCAAACAACGCTAACTACTAAATATAATGTCTCGTTATATTGTCAAAAAATGTTATCTCCACTAGGTCTTAAAGTCAAACAATGTTATCTACAAAAAACATACAGTATTTAGGTCTAGAGTCAAAAAACATTATCTCCACTAGGTCTTAAAGTCAAACAACGTTATCTACAAAAAACATTCACACTATTCTAGGTCTTAAAGTCAAAAAAACGTTATCTACATACTATTACTATTATAAGTCTTAACTCGTGATGTGCCACGGGAGGAAATTTTGCAAAGTTTTGACTTTGACGTAATATTTTGTGGGTTTATTTTATGCTATTATATACAATATTTACCGAAACACATTCCTTGAACAATAAACTATGCCTAAAAACAACATTGCGTTTATTTGATGAATTTATGTTTACGATCTTTTTCACGAGAACGACTCTACCCAATTTGACAGCTCAAATGCCGCAAAAAATCTCGGCCGGAGGGCATAGAGAATTCCATAGAAATTATTCCGCTTCCCTAGGTGTGTTCCGGTATTTTATACCTTAAGAACAAGAATGTCCCAAGCGATTCTGACCTTAAGCTTCATACATTTTCTTTTGATGCTCATGATCTGATCAAAAGCTGAAACGGACCAAGAATTGTGTTTAACAGACCGCTCAAATATCAAAAACTCAAAACGGAAACGTTCGTCTTGATTCGATTTGATGGTGTTTGACAAACCACAAGACGTGACGGCTCAACGATAAAATACAAATGTAGTACGATCCTAGGCAATAAGAAGATGTGAAGGGATCCTCACCCTGTGTATATTGGCCAGGGAGGTCTCAAACTCGGCGCCCAGCGGCTTGGTCTTGCCGCTCACACGCTCCATCAGCTCCAGCGCGTACTTCTGGAACATGACGTGCTCCTGGCGCTTCTCTTGCAGGATTGGCACCCTCATCAGATCTGGAACAGGTCAAGCCGGGTAACAGTTAAAACGCATTATAGTGAAACCCCCTTAACCTCTTAACCAGTCCGACCCGTAAGCGGATATACACGTTAAAATAACGATAACAGTCAAGTACAATAAGCGTGTTTTCACGTCAACGCGCGTGTTCCCACAGAAATCGTTATAACTCCGTTATTGCTCTAGTGACAACCCTAAAACGAAAAATTGAAGGTCCATAATAAATCAAGCTTCACATCTCTATTCAAAGTTGTCCATAGAAATACATAAAAATACTTTTTCTGTAGATACAGATTTTACCCGCCAAATTGTAAAACGCAACTTTTTCGTACCGATTCGCCTCCTACATTTATGAGTTTTTTTGAAGAAATTTCTTCGAAAATGGCCAAGTAAGTATTTGTTTATTATAGTAATATATATTTGCTACGCTCTTGTGATATTTTTTCTTTGTTTTAAGTGTTTTTCTTGAATAATTAAGTGATTTTAAACTGCGCGTCATGTTCACCGAATTCTTTTGTCATTTTAAAGAGACGCTTTGGAACTAATGTGTCAGTTATTGGGGCATATTATGATGAAAATTCTTAAAAGCATACACTCTTTTGCTATATTTAGCAAAAACATGTAACAATTTCATGAAAAAATAGTGATTTTTTAACGTTTTTCCAACTTCTAGTCTTTTAGAACAGTTACGAGAATTTTGACACTTTAAAATGGCTAGGGATGGGGTCGATCATTTTCGAAAATTCGACTCTGACTTTCGCTATTGAAATTATCATGTATTGTTTCGTAGTGATTTCACACAAACGAAGAATTGAATTTTATTAGTTAAAACTTTTTAGGGCGCACAGTTTACACTCGCACTGTGCAAGCTAATATCATTCGTTTATATTGAGAATTCTTATACTTGAAAATCAAAAATATTTTGTTGTGAAGTGATGTACATTTGAGTAAACCTTTATTATTGTTCTACGTAAAGAAAATCATGCACCACGGAAGAAATCATAGCAGAGCTGGAGCAGAGCTTCACTGAATCTGATTACGGTAGCAGCGGTGGCAGCATTGCCGCAGATGACACCATCGAATCCGACATCGAAGAAGATACAACGGAGACGTTTCATGACGTGAAGCCCATTTTATGTAATTAAAATCAATGTTTCGTTTACGTTAATTTTTTATGCCATCAATAAAAAAATGGATATCGATTTATTTTCAGGCTTCTTCGTTTTTTATGAGCGGAGAAAACCTCATGGACTCTGCGGAGTCGGATCCGGTGGTTGCTGATGCTACAGAAGGGGTCAGTGGAGAGACGATGATGAGAGGATCTTCCGAAACGAGCGGCAGAGCCGTAGAAGGTATATACCTTCATTATAATATATGTATATACATATAAATTTTTTTATATTTGAAGCCTTTTTCATACACCTTCATTATAATATATGTATATATATAAAAAAAAATATATTTTGCAGCCTTTTTCATCATTTTATGTAGTTACTTTCGTCATATTATATAAAAAGGTAAGAGTTGTGTAATAGTTATTTATTTCCATTCTTATTATTTCGAATCTTATATTTTCAGAATCGATGGACTACAGTGCTGTTGAAACGGATAGTGCCAGTGTTGAAGAAACTGACCAAGCAAGCTTCAGCCGCGTAGAAGGTATATACATTATAATATATGTATGTATACATTTGTATACTTGTATAAATTTTTAATTATATTTTGCAGCCTTTTCGTCATATTATGCAGTTATTTTTCATCATTTTATATACAACACAGTATTTGCCTTCAATTGCAAAGTTTTTACCTACATCATGTTGGCATAACATACAATATAAGTGTAAATTCAAATTTTTTCATAGTCCTCACTAGGGTTTCCTGTTCTTAAATTTGAATTTATTTTAATTTGTTATATTTTCAGATTCCCAGTTTCTGCAGCCGCTACCCGTTTCACTGGCCGTACGCGGGAGCCGACGCCGCGGAGGGCGACGCGGAGGGCGCATCGGAGTGAGGGGACGGCGTGCTGTCGGAGTGGGAGCGGCCTGGACTTTGGGACAGAACCTAACACTGGTGTTTGGCTCCGATGACCAGCTCCCTCCCCAGCTATTGGCTTTTCGGTCACAAGCCGCCCGTGCGGCTCGCGGTGGATGATTATGCTGGATGCAATCACCCAGCGCTTGCCGCCTCGTGAACTGTCACCAACCTGTCCCATTGTCTTGTCTATATCTTATCATACTAACGCATATTGTATCTTGTTTTTCCCGCCAAGCACTTGCATACTGCTTACTAACAACGTATGCAGGGACACTGGAGGTCTAGATTCGTTCTAAACTAAATGTAGCTTCGTTCTTTTAAAAAAAATTAGAGTCCTTGCGAGAGCCCTGAGGGAGTTACCATCTGTTACTTATACCAGGGCATGGTGGTGGATAACCTCCAATGTTACATTTATTATTTTTGTTTACTTTCGTTGTTCTTTCTAACATATAAATAAATATAGTATTTATAAAAAAAACTATCACGGGTTTTTATTTACACACAATGTATTACATATTATTTATTTCAACAAAATTTCGAACATGGTATCTACTTATTCGAAACAATTTGCACGCACATCACTAAATCAGTTCTAACAATGGCCGACTTGTCACTGATTCGCGCGCGACTCGTTGTTTATTTGTGTTTTTATATTCATTGTTTGTAGGTGTAATTGTGCAAATATTGTCCGGATTACATCAAATATAAACAATTTGAAATGTGCATGATAGTTACCAGTGATTAAAACATCCGTATCTATTGTTTTTGTATTGTACCTTTATAAAACTAAACAAAGTGTGTTTTGAGGTTAAATTCGGTAATTTTAGAAAATAAATGTGTTTCAATCGTTTCAAACCAGATAAACTAAGTGCTTTGAATATATAAAACCATAATGGAGCTATTTATAACTATTCCCATAGTAATTGCGGAATATAACAATGAAAAATAAGTTTGTAAAATATTTCACATGTTCAACAAATTTCAAAATGTGTGAAAATTTTATTGGAATTAATTAATTTTTAATAAAATATTTTTGTATGAAATGATAGAAAAGTGAGGTGACAAAAATGTTAATTATACGTTTTTATGATAAAATAAGTGTTTTTTTTAACGTCATCTGTGATTTTAGTATAGTTTTTATATAAAAAAACACAGGTGAGTCATTTTTACATTTTTTTTTATGTTTGCATTCTAAATTGTAATATTTACAAATGTTTATTTTAATTTTAAATAATATAATTAGAAAGCTAACTTCATAACCTTTCAAAAACAGTTTTTAGTGATCGGCTACGTTAAGAAATGTTTGTTTTATTGAGCTTTAATTGCGAAGTGGAAATTACACTAAATTTTTATAATTTTGACATTTCGTTTAAGACAATAAATGTGTCCGACCATGAAAGACCTGAGTGGTTAAATGCCAGGGAAGAAACTCGAAAATTTCGCGATGTTTTGACTTTGACGTAATATTTTGCGGATTTATTTTATGCTATCGTATATAATATTTACCGAAACACGTTCCCTGAACAATAAACTATGCTTACAAATAATATTACTTGCGTTTATTTGACAAATTGATAGTTTTATCGATCTTTTTATGACATGCGACGCTCAAAGTTTGACAGCTCAATTCGCGGCGGAGATGTCATTTCGAAAGTCATAGATATGTGCAAAGATGATTATTTGAGAGGCTAGGTGTGTTCCTTATATCTGTTATGTCAAGAACAAGAATGCCCCAAGCGATTCTGACCTTGTCCTTCATACATTTTCTTTATACATAAGCTTTAAAATCGCATCTCAAAATTTTTTTTTTTTTATGGCGCGTCCTGGGCGCGCAATCCGCAAACCGGAGGTTAAGAAGTTTTATTTTAGAAGAAAACCTTATATGAGGAAAAATTGGGCCAATTTCGGGCCGAGGGACCAAAAAAACCAAACTTCTTAAGAAGGAACTTATTAAGTGGGTTTCCGGCGAAAATGTGTTTTTTTTCTGTGTGGGCATGATAGATAGCGATAAGATAATTTTATGCAGATCCATTCAAGACTAGAATACCCCCTTAACATGTTATTTTACCATCGACCATACCAATTCGCTAGGGTTTAATTCGCAATGATAAGGAGGTAATCGGAGCACAGTTTTGTGGGCCTCTCTAGTACTGACTTACTTTTTTGGGTAGATAGCTAGATATAATACAAGTGACTTACTTTGTATCTGCCCCATGGTGAAGAGCGGCAGTTTGCTGATGATCTGGCGCACGGTTGGGCAGCGCGCCAGTCCGGCCAGTGCGCGGCACGCGAGCCCGCGCAGGCAGTCTGCGTCCGTTATCGGCAGCTTCACAAACATCAGCTGCAGCAGCACCTAAACACGGACAATCCAAATGATCAATCAACCGCCGGACAATACAGGTCAGCTACAATCACAACAAATAACAGTACCGCCATCATTTGTTGGATAATCTACAACTCTGCCGTAGGTCACCCCAAGTGGAAAGCTGCTGCCCAAATGGTGACAGCTGGGAACAAGGCTTGGTCAGGTCTTGGCGGTGGATGCATCTGTCCACCAAACGTATCACTGAGTGGCGGGCCGCATCGGGAGAGGTCCTCCACATCCTCCACTAGACCGTGCATACACAACACTAGGTCGAATAAAATGATATAAAAAACATTCCAAGTTACAAAACCACATTCGGGCAAAGAAACTACACATACTTTGCAACTAAACTTCATAACATCCTTCCCCAAGACATAAAACTAATAAAAAAATTCTAACTTCTAAAAAATTCTAAAATATGGCTGAAAGAAATCAATGAAAAAACCCTAATGGAAACACTAAAAACGACATAGAAGACAAATGAAATATATTTACGGCACAGGACCCCCTAGTGAGGAGGACTAAGAATTACAATATTTAACATTAAATTCATCATTATATTTTGTATTTACAATTATTTTATACAGTCGCTAATAAAAAAATAAAAAAAAAGGTTAGAGATATCGGGAAAGATCCAGTTAGGGAAAGCTCTTTGAGCTCTCCAGCCAGACTCCCTCAACTGATTGCCTTGCACTGCAGTGGGAGGGATGAATCCATACATCACAAAAAGACACTCCACACAGCACATTGCTGAAGTAGAATTGTTTTGAGGGAAATTATTTTCCTTGGGGCCTACTGTGTTGAGTTAACTTAAAAAAAAAATAATTATTAAAAACTGTGCCTGGGAGACAAAGATTGAAGACATTATGAGAGAACTCACCATAATACCGTTATTGGTGCGGACACTCTCCCAAACCTTCTGAATGACATCCTCGTAAGACTTCATGTTGGTCTTTTTCTTATTGGACCCCGTGGCAGAGAACCTGGCCGAAGAACTCCCTGTCTGCAAACATACAAACAAACAAACAAACAATGATGTTAACGTACAAACAAACCAAGACCATTTGGTATATAAGTATAGGTGTCCCTCAAGGTTCAGTCCAGGGTCCAGTTCTGTTTATTTTGTACATCACAGATCTGAATACCATAATAAAATCGAACTCCAGCTGTTTCGTAGATGATCCAAAATTCTTTACCAATCCAATTGCGATGAAACTTTGGGGATTTGATGTGCGCGTGCCCGCGATGGTTTCTATACAGAATAGTGAGCTCTGGCATCATGAAATTATGCATTGCTAAACCATTCATCCGATTGTGATGAAACTTTGGGGATTTGATGTGCGCATGCCCGCGAGGGTTTCTATATATATATATATATATATATATATATATAATAGTGAGCTCTGGCATCATGAAATTATTTCCTACAACATTCATCCGATTGCAATGAAACTTTAGTGAGTTGTTGTGTGCACGCCCACGATGGTTTTTGTATATATTGGTGAGCTCTGGCGTTATGAAATTATTTCTTTAACTTTTCATCCGATTGCGATGAATCTTTGGTGAGTTGTTGTGAGCACGCCCACAAACGTTTCTATTTATACTGGTGAGATCTGGCATTATGTAATTTGTATAAAAAAATTTCAACATGTGGCACGCGAGCTGTTTGAAAACTGAATGTACCGGGACTGAATGTATGGAAAACGGGAGGGGGGGAAGCAGGAGAGGGGAAGGGGACACAGAAAAGGAAGGAGAGGCGTAAGGGGAACAGGATGAATGGGAAAGGACATGCAGGGAGAAACTATTTCTTTAAGTGGTATTGCAACGCATGCCGGGAACTCGCTAGTCCATATACAAATCAAGACCAAATGCAAAAACAACTTAAATTTAACAATTAAATGGACAAGGAGATGGCTTCTAAAGCCCCAATACGTATTTGCTGCCATTCCAAGGGTTGGAACACTTCTAAACGACAGATATCAAAATTCTGGCAATAAAACAAGAGGTGGCAGCGTACTATTGTCAGTATCAACCAAACAGAATTCGAGGAAACTAAAATGCCTTCACAAACATCTCGAACAAGTGTTTATAATCGGTTGCACGTATATACCACCAACCTCCGGCTTGCAAACTTATAAAAAGCACCACCTTAAAGTTGAAACAATGCGAAGAAAATTTCCTGATGCTACATTTATTCTGATGGGTGACTATAACTTTCCAAATATTATATGGGACATTGAGAATATCGCGTCCTCGAGCCCGGACAACATCAATCATGGCTCCCATGAAATTTTGAAATGTCTAACTTTTTAAATTTGCATCAGAAAAACCATGTGTACAATATCAATTCTCGTCTTCTCGATCTTGTCTTTACTAATTCTTCTAGTGTTAATGTGCATGCCTCTGATGAAATGATTCTTCCAATCGATAAAAACCATCCTCCTCTAATAATTTATAAATACTTATGTTAAGGTAATTGACAATACTTATGTTAAGGTAATTGACCCCACGATTGTCAAGCGTAATTTCGAAATAGCAGATTACCCAAAGATTTAAAGGCAGTGACGTTGAAAAGTAATATAGGCTGCACGCACGCTACTCACCCTGTGCACGGGTGCGCAGACACAGTTGACGAGCACCTTGAGCGCGGCCTTCTGCACCTCAGCGTCGCCCACAATCTCGCCCTCGGCCGCGCCCAGCACGATGTTGGTGCCCACCGTAAGCCCGTCCTCGGGCATGTCCACCTTCTCGCAGAGCGTGAGCTGGGTGCGTGGCGCCACGCAGCACGCCGAGATCACGTCCAGCGCCGAGCGCACAGTCTCCGCCCTGTGGATCAAATCACAACAGTCAAGTCAGATTTGTGAAAAAAAAACTGTTATATAAACCGGTTGCTTGCCGATTGCGCGCCGGCGCGCGCGTGAAATTAAACTATAAAAAATATTTTTTTGAAATGCGATTTTAAACCTTAATTATAAAGAAAACGTATGAAGGATAAGGTCAGAATCGCTTGGGGCATTCTTGTTCTTAAGGTATAGAATGCTTTGAACACATCTATGGAACCCAAATAATTTCTATGAATTCTTTATGGAATTCTGGCATAGTTTTTTTCGGAGCATTTCATCTGACAGTTCGATTGCATCATTCTCGTAAGAAAGATCGTAAACATAGGAATTCGGCAGATAAACGCAAGTAATGTTGTTATTAGGCATAGTTTATTATTCTAGGAATGTGTTTCGGTAAATATTACATAAGATAGCATAAAATAAACCCACAAAATATTACGTCAAAGTCAAAACATCGCGAAATTTTCGAGTTTCAAGACATTCAAGGGGTTAACTCGTAATTTTAACTGCTGAGCTAAATGACCCTTAGTGTACACAAGCACAGACCATGCCAATGTGGGAATTTTTTATTAATTACTAGCTGACCCGGTCACGCGTTGCTCTGGCTAACGAAACACAACGCCATATACTAGATGGTTACCCAACCTTTGAACTCACACCGCCATCTGTTAATTTGCTTACAAATCAAATCCACACCGCCCGCTTGCCAGCGCGCTTGTCCACCACATACAGACATTCTCCTTTATATATTATATATTTGAACCAATTTACACAAAACTTTGATAAATCATATACCTAAACCTTCCTCATGAATCGTTCTATCCATTGGTGAAAACTGCATGAAAATCTGTTAAGTAGTTTTTGAGTTTATTGCGAACAGACAGACAGACAGACGCGGAGGAGGACTTTAATTTATAATACGTAGAGATATACTTCAAATGCAAAACTTCAGTTTTACATTTTCATACTTTTTACCCTGAAAATGAGAAGGTTGATAGAGATATTGAAAGAAGGGTAAATGCAGGTAACTCCATTAATGGAGGACTGTACGCTATTGGCACAAATTTGTCCAAAGAAGCGAAGCTAGCAGTCCGCAATGGAGTGCTGGTACCCACACTGATGTGTGGCAATGTGATACATGGAACTGGAAGAGGAAGGAAGACTGATTTCTGCAGAAATGAGATCCCTGAGGCAAATGTGTGGTAAAATCATGTATGATGGTGTGAAAATGGGATGGGATGAAATGGGCCAATTCGGGGAGACCCTTTGACCTACACAGCTGGCCCACTCTTTTTCCTTGGCACGCCAAAATTTTCAAATTTTTTTATTTTTAAATGCAATTTTAACCCTTATGTGTAAAGAAAACCTATGAAGGACAAGGTCAGAATTGCTTGGGGCATTCTCGTTCTTGACGTTACACATACCCAAAAAAAACGCCTAGTCGCTGGAATAATTTTTATTAAATTTGTCTATGACATCGACCCTTCATTTTTCGCGGGATTTGAGCTGTCAAACTACGAGCGTCGTAGGTCGTAAAAAGATCGAAAAACCTTTAAATTTATCAAATAAACGCAAGTAATGTTGTTTTCATGCATAGTTTATCGTTCAAGGAATGTGTTTCGGTAAATATAATATACGATAGCATAAAATAAACCCACAAAATATTACGTCAAAGTCAAAACTTTGCGAAATTTACGGGTTTCCTCCCTTGGCATATGACGAGTTAAAAAGATCCTCCATACAGCCTCCCCAAAGATGGCATAGGGAAATTATATTTCTCAGGGCCTCTAGAGTGGGGCCTCCAATATAAAAAAAAAAATTGATGAAAAAGAAAAGTTCTTTTGGGTTCTCTATGTGATGTGATTTAAAAAGTTTCCTGCTTGTACTATGAGTTTCCAGACACCATGTATGGAACTACAATGTATGCAAATGAGACACAGTAGTTGGGATACTACAGTATTGATGCATTAATAAGACAGGTACGCCAACGTTAAATTGTCTTGAAAACAAGCTTACGGGTCCGAGTGGTTAAACAGATTGAGTTATTGACTGACCTTCCGTTGAAGTTCCACTCGTAGGAGAAGGCGATGATCTGCAGCAGCAGGGTGACCCCGCCCAGCCGGAGCAGCTGATCGCACGGCGCCCAGCGAGTCCAGGCCGCCGCCTGCAGCCTCTCGATCTGCTCCTGGATCTCTTCCGGAGAAGACTTGCAGGCCTTTGCATACACAACATTATTAAATTAATGTTTCGTTGTTTGACCATTATGTGTTCCTAAACCATTCATCCGATTGTGATGAAACTTTGGTGATTTCATGTGCCCATGATGGTTTCTGTATACACTGGCGTAGCTCTGGCATTATGAAATTTGTATAAGTGGGAGGGGGATTCGTGGGACGGATCGAAGCAGAAGAGGGAAGAGAGGAAGGCGAGAAGGTGGAGGGAGAACACGGAGGGGCCGCGGGAGGGGAAGCGGAAGGGAGAAATACAAAGTACGTTATACAAGAAAAACTGTTTTTTTTTTTTTAATTTACCTTTACATTAACAAAGGTATGAGGGGTGGGTAGGAATCTGGGGGTTAGTGTGCCCAGGAGTGATGAATCTTTGAATTGGTTGCTTGCCGATTGAGCGCCGGCACGCGTGCCAAATTGAACTCTAAAAAATTTTTTTTTGAAATGCGATTTTAAACCTTAATTATAAAGAAAACGTATGAAGGATAAGGTCAGAATCGCTTGGGGCATTCTTGTTCTTAAGGTATAGAATGCTTTGAACACATCTATGGAAACCAAATTATTTTTATGAATTCTTTATGGATTTCTAAGTTTTTTTCGGAGCATTTCATCTGACAGTTTGGTTGCATCATTCTTGAAAGAAAGATCGTAAACATACGAATTCGTCAGATAAACGCAAGTAATGTTGTTATTAGGCATAGTTTGTTGTTCAAGGAATGTGTTTTGGTAAATATTACATAAGATAGCATAATATAAACCCAGAAAATATCACGTCAAAGTCAAAACATCGCGAAATTTTCGAGTTTCCTCCAGAGGCATTTAAGAGGTTAATCCCTCTGCGGTGCAAGGCTTTGGGTTGAGAGAATCATGCAGCTGGTGGGCAGACGCATTCACAGTCAAGACCTCGACAAATCCGACCCTGTGAACACGGTTATCCATGCTAAGCACTTGTTTTTGTAAAAATGTTGACTTGAAGAAAGGATTGACTTATTGTAGATTAGATTGAGCACTGTCTGATGATGAATGCTGTCTGCTCATTAATAATAGAGTTCAGTGTCCATCATCAGGGCAGATGACTTTATTACCTTGTAGGCAGGTTGCTGGGCCTGCGCCTCGCCGGGCCGACCCTGCCGTTTGAGAGCGTTGGCGCGGTGATGCAGATGGCTCTCGAGGTATCGCTTGAGCGCGACGCACACATGCCGCACGATCTGCCGCGCTGCGCACGACTCGTCCTCCGACAGCCGCACGTCGTCCTCCACCGACAGGATGGGCAGGGTGGAGATCACGTTGTAGAGCTTGCGGAGGCCGTCCTGGAAACAGATTTAACGTATTATGTAATAATCGAGAGCGTACAAGCCTGAAGCCTCGAGCATCAAAGATGACGAGATTATTTAGACAGTAAACACTCTCAATTTGGGAGGCGGGTATGGGTACCGCTGCCCCGGGAACCGTTTATTGGATAATCAACACCTCTGCCATAGGTCACATTTGGTGACTAAGCAGGGGCGCTCGGGTTAATGGGGTCAGGTTTATCCGGATCTCAGCCTGCCACCGCATGGCAAGCTGCGTCGGGAGAGACTGGTTGAGGGAGACCTTTTGACCTTTCCAGCCGGACTCTCTCGACACATCGACTTACACCACAGTTAGAGGGATGGATTCATACGTCCGTCACTCCTGGACACATAGAACCCCAGATTCCTACCCACCCCTCATAACTTTTTCTTTTCAAAAACTTCCTATCCTTCCCTTCCTTAAAAAGACCCTCCACACAGCATCCCCTAAGATGACACGACTGTGTGGAGCTAATGAAAAAAAAAAAGATCATATTTCTCGCTATGATAGTAAGGGAGACACAACGATTTCTATGACATCCATACGAGTTGTTCTGAAAACTAGACAAATTAGCCTGAGGGGTTAAGGTGGTACCTGATTGTCGAACTCTTCCAGGATAACCCGGAACTGAAAGGAGAAGCCGAAGAACATGGTCGCGTGGCACCGGCCCGAGTCGTGCGAGCACTCGAGCAGCCACAGAGCATAGCGCACCAGGTCGGCGAGCACGCGGCGCGGCAGCAGGCACACGCGCTCCATGGCCTCCTCGCAGTACGCCAGGTAGTACATGCAGATGGACACTCCGGTGGCAGCCACACTCGGCCGCGGAACTTCCAGGAACCTCTGCAAACAGAAGAGATCAGTGGCGGTCTTTCCCTCGGGTCAATTGGTCAATAACTTCACAAAATTACAAGATGACAATAAAACACAAATTATTAAATATTATACAAACCAAAGCAATTGGTATTTAGTAGAACCCCGTTGATTTAAAAAAATGCATAATTCGAAATTTTTGCCGAAAAAAGGTCCCCAGAAAATATTTTCCTCCAAAATGATTTTTTAATACGAAATTTGTTAACCGGTAGACTGCCGATTGCGCGCCCGGGACGCGCCATAAAAAAAAAAAAACTTTTTGATATGCGATTTTAAACCTTATGTATAAAGAAAATGTATGAAGGACAAGGTCAGAATCGCTTGGGGCATTCTTGTTCTTGACGTAACAGATATAAGGAACACACCTAGCCACTCAAATAATTATCTTTGCACATATCTATGACTTTGCAAATGACATTTTTCATGCGATTTCAACTGTCAAACTGTTAGCGCCGTGGGGTCATGAAAAGATCGATAAACCTATCAATTTGTCAAATAAACGCAAGTAATATTGTTTGTAGGCATAGTTTATTGTTCAGGGAACGTGTTTCGGTAAATATTATATACGATAGCATAAAATAAATCCGCAAAATATTACGTCAAAAGCCAAAACATCGCGAAATTTACCACTTTGCTCCATAATAATAATAATTGGACAATTTGTAGAGCGCCGTTTTTGTGAAAAATCACCTCAAGGGCGCCATGGCATTCCCCTTCGTAATTCGAAATCTTTACAAATTTACTTTGAATATCTGAATTCAAAGGGCCGGCCACGTCGGGGAACGGCCGCGAAAATTTGATTTACACGGAAATTATTAGTATTTTTACATATTTACTCCGAATATCTAAAATAGAATGGCTGGCGGCGACGGGATTCGGCCGCGAATTTCGATTTATGCAGAAATGCATCGTATTTTTACGAATTTACTTCTAGTACCTAAATTTAAAGAGCCGGCCGTAGCAGTAATCAGCCGCAAAAATTTGATTTAAGCGGAAATTATGCAGTATTTTTACGAATTTATTTTGAATTGGTATCTAAATTTAGAGGGCCGGCCGCGACGGGATTCGGAAATATACCGTATTTTTACAAATTTACTTCAAATATCTGAATTGGAAGGGTAGGCTGCAATGGAAATCGGCTGCGTAATTTCGATTTAGGCGGAAATATATCACATTTTTACGAGTTCAAAGGGACGGCCGTGACGGTAATCGGCCGCGAAAATTTGATTTATGTGGAAAATAATGTATTTTTATGAATTTTCTTTGAATATAGGGACAACCGCGGCGGTAAATGTAGGGCCGACCACGCCTGAGAAAATTCGATTTACATTACGAATTTACTCTGAAGAACGTATCCGAATTTTAATTTGTGACCGAGGAACACAATTTTCGACAAATTTTTTTCATAAAATTCCGAATTACATGGGAATTTGTAAATACAAAATTTTATCTTTGATTTCAAATTAACGGGTTCTACTGTATATGATTTGAAATGTGTGTTGTAACATTTTGTTAACAAATCTTCCTTTAACCAAAGGCCTAACCTTACATAAGATTAAAAAACTTAACTAGATAATATAACAATCTTTCGAAATCTTAATATATATTTCTTCTGTCCGTGTGTATGTCACTGAACTCCTCCTAAACGGCTGGACCGATTTTGATGAAATTGTTTGTGTGGGTTCAAGGGGATTCGAGAATGGTTTAGATTCACAATTGGGTCCACTGGAAAATGTTCTTTTAATTAATTTTTTATTTCTAAGGAGTTGTTGATTTTGGAATGTTTTACATTGGATCCGGCAGACTGCGCTACCGTCGCAGTATCGAATATTCAATATTATTCTATTTTAATTTTAGTTTGTCCCGACAGTTGTGTACAGGACAACGTCTGTCGGGTCCGCTATAAATAAATAAAATAAATTGTGGAACATTCCAGAACACTCTCGAATGTTGTCCTGAGCGAAGCCGGGTAACCCAGCTAGTCAATTTATATTTTTTCATAGAAAAGAGTTGATACGTCTAGAATTTGATCTAAAAATGACATATTTCCGGTTGTGTCTGGGTATTCCCTCTTAATTGGAAATTATAATTTGACATACCTGCAGTCCGTTCATGTTGATGAACTCTATTGAGAATTTCTTATGGCACAGCAGCGCCGCGAGGTATTTTAGTGCCTCAAAAGCGAGACGGGAGTCCCGAGATTCACGCAAATTGACGTACGCCAGGATCAGTTCCAGGGCGTTCTCCGCAAACACGTGACTCAGGAACTACAAACGGGCAAACAATCATTTATATATATATATAATTCATTTGAGGTAGACTAAAGTAAATATTACTTGTTTTTTCCTCACAGGACGAGGCCCTGAGGAAAATAATTTCAATAATTAATATAAATAGGCCCAAAAAACATTCTGAGCTTTCAGCGTAGTATGGATACAACCATTATAAAGTGCAAAAAAGTATGAAGTATAAAATAACTTAAAAAAAGTGTAAGTATAAAAAGTAATAAGTATTATATATAGGTAGGTATAAAAAGGAAGAATTTTTTATATTGGAGTCGAATGGTATAAAATAAGGTATCGTATAATAGTATAAAGTGTAAAAAGTACAAAATAACAACAAAAAATCATAAGTTTAAAAAGTAGTAAATAATATATAAAGGTAGGTATAAAAAGTAAGAATTCTTTTATATTAATATTATAGTGGAGATTTGAATTAAATTAAAGAAGGTAAGAGATACAGTATAAAGTGTAACAAAGTATAAATTTAAAAAAAGTATAAGTATGAAAAGTAGTAAATAATAATAATGGTAGGTACAAAAAGGTAAGAAATTTTTATATTAATAATGTAGTGGAGTTTAATGGTATAAAAGAAGGTAAAAGATGTAGTATAAAGTGTAAAAAAAGTATAAAGTATAAAATAACAAACAAAAAAAAGTAATAAATAATATAAAAGTAAAAGATATAAGAACTTTTTTATATTAACAATATAGGGGAGTTGAATGGTATTTAATATATACTTAATAATATTAAATATATATTAAATACCATTCAACTCCCCTATATTTAATGGGAGTTGAATGGTATTTAATATATACTTAATAATATTATTATATTATTAAGAACTTTTTTATATTAACAATATAGGGGAGTTGAATGGTATACAGAAGGTATATATGAATATATACATACCTCCTGGTACTCCCCCATGGGAGTGAGATACCGCAGGATCAGCATTTGTCTAGTAGCGTCTGTTGGCGGGTGAATTTGAATATTTCCTGCAAAAATAATACAAATATCACTCAAATATCACATGCAAAACTAATAAACTTAATCTAAATACTAGTAAATGCAAGGTAATAAGATTTTTCAGAACAAATCAACCCCTTAACTATCAATATAAAATTAACAATGTTTCCCTCACTTCTGTCCGTGAAATTAACCAGTTGCTTGCCGATTATGTGCCGGCGCGCGCCAAATGCGCGCCAAATTAAACTCAAAAAAATATTTTTTGAAATGCGATTTTAAACCTTAATTATAAAGAAAACGTATGAAGAATAAGGTCAGAATCGCTTGGGGCATTCTTGTTCTTAGGTATAGAATGCTTTGAACACATCTATGGAATCCGAATAATTTCTATGAATTCTTTATGGATCTCGGGCAGAGTTTCTTTTTGAGCATTTCAACTGTCAGTTCGATTGCATCATTCTCGTAAGAAAGATCGTAAATATATGAATTCGTCAGATAAACGCAAGTAATGTTGTTTTTAGGCATAGTTTATTGTTCAAGAAATGTGTTTCAGTAAATATTACATAAGATAGCATAAAATAAACCCACAAAATATTACGTCAAAGTCAAAAAATCGCGAAATTTTCGAGTTTCCTCCAGTGGCACAGAACGAGTTAATGATCTTGGCATTATTTTCGATTCCAAATTTAACTTTCTTTCATAAATACAGTTACCAATAAAGGTTTAAAAATGCTAGGCTTCATTCTTCGGAATGTCAGACTTCCAAAATATTTTAACATTAAAAATCTTATATTCCTCACTAGTTTGAAGTCAAGTTGAATATAATTCTTCTATTTAGTCCCCTCATTTCAAAATCCACTTCGATTCCATTGAAAAAATTCAGCATAAATTCCGCGGAATATAGAATGCCCCAAGCGATTCTGACCTTATCCTTCATACGTTTTCTTCATAATTAAGGTTTAAAATCGCATTTCAAAAAATATTTTTAGAGTTTAATTTGGCGCGCGCCGGTGCGTACTCGGCGTAATCATAAAGTGGAATCCTGGTAATTTTTTTCCAGAACCACATTTCGAGGGCATCTATCTGCTTTCTTTCACTGGCTCTAAGTGTCCATGTTTCAACATCATATAGAAATAATACACAATACTTAAATACATACCTATTACATATGTTTCCATCTCTGCCCAGGAGCTGTTAGAAGCCGTGTCTGGCGGAGGGGGGAGGTGAATCTTGGTGGTGGGGGGCAAGGGGATCCCCCGAGGGGGCGACATCATGCCCTCGGCCAGGGGACCTGTAATCAATTCAATCAAACAAGCTGTTAGTAATCCACGGGCAAATGCCATGACTTCCCACTGAGCGTTGCGGGTTCAGTCCTCTCTACCAGATAAAAGGACTTACACACCTCCCTGCAATCGGAGGCGATTTAGCGAGTGGTGGTACGGTATGTTTTGTGATGAATATACTTCAATTTGTCTATTTATTTACGGTCTTAAAAACTATTTTTTTTTATTTTTTTTTATTTATTTAATATTTGTATGTTTTTACAATAAGTATACATTTTTTTACATGTTAAACAAAGTTGTAAAATGAACATAACAATAGCATTTCCTCATCATAGAGACAAGGCTCTTGTGTTTGGTGAGGGAATTCAAGCTCAAGTATATGTAAAATTTAGTAGAAAATAATAATATTGCATCTAATAACAAAAGATATGTAAGAAAACTCGAGATACTCCAATAAATAAATTTCAAGATTTAAATGAAATATTTAAATATGGTAGAAATGGACTCTAAGGATGGGTTGTTTCAAAAAATTTGATGGATTCATCAAATATTTGAAGTTAATTTTCACGTTTTGTGTAAGTTCTATTCAAGTTCTGTGATTATTTCAGTTTTGTGAAGCAACTGTCCTATAACGATGTAGTAACAGAACTTGAATAGAACTTACACAGAACGAGAAAATCAACTTCAAATATTTGATGAATCCATCAAATTTTTTGAAACAACCCATCCTTACAGTTGTTTCAGGTGATTTTTCAATTTAATTTGGAATTTATGTATATTTTCGATAATTTTTAGTTCTAATGGGAGGTTGTTGAAATAATTTATACCTAGATACAGATAGGTATTTTGGATATGCTTGGTATAAAATTTAGGGATTTTGATATTGTTTTGAAATCTTGCTGATATATTGAATTGTAATTTTTTTAGCTGTATTTCTTTAAAAGTCTGTAGAATTGCATATTTTTTATATATATTGTCTGTTGTAGATACTTTAAACATTGAAAAGATTCTTTCAGTAGAGAATGTAGATGGTTTTTTCAAGATAACCTTAATTATCAATCTTTGAACTATTTTCAGAGGATTTAAAATAACATCATAAGTTCCTCCCCACCCTATAATACCGTACTGTAATATAGATTGAACAATTGCATAGTACACTTTTTTGAGACAATTATTTCAGATTTTTTACACAATCATTTTCCTTAGACATTATAGAAAAATTATAAATAAATCTAAAAATAATTACAAAAATTACTTAACTTTATCATCACATGTTTGAGAATTTTTATTGTTTTTTTTTTTTACATGAGCTCCACACAGGGGGCCCTGAGGAAAATAATTTTCCTCAGGACCTATGTCATCTTTGGGGATGCTGTCTGGAGGGTTTTTTTAAGGAAAAGAAGGGAAGGCGAGTTCTGGGAAGGAAAAAGGTTTAAGGGGTGGGTAGGAATCTGGGGTCCAGTGTGTCCTGGTCATCCGCATCCAAGACCTGGACAAACTTCACCCCATGAACCCGGGCACCCCTCCTAAATCACCAAACGTAGCGAACCACTTGGGGTGACCTATGGCAGAGGTGTTGGTTATCCAATAAAGGTTCCCGGGGCGGCGGTACCCATTCCCGCCTCCCAAATTTTGAAATATCCTACTAGTGACCGAGAAAACATCAATTTTTTGTTTATATTCACTACAAGTTTTTGTTAATTGATTTGGTGGTGTTTTTTTTTTTTACATAACTCCACACAGGAGGCACTGAGGAAAATAATTTCCCTCGGGGCCTATGTCATCTGGGATGCTGTGTGGAGGGTCTTTTTGAGGAGAGGAAGGAATGAACATTGGTCTTGAAGAGACCCATGTTGTAGGAGGGAGGAAACACAGAAGCCGGCAAATCGTTCCATAGCCGAGCTGTTGAACTCAAGAACGAGTCAAAAAAACGACCCGTTCTCATGTGACAAATGTCAACCGTGTACATATGTTGGGCGCGCGTTTGGCGTGTCTCCCGATTATGCACTGGTGCCGAAGGGATCAATGACGCTAGTTCCTCAGAGCATCTTCCATTGAAATACCGGTAGAACATGGATAGCATTCCCACCCGACGCCTGTATTAGGGGCCATCCATAAATTACGTCACACGAAATTCATGATTTTTTGACCCCCCCCGTCCCTGTCACACATCGTCACATTTGTGAGACTCCCTCCCCCCTAATGTGACATCACATATTTTGCAGTTTTAAATTTTTTTGTTTACATTTAAGTTTTGCGTTTCAATAATTTAGATTTTTACATGTGACGTCACAGAACTGATGACCTCCCCCATACCCCTTGTCACACAATGTCACACTTCTCTACACCCCCCCTCCCCCCTAAAGGAGTGACATAATTTATGGATGGCCCCTTATGAAGATTGCAATCCGTTTGTTAAGGTGAGAGAATCTATCAAACAGACCGCCCGTTTCTGTACAGAGTCGAGGGTTTATGAGTAATCTAGTATTGTACCAGATAGAGGGTACACTTTTACATACTACTGCATCCTCAACTGACTAATTATCTCGACGATCGATATGTTCTGCCTGTACAGAAAATAAATAAGATAATATATGAACCATTCATTCCATTCATTGGTCAAATGTATTGTATATATAGTTTTGTATTAGTGATGGACGAGCCGATGGAAGCAATCTGTTATTACAATACTTTGTCTACTCTTTAGTTAGAAGTACGATTGCAAAATATACTATAAATTTACGGCATCCTTGAAGTGATTTTTCACAAATCATCCAAATATTAATACAATGAAACCCATTTACCCACTCCGACCCGTAAGCGTGTTTACACGACAATATAACAATAGCAATCAAGTACAATAAGCGTGTTTTCACGCTCCTGCAGAAATCGTTACAACTCTGTTATTGTTCTAGTGACAACCCTAAAACAATAAGTGGAAGATCCATATTGAATCAAGCTTCACATCTCTATTCAAAGTAGTCTACAGAAGCACATAAAAAAGACTTATTTTGTAGAAACAGTATTCACCCGCCAAATCGCTTACGTGCCGTTAGACATTGTTAATTTTTTATTAAATATTATTGTATGAAATGGTAAAAAAGTGAGGTGACAAATTGTTTATTATACATTTATACAATAGAAAAGGTTTTTTTTTTTACATAATCCGTGATTTTAGTACCCATTTCACATAAAAACATCATGTGAGTCATTTTTACAATTTTTTTATGTTTGCATTATAAATTTTAGTATTTAAAAATGTTAATATTTATTTATAATAAAACAATTTGAAAGCTTATTACATAAACTTTAAAAAACAGTTTTCAGTATTCGGCTACGTTCAGAAATGTTTCATTTATAGAGCTTTAATAGCGAAGCGGAAATAACACAAAGTTTTTATAAATCTGACAGTTCCTTTAAGACAAAAAAACTTGCACTATCGCAAAATACCTGAGTGGTTAAGAAGCTCTTTTTTTTTTTCATTCTTAAGAAGTTTGGTTTTTTCGGTCCCTTAGAGACTGAATGTCCCAATTTATCTCACATTTATAAGGTTTTCTCGCTTAAGCCTCGATTACATTGAGCGAATTTACAAGCTACTAGCCGGCGAATTCACGATCTGCTAGTAAACTTGTTCAGTTTAACCTTTTAAATGCCTCCGGAGGAAACGGATAAATTTCGCAATGTTTTGACTTTTACGTAATATTTTGTGGGTTTATTTTATGCTATCGTATATAATATTTACCGAAACACGTTCCTTGAACACTAAACTATGCCTAAAAACAACATTACTTGCTTTTATTTGACAAATTGATAGGTTTATCGATCTTTTCATGACCCGCGACGCTCAAAGTTTGACAGTTCAAATCGCGGGAGAAATGACATTTGCGAAGTCATAGAAACATCCAAAAATAATTATTTGAATGGCTAGGTGTGTTTCTTGTATCTGTTACATCAAGAACAAGAATGACCCAAGCGATTCTGACTTTGTCCTTCATACATTTTCTTTATACATAAGGTTTAAAATCGCATTTCAAAAAGTTTTTTTTTTAAATTTTTATTCTGCTTTAGGGCGCGCGCAATCGGCAAGCAGCCAGTTTAGAAGTTATTTTTCTCCGGTCCCTTGGAAGACTTCTGAAGATAGTTTCACTGTATTATTTAGTAAATGGTTCCCCCCCAAATTGAATGTTGTACTTACTGGAAGCGGTTGTGTTGAAACTATTATCGTTTGGCGCTGGTTGTTTGGACGGCGTACCTCCGGCTTCTTCGTCACTGGCGTTGGCCCCTCCCCCGTCACTGTATCGCACTACGCAAGAAACACACACATAATAATATATTAGCTGCTCGTATTTGGCTTCTATTATGTTTTCTCATATTTTTTTAAAAGTCCAACACGAGAATCCCAACTGCTCAATTGGGCAATGTTCATGGGGTGAGGTTTGTCTAGGTCTTGGAGGCGGATGACCAGGACACACTGAGTCCCAGATTCCTACCCACCCCTTAAACCCTTTTCCTTCCCAGAACTCTCCTCTCCTTCCTTTCCTAAAAAAACCCTTCCACACAGCATCCCCAAAGATGACATAGGCCCTGAGGGAATTTTTTTCCTCAGGGCTCCACACAAGAGCTCATGAAAAAAAAAAAAAAAAATGTTGTGAAACTGAGGGAAAGAAGATGCGGTGTAATTAAATAATTTTGAATGGTGGTCTTTAAAAAAATAGATATAGGATTCACATGTAGTACTCTAGAATAGAACTCTGCTGGGCACGTGGCACGCAGAAGACCTTTAGATTCACAGCACCATCAGATCTGTCATAGGCAAGAATTTAAGAATGTCTTTTTTTCAAAGTCGAATGTAGAAATTAATTATACTCACGTCGTTTCCGCGTGCCCTCCTCTTGCTGAGGCTGGTGCGGGGTTGGCGCGAATCTTGCAAAGTGTCTGGTTGCGGCGGCCTGTTGCTGGGCGGGCGGCTGGGCTGCCTCCTGTCCACGCCGCCGCAGCTTGTGCAGGCGCTGCAGCATCAGCGGAACCAGCTTGGCGTTCTGCTCCCTGCCGACACAACATACACAATCGTCAAATTCAATGTTTCAAAGACCCAATCATGTCTGATTACGTCTAAAAGGGATCGAAATGAAAATCTAGTCTCCTTCAACGGAAGCAATCTTCCGAACAGACCTTCCATTGATATGCTTGGTGTAACTATAAGTGACCGGATCAGGTACGGGGGCTCCATCGAAGCCAGAGTTAAGTTAGCTTCTCAAAAACTGGGCGTACTGTACAGGGCCCGCAGGTACTTTAATAGTACACAATTGCTAACCCTGTACAAATCGCAAGTGCGCCCCAAGGTTGAATTTGGCAGCCACCTCTGGTCTGGAGCTCTAAAATACTTGAAAAATACCCTCGACTCTGTGCAGAAACGGGCGGTCCGTTTGATAGATTCTCTCGTCTTAACGAACGGATTGCAATCTTTAGAGCACAGGCGTCGGGTGGGAATGCTATCCACGTTCTACCGGTATTTCAATGGAAGATGCTCTGAGGAACTAGAGTCATTGATCCCTTCGGCACCGGTGCATAGTCGGGAGACACGCCAAACGCGCGCCCAAGACATGTACACCGTTGACACTTGACACATGAGAACGGGTCGTTTTTTCGACTCGTTCTTGAGTTCAACAGCTCGGCTATGGAACGATTTGCCGGCTTCTGTGTTTCCTCCCTCCTACAACATGGGTCTCTTCAAGACCAATGTTCATTCCTTCCTCTCCTCAAAAAGACTCCCCACACAGCATCCCGGATGACAAGGGAAATGATGACTGAGGGAAATTATTTTCCTCAGGGCCTCCTGTGTGGAGTTAATGTAAAAAAAAAAAATCAATCAATCAATTGTACTATGTACTATACTGACAATTACAGGATGGTCAGACAAGAGAAGGTTTTGGATTTATAAAAAATGGCAAAAATAGTTAACATTGAGTAAGACATGGTAAAACGATAAACAAGTGAGCTTGGTCAACATGGCAAACGTGTTAAATACATAATACAAATTTAGGTTCTTGTCAAATTTGACCAACATTGAAACATGGGAAACCTTATGCCTTGGGCAACATGGCTAACACATTCAACATGGCAAACATTGTGACTTGGTGAACACGGTCAAGACGATAAACAAGTGAGCTTGGCCAACATGGCTAACACAGCCAACACGGCATACCTTGTGAATTGGGGAACTGGCCAGCTTTGTGACTTGACAAACATGGCTAACACGGCCAACACGGCAAACCTTGTGAATTGGTGGAACATGGCCAAAATTGGCGAACATGACTGTTATGTTAAAATCTCTATGACACAAACTTGTCTATGGCAGATCCGGAAATGGGATCTCACTTCGTGTACTCTGGTCAACACGTCAACAAGTTACATTCCAAATAAATATTACTTAAAACTATTTAAGTGTTTCAATGTTAATAACAAACATTATATGGTGTCAGAATTGTGAACATTGTCTCAACATTGTGACTTGGCAAACAAGGCTAACAGAGCCAACATGGCAAACAATGTGACTTAATGAACATGGAACAAGCTCGCTTGTTTATCAAGAAGATAAATTGGCTTGGCCAACACGGCTAACACAGCCAACACGACAAACCTTATGAATTGGAGAACAGGGCCAACCTTGTAAATTGGTGAACACGCCCAACCTTGTGAATTGATGAACATGGCCAATCTTGTGATTTGGCGAACATGGCCAACATTTTGACTAGAGATGCCACGAATAGTGATTTTGCAGAATACCGAATATTCGGCTAGGCTCTCGGCCGAAGAACCGAGTATTCGGCGGCCGAATATTCGGTGACACTTAGTACATTTCGCGGGTGACAGGTTCCGACCTGCATCATCGAAGTGCGTGCGGTAACTACGTCGTGGGAGTATTTGTTTCATTTACGAGTAGGTTGTGTCACAACTCGCATTATTTGTTGATTGTTGCATCATTGTGTATAACTTAAAAATACATTGAAACTTGTGGTGTATATCTTAAAAATACGTGAAAACTGCTTGCTTAGATCGGATAGCAGACACTTAGTGGTGGTCAGCAAACGCAAACCAGTATCCAAGCCTAGCACATAAGATTTATTTATCATCTCCCGGTAGCAGTGTATATAGTGAGCGTCTTTTTTTGGAAGCAAGTATAATTTATGAAGAAAAGCACAATCGTTTGCCACCAATAAATGCTGAAAAAAATGTTTTCATTTATTGTAACTGAACACTGATGATTTTAAGTATAAAATATGCTGATTTTTTGTTAGAACAAAAAAATTTCTGAGTAATATTGTGCGTTTTTTTTTCATGATTTGGTATTCGGCCGGATGGTTCGCAATATTTGCCCGAATACCAAATAAAAAAGTAGCCAAATAGGCCGAATACCGAATAGTAGCCCAATATTCGTGGTATCTCTAATTGTGACTTGGCGAACATGGAAAAAACATTATGACTTGGCAAACATGGCTAACGCGGCCAACACGGCAAACCTTTTGAATTGGGGAACATGGCCAACCTTGTGAATTGGGGAACATGGCCAACATTGTAACTTGGCAAACATGGCTAACACAGCCAACACGGCAAACCTTGCGAATTGGCGAACATGGCCAATATTGTGACTTGGCAAACCTCGTGAATTGGCGAACACAGCCAATATTGTGACTTGGCAAACGTGGCTAACCGTGTGAATTGGGGAACATGGCCAACATTGTGACTTGGCAAATTTGGCTAACACAGCCAACATGGCAAACCTTGTGAATTGGCGAACATGGCTAACATTGTGAATTGGGGAACAAAGCCAATATTGTGACTTAGCAAACATGGCTAACACGGCAAACCTTGTGAATTGGCGAACACAGCCAATATTGTGACTTGGCAAACATGGCCAACCTTGTGAATTGGGGAAATGGCCAACATTGTAACTTGGCAAATATGGCTAACACGGCCAACACGGCAAACCTTGTGAATTGGCAAACATGGCCAACATTGTGACTTGGCAAACCTTGCGGCTTGGCGAACACGATAAACCTTTTGAGCATCACTTACCTGAACTGTGCGGCAATGTCCTGCACCTCCATGGCGGCGGCGAGCAATCCGGTGGCGTACGTCTGAAGCGGCTCCACTGAATTCTCCGCCCACCCGTACAGGCGATGGATTAGTCCCTCATTATCCTAAACAAACAGACAGTTCATCTTTTTGTAACATTGAGTATTTCCTTATTTATATCCAAAACACTTTAGACCTGTGGGGGACTTCTCAAATAATCTTAGATTCACCATGAACAATCTGGTTTATTAGAGATTACGTATTTACAATAACTAATGGTCGCCCAATGGTCTAAAATCGACCATATAATTATCTTTGCACATTTCTATGACTTCGGAAATGTCATTTCTCCTGCGATTTGGGCTGTCAAACTTTGAGCATCGGGTCTCATGAAAAGATCGATAAACCTATCAATTTGTCAAATAAACGCAAGTAATGTTGTTATTAGAGATAGTTTATTGTTCAAGGAACGTGTTTCGGTAAATATTATATACTATAGCATAAAATAAATCCACAAAATATTACGTCAAAGTCAAAACATCGCGAAATTTACCCGTTTGCTCCGTGGCATTCAAGGGGTTAAGTGGATAGCCGCCAATGGATCATATAGGCGACAGCTATGTTGATAAGGTTAATAATTATCATTTATGATTATTGTGAAAAATGTATTGATAAGTAGAAGGTCTGCATACACAGAATAAAGAATGTTGGTAAATTTCATGATCTAAAAGACAGACTGTTCTTCGCTTAAAATTCCAACACAAAATTATGTTGAATCATCATTTTGAAATTCAAATGGGATTCAATTCAATTCAATTTATTTATTATCTCAAAAACATTACAAAATATTACATTTTAAACCGTTTTCAAAATACATTTGTAAGAGTATTACAATTTACAATTAACACTTAGGCATACAAACTATACAAGAATTAATAGAGCTTGCCTTTTAAAAGCAGCTACACTAACGCTAAATATGTCCATATCCGAATTAATTCTGTTTAACAGTAAAATTGCTCTCCCCACCGGCATGACCATTGGCAAGTTAGTCCTGCAGGCCGGAAGATAGAACAGTCTATGCTGTCGGTGGCGAAGATACCCATTGGGAACATAGAAATGAATGCTCTCCATGATAGCTGAGTTTTCAAACCATCCGCGGATCAGTCTGAAGAAATGCGTAGCAATGTGTACATCCCTTCTGACCCGTAGATGGTTCATTCCGAGCAAACCCAAAAGAAAGTTGCTAGGATAGAGCTACGGATAATAGCCATACTCCCTCATGTATGGGGATGGCGATATATACTATGTAAGGCAAGGGTAAGAGAGACAGAGCGTATGCTAAATGGGCTAGAATCAAAAGGTATTAAGTCAGGCAGCGGCAACAACTTTCAAATCTATATTAATGGCCTCCGTGGTCGAGGGGTAAGGCTCTCGACTAGTGATCCGGAGATTGGTTTTGTGTTATTTCACAATTTACTCATTTAAAAATAACAAAATCTACTAGAAGGTACTCTCCAGAATCGCCCTGGTGTAAGACCACCATTCTGAGAAATGGCTTTAGCCGTGTTTGGATATCTTTTACCAGATCTGAAAAGTCAGGTACTCACCCACCTCGCCTCGCTTCAGCCTCAATGAAAATAAAAAAAAAAAAATATGAATACCGCACAAGAGTCCCAACTGCTCCCGTCTGAATCCTGTGAGAATAAGGCATCCATCCCCATTTGGGGTATGTTGTGAAGGCAGTGATGTTGAAGGTAGTGGGGGGGAAGGAGATGTGGAAGAGGGAGGCGGGGAAGTAGCTAGCTATTCAGATCTGGTCACCAAACACAACTGAAGCCATTTCAAGCAACGTTTCAATTCTGAATGGTGGTCGTCTTACACCAGGGCAATAGTGAAAGTATCTTCCACTTTGGAACGTGCCGCAAATATACTATATATTATTTTAAATTAATCAATTGTGAAATAACACATACCAATCAAATTAAATTCTTTGCATGCCGGGATTCTAACCTGCAACCTTTCGATTGCTAGTCGAGAGCCTCACCCCTCGACCATAGAGGCCAACATTCACCTTCCATCTTCAGTTCTTTTCCAATTTTCTTCCATAGGGTCTAACCACCTCTTCCCAAGGTTCAACTTTCAATTTGTATGGGTACCACCGCCCCGGGAACCATTTATTGGATAAACTAACCCTCTGCCATAGGTCACTCCAAGTGTTTGGTGACTTAGCAGGGGTGGCCGGTTTCATCGGGTGCGAATTGTCCAGGTCGGTGGCGGGCAGGATTTGGAGAAACTGGTTGAGGGAGACCATTTACCTCTTCAGGACGACAATCCCGATCCTCTCACCCAATAGTAAGGATGGATTCATACGTCCATCACTCTTGAACACACCGACCCCCAGATTCCCACTCCTAATACCCTTTTCCTTCCCAGATCTTCCTCTCCTTTCTGTCTACACCTACCTACAGACCTACAGAATCTTACAAAGTTCCAATACTCAATGAAATTTTCAACAAATGCTCAATGCATTACATACAGATTTTAAATGTGTTTACAGTATATTACCTTGATCAAAAATTTTTAAGACTTTAATAAGGGAGGTAAGGTTTTGAAGGTGAAAAAAAAGCATATTTTCATTTTTTTTGGAGATATGAATAAAGTTGGCTTATTTCTTTTATATACACTTTATAGTATGACATCTGAAGTATCTTTGAAAAAGAATTTAATTAAAAATATTAATAAATAAGTCCGTGAGAGCGAATCTCCGGAGGCGCCTCGAAAAAAAGGAGTTATGCGGTGAACATAATAACTTGTTAACGGATCATTTGAAATGAAAAATTGAAATTAAATTAAAAGGTAATATGATTTTCCAGGTAGTGACGAAGAGTTTTTTTTTTTTTTTTGATTTTTTTTTTGCAGCATGTTGAAGTCAAAAATGCGATTTTTCGGTGAATTTGTTATTATAAAATGAAAAAAATGGTAAAAAAAAACTCTTCCTGTTGATTTATGTGTCAAAATAGTGTACAAAATTTCAAAAAGATTGGTCAAGTAAATTTTGAGTTATAATGTTCATGAACTTTAAAAATTTATTTGCCAGAAAATCTATTCAAAGTTTTTTTATATTTGAAATCTACTTGAATAGAGCAAGAGGGCCGGTCTCTTTGTTAGTTTTGCTCCGATTTACTTGAAATTTTGACACAATACTCTTGACATGTTGTACATTTAGAAAAAAAAACGAGACAAAGAGTTTTATTAAAACCTTACCCCCCCCCTCCCCTTAAAAAAATCGAAAATACGTAAAAATAAGTTTACTCATCAAAACCGATATGGTCCACTTCAAAGTACTCCCCATCGACCGCAATGCACTTACGCCAGCGCTTGATCCAACCCACGACACACTGCCGGTATTCAATTTTCGGTATGTCCATCAGAGCTATTTTCGATTTTTCATGACATTCCCTATGGTGCTGTAGCGCGAAGCAGTTTTTTAAGTCGGTGGAACAGGAAAAAGTGGCAGGGAGGTGGCAGGTGAATTCAAAGGCTGCTGGATAGTATTCGCGTCGTTTTTCGTTAAAACCCACGCATTAGGATCGCATTGTGAGACGGTGCGTTATCATGGTGCAAAATTGACGCCATTTTCAAACTTGCAAAAAATCGAAAACACGCACAAAGGTTGATATATTCATTGTGGCGTAACTTTTACAAATGTCAAGCGATGTCGCTGAAATTTGGTGGGAAGTGTCAATGACTAAAAAATTTCTATCAGGTGACAGCGCCACACGGTGGGTGGACCTCAAAGTTTTTTATCAAGGCGGTAAGTCAGCGTTTAATGGGTGACATGAAGAGTAAAAAATATATATATAAATAAGTGGATTTGTTTATTTACCTGGAACACAACGGACATCTCAAGTCCGGGCATCAGATCGAGTGTAAGGCGGCAGGCTGCGATGTTCAATTTGCGAACGTCCCGCCCGCTGATGTTCAGACGACTGTAATAAGTGTCGCGGACGTAATCGTTCACCAACTGGAAAGATCAAAATGTACGTAAATATTGTGTTGATAAAAATTGTTTATTTAGAAATACAAACATTTCCAAAAGCTACATTTAGCAAATTTTTCGACTGATTCCTGTAAAGACCCTAGTTTTTAGTAAGAATCCAAAATTTCAGCCGGTTCGATGGCATAGGGCCTGAGAAAACGACTTTTAAAGTTCGCCTCCAAGCCTTACAATATGCCAGCAAAAATGGTGATTTTTCCACAAATGCCAATTTTTGCAAAAATTATATTGATTCCTATAAAGACCATAGATTTTAGAAAGAATCTAAAATTACAGGCAGTACGGTTTGTAGAGCCAGGGAAAACGATTTTTAAAGAACATCCTCGTACAACACCCGCAACGAAATGATTTTAAACAAATGCTATATGAATAGTAAATAGTTAGTAAATTTTTGAAAATGTCCTACTACCATCATTATAAGCGAAATCGAACCCACGACATCCGAGAGAAAACCCAAAGCATTCGTCAACTTGTCGGTTAAGTCTAAAGAGGTGTTATTTCCTTGAATTTGAACAATTCATCAAATTTCAAAGTTAATATTCAAGTTCTGTGTTCAAGCATACAAATGGGCAAACCTTTATTCAGGATAAAGAAATAATGCTCTGTCAACTTATCTTGAAACTGACAACACTGCTTCTAATTTTCTTTTTTTTTTCACATAACTCCTGACATCGTCACAAATTTAAAAACGATTCAGAACTGTCAAACAAAATCGTTTTACACGCCGAAATGCACCATGTTTCATGTTCTATGTTCCATTCGGGTGCTATGTAGGCGGAATGCAGCGCGGAGGAGGACGGAATTAGTGTGCCCCACTCAGAATATTTCGTGTCTACGCTACACGCCTAGCTATGGCGTTATGAAATTATTTCCTATACTATTCATCCGAAAACGATGAAACCTTGGTGAACAGTTGTGCGCATGCCCACGAATGTTTCTACACAAACTGGTGAGATCTGGCATTATGAAATTTGTACAAAAAAATGCAATAGAGCGCGCGAGTTGTTTAAAAATTAAGTGTATTTCATATAGTTTAGCGGTAGGGCGGGAAGTGGGGAGGGAGAGGGGAAACCGGAAGGGGGAAGGGGAAATTGGAAGGGCAAGGGGACGCGAGAGGGGAAGAGAAGGCGGAAGGAGAACGGGGACGAATGGGAAAGGACACACAGAGAGAAACAATTTCTTTATTTAAGTGATGTTGCAATGCATGATGGGAAATCGCTAATCTTAATATATACAAATGAATTTTTCTTTGTTTGTCCCTTATGCTGTCTCTAAACCATTCATCCGTAAGTCCGCGATGGTTTCTATATTTAGTGGTGAGCTCTGGCGTTATGAAATTATTTCCTATACTGTTTTCTGTGAATCTTTGGTGAGTTGTTGTGCGCACGCCCGCGAAGGTCTTTATATATCGGTGAGCTCTGGCGTTATGAAATTTGTATAAAAAATCTTTCCAGGCATTTAATAAGTGAATTGACCATTTTATGAGACATTTTAATGAGAAACCACAGGCATACGATTGACAAGATAGGACTAGGTAAGTCTTTGGCAACCCCTAAATCCTATCCTGATAAAGCATATTTGGGCGTGAATTGTTGATTTTGATAAATGATCGCACCGCAGCGAACGAACTGTATAATTGATTTAGCGCACCCCGACAATCCCGTAACTAATCCAGTAACTCTGTAACTAAAAGTCTCAATAGTATCTCTGCAGCTGTCGTAGGAAGCTGTAATTCGGAGTGTACCTTGGTCATGAAGTTGTCCTTCTTGAACATGACCTTGAGTGCGTGGCCGAGGGCGCATGTGGGATCGGTGCGGGAGGGGTGGCGCTCATCAAAGGGATCTGGATCCTTCTTCATGAAGTTCTCCGTCTCTGCCTCTATAATCTCCGCCAGCCTGGAAAATAAATAAATACATTATAAGTAACTAAAAGTCACTACCTTTACCTCTCTTTGTTCCGACCCAAGCGACCCGTACCGGTGAGAAGGCAGAGGGAGAAAGTACAGTACAGAGGTATGTAATAAAAAAGCTTTTATTTAAATATTCAATGATTATTTCTGAGCTAGTTACCGGAGCAAAACGTTATGTTACAAGAGATAGCTGAAGAAGTCCAAGATGAGTTCATTATTATACCTGTGATAACAAATAAATATCATGGTGGTCCCTGGACAAAAAAAGGTCGGGAACCACTGATATAAGGTCTGGTCTCTCGTATCGATATCTCGGTAGGCAAAAAAGTTGGCGATAAGCGTTATTTGCCATTGGGATGCAGTTATAGTCAACCCACAGTCCTAGTATAGAACATATAGAAGTATAGAACAATGTGCAGAAAGCTTTAACAGTATTCTTTTTAGAAATGTCTTGATAGCATACCTGCTCTAACAGATATCGCTCTTCTTTGCCTTTTCATATCCTCGGTGTCTTTTAGGTTGTCTGTAATGATGTATCTGAACTTCCATTTTCCTTGCACCTAGCCGTACTGAGGGTGTTTGGATGAGTTTGTTTTTATATTTGAAAACCATAAGGATTGACTTGGATGTGTTATATAGAAGGTTATGTATGATCTTTTGCAAAGTCTTCGCATATTTTGAGTAATTTCTTTAGTGCAACGAAATGAAGGTGCAAGAAGAACCATATCATCTGCGTAATTAATATTACTAGTGGTCGCCCAATGGTCGAAATTCGACCATAATTGTAATGTTTTTTTTATTGATTTAACCGGTTGAATGCCTCGGGGTTTTACGGATAAAACTCGAAAATTTCGCGATGTTTTGACTTTTGACGTAAATTTTGTCGGTTAATTTTATGCTATGGTATATAATATTTACCGAAATACGTTCCTTGAACAACGAACTACACCTAAAAATACTTTTACTTGCGTTTATTTGACAAATTGATAGGTTTATCGATCTTTTTATGAAACGCGACGCTCAAAGTTTGACAGTTCGAATCGTGGTAGAAATGCTCATTTCCAAAGTCATTGAAATGTCCATAGACAATTATTTGAGTGGCTAGAAGTGTTCCTTATATCTGTTACGTCAAGAACAAGAATGCCCCAAGCGATTCTGACCTTGTTCTTCATACATTTTCTTTATACATAAGGTTTAAAATTGCATATCAAAAAATATTTTTTTTAATATTTTATTTGGCTATAGGGCGCGCACCGGTGCGCCAACGGCACGCGACCTTATAATGTATTTTTTATATAGATAATTTTAAAAATATATTAGCATTCTGCAGTCTTTCTCTGTATAAACTATGTGTGCGAAATTTCATACTCCTCCGTCTGCGCAATTTTCGTAAAAAGGGGTAAAAGGTTTTTCTTCACATATTAATATACTGAAGATAATATTATTTACAGACACTCCACGTACATGGCAATCTATTTTCGTGTCATCATTAAGTCTTTGGTCTGAATTACATTGGATAGTCTCGTTCAAGTTCTGGGATTTGAAGCACTTTCAGTCAGTAATTTGGTGTGGCAGCCGCCCTTCCTCCGGCCAGCTCGGATCCCGCAAGAAGTGCTTATTATTTTCCTTGCTAGTTCATCAGCTCACTTGTTATCCTTTCCGGTACCCAGATCAGAGTTATTTATCATCATCAGTCAGTATGTTAATACGTGAAGCAAAAACTTTGTACCCCTTTTTACAAAAATGGTGCGGACGGAGGAGTATGAAATTTTGCATACTAATATAATATTATAAATGCGAAACTGCTCGAGTTTGTTTATGACCTTTTCACGCATAACACAATATAAAGACTTTAATAATTCTTTCACCAATATAAAGCTAAATTATATGCGCAGACTACAGATTGTATATGATGGTAAGCTCTGGCGTTATGAAATTATAAATATTAATATATTATATTTGTTATACGTTTTCTGTCGCTAACAAAAGCGAGTTTTTGCTAACGTCAGAAAAAAATCTTTTCCATGGAAACAATGTTGATATATTTTTGGGCTCTATGCTGGTAGGCACTCAGTACTACTGCAGAAAATTTAAATATTAGAATTCGTTTTTTTTTGGACAAGCTTGGAATAAATGTCAGATTTGAGTTCCTGTATTAAAAATATAATTCGCAACGATTATATAGACTGAATGATAAATAGAGTATTTTTTTATTATATTAACGAACTTCGAAATATTTAAATAAAAATAAACATCCGAAATGTTTGTAAGCGCATAAATTTCGAACGAATGAACAAAATTGGATAAGTAATTCTTTTTTTCTTTGAGCTATAGCATTATGAAATTTAGGTGGTAGGCGCGATGTTTGAAAACTGAATGTAAGGGAATGAATATATGGAATACGGGAGGGGATGGGGGTGGGGTGGGGGGGGGAGATAATTGATAAGTGCAAGCGCTACAGTAATTTCCCATAATACCATGCGAGCGAAGCCGCGGGGAAAAGCTAGTACATAATAAAATCATCAAAATAGGGGTTTTGTATTCCTATTTTTCTCCTTCAACACTTGACCGATTTTTAAGATTTTTTTACTGTGAAGTAAATACACTATGTCTGTACATTTTGCTTTTTTTAAAAATACATTGTCTAGTTTGTATACTGAACTTTTGTTGATGACTTTCAAACCAGGCAATTTTAACGATTTCTAGAGGCTCTTATTTCCTAAAAGGCTGGCTTTACACTCGTAAGCGATTTATGGCCAAATTACCAATGTAAACGACACCAGAAGTCACTCCACGTAATTTATAGCAAGTTACAGAAGCTGTTCTTTCGCGAGCTTTTTGACAGGTCTAATCGCGTCCGCGCGAACTTCCGGCCTTCTTACAGCTTATAAAATCAGTTTGATAAGCTGAGAGACTCGTCGCAAGAAAAGATACTAAAAAGCGCCGTTTGCTAGATGTCAAAAATTAAAAGACAGTTGTTTTCGTAGGATTTTTTTCGTATAAAATAGTATTTATTTTGCGTTTTCTGAAAATGAGCATCCTTCTATTCAATTATCATATTCTCAGTGTTTCTGTTTTTAACATTACGTGTTTGAATTTGAATTAGATTGCTGTCAGGTAGCTGTCATTCGGATATAAGTAAAATTTACAAAATTTTAAGAAACCCCCGACACAAAAAAAGACTGATAACCTTGAAACGCCTGAACATATTTTTATGAATTGTAGCTAAGAACCATCTCTATTACGTCAGCTTTCAAACAAAAAAAAACTGCATCACAATCGGTCCATTCGTTTAGGAGCTACGATGCCACAGACAGACAGACAGACACACAGACACGTCAAACTTATAACACCGCTCCTTGCGTCAGGGGTTAAAAATGAAAAAACTCCATTTAATTTCTGCCTTTGACGGCACAAAAGCACGTAGGTAATTGTTTAATAAAAGCCAAATTCTATTTCAACACTTTATTTGGGCCTTTTCTAAAAAAAACTTATCGAAAAAAATTGCATAAATTTGACAGTAGCAGATCGTTGTTGACAGGAAGCCATCTTACTGCAAATAAAATTATAGATGTAAGTTTACACAGGTCGAACTTTCGAAAACTTCCGTGAGCATTAATTACCACAAAGCTCCTGTGAATAACTTGTCAAAAACTTCCATTAAGTCGTAAATTTTACTTACAAGTGTAAATCTAGCCTAAGAAATAACTTATCAAAAAAAGCAAAACATATCAACACACTAGTATTTGAAATCTATATTATATTAAAAAATATTTGCAGTAGTGCCAAAATCTAGAGAGGAAAATGGGGAATACATTTGCATGGACAAAATGCCACCCGGTTTCCTCTTGGAAAGGAAGAGGAAATTCTAAAAAGGAAAAAGGTATGAGGGGTCGGCAGGGGATGCTGTGGGGAAGGTTTTTTTTTTAAGGAAAGGGAGAAGAGGAAATTCTGGGAAGGAAATAGGTATGAAGGTTGGGCCAGTGTATCCAGGAGTGACGGACGTACGAATCCATCTCCTCCGCTACGGTGCAAGACCCTAGTTCGAGAGAGACCAGCTGGAGAGATCAAAGGGTTTCCCCAAACTGGCCTCTCTCGAAACGCCTGCCATGTAGTTCATTCACCTCACCCGATGAACCCAGGCACCCCTGATAAGTCAACAAACGTAGAGAACTACTTGGAACGACCTGTGGCAGAGGTGTTGGTTATCCAAATGGTGTCATTCTCGAATTGAATATGGGATCATAGGATGGGGATCTGCTACACATAAGTACATACACAACCTGAATACGATTCAAAAAGGAATCATAAAAACCATATTGAAAGTACCCATTAGAACGCCTTGAATTGAAATTTTCAATAGCTTTGACGTACCAAATACGCCAAAAATGGTTCCATGCCAACTGGGAATAATGTCAACTCAACACCTCCTTGAAAAATCATTAAAATCTATGAAAAAAATAATTTTAAATTAGCCGATAACCCTAACCTAACATAACCTATTTAACCAATTTTTTAAATAGGTATATTTTTTTATCACTCTAAATGACTTATCTGAGTTGGTTACATTCCGACTTGGCCGGTCACCGCCAAAAATATATTATTAAAGCTTTTCAAAAATACTGAATCCTCCACTAGACCGTGCATGCATAACAATAGGTCGAATAAAAATTATATAAAAAACATTCCAAGTTACAAAACCACATTCGGACAAAGAAACTGCACATACTTTGCAACTAAACTTCATAACATCCTTCCCCAAGACATAAAACTAATATAAAATTCCAATGTATACAAATCAAGAATAAAAATATGGCTGAAAGAGATCAATGAAAAAACCCTAATGGAAACACTAAAAACGACATAGAAGACAAATGAAACATATTTAAATAATTTTAGTCCGCCTCGGCACAGGACCCCCTAGTGAGGAGGACTAAGAATTACAATATTTAACATTAAATTCATCATTATATTTTGTAAGTACAATTATTTTATATAGTCGCTAATAAAAAAAAATATATTAAATTTAAAAAAAAAATAGTAAGAAAGGGTACAGAAATGTTTTTGCTCCGAGTCCCAAATAATGTTGATAATTCAATGTTTTATTAATGCATTCTTAGTAAGCAACCACAGCTGTCAATTTTTTTTAAGCACAACAATTCCGACTGTTTGGAACCTGTGGAATTAGGGCAATCCCATTCGGGGTATATTTAAGAACGAAAGGTGAGGGACTACCAGTATGTTTCATTTTAGATAAAAGTGAAATAACACGTAATTAAATATAATTTATTGGCACACGCCGGGACTCAAATCTGCGACCTCTGGAGACGAGGATGTTAACCTCTCAACCACAGACGTTGTCTTACATTTTTGACAGATTTAATTTTAGATTACCCCCTGCCTGGACAAAAAAAAATACAAAAAATTGTTAATAACACAAACGAAAACGTGAATTTCGTTGATTAACGCAGAATAAATTATTACTGTACTTAAGACAGATTAGGATTCATTTGAGGCGACATTTAAATGCTTATTTACAAAGTCCACCCAAATTTTGACAAGTGGCAGGTACGTATTTTTGAAAGCGTGTTATTTGCAATTACCTCGTTAATGTAGGAATAGGATCATAATTAGTTGTCGGGTGTTGTTCCTCCCATTGCTTCAGGAGGTCCGTCACCTCCTGCGACGGCTGCGAGTCCATTTTAATATCATAAAATTACAAGAGCAGGAAGATAACCTAAAAAAATAACACTGTTCTTTTGAGACCCCGTCAATAGGGAGTTTTACACTTGTGTTAACACATTAAACTGGCTCTTTTGATGTAATTGATAAATTGGAAGGTTAAAACTGAACCGTTAAGGTGTTTTTAATCAATATTGCGAAAATAAATTGAGAATGCATCTATTCTCATTCCCACGTTTGTGTTTGGGCTTATGCACTAGTGATGTATTACAGAGCGAGACGGTAGTTGCGGTAAATATTAATGTCACGGTTACTTAAAAGGAACCAGCTATTTTAGAAACGGTTCAATTCTTATTTGCATTTTTCGATATTATGGTACCTACATGCCGGAAGAAAAGTTTTTCATAATAATTTACCTATCTACAAATCTATGATTTCAGGCTGAATTTTGATTTTGATTAAGGACGGGTTGTTTCAAAAAATTTGATGAGTTCATCAAATATTTGAATTTGATTTTCAGGTTCTGTGTAAGTTCTTTTCGAGTTCTGTTTTTTCATCATCATAGGCCAGCTGCTTCACAAAACTGAAATCATCACAGAACTTGAATAGAACTTACACAGAACGTGAAAATTAACGTCAAATATTTGACGAATTCGTCAAATTTTTTGAAACAACCCATCCTAAGTAAGCGAAGTCCAAGGTTCGTAGAAAATGCATTTGAGAAGGATAGCTCATACGGGCCTTTTTCGAAAAAAAAACTCGCCCGACCGCTTTTGAAATTTCGAACGCGTGACATAGCCTGAAGTAAATCGTACCGCAGTTATTGCAAATAACCCAGTAGAACATGGACTGCAAGATAGGTCACAAGTTTTTAGCCAATCACTGTTTTATTCCCTCGATGAGCTTTTTTGACGTGATAACTACTTATAAATCGATGAACGCCGGCTGCATGCACGAAAAAGCATGACTCATTGTCACGTTCTACCTGAGCCGAGCGTACACGCAAGAACGCGGAACAAGCGTTCGGCTTATGACGCATCTATCTCTCTTCCACTCCATCGTTATTATATGACATTATCGCTCATGTAAAAAACATTTTTTATTCCACGCAGGAGGCCCTGATGAAAATAATTTCCCCAGGGCCTATGTCATCTTTTGGGATGCTGTGTGGAGGGTTTTTTTAAGGAAAGGAAGGGAAAGAGAGTTCTGGGAAGGAAAAGGATTTAAGGGGTGGGTAGGAAACTGGGGTTCAGTGTGTTCTGGTCATCCGCCTCCAAGACCTAGACAAACCTCACCTCATGAACCCGGGTACCCCTGCTAAATCACCAAACGTAGCGAACCACCTATGGCAAAGTATTGGTTATTGTGGGGTGACCTATGGCAAAGGTATTGGTTACCAATAAAGGTTCCCGGGGCGGCGGTACCCATTCCCGCCTCCCAAATTGTCAATCGCATTTTCTTAGCTTACCTTGTCAAACGCATTTTTTACGAACCTTGAGCGAAGTCTACTTATCTCGGAACTCCTGGAGCAGTAATAAGCAACCCGCGACCCGCGAGCCCATTTCTTGTGGCCCGCGGGCCTCTTCCTATTGCCCACTTGGCTAAGTAAAAGATCAAAAAAATTCCGGTGTAGAAAATTCTTTTTTCTGTCCTGTTTTACAGGTTTCGCGAAAAACTTCAGTCTTTTTTCAAAATTATCGATCAGGCCCTCAAAATAATAATTACGTTTTTCTTACCTATTTTTAAAAAGACTGCATTTCGTAATTCGGCCTTATGTGTAGAAAAAAATTCACTTTCACCTGGTGATTTTTTACGGTTGACCCCGACTCCTACCACAATTAGTGTACGCATCTACCATGCATCTACCAACAGGCGCATTCTCTTGTTTGCCAGAACCGGTTTTCACCCTTTGCACAATTTTGCCAAGGCTGATCGCAAGGGAACTGGTTCCAAAGTAACTGAATTAATAACTGGTTCCCGTTAAATCTCCATCTCTACAGTATTACAGACAAAAGATAATCGGAGAAGCTCTCAAAATTTCCAAACAAATTTAAGTTCGCGAAGTAAGTTACTGACATCTAGCGGACGAAATTATCATAACCGCAGCCAATTAAGTGTTCCCATGTTTAGGCGAAATCTCTAGATCTAGGGATAAATCCAATCAAGAAATCGAATCTTGAGACAGTTCGGTAATGATTGCCCAGTATCAGTATCGGTTCACATGTAAATTACTGGCGTAACATGTTTCAAAATAGCCAGGCGTAACAAGACAGAAAAAAAACTGTTTCCCTGTGACGTTTAGCATGAATATCAAAATCGTGAATAAATAAACATTTTATGCACCAATACATACAATTTCAAATTCGCGTTGTTTGAGTCAACCTTAATTAACTAGCGATAGTACATATTTTAATAAACGAGATAAAACAGGGTGTGATAAGACAAAATATTTACGTTTGGTTAAGGAATGTATTCGTATGCACTAATACACACTTGTCCATGCTTGTGTTGTTTAATTCAACTTTCGTTGCGTAATCTATAATAATACAATGCAACATTTACGGATGTGCCAAAGCGACATTTTTTTCCCAGAAATGGGTTAATTTCCCCAAATGTCACACATCCAACTGATTTTCTGTAATCACTAATCACCATCTTTCTTGTAGTGTTTATTTCTGCCGCTAGAGTTGAAACGTTTACATATTTCACCATGTAGTTTCTTGTGTTGTCATCTTTGGTTGACAAACTGAAAAAAATACGAGGACTGTGTTTTCGTGTTGGCAAACTCAAAAATGGCCGTCAATGAATTTTTTATAACATAATAATAATTATATTCAAGTGTTCGTTAAGGCCCGTATCCTGCGCCACAATACACATGAACACTAGCTTGAACAGCACCCAAAACATTGAAAATTTGAACACTTCGTGTTCAAAAACCCTGTGTTCAAGCTTTACCACAGCCGACGGAAAACATTCATCTCCCGGGCGAAGGGGGAAGGCTGGCGGGGGGAAATGTGTTCATATGGTTCATATTTTTACAAGAGCCGCGCGATGCGGTCATGTATGGAGAATCAAACCGAACAAGTTTTTGAGGTTATGCGCAATGAGCAAGCTTAATAATCACTAGTTTAAAATATTATGATACCTAAATACAATATAATAAATATATTTGATAATAAAATTATAACATAATAACGAATATTAACAATATTAATATTATTTTTGAAGTGGGTGAAGCGGGAGCGGGAAGGCAGGCGGGGCAGGCGGGGCAGGCGGGGCCGGCGGGGCCGGCGGGGCCGGCGGGGGGCGAAATAAGTTCATATTTTTACAGGAGCCGTACGAAGCGGTTGGTTGGTACCGGAGGTAAATCGAATGACGTTTGGGGTTATGTCAACCGCGCGAGCCTAATACCTAATTATGACTTTAAATTCCAAATAAATACTGTCGTAATGATGATTGATAAAGTCTATTAATTTATAAATCGGTTTTAGAGACACGGAAGAAATGACCAATTAAAATAGGTATTCTATTCTTTCCCTGATAAATAAATACCTAGTAAAAATCTAGTTAGGTAGGTTAGGTCTAAGTTGAAATCTGCGTGTTCTCCTTTATATTTCGTTTACAATATCATCGCTAAATTTCTTAACAGAACTCGACTTTTGACGTTTGAATTTCGAATGCGTAATTAATTACGCATTCGAAATTCAAATACTGACTTCAGGTCATAATAATTGATATTAGTCGGAAATCTTTCCTGGTAAATAAACATCTATTAAAATATCTCTGTTTTCTCCCTGATGTAGCATCTCTTCTTCATCGGACCGCGCGAACTTCACACCTGTTCACACCAATCTTTCAAACCATGACGGCCTCCGTGGTCCCGAGGCAAGGCTCTCGACTCACAATCCGAAGGTCGCGGGTTCAAACCCGGCGTGCGCAAATAAATTTTATTTGATTAATTTGTGTTATTTCACAATTTATTCATTTAAAATAATATATAGTATGTTTGCGGCACGTTCCAGAGTGGAAGATACTATCAGTATCGCCCTGGTGTAAGACCACCATTCAGAATTGAAACGTTGCTTGAAATGGCTTTAGCCGTGTTTAGTGACCAGATCTGAATAGCCAGGTACTTCCCAACCTTTCTCTTCCCTATCTCCTTCCCCTCCCCACTACCTTCAGCCTCACAACATACCCCGATTGGGGATGCCATAGTCTCACTGGCTCCAGACGGGAGCAGTTGGGACTCTTGTGCGGTATTAACTGTAAAAAAAAAAAAAAAAAATGTTTAAAAAAACGCAGGAGACGGAAAACAAAGAACGTAGGGTTCAAAACAAATATAGTGGGGTTCAAGCTAGTTTTCATGTGTATTCTGGCGCAGGAGTTCCGCCTTTATAAGTACACACAGAGTTCGGAGCGGGACGTGCCCCGCGCCACTTCAGGCCGCCGCGCAGAAAAATAAAGACCGAAAGTAAGGTAACGGTTTACTGCGCAGTTCACGGTGAGACTTTTTTGCGCGGCGGCCTAAAGTGGCGCGGGGCACGTCCCGCTCCGAACCCTGTGTGTAAAGGGTACTATTTTAGCTTTATAATTAAAACGTTAAAATTTGTTCATTCTAATCCATAAATAGTTGCCAAGTTCTCTAAAGGTAAATAATGTTTTGTTTTTTTGTTCAAAGATGTGTGAATTATTTTTGAGTGTTGGATCTAAAAATTTGCGGTGAAGTTTGTTCATGTTTGAATTTGTACAAACAAACAACAAAGTGATGTCACTGTTCATGTCCAAACATGTTTTTTACAACATAATATTTCTAGATATTGCGTAATTACTGTAATCAGTGATATCTTTTGGTTTCTTGTCGGAATTAGAATTGGTGCGAACAATGCATGATAATATTTAGATAATAGATGCACTGGCACCTACACACTCCGACTAATGCCTTCGTGGAGCGTCACTGAGAAACAGTAAGCGTCACTAAAAACAATATTTATGACGTACTTACGCCTAAATATTGTTTTTAGCGAACAAGAGACGACCCTCGTGGCCAATCGGCTAAGATCCATGATCACGAATTTTCTGTTTTCTAGTTTTTTAAATTATTTTTTCTTTTCTTTTCAATCTAGCTGTTTACCTGGGCACCATTGCTGAGGACTCGCCCTGGGGACGGGTTTTATTATGTACTGGGTACTTACCGCTTTCAACATTTTGTGAAATTAAAAAAAATTGAAATTCAGAATTACAGGAACTTTATTAACTTACATCACAAAAATAATTTAATTTAAAGAGCTTTTTTATTATAAAAAAAAAACATATGCAAGTAAATCGAGAATTTGACTATTTACAAACGTTATCCTTAAATCTAAACAAAATCCGTAAATATTATGAGGTACCGTCCATGGGCGTAGCCAGGTTTTGATTTAGGGTGGAGCAAAAAGAAAAATCTACAATAGGTATGCTCCATTAATATGCTTGGTGTAACTCTAAGTGACCAACTCAGATATGGGGGTCCCATCGAAGCCAGAGTTAAGTTAGCCTATCAATCCTGGACGTACTGCACAAGGCCCGCAGATACATTTACGGTTGAATTTGGCAGCCACCTCTGGTCTGGAGCTCCAAAATACCTGAAAAATACCCTTGAATCTGTGCAGAAACAGGCGGTCCGTTTGATAGATTCTCCCATCTTAACAGACGGATTGCAATCTTTAGAGCCCAGGCGTCGGGTGGGAATGCTATCCTTGTTCTACCGATATTTCAATGGAAGATGCTTCGAGGAACTACCATCATTGATCCCTTCGGCACCGGTGCATAGTCGGGAAACACGCCAAACGCGTGCCCAAATGTACACGGTTGGCATTTGTCACATGAGAACGGATCGCTTCTTCGACCCGTTCTTGTGTTCAACAGCTCGGCTGTGGAACGATTTACCGGCCTCTTTGTTTTTTCCTTCCTACAACATGGGTCTCTTCAAGACCATTGGAGGTTATCCACCACATACCCGCCCTGGTATAAGTAACAGATATAACTGGTATAAGTTACTCCTTCAGGGCTCTCGCAAGGACTCTAATTTTTTTGAAAGAACGAAGCTACATTTAATTTAGAACGAATCTAGACCTCCAGTGTCCCTGCATACGTTGTTAGTAAGCAGCATGCAAGTGCTTAGCGGGACATACAAGATACAATATGTGTTAGTATGATAAGATATAGACAAGATAATGGGACAGGTTGGTGACAGTTCATGAGGCAGCAAGCGCTGGGTGATTGCATTCAGCATATCCTACAAGCACCTGTATGGGAGGAAGACACAGTAAACAAATAATAAGGGCATGGCAAACAGGTGGGAGTCCTCTCCAATCGATTGGCAGTTCCAGCAAGAATGCACAAGACGTTCGGTCTAGCCGTAAACCACACTCAGCTTCCGCGCCCCTTAGCCGGTTCCTCGGTGATGCCTCAAAGAGAAGTAAATGGGAGATTGGGGGAAAATGCCCGACGACCCTAGGGAACTTAGCGTCGAGTAGCCGGAGGCAAGGCGAAGGAGAGCCGAGGTCGCCCAACCAAACCTCAAGCCTGCATATGTTGCTGGGGGTGGCGCAAATGATTTTAGAGGGCACCGTGCCGTCGTCGAACGACTCCTGTCGATGCAGAGACAAAGTCTAGCGCACCCCCAGATGGGGAAAAGAAACAACTAAATAGATAAGTGCAGTTCAGTTCAGCCTTCTGAGCGAAGCAGAGCAGAGGTTGTGGGACTAAAAAGAAAAAGAAGAGAGAAACCAAAACAAACGCAAAAAAATATTAAGTTGAAAATGTTGGTTGGATCACAACAGTTCCTTGGAACAGGAAACCAGAAAACAAATAATAAAACACAAAAATAATAAACAGGTATCTTGATAATACATCGCCTAGCATAGCTTAGTGAAATCTAAAATAAACAATATGAATAGAAATAAAGTAAGCAAAAAGATAAGTCACACAAAAATAAATAAAAACAAAATGCATCCATTAGAATAAGATAAAGATACATAAGATAGATATGATGTAAAAAATATAAGATAGAGAGATCGTCGCCTGAGTTCTTAATTGTCCAAACTACCATTTGTCAATTTTACAGGAGGTTTTCTTTGATTATTTCAAAGAAACATTATGAAAGGTGTTTATGATGAAGCTATTTCCATAAAGGTGAAGGTCTCATAAGTTTAAATAATTCTTAATATAGTGAGTACCTAATAATAGTTTTTTATATTAAATTTTTAATTTTAAAATGGAGATCGAACAAAAATTCACAACCAAAATTATTCACAAGGAGATTGGACACATTGGAATGGAGATTGGACAACAACAAATATTTTCCGTTCTTGATTGTCCAAACGACCATCTCAAATTATATATTTATTTATTTATTTATTTCTATATATTACAGTATTTACCTATAGATCAATTTCGAAAACATTTTTACATAATATATTTTGTAATTTTATTGTTGGGTGTAAGGTAGGTTTGTGAAGGTGAAACTGTGGATAGGTATTGTTGTATGTTTCGTGAACACCTCACTAGGAAAACCTGTGCTGAGGTGTTTACGTGTTTATTTATGTTTATGTATGACAAGTATTTATGTGTTGTAATAGAAAGTTTTATATGAATTTTTTTTTTTCAAATTTTAATATTTATTTTACATTGGTTATTTAGAAGAGCAAAAAAAAGTATTTAAATATATTAGAGGAATATAAAAATTATATAAATATATACATATATAAACATACACATACATACATATCCATAAAAATACATGTACCTGCACACATGCATATAAATATATATATACATACGTAAACATACGCATGTATATATATATATATAGGACGAGTTTGTTTGTTTTTAATATTTCTTTTTTTGATACCGAGAATTTGTTGTGGAATATATATATATATATATATATATATATACTTCTATGTCTGATCCTCAGTGTACACAATGGAGAGCTCTGGCCTTACGAAATTTGCATTAAAATTACCTTATTATTTCCTACACCATTTCACTAATTGTGATGAAACTTTGGTTATTTATTTGGCCCGCGAAGGTTTCTATATAATAATGGTGAGCTCTGGTTTTATTTAATTTGTACAAACATTCCCTTATTACTTTCTTTACCATTGAACCGATTGTAATGAATATTTAGTGAGTTATTGTGCGCATGCACGCGAAGGTTTCTATATATATAATGGTGAGCTCTGGCTCTATGTAATTTGCGCACAAATTCCCTTATTATTTCCTATACCATTGAACCGATTTTAATGAAACTTTGGTGAGTTTTTGTGCGCATGCACGCAAAGGTTTCTATATATAATGGTGAGCTCTTCCTATACCATTCATCCGATCGTGATGACACTTTGGTGAGTTGTTGTACGCACGGCAGCGAAGGTCTGTATGTAAAATATGTAACGGTGAGCTCTGGCTTTATGAAATTAGCATTAAAATTACCATTTTATTTCCTACACCATTACCGATTGTGATGAAACTTTGGTTAGTTGTTGTGCTCAAACCGTGAAGGTTTCTATATGTAATGGTGGTAGCGTAGGGAGTGTGGCGAACCCATCGCTCAGGGAGTGGAAATACAAACCTGCAATAGCCATCCCAAGCCAAGGTGTGAGCTACCGTGCTCAGGCTGAATGTCCTGGGGAACAGTGTCAAGAACGGTGCCTCCGAGAAACAAGGTCACATCTCGGAGTATTTAGACCTTACTCCAACATTCGGGGCTCTGCTGGAGTGGACCTTCTATTTCCCTGGTTACTCGTGGGACAAAAAAATTGGACCATTCGAAAACTAGGGGCCTTTTGGGAACCTAGGAGTGCTGAGGCCACCTCCGTGGACTTTCTTCCTGGGGCCCTTAGGAGGAACCAAGAGGAGAAGCCGTGGAGAGGAGAGCTGAGGCCACCTCCATGAACCCTTCCCTTGTGGGGCCTTCACGGAACCAAGGGGAAGGGCACTCTTCCGGCACGGGGCCTTTGGGGAACCAAGGAGGAGTGAAGTGGAGAGATGATGTCCACTTCCCATGTGGGGCCTTCAGGGAACCATGTAGGAGTGAAGAGGAGAAATGAGGCCATCTCCGTGAACTCTTTCTTATGGGGCCTTTAGGGAACCAAGGAGGAGTGAAGAGGAGAGATAAGTCCTCTTCCCTCCTGGGGCCCTCGGGGAGCCAAGGTGGAGTGGGCTCTTCTCTTGTGGGGCCTTTAGGGAACCAAAGGGAGGTGAACTCTCCGTCGTGGAGCCTTCAGGGAACTAAGGAGTGGAGAGGAGAGATGAAGCCCTCTTCCCTCGTGGGGCCTTCAGGGAACCGCGGAGGAGTGAAGAGGAGAAATGAGACCTGGGAAGACACATTGTCGAACCAGAAGATATAGCTTCATTTCCAATGACAATCCTGGTGAACTTTGTAAAAGGGACTGGATTACTGTCAAAGAAATGAGGTAAAATGGGAGATAGCACAATGGGCCTACGGCCTAAGTGCTCACGGGAACTTTATTTATGTAAACCGTCTCCGCTCTTGAAAAAAAAAAAAAAAAAAATATGTAATGGTGAGCTCTGACTTCATGATATTTATTAAAAAATTTACATTAGGCGGCTCGCGAGTACTTTGAAAAATGTGTGTATTTTATATAGTTTAGCGGTAAGGGTGGAAAGAGGGGGGGGGGGTGGGGGGATCCGGGAGGGGGGGGGGAATCCGGGAGGAGGGGGGAATCCAGGAGGGGGGGAAGGGAACGAAGCAGGGGGAATCGCGGGAGTTTTTTTTAAAAGTACTAATGCTATAATTGAAACACATTAAAATATTTTAAAAATTTATTGAAAAGCTTTGTCGTGAGAAAGATGTTATTATATTTCGATGTAAAATATGTAACGGTGAGCTCTGGTTTTATGAAATTAGCATTAAAATTACCTTTTTATTTCCTACACCATTTAACCGATTGTGATGAAACTTTATAATAACATCAGTTGACAAATTGTCGTTGATGGTTCAAGTTCGTTAGTTCCATCATTGTTTTTGTCTTCCAAAAACAATCTTTTTTTCAATTTTGTGATCCTGGGGACGAAGCACACAAACTAATGAGAATCAACCGTAATAATAAAACATTATTTTCATACAAATACGGATAAACTGACAATATCGAATCGAAATTCTAATTTTAATATGAAATGGCAATCAACAAAACTGATTTCAACAACAAAAAGTCTCGAAAAGGAGAGTCTGAGTTAAGATCAAAAAGTGAACACGCTGTATTACAAAGTTCCTTGCAATGTGTAAAGCAAAAGTAAAACACCATTGATAAATATACTTTTGTATTTAGTTATCGACATTTCCTTGTTTTTTCGTTACTCAAAAACCCACTGGTAATATAATATAAATGCTTTTTACTTCCGCGTAACACATCACAAAAACAAAACCAGTGTGAAGTAAATAACATAGCGGGCGGCGTTACGCATCGGCGTGCTGTGATTGGTCAATTGGTGGAGGTTGGAGAATCTAGCCCGCAAATTTAATTTCTCAGCAAAGGAGATTGAACTAGTAAGGTGTTTGGCTAACATACCCATAATACCATGCGAGCGAAGCCGCGGGCAAAAAGCTAGTATATCTATAAAGTTTGAATAGCATTGGTCACTGTTTCCATTTAAAAAAAAATTCCTAAAAATTCGTTGAATTTACGGGGGCTAGACCACCGACTCCCCTTAGTTCATCTTTTGATTTTGTATCTGATTTTTTTTATTTCCCTCATTTTTCATATTAAGTGAAAAATTATTGAATGTTTTTATTACCTGGTATTTGTGGTGCGAAGAGACCAAAGCATACTTTTACCGTTGGAGTTTTTATATTAGTTTTGTAAACTTGTCTAACTGATCTGTGATAGTTAGTATTTGAAAATATGGTTTAGTAGTATTTTTAATAGTATGTTAAGTTAGATACGTTTTTAGATTATCACGGCCAAAAGTATTTTCGTTATTTGTTTTTGGGGTGTTATGCCGTGTTGCGCTACCTCCTCCTTTAGCCAACGTTTCTTTAAATCTACAACTATTCTAAAGTGTGATGCCAGCTCGAAGTGGAGTAGAGCTGGCAACACGGTATTGCTTCCAAGTACATAAGCACACATTTCACCACTAACAAGTACACAATTACACATCTGCCCTGATGATGGACACTGTTACGATGTCCGAAACGTTGGCTAAAGAAGGAGGTAGCGCAACACGACATAACACCCCAAAAACAAATAACGGAAAGTATATTAAGTTGATTATAATAAATAAGTAATGATAGTTAGGACGGGTTGATTCACAGAATTTGAACAATAGCATAACATTCTTTTTAAAAAAATGTACTCCCTTAGTGTACAAGTAGTGTGTAGTACTCCCTTAGTGTAGTACTCCCTTAGTGTAGTACTCCCTTAGTGTACGTGTAGTACTCCCTTACTGTCTTACTCATAATCGCAAAAAAAAGATATTACGCCGTAATACGGACGGGTTAGGTGAAATTGTTACTCACATGACGGTCCGACAGTCGCGCGCATGCGCGATTTCTATCCGCCGTTATAACATCGTTATATTAGCAGCTGTCAGATTTTAAACCACCTGACACCCAGGGTTAGCGTCGTTATTACGGCCGTAATTAATCGAGATGTCAAACTTTGTTGACAATCTGAGATAAAAGTTCGAAGGTTTAGCAAATTTTCGTCCACCACGGGCACGGAAAACGTATAAAAAGCGGTACGACCCATTTGCGGCGTTAACAGAGTGATTTCAGATATAAATATAGAATTGCCAAAGTAAATATGAGACGCTTAATCGATTTGTACGGCCATATTTGGATGTTTTGATCTCCAGGTTCTTTGTGCCGTACGATACTGGGGTCAAAACGAGGTAAGATTGTGTTTATAATACTCACTAATGTGAAAAAATCAGCTAAATCGATTACCAAACAAGCTATATATTATTATACTTAAATTTTTTTTCGCAGATACATGTGATTTTGCTGAAATTCGGACACGGATTTCTTGCTTCACAGCACATTAAAATGCCGCATAGCATTGAAAAACAACAAGCAAATTCTGCAGAGTTGTAGGGAATAAAACGTTTCCCCTGAGTAATGTGTGCACTGTCGGGAGAAGTATCTGTTCACCCCAGTTCAGAAACCAAGATACCCCAGAGAAGTTGCCTTCAACAGGGCTCAAATATCTATCGCAACACAAGTATCTGCTGCGGGGTATGTGTATGATACCATCAAGACATCAAGTTCTCCATTGTCTTGATATGATTGTCTCGTCTTGATTCATCGATATGAATGACCCTCAATAGGTAAGAAAATAATTTAATACAATAGTTTATGCTCCTCAGCAACAGTTGTGGATCATTGGGGCTGTACGTCGTGTGCCCCGTGCCTGACCGTACACTATACTATGCCACTACTATATTATACACTTCTTACATTAAATATATGATAAAATATGTTTATGTTAAAATTAAACATTATAATACAATCTGTCTTTAGATATTTCTTAGAGTTTTGTATGTGCTAATGCTATGATTTGTAATTTGGAATAGATGATGATGAACGCGACGAGGAAGCAGTAGCGGTAGCAGGTGGTGGTGCTGTTGTGGAACCGGAAGCAGCCCCAAACATGAACCAGATTGGAAATGCTTCTATGCGGGTCTTCATTTGTCAACATTTTTAGTAATATGTATGACTGTATCATGTTGCTCTGTTTTTTTTATCATAAATGTGAATCTATAACTTCTGATTTGCCAACTATAAGATTATATTATACTATTTGAAAAATGTACCTACTTGGTCAATATAATGTACTTGCTGAAACAGACACATATTACACAACAACAGAAGAATAAAACACAATATCAAAATGAATGCAACTAGATTTATTTATGTGTACTTTTGCTTAGCTCCCGTCCACATTTTAGCATCAATATTTTGAACATTAAGCTCCTCCATCAATCTTATTCTAGTCTGTGACTCCAGTTCCTTTAGCTGAATATTGGCTCTGGACTCTTCCTTCATAAACCTGAGCATACAGTCCATCTTCTCGGTGCTTTCTATTTTCATCTTTAACATGTCGTTAGAATTAACTTTCTGGAAAAAAGACATTATATGACATAAAGCTTTCCTAATTTCTTAAAAATCAATCACTTTGTGGTTTACATAATTAATTATTGAACAAAGTTACTCATTTTCTTAACTTTCAATTTTGATATGACAAAGTCTGTTGTATTATTCTTCGACTTTGTTTGATCAAAGGTATTATTCTATCTTTACGGTAAGTTCAAGTTCAACTACACATAGAACCGTTGATATTTTCATATATTACTTTCAACATACAAAGTTATCTTAAAAAACAATAAAGCCACGATATTTACCTTTGATTTGAAAATGTACGTCGCCGGTACTTTTAGTACGAACTCGTCCAGTTCTGGTTCTTGTATCTGGTTTAGATCTTTGTGATTATCATTTGCCTATAACTGAAAAATAGTCCATTATTTTAAGTTGCATACGTAGTTACATCGTAATGTGTCTTAATCTAATGCGAATTGTATAGGTACTATAAGCATTTTTTCCAATTAAAATATATTCAAGTGCATTTTAGTTTCGTTATAAATAATGACGAAGGGCAAAAATGCCTACCCCCTGACGAAAATGATATGAATAACGAGCCAAAAAAATAATGTAATTACTACTGAGATCAGATGCATTCATGTCAAATTTTGTGTGGCTGTCACTTTAATATGTAGAAAAATTGACATTACATATATGTTTAACATGTAGGTATACTTACTTCATTAAAATTGTCGTTAATATTACTTCTTTAATGTTTCCGCATTCATTTTACAAACCATGTAATAACGCGAACCGTTGAGCCGTCAAAATAATATTGACATTTGAATGAACGTGAAGTCGGCAACGCGGCGCAAAAATGCGAAATACAGGGCATTTTTGAGATTTGGAATAGAGTGATGCCAGTCTAAAAATATCAAAACCTGTTAGAGTTGTATCAGGACAAAATGTGTTCGTGAGTAAAGATTTTTAATCTGAGCAGTATAGGCCCCCACCCCTGGATAGCTAATGCGTCATTATTACGTCGTAATAGGGATTCATCGTGAGTAAGACGGTTAGTGTGTAAGGGAGTACAAGAAGGCGCTGCAAAAAAGCGCAATACCTTTGCATGATGATGTCGTCTCTCACCCGGCATGCCGCTTGAAGTCCCGAAAACCCTTCTGGGCAGAAGGAGAAAGACTCCTCCAATCATCTCTCACCCCAGAAGATAGGTGGAAACTTGAGTGGCAATCGGCCAAGGTGAAAAATGCCCATCTCGTACAAGACCCCACTGAGAGACAGCTCGGGTTCTCATTGCCTCGCAAACTCTGGTCCGCCATCAATAGGATAAGGTGCTCCCATAGCCGTTGTGTCCGTATGATGTATAAATGGGGCCTTAAAGTGTCGGAGATGTGTGAATGCGGTGAGGTGCAGACCACTGAACATGTAGTCAACGAATGCCCGCTCCATTCATTCCCCGGCGGGATTGATGAGGTCCACAGGGCAACGCCTGAGGCCCTAGACTGGCTCGCAGATCTAGATATCCCCCTCTGACCCCCCCCCCCCCCACCATACGAAAGAAGAAGAATTAAAAAAATATATATATTGAAGGAATTAATATTTTATTATTCTGTTGGTGAATAAATTTTCTATAACAATTTAAAATGTGCTATTTTCGATTTGCCTACAAAACATTGCTTAAATTGCCTACCTTCATTGTTTACATTATTGTCATTGTCTGCATTGCTTACATTGCTTAAATTGCCTACCTTCATTGTTTACATTATTGTCATTGTCTGCATTGCTTACATTGCTTAAATTGCCTACCTTCATTGTTTGCATTATTGTCATTGTCTGCATTGCTTACATTGCTTAAATTGCCTACCTTCATTGTTTACATTATTGTCATTGTCTGCATTGCTTACATTGCTTAAATTGCCTACCTTCATTGTTTGCATTATTGTCATTATCTGCATTGCTTACATTGCTTAAATTGCCTACCTTCATTGTTTACATTATTGTCATTGTCTGCATTGCTTACATTGCTTAAATTGCCTACCTTCATTGTTTGCATTATTGTCATTGTCTGCATTGCTTACATTGCTTAAAATTGCTTACATTTTTTAAATTGCCTACCTTCATGTTCAATTCAATTCATTGTTTGCATTGCGTACATTGTTTATATTGCTTACAATGTTAACACGATTTATATTATGAACAATGTTATTCCACCCCGATTCGAGGATGCCCCATCTTCCTAAAGACAAACAGTTCTTGGTTGATGTCCTGGTCCCTTGAGTAGTTAGTTCTCTGCCCACCCCGGCCGGGTCTAGCGGCCCCGGTCTCTCGGCACAGCATCCCCGACACAGAGGACAGGAGGCGACTCAGCACGAAGTAGACTATCTCCACTCCGCTCAGAAAACTGAACCCGAGGAAAAGTCCTGCTGCACCACCGAAAGAGACTGGAAAACAAACACATTACTCAGACATAGATTTTTGATAAGCACACCGAACACTTCCAAAATATGGAATCCTTAATATATGATTACACATAGATTTATTAGAAAGCACAGAGAATAATTTTTTGAAACATTAACGTAAGGGGCCATCCATAAATTACGTCAAACCTTAAGGGGGGAGGGGGGGAGTAAAGAAGTGTGACAAGGGGTATGGGGGAGGTAATCAGCTCTGTGACGTCACATGTAAAAATCTAAATTAACAATTTATATGCAAATTTTTTTTAGATATAAAATTGCAACATATGTGATGTCACACTAGGGGGGAGGGGGTCTCACAAATGTTACAATGTGTGACAGGTACGGGGGGGGGGGGGTCAAAAAATTATGAAATTCGTGTGACGTAATTTATGGATGGCCCCTAAGAAATACATCAAAGCTACAAATCTATCCTAATATTATAAAGAGGTAAGATTTGTTTGTTTGTTTGTTTGTTTGCATTGTATAGGCTCCGAAACTACTGAACCGATTTTAAAAATTCTTTCACCAATAGAAAGCTACATTATCAGCGAGTAACATAGGCTGTATAAAGGTAAGCTCTGGCGTTATGAAATTTGTGTAAATGAAAATGTGTGTATTTCATATATTTTTGCAGGAGGGTGGAAAGGTAGGGGGAAGGTGGGGTTCGTGGAGAGGGAAGAGACAAGGGCGGGGGAAGGCGGGGAAGGTGGAAGGGAACGGGGACGCACAGGAAAGGATAAGAATGGAGTCAATTTATTTCTTTGAATGGCATAGCAACGCATGCCAGGAACCAGCTAGTAATATAATAAATTTACAAAAAAAGATGCACATTGCCAAATCTATTGTTTCTACGTACATAATCTGCTAAATAATAAAATAGATAGTCCCGGGTAGCTATCCGTCATTGGTTTAAATGTTCCAATGAGGCTTGACGAGCACACTACGCTTCTTCGTATAGAAGCCAACAACACTAATGCAGCAAATAACTCACCAGTCACTCGCGTAATAACAACATAATATGCTCGCTATGAAAAATTACTTCGTGAATCGTGCTAGACCACACGGGGTCAGATTGACTCTATGAAGCCACTCTGTACGATACAGCGCCTGCGGATGACGATACGATAGTCTGTCTGATTCAACCAAATATACAGTACAACACAAGTAAGAGGTACTCACTGAAGGTATGTTTCTTCCTTGCTCGTTCTTTTGGGAGACAGACACTGCGATGTTCACTGATATAATCCACAGGCACCCGATATTGTTAATTGATTCACTAACGGCGATTACGAATTACGAATCGATAAAGAACATGAAGCAACGATAAGAAGGACGATAGTTTTGCTCCATGCGCGAATTACGATAATTGACACTGCCACGTGCGAGGTGTCACGATAGGTTCGCTCTTCAAAATCGACTGGCGGTTATTGTCAGCGCTCGCCCGTGTGGGTAATCAGATTGTGCGAAATTCTGTACCGTAAAATCTCTGCTGGCTACCTGGTCAAAACAGAACAAACATACGCACCAGCACCCACGGCGTCACGAAACACTTTGTATACACATTTTTTGTGATGCTAATATACAGAACTATTTTATTAAAAATTTTAGCTTGATATAAATTATTTTGAAACCACTTAGACTTCATTTTTGAATAAAATTTTTGTTAGCATATATTTTTCGACTTCAAATTTCTCTATGTCTCTCCACCCACTTTCTTCCATTTTGTCATTTTTACTTGTAATAATTGACCATGTACTGTGTATATCTAAATAAACACATAAATAAATAAGATGAGTAAGAGAAAAATGCATTGGGACAATTGCTTTGTAATTGTAGCGTGCTTTTACCTGCGAACCATCAACTCACCAACCAAGTCCTCGAAGTAGAAGAGGATCTGACGACGGTAACGGGACCTCGGCGGGAGCATGAACACTTTCAGCGCCGACTGGTGCCTGAAGGGACCGGTCCTGATGACGATCAAACCAGAATGTCAGTGACAATCTCTCTGGATTATTGTTGTTCCTTGTGCACTCTTGCCTTAAATGTTCTTCATTCTTTCTTTTATCTGCCCTTCTCTCTTGTTCATTCTTGCGCAGTTTTAACCCCCTTTTGACTTCTTTCTTTCATCCTTCTGTTTGTTGGTTATTCTTGTCTTTTTTTACTCTCCCTGAAAGGCTATTCCCTAAAATTTGTGATAAGAGATCATTCTCCAGCGAGGAGTGCTGTCAGATTTGTGTGATTTTCTACGGCTGTTATTTGCTTTTTCTATCGGCCAAAGTCAAAATTTCAGCTGTGAGCCGTCACGTATTTTAAGTTTGGGTCGTTTTAAATACGAATTCCTGCAAGTATGCATGATTATTTATTAATTTAACGGCTGTAGAAAATCACACAAATCTGACAGCACTTCTCGCGGGAGAACGATCTCTTATTACAAATTTCAGGGAATAGCCTTTCTGATCCTTTCTTACCATCCTTGTAAATAGTCAATCATTTTACCCAATTACCCTTCTCCTCTTTTGTCATTTGAGTTTCTAGTCCTTATAGAAATTTTCTTTTCTTTTGTGTTTCATTTCCATTTTCATCCTTACTTGATATCTTTCGTTTTCTATGGTCGCTTGCGTCTACCCTTCTTTGCTGTCATTTTTGTCAATTTTCATGCACCTACCCCTGTTATTCTTTATTAATTTCATTCATTTTTATCCACCTTTTGTCAATCTTTTTTTTTTTTTTTTTTTTTTTTTTTTTTTTAATTGTACAACAGATAAATAATCCAATTACCGTACAATTTTCTCATTTAGACAAGCTTAACACCTAAGAAGATGATCATTATACAAAAAAATCTTAAGGCTATCTAAAGAAGAGTTGTATACATCTAGTGTTTTTGATATTTCGTTCAACAGTACCATTCCTCTTGTTATGCTATGCTGTGCTAGAACATCTGTTCTGCCGTATGGTATTTTGAATAAGTTGTGTCGACGACTACGACTGAAGTTTTCAGGCACGTATAAACCGTAGCATTCCAAGAGGAATGGGCTGTCAATATAGTTATGGATTATGTTAAAACTAAGAATTGCAAGATTTGCATAACGTCTAGTTTCCAAACTAAATCTATTTGTTGCCTCAAGTAACTCCATATGGTGCATGAACCTCGGATAAGTTCCGTGCATTCGCATATAGACGTACCTAAGGAATTTTTTCTGGATTTGTTCCAGCATATTAATATATTTAGTCTGGTGCGGAGTCCACACACCACTAGCATACTCCAGCTTACTTCTTATGACGCCATCGAACATGGCTATCATTGCATCTGGGTCATCAAATTGCTTACATATTCTGATGACAAAACCCAGGAGTTTGTAGCATGCTGGAGTGAGCCGTGATATGTGATCGGAAAATGTCAGTTTGGGATCAAAGACGATACCAAGATCTTTAAAGCTATTGACTCGACATAACGTTTTCCCTTTAATGGTGTACTCAAAAACTATGGGCTTCTGGGAGCGGGTATACGTCATTGTTACACATTTTTTAATATTGAATTCTAATTTGTTTTTATCTGACCATTCTGCTATAGCATCAAGGTCAGATTGCATTTTTAAGCAGTCCTGGTGACAGATTATTTCCATCAAAAGTTTCAGGTCATCCGCAAATAGAAGACATTTGCAATATTTTATACATACCTGAATGTCATCTATAAGTATAAGGAACAACAGAGGACCAAGGTTTGACCCTTGGGGAATACCTGATAATGCCGGGAATTGTTTGGACTCATGTCCATTTATTATTACATATTGTCTTCTAGATTTTAAATAGGACGCGAAGAACATAAGTGTTTGTTGATCGAAACCAATTTTGTACATTTTAAGTAGTAAAATGTCATGATCAACTCGATCAAAAGCTTTGGCAAAATCCGTATACACTACATCTATTTGATGTCTCGAATTCAATCCAACGGCCACCAATCGCGAAAACGTTAACAAATTTGAAACCGTGGATTTTCTCGGCATGAAACCGTGTTGGTTTTCTCCTAGAAATGGCACAATTTGGTGATGTAATTTCTTATAAATAATCATTTCAAATATTTTTGGTATAGTTGACAATATAGCTACAGGTCTGTAATTCTTGATATCAGCCTTGTCTCCAGCTTTGAAAATTGGACTTACACGCGTGAGTTTCCAAAAATTGGGGAAACAACCAGTCGTTATGCTAAGATTAAATATATAGCTCAGCGGATGACAAATAGTTTTTGACATACAAGCAATTATATTAGGGGGTATTCCGTCTGGGCCAGCAGCCTTGTCGAGCTTTAAAGTCCGAATACAAGCATCTACTTCATCTGAAGAGGTTAGCTCAAGACCGATTTTTCCGACGTTCCATGCCCCCTCGGTTCGAGTAAAGTCTAGATTTAGTTGAGGAGCTATCTGGCTATATACCGATTTAAAATAATCAGCAAATTTTTGGCTTACTATTTCGGGATCGGAAAAAGTTTCTGTTCCTTCGCTCAAGTTGATTTGGGTACGTGGATTTGCTTTTTGGGATTTAATAAAATCCCAAAAATATTTGACATCATCTTTGATCCCACACTGAACTTTTTCTAAATACTGACGCTTTGCAATCGCAATTTCTTTTTTAAGCTCAGATCGCAACGCAGAAAATAACAAATAATCGGATTGATTTCTGTGAAGTTTGTATTTTCTTCAATGCGATTCTTTGCGTTTTAATTTATCTATAATTGTTTTACAGAACCACTCCGGATAATTTACATTTTTAGATACATCTTTTCTGGTGGGGACACAAATTTCAAAAATACTAAATAAAACATTGTTAAAGTATATGACTGCGTCATTTGCGTCCGATATAGTGAGTAGGTAGTTCCAGTCGAATTCCGAGAGTATATCGCGTATTAACTGCATATCTGCTCGCTTGTACTGGAATGAATGGTTGTAGGTAGGTGGTGCCGGGCGGGTACCGCTGTTTCGCACCTGACGCCGGTTACACGTCGTCCTGGCTAATTTAGTATGAACTGCTAAGGTCGGATGAAATTTATCTTCGTTGACCAAGGGTTCATCACATCGACTGACGTCACATTTATTCGTGTTGCTTAATACTAGATCAAGCATATTGCCAAAATGATTTCTTATTACATTTTGTTGTTTGAGGTCATTGGAATCCAAAAAATATAAATGCTCTAACATAACCTCTTCCGGTTTGTTAGTTAAATTGAAATCACCCAATATAAGGACGTTTCTGTTTTTTAAAATTTTTGATTGACATTCTTGATCAATATAATCGTAGAATTTTGTGCGATTCTCCGAGTCATCAGTGCAATAAAAGTACAAAACACATATATACGCGGTAAAATTATTTTATTTTATCTCTACCCACTCATGTTCTATTTTGTCATTATTACATACCCTGTACAAATCGCAAGTGCGGTTGAATTTGGCAGCCACCTCTGGTCTGGAGCTCCAAAATACTTGAAAAATACCCTCGACTCTGTGCAGAAACGGGCGGTCTGTTTGATAGATTCTCCCATATTAACGAACGGATTGCAATCTTTAGAGCACAGGCATTGGGTGGGAATGCTATCCATGTTCTACCGGTATTTCAATGGAAGATGGACGGAACACAAGAACTCGAACCCGGACAGGAACCCTCACAACTTGCGAGTGGGTCGCACCGCAGACATGAAGATACCGGTGGAGGCATTCGGGTACCGGCTCTGAGTCCGACTTCTGGATTTTGGAAGTTTGGGTCCGAATTCTGGATCGGGTTCTCTGGGAGGAGTCGATTTGAAAGGAGTAGGAATACGATCCGCTTCCCTTGAAGAGTTCAAGAGCCCACTCCAGCTGAACCTACACATCTGTTGACTTCAGCCAGGTTCAAAGGGTGAGGTTTTTCAAGGTCGTGGCGGCGTTTGCGTCTGCCCACTGCATGGTGGACCGGGATAGGCCTGTTTGAGGAGACTCTTTGACCTCTCTCGACCCATCGCCTTACACTGCAATGAAAGGGATTGATTCATACGCTCGTCACTCCTGGACACATTGACCTCCCGATTCATACCTCGTCATTTATCATTCCCAGAATTCAACATTCACACTCCCTTTAGCTGATTGTATGAACTAACAGGTCAGATATCTTCTGGTTGATGCTTTCGTAGGTTGCGTCCTCGCAGTGCGGCATACAGCTGCAGCCCGGCAGCCGCAGCAACTCCTGCTTGCGTCGCGACAGGCAAGCCATGCCCGCCGGTCCGCACGCCTGCCCAGCTGGAACCAACAACACATTATTCTTTGATGTTTCCATTAAAAACAATAACAAAAAAATTTTAAGTGAAAATGTTAAAAAAGGCTCCCATGCTAAGCTCCCACCAGAGTTATCAATGAAATGCTTTAATTGGTATATATATATAAAAAAAAAATTTAAATTGTACAACAGATAAATAATCCAATTACCATACAATTTTCTCATTTTGACAATCTTAACACCTAAGACGATGATCATTATACAAAATAACAAGAAGAGTTGTTTATATCTAGTGTTTTTGATATTTCGTTCAACAGTACCATTCCTCTTGCTATGCTGTGCTAGAACATCTGTTCTGCCGTATGGTATTTTGAACAAGTCGTGTCGACGACTACGACTGAAGTTTTCAGGCACGTACAAACCATAGCATTCCAAGAGGAATGGACTGTCAATTTAGTCATGGATTATGTTAAAACTAAGAATTGCAAGATTTGCATAACGTCTAGTTTCCAAACTAAATCTATTTGTTGCCTCAAGTAACTCATGGTGCATAAACCTCGGATAAGTTCCGTGCATACATATTTAAAGGGTGTTAAGGGACGTACTGGACTAACTTTAACCATTCCTGACATTATTTGGAATAAAAAATGTAAATGAAATTTTGGTCTCCGGTGACTTTTTTGGTGAATTTTTTTTTCAAATTTTTTCTTCAAAATCAAACAAAAGAAATTTTCTTCCGCATGTCATCGCTGGTCACTCAGCCGAGTAGCCGACCAATCCCTTACCCCGCCTCCAACTCTCCAACACCTACCATTTTTTTATGTTTTTGTGGGAAAAACAAAAACAAAAACATCATACATGTCGCCTGAGACCAAAATTTCATTTACATTTTTTACTCCAAATAATGTCAGGAATCACTGGTTAAAGTAATTAAGTACGTCCCTTAACACGCTGTATATATATGGGCCCTTCTGGTGAAGTCTTGGTGGAAGATCAGAAGAGGCCGGTTCTGGGAGACTCTTTGACCTCTCCAGATGGTCTCTCTCGACCCATCGTCTTGCACTGCAGTGGAAAGGATGGATTTATATATCCGTTACTCCTGGACCCCTAGATTCTTACCCACCCCTCATACCTTTTTCCTTCCCAGAACTTCCTCTCCTTCCTTTTCTTAAAAATACCCCGTGACGTAGCGTGGGTGCCGCCCGGGGCGGAGGAAAATTTCACCACCGTCTTATTTAGGTACTACAATTTAAAAGACTAAAATACATACTAATTCTAAAGAACTTTTCGGCAAGAACGATCATCATTATTGGGTATTACGTTACAGGTTGCAAAATAAAATAAGTCATGTATATACATGTTTTACAATATAATAATCACATTTATTACAAAAATTCTTGCACATATGTTTGTCAAAGCATCACTCACGGACTTTACTTCCCTAAAGTCATTCTCGATGAATATTAGTCATAAACAATCCAAGCACAAAACAAAATATGGGAAATTCCTGCAATTCAGTTCAGACGGCGTTGCCAGTCGCTACAGTGAGCAAGATCTCAATATTATGCAATTTACTTAGGAGGTATTTCACCATCATATTAATAAATAAACACTCGCAACAGGTAAAAAACTCAGCTAACTTTTTTTTTCATTACCTCTAATCAGGAGGCCCCGAGGAAAAAATCCATCAGGGCCTATATCACCTTTGGGAATGCTGTGTAGAGGGTCTTGTTATGGAAAGGAAGGAGAGGAAATTCTGGGAAGGAAAAAGACATGAGGGGTGAGTAGGAATCTGGGGTCAATGTGTTCAGGAGCAACGGATGTATGAATCCATCCTTCCCACTGTGGTGCAAGGCGATGGGTCGAAAGAGTCCGGGTAAAGAGGTCAAAAGGTCTCCCTCAACCAGTGTCTTCTGATCCGGTCCGCCACGCAATAGACGGGCAAAAGCATCCCCCGCCGTGACCTAGACAAACCTCACCCCATGAGCCCGGGCACCCCTGCTAAATCACCAAACGTAGCAAACCGTGCGATAAAAAAAAACCAATAATATTTTTACCAGGCATTACTTTACCAAATATTTATTAAACATTAAAGAATATATTAAAAAAAAAAAATCAAACAAAAAAAATAGAAATTCAAAAAGTAACAGGGTGTTGAAGTGGGGGGTCTCAAAAAAATGGCGCATCTTGGTTGACACGATTGCAACCCTCCTGATTAATAAATCAGAAGCAAAAAAAACAAATTGATTCCTAATCCAGACAAATGTTGCTACAGCCCGTACCTCGGAGAAGTAAAAAATTTTTTTTTTTCGCAAAATGGCGGCTGTCTGAAATAAAAAGACATTTTTTTACCCCTTTTTTTGACATTTCGGAATTTTTTAAAAACAGTAAAAATTTTAATTTTGTAATAATTCGGGTAGGGGCGATAGATCAATGTGCAGAGAAAGCTCACACCAAATTTAAAGCAAATTGATTTCGAAAAACTTGAGATATCGTGTCAACCGTCTCGAAAAAAGTGGTTTCGAGAAACACGCGTTTAATCTATTTAGATTCTGATTAAATTCCGTCTTAACCGAGACATTAAAATGGTTATAACTTTTAGAATAATGCTAATTTCGAAAAGAATATTTAAGCTTTGGAAATATGAAGAAAAAAAAATTGTTTTATTTTTTTATTCTAGATTAGAATACTGCCTTAATTAAACGAAAATTTTTTTTTTTTTTTATATTAACTCCACACAGGAGGCCCTGAGGGAAATAATTTCCCTCAGGGCCTATGTCATCTTTGAAGATGCTGTGTGGAGGGTGCTGTTGAGGAGAGGAAGGAGTGAACATGGGTCTTGAAGAGACCCATATTGTAGGAGGGAGGAAACACTGAAGCCGGCAAATCGTTCCACAGCCGGGCTGTTGAACTCAAGAACGAGTCGTAGAAACGACCCGTTCTCATGTGACTAATGTCAACCGTGTACAAATGTTGAGCGCGTGTTTGGCGTGTTTCCCGACTATGCACCGGTGCCGAGGGGATCAGTGACGCTAGTTCCTCGGAGCATCTTCCATTGTAATACCGGTAGAACAAGGACAGCATTCCCACCTGACGCCTGTGCTCTAAAGATTGCAGTCCATTTGTTAAGTTAGGAGAATCTATCAAACGGACCGCCCGTTTCTGCACAGAGTCGAGGGTTTTTTTCAGGTATTTTGGGACTCCAGACCAGAGGTGGCTGCCAAATTCAACCGTGGGGCGCACTTGCGATTTGTACAGGGTTAGCAGTTGTGTACTATTAAAGTATCTGCGGGCCCTGTACAGTACGCTCAGTTTCTGAGAGGCTAACTTAACTCTGGCCTCGATGGAGCCCCCGTACCTGAGCTGGTCACTTAGAGTTACACCAAGCATATCAATGGAAGGCCTGTTCGGGAGATTGCTTCCGTTGAAGGAGACTAGATTATCATTCCGATCCCTTTTAGACGTAATCAGACATGATTGGGTCTTTGAAACATTGAATTTCGACGAGGTTATTCTTACCCCAAGAGAAAACACTCTCGAGGTAACCGTCCATTCTTTGTTTCAAAGCCCTCCGAGCCATTGGGATTTGTGAGCCCTTTGGAGGCTTGTCAAACAAAAAGCTATCATGGACTGTACTGTCATCCGCGTAACAATGAATCGGTGCACATGTCAAGAGGTCATTGATGTGCAACAGAAACAAAGTCGGAGACAGAACCGATCCCTGTGGGACGCCAGCATTTATCGAATGCGAGGAAGAGGTGAAACCATCAGCAACCGCCTGAATCGACCTCTCCCTCAAAAAGTCGGCAATCCACGTACACAAGGAAGCGGGAAGTCCGTAAGAAGGCAGTTTGTTGACAAGCCCTCGGTGCCAAACCCGGTCAAAGGCCTTGGAAATATCCAGTGCAACGGTTTGGGTCTCACCAAAGCGTTCCAGGCACCACCCCCAAACATGTGTCACATACGCGAGAAGATCACCGCACGAGCGGTTCCGCCGGAATCCGTATTGACGGTCGTTAATAATTTTGTTCTTCTCGAGGTATGTGAGTAGTTTGTCGTTGACCACACGTTCCATCACTTTTGACAGAACAGATGTGATCGCTATGGGGCGGTAGTTGGCCGGGTTAGAGCGGTCACCTTTCTTTGGAATAGGGTGAATGATCGCTTTTTTCCAACCAGAGGGCACAGACCCAGACTTCAGGGACATTTTGAAAAGCTTCGTCAAAATTGGAGCTATTTCTGCAGCGCACCTCTTCAATACCAGGGCAGGTATTCCGTCAGGCCCACTAGCTTTATTAACATCAAGCCCTCGTAAGACTTGGAGTACATCCCGATGCCGAATCCTCAGCTTTTTCATACGAAAACCGCAGTGAGGAACCGACGGCGGGATAGCACCTTGGTCATCGAGGGTCGAGTTTTCCGCGAACATTTTGCCTAATAAGTTAGCCTTTTCGGCGGCGGTATTTGCTAGAGAGCCGTCAGGTCTGGTAAGAGGTGGCAGACTGGGTTTGCAGAAATTGCGACCTATAGAGCCCGCAAGCGACCAGAACGCTCTGCTACCATGCGGGCAGGCAGCCAGCTTTCTGCTGACCTGCAGGTCGTGCTCGAATTTCGACCTATTGATGATTCTCTTACTTTCCTTTGCAATTTGGTTGTATAATATTCTGTTTTCGGACGTTCGAGATGTGTTGTAGGCTCGGTAAGCCGCGTTTTTTCGTCGCACTGCTTCAGAGCATTGTCGACTGAACCACGGCTTTGAGCCCACACCAGTTTCCTTAATAGTGGATTGGATGAAGCCATCCATCGCGGACGTGATGACTTCACCAATTTCCTGGGCACATCTTGAGGGATCCGAAGTCCGAAAACAGACAGCTGACCACGGGAAAGCATTAAAATGTGCCCGCAGACCGAACCAATCTGCAGACCTATAGTGCCACACTTTTCTTTTCAGCCTCTCGTTTGGCGGTCTGAAGGTTACAGGGATTGATGACGTCACCAGGCAGTGGTCCGACGATCCTAAAGGCGCTGTGACGTCAATCTTGTAACCGTGTGGCACAGTGGTTAAAAACAGGTCTAACAGATTAGAGCGGTGAGACTGGACATCAGGAACCCTTGTAGGCTCCTGAACCATTTGCTCCAGTCCGTGGCAAAGGGCAAAGGACTCCGCTTGTCGTCCAGCCGAGTCTGTTGATCCCGAGAACTTCAACCAAGGTTCGTTATGAACATTGAAGTCCCCCAGGACCACAAACTCTGCCGTAGGGAAGCGGGGCAAGAGGTCATGTATGTTATCGTTAGGATAATCTATGAAGAGGATGGTGAAATACCCCCTTAGTATATTCTATAAAATACATTATTATAGGTGTGCTGATTACCTTCTTGGAAGTAAAAGAAAGGTCTGCAGCCACACAGCTTGATGGAAACCTTGCTCTTGCAAATCCTCCGGCAGATGCTTCCGCTGTACACCTAGAAGAACCAAAAAACATAATATATGTTAGTATTTATAAATGGCTCCACAACAAAACAGACAGTGGCGCAGTTTTTCCTAGGATGCGTTCATCAGGCCCTCTAGCACAATCGTTCGATATAGAATGATCTATAGGTAAGATATTTTATTTTTTATTTATCATGTACATCTATATTTATTTTTTATTTATCATGTATATCTAGTCTCCTTCAACGGAAGCAATCTCCCGAACAGGCCTTCCATTGATATGCTTGGTGTAACTCTAAGTGACCAGCTCAGGTACGGGGGCTCCATCGAGGCCAGAGTTAAGTTAGCCTCTCAGAAACTGGGCGTACTGTACAGGGCCCGCAGATACTTTAATAGTACACAACTGCTAACCCTGTACAAATCGCAAGTGCGCCCCACGGTTGAATTTGGCAGCCACCTCCGGTCTGGAGCCCCAAAATACCTGAAAAAACCCTCGACTCTGTGCAGAAACGGGCGGTCCGTTTGATAGATTCTCCTAACTTAACAAATGGACTGCAATCTTTAGAGCACAGGCGTCAGGTGGGAATGCTGTCCTTGTTCTACCGGTATTACAACGGAAGATGCTCCGAGGAACTAGCGTCACTGATCCCCTCGGCACCGGTGCATAGTCGGGAAACACGCCAAACACGCGCTCAACATTTGTACACGGTTGACATTAGTCACATGAGAATGGGTCGTTTCTACGACTCGTTCTTGAGTTCAACAGCCCGGCTGCGGAACGATTTGCCGGCTTCTGTGTTTCCTCCCTCCTACAACATGGGTCTCTTCAAGACCCATGTTCACTCCTTCCTCTCCTCAACAGCACCCTCCACACAGCATCTTCAAAGATGACATAGGCCCTGAGGGAAATTATTTCCCTCAGGGCCTCCTGTGTGGAGTTAATATTAAAAAAAAATATATATATATGTATAAAATTTTTTACATATATATTTTTTGTCCTTGCCTGTCTCACTAGGAGATCCTGTGTCCTGCAATTTTTAAGTGGTAACAATAATGATGGAGTTTTACCTACCATTAAAACTCTGATTATGTTGCCTTCCTCATCCAGAACATATTTATATATGTGAGAGACGACACGTCGATTCTTTTCTATGTGGTCTAATTTGGCTTCCTTCTTTCTTGTTTTGGCACCCCTGGGATGGCGTCATCTATTCGTTCTGTGATTGGTTGTTTGTTCTGTCACTGGCAGTTAGCATCTGGCGCCATTTCCTTTGTCAATTGTAATCTCACCAAGCAGTGGATTAAATATGTTCTGGATGAGGAAGGCAACATAATCAGAGTTTTAATGGTAGGTAAAACTCCATCATTATGTAGTGCCGTTCCTCATCCAGAACATATTTATATATGTGAGAAGTGTTTGTTATCGCCTTGGTGACAGAACTGATGTCAATTGTGAGAGGTTGTTGATTAATCTTGTACAGGTTCAAACAGATTTGTGAGGGAGAGCAACGTTAGGGGGTTACTTCTTTCAAATACCTCTTTTCTGTAATGTTTCGCAAATGTGTTCTCACTCTTCCAATTTCCTCTTTCGAGGATCTTCTCAATGGGGCAATTTTCTAACCAGCTCAATGATGCTACAGCAGACCTTGTACTTCCTGCTGATTTGTCGATGCCAGCACTTCTTAGAACAGTTTTTACCCATCCTCCAATTATTGTTCTTGTGGCAGGTTTTGGCAAGCCCGTTGTTGAAATAAATAATTCTGGAATGGAGTTCGCTTCTTGTCTTCTTACTTTAGATAAAGAGCATACTTTACGGAGCCAATATACCGGATCCATAGCTTGGTCTGAGGAAGCATTAAGCTTCCATCCTGACTGCTGGTGTGTTGCCGAATCAGTTTTAGATCCAAAAGCTGGCCAAAGTATAATATGATCCCCATTGTCCACAAAACTGTCTGGTGTGCATCGTAACAGAGTAAGATCGTGCACTCTTCGTCCCGATGCGAGCAAAAGAATGACAGCGCATCTTCGAGAGGCCTCAAACAGAGTAACTGTTTCTGGAAGGTTTTCTTTTAACCAGATACTAACTTGTCTCGGGTCCCAGATAGGCAATACTTTCTTCTTTCTGGTAGTATTAACTATACCCTTCATTACTTGTTTCACCAAGATATGGTTGCTTAGCGATTCACACTCTGGGTTAGTTAATGTTGAAATGGCTGATTTATGAAGTGCAATGGTACTAGGAGCCAAGCCTTCGTTAAGTTTTAAATTGGCTAAAAATCTTGCTAATTGGGAACCTGATGGATCTGTTATATCAACCTTATTTTTTACACACCATTGACCCCACCTTTTCCATGCTAATTTATATGCAGTGATTGTTGAAGATCGCCATCCGGCATTGAGGAGACCTCTTTCATGTTCCGACCATCCATTCAGCGCTCCTCTCCAGCCCCAATCTTCCATACTTCCATCTCTAGTTTTTGGATCTGAGGAGGATGAAGACCTGTCGACGTATCCACCAGGTTGTATAGTAGGTTGGTTATTTGCCGAGGTGGGGCTAGCGCTCTCGACTGGAGATCTGGCAACCAAAACACCTTGGGCCACCTCGGTACTACCAATAGGTAAATACCGACACACTTGTTTAGATGTTCCAGGACTCTGGGTATTAAACAGGGCGGTGGAAACACCCATGCCAGTGGGAAGCACCAGATCCTGCTGAAGGCATTGTGATATAGAGCTGCCGTGTCTGTGGGGTCTATGGATACATAACTCCTTACAACATGAGCTGTCTTGGACGCAAATAAGTCCACCATGGGTCTGCCCCACGAGCGGAATATCTGTTCGATCGCTGGAGGTAGGAGGTGCCACTCGGGTAACAAGGTCCCTCGGGAAAGATGATCGGCGAGTCCGTTGTATCGTCCCGGAAGGTAATACACTTCCATCCTTATATTGTGCGCATCCGCTACTTCCAAAATCTGATACGTCAACTGAAGGAGGCTCACTGATTTCGTACCTCCTTCGTTGCGTAGGTATGCCAGTACCGTTCTGTTGTCCGATTGAATGAGACAAGTAGAATTGCTCAAACTGGCTTTCTGATACTTCAATGCCTGGAGAATAGCGAACATTTCTTTTAGGTTGCTGTGCCAATTGGTTTGTTGATGTGTCCAACAGCCTGAGAGTGGAATGTCGTCCACCTGTGCCCCCCACCCGCTGTCTGCTGCGTCGGTCGCAATGAAGTGGCATGCTTTGGGGAAATGAATAAGGGAATGTGTACTCACATTGTGTCTCCACCACTCTAAATCGTTCAGTACTGCAAGGTCTACAGGTACCTTCTTCCGGGGTGGGAGCTTTGCCATGGCAATTGACTGGAGCTGCATCTGTCTGCAGTGCAAGCGACCCCTGGGAACCAGAAACGCTGCGAAGTTCAGCCGTCCTAGGATGCTCTGCGCTTCCCTCAGGGACCATCTCTTCCTTATCAAGAGGTTTTGCAACAACTTCCATACTGCCCGGCACTTGTTCCCAGTTAGCATCTTCTGATTGAGGCAAGTGTTCCATGACACTCCCAGATATTCTATCGCCTGGGTCGGTAGGAGCACACATTTCTTTACGTTGATGGTCCAACCGAGGGACTGTAAGAAATCCAGTGCTACTAGTGTCTGCAGTCGGAGAGTTTCTCGGTCTTGATGAGCCAGGAGAAAATCGTCCAGATAAACAATGACTCGTATACCCTTTTTTCGAAGGATCTCTGCGATCCAATTGGTTATTGCTGCAAAAATTTGGGGGGAACTGCTCAAACCCTGGGGCAAACATGTCATCTGCAGACATTGACCTCTGTACACGACACGCAGAAAACGGCGATGGGTTTTTGCAACCGGTATATGAAAGTACGCATGCGCCAAATCTACTTTTGTCATATAGTCTCCGGGTTGCAAGAAGTCGGGCACTCTGAAGTGGGAGATTAGGGAAAACTTTTTCCCTCGCACAAAATCGTTTAGCGCCTTCAGATTGATTACAGGACGATGGGTCCCGTCGTTCTTCTGCACCAGAAACATCCGGGAGAGAAAGCCCCGGTTCATGGGTGTTGGTTCCAGTACTCCCATCTTCAACAACTCCTTTATTTGCAAGTCCATATCGGGGGTGTGCTTTGTTGAGAAATTGTGCAGTCTCACCTGAGTGGGTCTGGTCAATGGTGGTCTCAACCAAAATGGGATCCGATAGCCATTGAGGATTTTTAGGGCGAAGTCGGGGGCATCTGCGGTACGCCATTTTTCTAAAAAATTTTGCAATTGCCCTCCCCGAAATCGCCCGGGCTGATTGTCAATTGTTATGGGGACGACGGTGCGAGGTCTGCCCTCGCCCCGTCGGCCTCCGAAATTTCCGTCCTCTGCTGACAGAGGAGGAGGGGCCAGAATGTTGACCGGGGTCTGCCCGCCGGTATTGAGACGGAAATTGGGTGGAACCCAGATTCCCTGCGGAAGCACGCTGAGTTGGAATGACTGCTCGTGTTCCGCTTTTCGGCCTTGACAAAAATTCGTTACTTCTTGGTGTTTGCGAAAACGGAGCCCTGAAGACTTTGCTCGCCCCACCAAGTCTCTGCAACTGGGAGACGAGCTTGTCTTCATTAAATAGATGTGTCACAGTTGGAGGAATTTTCAGCAGAGCTGATTTATCCCCCGGAGTTTTACACATCTCCAGGATACGATCGCGTCGATGCTCAATAATTTCGGCCCGCTTCCCGCAAGCTATCTGAAGAATAGCATCATTCTTCGAAATACTTTTCCCGAAAACCTCCTGAAATTTCTCTCGTAAGGTTTCCGGCGAAAGTTCAGCATCAGGCTGACAGCTCCAGGTTAGGACGCTCTGTACAGAGTCCTGGATGACCTGTCTTTGTTGCAGCGCTACGTGGGAGATTGCTGCAAAGGCTCTCTTCATTCCTGAGAGTTGGGCACATGCGGGCGCGAAGGCATTGAGCTCACAGTTTACTTCCAATTCCTTGAATCCAGGGTCTGCTGCGTACTCTTTCAATGTTTTCGCGTAGCGAACATCACACCAACTGGAGGAATTAAAGTTCTGCAAGCGCTCCACCGTCTGCAGCATAGCCTCCGTCGGCGCATTCATTTGCGGTTCCTTCAAAGCTACGGTGGGATCCGGCATATGGAAAACCGGAGCAGCAGATGTGCCACAGGTCTCCGCACTAGGCTCAATTGGGTCCTCTGCAGGGTTCAACAGAGACATGTTATTCTCAGAGCCCTCAAATTCGCTCGCGTCGGAATTGCCGGCGGCATCTCGCCTGAAAACAAAGCGCTGCAGATCGCTTAATTGCCGCGACAATCTCTTCAGCATTTTCTTCTGCGACCTCTTTTTGTGCCTTCTGTTTTTAGGCCGAGAACAATTTGAGCTCGAAGATGAGTCTGTATCCTCACTACGGCGTTTGCGCATCGACTCCATGTTCGAAATTGCACAAAATAACCGTTGGCGTCAACAACAATTAATGCGTTTTCAACAAATACGCAATGCGATTCGTAAATATACACTTTTAAATATTTTTCACGTAAAAGGAAGCACTTTTATACGTTTTAATTGTCTCGAGCACTTATGTATTCAATAAAACTTCGATAAAGCGCGAGACGGTTACCACATTCGAAAGAATTTCGATGTCAATTGACAAAGGAAATGGCGCCAGATGCTAACTGCCAGTGACAGAACAAACAACCAATCACAGAACGAATAGATGACGCCATCCCAGGGGTGCCAAAACAAGAAAGAAGGAAGCCAAATTAGACCACATAGAAAAGAATCGACGTGTCGTCTCTCACATATATAAATATGTTCTGGATGAGGAACGGCACTACATAATGACATACAGGATTATATTTGGGTGAGGTGACTAGTTATTATTGCACGACCTTTTTCAATGATCCATTGTTTGATCAGGATTTTGTATATGTTAATTTTCGATTGTCTTGTTTTGTCAGGTAAGATATTGTATATTTTAGACGCAATGTATTTGAAATTTCTTTGACCAAATTTTGTGTTTGTTTTAGGTGTTTGTATGAGTTTTTTGGTTTTGTGCCGCGTGTTTACAATATTTTGGGTATTTTCATAGAATGAATGTGTTTTATTTTTAAAAATATGAGTCAAGATAGTTTTTGTGTAAATTTGTCGAATATCTAATACATGGAATTTGTTGAATATATCTACAGTACTTGTTATTATGGGAACTTGAAGAATAACTTTCATAATTAATTTTTGTGCCTTCGATAATGAATGTATAGCTGATAGTGTTGCACCTCCCCATGCGATTATTCCATATTCAATGATTGATTGACAAAGCGAGTAATAAACAATTTTCATTGATTTGGAGTCTAGTATGTTTCTAATGTTTTTGAAGAAATAAATATGTTTTCTAAGTTTATTCGTAATAATACTTCTTTTTAAAAGAATTCGAGTTCTAGGAGCAGGTCCCGGGTCCGAGATCTTGGGGTACTGGGTGCTTTTGCAACCTTCCACTTGGATGCACGGGTTTGGCCGGAGCCGGACCTAAGAGCCGGAACCCACACAAGAACTCGAACCCGGACAAGAACCCTCACGACTCGCGAGTGGGTCGGACCGCATACACGAGGATACCGGTGGAGGTATACGGGTATCGGCTTCGAGTCCGGCTCCAAGTTTGGGTCCGAATTCTGGATCGGGCTCTCTGGGAAGAGTCGATTTGAAAAAAGGAGTAGGAATACGATCCGCTTCCCCTGAAGAGTTCAAGAGCCCACTCCAGCTTAACCTACACATCTGTTGACTTAGCCAGGTTCACAGGGTGAGGCTTTCAAGGTCTTGGCGGCGCTTGCATCTGCCCACTACATGGTGGACCGGGATAGGCCTGTTTGAGGAGACTCTTTGACCTCTCACGACCCATCGCCTTACACTGCAATGAAAGGGATTGATTCATATGCTTCGTCACTCCTGGACACACTGACCCCCCGATTCACATTGACAAAGAGAGTAATAAACAATTTTCATAGATTTGGAGTCTAGTATGTTTCTAATGTTTTTGAAGAAATAAATATGTTTATTTATTCGTGATAAATAGGCAATGTGTATTCCACTTAAGATATTGATAAAATAGATAGGATAGATAGACAACTGTCTTTCGGTAGATTCTCATTGTTCCCTAGGACAACTGCAGATCACGCAGTTGACATTGAATATATTAAGAACACTCAGTCATTTTGAACGGTTACTTATTCGTTAGCAATTTGCAATCATGCTAGGGAACGGTGAGAAGTTACCGATAGTTATCGACGACGAGTTATTGATCGACCATGCTAAGGGACCAGGTCGAAGGGAGAGTGCGCATAGTACTGGAAATGTGCCATCTCTTGGTGATACTGTTAATTAGTATAACAAATTAAATAATGATATTACATTTGACAGCCGGCGTGATCTAGCGGTAAGGCTCTTGACTCGCAATCCGAAGGTTGCGGGATCGAATCCCGATGTGGCAAATAAATTTTATTTGATTAATTTGTGTTATTTCACAATTTAATAATTGAAAATAATATATATAGTATATTTGCAGCAAGTTCCAGAGTGGAAGATACTCACAGTATCGCCCTGGTGTATGTGCACCATTCAGAATTGAAACGTTGCTTGAAATGGCTTTAGCCGTGCTAGATCTGAATGGCCAGGTACTTCCTCTTCACTATCTCCTTCCCCTCCCCACTACCTTCAGCCTCACAACATATTGTCAGTCAGATGGGAATGCCATAACCTCACTGGCTCCAAATGCGAGCAGTTGGGACTCTTGTGCGGTATTAGTATGCGGAGTTATTTTGTAGATTAGGAGTTTATTTTTAACAGAAAGTTGTTTGTTTTTTCTACATAGCATGGGATAGAGGGCTGCGTATGTTTTGTTAGCTGAGGCTAGGATTTCTTGGGTGTGTTTTCTCCAGGTGAGTCTACTGTCAAGGGTTACGCCGAGGTATTTAATATTTTTTACCCAGGGGGACGTTTTGTCCGAACAGCTGGATGTTGGGGGGCCTTCGGATGGAATTTTATTTGGGAAAAGACGCAAGCTGCGCTCTTGGAGGGGTTGATGCTTATTCTCCATTCTTTGAAGAAGATTTCGCACTCTAAATAGGAGAAAGTCGTACGCATAATTTTATAATGCCTTCTATTTCCAGTACTACACGCATTCCCCCTACGACCTGGCGGACGTGTCCTCGGAGCGGCTGGTGACCATGCGGCCGGGCAAGTTAGCAAGCAAGCAAAAAAATATTTTTTTTTTACATGAGCCTCACACAGGAGGCCCTGAGGAAAATAATTTCCCTCAGGGCCTATGTCATCTTTGAGGATGCTGTGTGGAGGGTTTTTTTTAAGGAAAAGAAGAGGAGAGTTCTGGGAAGGAAAAGGGTTTAAGGGGTGGGTAGGAATCTGGTGTTCAGTGTGTCCTGGTCATCCGCCTCCAAGACCTAGATAAACCTCACCCCGTGAACCCGGGCACCCCTGCTAAAAATTGAAACAATAACTCAAGGAACTGTCAGTATTGTGATCTCTCAGTTCTTTAATATTGACCATGCTAAAGAAGGTTCTGTGCAATGACCATCTCCATGGTGATCAATTGGAATGTGTTTAATTGGAATCTGTTGAAGTAACCAGTGCAATTTTCACCTACTATGATGGTATCTCGGTGACTTTAATATCGATTCTAACGAAAACTTGTGCATTGATCAATCCAATGATTCCTCGATGCCATAATATTGAATCTCGCTGTGTAAACTTAAGGTAAGTCAGATTCCTTCCCAGTGTCTACTGTTCGCCAAGCTATTCTCATAGTTGTGTCACGTTGAAAAATCATTTTTATTACAGTCCATTGTTTTGCATTCAATACATCTGCAACTACACCTGGTATCTCTCGGAGATGGGCTCCTCGTGGTATCGGCAGTTCCTGTGCTCCACCGACAGTCCCCTGACGTCGCGCGTGGACTTGGTCTCCAGCACCTTCCAGTTGGAGTCCATGGACTTGCCCGGCCGCATGGTCACCAGCCGCTCCGAGGACACGTCCGCCAGGTCGTAGGGGGAATGCGTGTAGTACTGGAAATAGAAGGCATTATAAAATTATGCGTACGACTTTCTCCTATTTAGAGTGCGAAATCTTCTTCAAAGAATGGAGAATAAGCATCAACCCCTCCAAGAGCGCAGCTTGCGTCTTTTCCCAAATAAAATTCCATCCGAAGGCCCCCCAACATCCAGCTGTTCGGACAAAACGTCCCCCTGGGTAAAAAATATTAAATACCTCGGCGTAACCCTTGACAGTAGACTCACCTGGAGAAAACACACCCAAGAAATCCTAGCCTCAGCTAACAAAACATACGCAGCCCTCTATCCCATGCTATGTAGAAAAAACAAACAACTTTCTGTTAAAAATAAACTCCTAATCTACAAAACAACAATAAGGCCCAAATTAACCTATGCCAGCCCCATCTGGGGAAACACCGCACATTGTCACATGAATAAACTCCAAAACTTCCATAATAAAGTCATCCGTACAGCCCTGGGCGCCCCCAAATGGCTTCCCAACTCCATAACGACTCCGAAGTCCCATTATTGAAAGACCACATCGTAAGCCTCGCGGAAACATTCTATGCGGGAATCCCCACCCATGACAACGCGTCTATAAACTGCCTCACCCAGTACGACATTAACAAAAAAACAAAACATAAAAAACCCAAACACATCCTCAGAAAACTCCCCCCTCCATATTGCAGCCATGTTCCCCCTTTGCAAATAACAATTAAAAAAAAACACGAATAAATTCATTCTTTCTACAAACATAATTTAACTATTATAAACTCATGATGAAAGAGAAAGGGGCCTTTTTTGGCCCGGAGCTCTGTATGCCAGTATTTCAAAAGTCAAAAGTCAGAGTGTTTCCATAGAGAGGTCATAACGTCAACGTTCTAGTATCTGCTAACTTTTTTGTACTACGACCTACTACGATGACGGACTCCGATCTCTCTCTGGACTGCTTTGGGAGAAGATCACACCCAATAGTCGCAGCCTTTAAGTGAGTGTATTCCATATCGCTTGCTGAGGAATAAATTTTATTTGCAAGTGTGGCAAATAAATTTTATTTGATTAATTTGTGTTATTTCACAATTTATTCGTTTAAAAATATATAGTATATTTGCGGCACGTTGCAGAGTGGAAGATACTATCAGTATCGCCCTGGTGTAAGACCACCATTCAGAATTGAAACGTTGCATTTTTTTATTATTTTTTTTATTATTTATTAAAATTGCAGAGAACATTTTGTACAAAAATTAGAGTAGACCCACAAAGCTGTCATATGGCAGCTTGTCTGCAGGTTCTAACAATTTAAACATTCTTAATATAATATCTAAGAAAATATTTGTAAATACATTTATAGTTTTAAGGAAACATTAGAATAGATCACATAGTAGTATTAGATAATTTAATTTACAACTATAAATATATAAGATATTTCAATATACCTATCTAATAAAAGATATGTAGGCAGCTATATTAAGATATTCAAAGATACATGGAGTTTTCGTTCATCAACCATAGTTTTATCATTTTAGGACTTAGTCTCTCATTTTTTTCAAATTTTATGTTTTTATTGATTTTATTGAAAATCACTGGTATTAGATATTCAAGAGTACGGCTTCCATATTTATTTAATATTCGAGGAGTTTTTAGGCCCTTTCCTTCTCTAAATCTTGTGGTATGTTTGTGTACAAGTAGGTGTTTGTAAGGGCTTTCCCCCAAATTATCCATAATAGTAGTGAACCAGTGGAGACCTTTTATTGTAAGTAGGCTCTCTGAGCCATACAGTAATTTTAAGTTATGTCTCTGTTTGTAAATCTTAGTTGTGACAATTTTTTTTATTATGGCGGTTTGTAAATTTTCAATATATTTAATGTAAGTAGTGCTTGCATGTCCCCAAGTTCGAATACCATATCTAAGGATGGATTCGACCATAGAAAAATATATGAGTTTAAGAGTACAATGAGGCAAAATAAATTTTAATTTGTAAAAGTTACTAGCTAAGGATCTGAGCTGGTTACAAATTTTAGCCACTTGTTTATCTCACTTAAAATTGTTATCAACAATTATTCCCAGATAAGTATATTCATTTGTGAAATCTATTTTTTCACAGTCACAAACATTAATAATTCCTCTATGTATACAGTAAAAGCTATGAGCGGTTATTTTAGGAACATTCCACATTTTCAAACTTGGTGATTTTATGTACATACATTTGGTTTTTTTACATTAATAATTAATCCTACATCATGAGCCAATTTGAGAAGCTCGTTAAAATCTCTTTGTAATTCTTGTATAGCACTTTCAGGATTTTCATTTGATACAACAAGAGCAGTATCATCAGCAAAAATGAATCGACGAGGTTTTTTGAAAATCTTACACATAGCAATTACATATATAATATATAATTTTGGACCTAGAATTGACCCTTGCGGTACTCCCGATTTGATGTATCTTGATTTACTAATTATATTTAAAATCTTCACACTCATTTTTCTATTTGACAAATAGTTTTTAAAGAATAAGAGGAGTTTACCCCGGATACCTATAAATTCAAGTACTTTAATTATTTGTATATGGCTAAGTGTATCGAAGGCTTTTGAGAAATCAATAAATAGAACCAATACACGTTGTTTACAATTTAGTTGTGAATTTATATGATTAGAAAATTTTTCAAGCAATTTATCGCAACTTTTATTTTTTTGAAATGGCTTTAGCCGTGTTTAGTGACCAGACCTGAATAGCGAGGTCCTACCCCACCTTCCTCTTCCCTATCTCCTTCCCCTCCCCACTACCTTCAGCCTCACTACATACCCCAACTGGGGTTGCCATAGACTCACTTTTTTTTTTTTACATGAACTCCACACAGGAGGCCCTGAGGAAAATAATTTCCTCAGGACCTATGTCATCTTTGAAGATGCTGTGTGGAGGGTGTTTTTGAGGAGAGGAAGGAGTGAACATGGGTCTTGAAGAGACTCATGTTGTAGGAGAGAGGAAACAGAGACCGGCAAATCGCTCCACAGCTGAGCTGTTGAACCCAAGAACGAGTCGAAAAAACGACCTGTTCTCATGTGACAAATGTCAACCGTGTACATATGTTGGGCGCGCGTTTGGCGGGTCTCCCGACTATGCACCGGTGCCGAAGGGATCTATGACGCTAGTTCCTCAGAGCATCTTCCATTGAAATACCGGTAGAACATGGATAGCATTCCCACCCGACGCCTGCGCTCTAAAGATTGCAATCCGTTTGTTAAGATGGGAGAATCTATCAAACGGACCGCCCGTTTCTGCACAGAGTCGAGGGTATTTTTCAAATATTTTGGAGCTCCAGACCAGAGGTGGCTGCCAAATTCAACCGTGGGGTGCACTTGCGATTTGTACAGGGTTAGCAGTTGTGTACTATTAAAGTATCTGCGGGCCCTGTACAGTACGCCCAGTTTCTGAGAGGCTAACTTAACTCTGGCTTCGATGGAGCCCCCATACCTGAGCTGGTCGCTTATAGTTACACCAAGCATATCGATGGAGGTTCTGTTCGGAAGATTGCTTCCATTAAAGGAGACTAGATTTTTATTACGATCCCTTTTAGACGTAATCAGACATGATTGGGTCTTTGAAACATTGAATTCGACTGGCTTCAGACGGGAACAGTTGGAACCCTTGTGCAGTATTCATATAAAAAGAAAAAAAATTTAAAATCAATGTGAAATGGATAATGGTTATTACGTCAGCAGGTATGAAAAGGATTAGGGGTCTTACCGTGACGGTGACGTTGTTGTGTTCCAGACGCACATAGCACGGATGTGTTGTGTACATGCAGGATACCATGTCACTAGCTGGTCCATTGTTTGCACCATTGGGGAGTCTGCAACGATATTTCAAATCAAAAGAGATTATTAAAAAAATGGCATTAATTAATTTTATTCATTTATTCATGTTCTCCATAAAACAATTATTTTTATTTTAACTAATCCGGTATTTTGCGATTGCGCAAGTTTTGTGTCTTAAACGAACTGTCAGATTTATAAAAACTTTGTGTTATTTCCGCTTTGCAATTCAAGCTCTATAAATGAAACATTTCTGAACGCAGCCGAATACTAAAAATTATTTTTGAAAGGTTATGAAGTAAGCTTTCAAATAAATATTAGCATTTGTAAATTTTAAAATTTAGAATGCAAACAAAAGAAAAATTGTAAAAATGACTCACTTGATGTTTTTATGTGAAAACGGTATTAAAATCAAGTATTATGTAAAGAAAAACACTTTTTTATTGTATAAATGTATAGTAAACAATTTTTTCACCTCACTTTTTTACCATTTCATACAAGAATATTTAATAAAAAATTAACATTTTCTAACGGCGCGTAGGCGATTTGGCAGGTGAAAACTGTTTCTACAAAATAAGTATTTTGAATGTACTTCAATGGATAACTTTGAATTGAAAAGTGAAGCTTGATTCAATATAGATCTTCTACTTTTTGTTTTAGGGTTGTCACTAGAACAATAACAGAGATATAATGATTTCTGTGGGAACACACGCGTTGTGAAAACACGCTTATTGTACTTGCTATTGTTATATTACGGGTCGGAGTGGTTAACACCCTTTTTATGGGCTTTTACACATGGACAGTAAAAATTACACAGTATTTATCGTACACGATTGAACTGCCTCAGTAACATTTTGTATTTGTTTAGTGACAAATTGAAGATGTCCACTGACTTGGTATAATTATTTCCCTCCATTAGTATTCTGGGCAAAGCGGAGTAGTCTCAGAATTTCTGCACTGAAATAAATCTCTACTTCTAGTAATACAAGCAATTCAGGACTATCAACTACATCATTTAATATTTTATATAGAAATACTAAGTCAGTAAAAATCCCTGTGTCTGACAATGTAAGCGTATTCATATCATTTGAGAGTGTGTAATTCAAAATAATTATTAGTTTGTATTCTTTCAACAGTTGTACATGAATATTATAATGTGGGTTCCAGACGGGAGAATTGTACTCCAGTTGACTTCAAACAAAGGCAAAATAGAATAGTTTTTTACACTTAATATTGTTGAAATTTCTTGCTAGCCTAGTTATACTCGTAAATCCCAACATTTGTTAGCTCTTATTAGGGGTTACCGTTATGTGGCACAAATTATGGAGAAAATTACAATTTTGAGGTACCCATAAGTATAAAAGGTCATGGGGGCAACTTAACAATTCTGTGACATGCATCAAAAGATAGTTGCTGAACTGTTTGTAAGTGACTTTGAAAATGTCTGGATAGGGTGAAATGCAAGGCTTAGGGTTGAACTGAACTGAATGAAATATTCTTCAGAACGATTCGGAAGGAAAGGATTCTTATTAAAAATTTTGGTCTGACGAGGAATCATTGACAGAATCTGCAAAAAAAAACATTTGTGAAAAAAAACATCATTCTTAAGGGGCGAAATGCAAGGCTTCGAGGGTCGAACTCTGAAAGCGGGTTTCTGAGGCGCAATGGTGCCGAACCGACTGAACTTTTACAGTATTGTTGAGGCATAACAAAGACCACAAAGATAAGACTCGTCTGGGCATTGATTTTCCCCATATTTCTATACGGTGTGGAAACATGGACACAGAGCCAACGAAAGAAAACGAATAGACGCCCTCCAAAAATGCTCAGGATTCTATGGACAGCCAGACGCACAAATGTGTCCATTCTGGAAGAGCAGCCACAATAGACTCTCAACTATCTGCCAACAACGTATCTTACGATACTTTCGACACATTGCTCGCCAAACTGAAAACTCTAACTTGGAGAAAGTCATAGTCACTGGCAAAATTGTTACATATAAATTATGCAACCATGAAGAGGTACCTACATTCACAGGCAGTAAATTGTCTTTGTTTTTACGCACTGGTATCACCAGGTTGTCTATGGAGTGACAGCAAGAAAAAACTTGATTCCTTGCCTGAAACATAGACCAATTGGGGTCTCGGTGTGTGTTTTGGTCGACGAATCAAACCAGAATCCATTGTACGATATGTAATCTTTGATAAAAACGAGTGAAGGATACTAATTTGATGTAATCGGAATGCCCGGCGAGGCAATTTTGTGACAGACTGTGATGACAATCTCCCCAACACAATACAAGGTCGTATTTTGTATTATTTTCAACCTTACCTGAATTCTGGATGGAATTGAAAGCTGATGGCTACCTGGTGTGAATCCACCATTACTTGGAGGAGAGTTACTGGTCTCATCCAAGGTCTTTACAACACTATATTATATGGCAACGTGGATAACTAAGTGTGTGATCGCCCGGATAGACACTTTATTCAAGAGTCATATGGATCTCAGAGGATCGTTGGACCAATCCTGTTTTTCTACCAGTGATAACAAAAGCCCCCTTGGTAAAGCGAGTAGATTAGGGTGTTTTACATGTAATATATATTTTTTATGTTACAATATAACCTTTTATTGCTAATTGAAAACTATTTTTATTTTTTATTTATTCAACACACATATTTGTGACACTTACATGAAGAAGATACATTAAATCACCATACTAGGCGGCTGAATGTTTCATGGTGACCAATGGAGTATAGTTACTTTGAATGAAATATGAACAAATGTAAACAATGGATTTAGTATAAATGACGATAAAAGTTGTAAAAATTATAGTAAAAAGTCGAAATTATAGTAAAAAATAGAAATTATAATAAAAAGTAGAAATTATAATGAAAATTAGAAAATAGAAAGAAGAAAAGAAGTATTAGTAAATTAACAATAGTTTATAAAAATGTACTTGTCATGTTAAATGTAATAACTTGTAATGACTTGCAATGTAATAATTTTTTTACTTTTTTTAGGATGGGTGCATGCAAGCACACATGCATATATAGGTGCACACATCTATACATGTATATACACACACATACATACATACTTCTATATAAACACATCCTCACACATAAACAATATATACACCTTTATCTGTGTACGAGAAATAGGCTACTAACACTATCACATTCATTCATCAAAAAGTCCCCAAGCACCTTTCTGAAACTGTCGTATTTGGCTATTGACTTTATTTCTGTTGTTAAATTATTGAAAATTTTAGGAGCAAGAAAGTTAAACTGTGTCTGTGCTTTTGAGGCTTTTGTTGGTGGAAAAATATAATATAATTGTTTTTTTTTGGAATTTCTTTGCTTTTGAATCTTGAATTGGTAACACCCTCATTCCCAGATTGCCTGTACATTGGGTACACAACCTGAGGTAAACAGTTCTCATTGTTTTTTTTGTGTTCCTGCTGAAATAGACAGGATGGCGTCCTAACATTTCAATTTCAACAATCAATCACATAACTTGCATATAACAAAATGTTTGGCAGAGCAGAGGAAGGTCACAAAGTGACAAAGTATCAACAGAGTCTGATACGTCGGTGTCTTTGGCTCTCCACGCAGCGCAGAATAGCGAGGAGTGAAGAAACCTTCTCCACTATGGAAATTGGAGTAGGGATCACCATCCTCAGCAATGAGGGACCGACTTGAGTACCGAGGAACTAAACTCAACAGTAGTCAACCCAGTCAGTGGTAGTAGTATTGGATTGTTTTTAATATATGTGATGTAAATATGGATCTTGAATTTCAAACCTGACACGCTGGTCCCGCGACACTAAAGAGTTGACGGTTTGGCACAGTCCTAGCTCCGTCATGACGTTCACCAGGCTCACATTAATGGATTTATCGTACCAGGCCAACCTCTCCGCGCTGACCGGATATATCTGCAAATAGAAAAAAAAGACTAAACAAAAAGCTGTCAAATACGGTTACTAAGTGTAAACTTAAAATTATTCACAAACTATTTTTCATAGATGGAGCTAATTTTATTATTTAAGGAAAATACAGTTTTTGCAAATTATGCTTTAAGAAATATCAGTTTATTAATCAAAACTCACATCTATGGCCATTTGAAAGAGGTCCACGTCCTTTAAATTTGGGTCATCGGCGAATTCTTCGAAACCGCCGAGGTCCAGAAGCGTGGCATTAGCAACAACCTGCACAAACCTTGCGTAATATCTGAAAAGCAAACAATTATTGATACAGGTTGTATTTAACAAGACGCCAACGTAGCAGCACTATAGAAATGTGGTGCTGCGAAAGAACACTTTCGATTCCACGGACAGCCAAAAGCCGTGGACGTAGCAATTGATTTAGGGTGGGGCGAAGAGAAAAATCTAGAGTAGGTACCGAAAAAAGTAGGCTTCTACAACATATTCACGCTTAAGGCTCTATGAATACAAATAATATGAATGGAAGAAGGAAAACTATTGTATGAAGTGCTGTAAATTTGAAAATGCGATTCGCTCGACAATCCCAGAGGTCATGCATCGGCCAGCAAATGGTCCACCTTTCCCCACCGTGCCTACGCCCATGCCATAAGCACTAATATATCAATTGTAAATCTCGTCTCCTTCAACAGAAGCAATCTTCGCAACAGTTCCTTTGATATGCTTAGTGTATTTCTAAGTTACCAACTCAGGTATGGGGGCTCCATCGCAGCCAGAGTCAAGTTAGCCTCTCAGAAGCTGAGGGTATTGTACAGGGCCTGCATAACAGTACACAACTACTGACCCTGTACGGATCGCAAGTGTGCTCCAGTGTTGAATTTGGTAGCCAGTTCTTCTCTGGAGCCCCAAAATACTTGAAAAAACCCTTGACTCTGTGCAGAAAGGGGCGGTCTATTAGATTGAATCCCCTTGTCTTAAAAAGCGAATTGCAATCTTCAGAACATGGCATCAGATAGGAATGCGTCCTTGTTCTACCTTGGAAGATACTCCAAGGAACTACCTTCATTGATCCCTTCGGCACCGGTGCATAGTTGGAAATTTTTACCTACACAGTTAACATTTGTCAAATGATTTCGAAGGTTTGTTTCTATGATTCTTTCTTGAGTTCAGCAGCGCGGCTGTGGAACGATTTGCCTTCCATTCCTTCTACAACATGGGAATCCTCAAGACCCATGTTCACTCATTCCTCTCCTCAAAAAAACCCTCCACACAAGATCCCCAATGAAATTATTTTCTTCAGCGCATCCTATGTGGAGTCAATGTTAAAATAAATAAATAAAAAATCTGGATGAGCTAGGCGTCCACAGTAGGCTACCAATTGTCAGCCTACTTTGACTCTCCATACAGCGCAGGACCGTGAGGAGTTGAGGAGCCATGGCTGTTGGAAAGGGCTTCAATAATGAAGCACAACTCAGAAGAAGTATAAGATAAAACCAACAAATGTTGCCCGCGATTTCCCAAATTTGTTATCCAGATTTACAAATTCATTAGCCATCGCTAGCTGCCAGTCATCAGTCACTCGTCGTAGTAAGTAGCATATAATCTACTGGAGGTGCTGGTAAGTGGGTAGTTCTCCTGAAGTTCTCCACGACCTCAGTATGCAGTGCTTGGCAAAGGGCAAATCAGGCAAATAGCTCGGTTAGGTTAGGTTAGGTTACTGGACATACAGGTAATTGGAGTCGTCGTGAACGTCTTCAGAATACAGTTGTTGGGTTTTTCTGGATAGCATACCAACAGGCAGGCAGATTGTTTGGTTAGGTTAGGTTATGTTAGATTAGGTTGGTTAGGTTGAGTTACGTTAGGTTACTGGACTTACTGGTAATTGGAGTCGTCCTGAATGCCTCACTTCCTCAGGATGTAGTCATTGGGTTTCTCTGGATAGCAGACCAACAGACAGATGGTACGGTTAGGTTAGATTGAGTTACATTAGATTACTGGAATTACTGGTAATTGGAGTCGTCCTGAATGCCTCACTTCCTCAGGATGTAGTCATTGGGTTTCTCTGGATAGCAGACCAACAGACAGATGGTACGGTTAGGTTAGATTGAGTTACATTAGATTACTGGAATTACTGGTAATTGGAGTCGTCCTGAATGCCTCACTTCCTCAGGATGTAGTCATTGGGTTTCTCTGGATAGCAGACCAACAGACAGATGGTACGGTTAGGTTAGATTGAGTTACATTAGATTACTGGAATTACTGGTAATTGGAGTCGTCCTGAACGCCCCATGTCCGTAGGATGTAGTCGTTGGGTTTCTCTGGATAGCAGACCAACAGGCAGATGTCTATGTAAAGCTAGGTTGCAGGACTTACTGGTAAGTGTCATCGTCATCCTGAATGCCCCATGTTTTCAGGATATAGTCCTTAGGGTTCTCAGGGTACCGGACCACCGTGCAGATGGTAATGGCCAGGAAGGAGTTGTTCCAACTCCTGCAACAAAGTAGCCGATTTAAAGAAAATCATTTTAACGTGATAGTATTTTTAAAAAGGCTCCCATACTTAGATCCCGCCAGAGCCAGCGATTAAACGCTTTTGTTGTCGCCAAATATTTAAATATAATTTTTAATTAAATGAAGACAATATAAGCGAGACTCAATCGAAAATCTGAAAACAGAAAAATCAGAAAAAGATATTAACACCTCTGGGACTCGAACCCAGGACCTCTCGCTTTCCGGGCGAACGCGCTAACCACTGCGCCACGGTGTCGATATCCAATTCGGTCATTTTTAACTGTATCATACTTCGAGTAAGAACCACCCATACTATCTTCATTTTCTTAACGCATATTCTATTGGCAGCTACCTTTAGAGCTGGTTCACACTCAGCTATCAAATATAAAAGATCATAGCACGCCAAATAACGCTCTCCATACAATCCCTTCAGACTGTTCACACCTAAGCGTTTTTAAGCGCAGATCAATCATAGACAATACACATCTCAGACGTAACTGCTCCAGACGCGATATCCCAGAAGATAACTCTCCTCTTCTCCGACTAAAACAGGAGAGGGGGTCATTGTAATTACGGAGCTGCCTAGACCCGTGGATGACAGATGTCAAGTTGACAGATTTCAGTACAAAAAATATGCGTTCCGTTGCCGCTCCCTAATTCGACTGACCCCCTCTCCTACCACAGGAAGAAATATTTGAAAGCCTCGTGTGAAAGGACAAAAGATAAGCGCTCGCGAATCAACAGATATCTGCTCGCAGATTTATAGCTCAGTGTGAACTAAGCATTATGATTGCAAGATTCAAACCCGAACTTAATGCAATCTAGATATTGTCTGGATAAGTCTTTATCCATTTTTATTTAATATGCGACACCTATTGACTTTTCTGCAAGTCTAGGATGAATATTTAATTTTTATTTTAACTTTATGAGTAAAACCTCAAATTGTAAAATTTAATTTAATTTAATCGAGTCCCAGAGGTGTCAATATCTGTTTCTGATTTTCCTGTTTTCAGATTTTTGATTGAGTTTCGCTTATATTGTCTTCATTTAATTAAATATTACAATTAGAGGTTTTACTCATAAAGTTAAAATAAAAATTAAATAAATTTAAATATAACTCTCGACCCAAGGATTGTGGCGCCAAGTGACGCGTATATATACCATTGTCTTTTGCAGTGGCGGACTAACGGGAGGGCAGTAGGAGCAGCCCACCCGGGCCTCTGGTCCTGGGGGATATTCAGGGCTGGGCAGTATTTGAAAATACGTATTTTGTAATTGTATTTCAATTACTTCCTAAAAATGTATTTCGTAATTGGTATTTCAATTACCTGATGCTGAGGTATTTTGTAATTTGTATTTCAAATACTTAATACTTAAATTAATGTATGAAAATACATTTTCAAATACATTTAGCGATTTTAATAATGATAATGAAAAATAAACTGACATAGATAAAACATAGACTAAAAACGCTAAAATCCAGAGATGTTAATATTTAGAGTTGGCAACACTGTACGTCAAAGCAAGTATCTTGTCAATTGTCGTTTTCATCGTTTGGCAGTATTTATTAATGAAGACGTGAGTTAATTGATAGTGGATGATCAAATTCCGTCAAAACCACAAAACTTTACAAGTGAAACGGAGATGAGATGTGTCTTCTGAGCAATATAATTGGTCAATTTTTGCACGTCTCTGTTTCACTCTGCTCAGCTTTGCTTCTATGGAAACGCACCCTTAGATAAAGGCACTTATGACAATTTATTGCTACCAAAACCAAATGTATTTTGTAATTTGTATTTTGTATTTGAATTATAAAAATGGTTAAAATACTGTATTTTGTATTTCAAATACACAACTTGAAAGTATTTTGTATGTCGTATTTTAAATACATGCGAAGAAGTATTTTGTAATTTGTATTTTAATTACAGCAAAGCATGTATTTTGCCCAGCCTTGGGGATATTACAGTAAGAATGTAGATAATACAAAGCAATTATCGGTCCACCACATTTACCAGTACGATTACAACCATATAGTATGGCTCTCAGATATATTTTTTATCCTGTTTCTTTAACAAATTGATTCTTCTCACTTGACAAATTGCCGACCCCTGTATTATACCATACCTGCCATACTCTACACATAAAAATTGTATTAGATATTAGACTGACCTGTAGTCCTTTTCCAGGGCCACCACCGTGGGGCTGGCGTCATAGCGCATCCACTGCTGAAGACATAGAAGGACCGCCCCGACCACAGCCAAGAACGTCGCCAGGAACCAACCTAACCTAAAATATAGCAGCAAGCATTAGCTTCGTCAATGGCAGTACCTACTAAAAAACATTGTCAACTAATTTACATCTGTGAGAGAAACTTAGTGACTTAGCTGTTAGGAATACACTAAATGAAATAACAATACCTAATTGCGTTTGATGTCAAAATTATATGTTATATAATATAAAGAACTAGCAAGTTCCCGGCTTGCGTTCCAATACCATTAATGAAGAAATTGTTTCTCCCTACGTGTCTTTTCCCTTTAGTCCCATTCCCCTTAAGTGGGGGGGTGGGGTAAGGTTTTAAAGGCAAAAAAAAGTCATATTTCCATGATTTTTTTTTGGAGATATGAATAATGTTGGCTTATTTCTTTTAAATACACCTTATCATCTGAAGTATCTTTGAAAAAAAATTTAATTAATAATAATAATAAATGAGCGAATCTCCGGAGGCGCCTCGAAAAAAAAGTGTTTCACGGTGAACATTATAAATAGTCAACGAATCATTTGAAACAAAAAAATTGAAGTGAGTTTAAAAGGTGATATGTTTTTCCAGGTAGTGACGAAGCGTTTTTTTTTTTTGTTTGATTTTTTTTTTGCAGCATGTTGAAGTCAAAATGCGATTTTTGCTAAAATTTTCGGTGAATTTGTTGTTATAAAATGAAAAAATTGGTAAAAAAAGAACTACCTGTTGATTTTTTAAGCATTATGCTTAGTTCACACTGAGCTATATATCTGCGAGCAGATATCTGTTGATTCGCGAGCGCTTATCTTTTGTCCTTTCACACGAGGCTATCAAATATTTCTTCCTGTGGTAGGAGAGGGGGTCAGTCGAATTAGGGAGCGGCAACGGAACGCATATTTTTTGTACTGAAATCTGTCAACTTGAAATCTGTCATCCACGGGTCTAGGCAGCTCCGTAATTACAATGACCCCCTCTCCTGTTTTAGTCGGAGAAGGGGAGAGTTATCTTCTGGGATATCGCGTCTGGAGCGGTTACGTCTGAGATGTGTATTGTCTATGATTGATCTGCGCTTAAAAACGCTTAGGTGTGAACGGTCTGAAGGGATTGTATGGAGAGCGTTATTTGGCGTGCTATGATCTTTTATATTTGAAAGCTGAGTGTGAACCAGCATATAGTAGTCTTATAGTGTTGTTAAAACGATTGTTCATGTTTTCTTCATGCTGGTGTTAGGCATTTAAAGTTTCGTCAGTCATCAGCATAGCTATACACATTGATAAACCAGTCTAACTGGGAAAGGGAACAAGCTAAGTTGCGGGAGGCTGTGACGTGACCTTCTTCCTTTCTGTTATTTGTCAATAAATTAATCTGACAGTATATTGTAATAATTACTACATAGTCCGCGAAAATAAAATCTTCTTCCGAATTACTAGTCCTTTTTACAGTGATGCGCAAATTGCTGGCTGCGTAAAAAACTTAACTACCAATCTCAAATCGGGTAAACAAAAGTTTGGACTTGTTACCAAAATTTAATATTTTACACTATTTATTTAGAATTTAGACCCTTTTACAAATGTATTATAAAATAATTACCAACTTGACTCATTTTTAGCGTCGCTACGGCAGGTGGTTTGGTTAAAAATGAACATTCGGGGCCCCTAGCACGGTCGATCGATAAGATTGTATAGGTATATATTTCTTTAATTAAATGAAGACACTATGAGCGAAACTCAATCGAAAATCTGGAAACAGAATAATCAGAAAAAGATATTTGCACCTCTGGGACTTGAACCCAGGACCTCCCCCTACTTTCCGGGTGGGTGCTCTTATCCACTGAGCTAAGATGTCGATATCAAATTCGGTCACCTTTAACTGTACCATACTTCGACTAAGAACCACCCATATTATCTTCATTTTTCTTATGTAATCATACATAAAGATGGCAGCCAATAAAAATATGCGTTAACAAAAATGAAGATAATATGGGTGGTTCTTAGTCAAAGTATGGTACAGTTAAAGGTGACCGAATTTGATATCGACACTTTAGCTCAGTGGTCAAGAGCACCCGCCCGGAGAGTAGGGAGGTCCTGGGTTCGAGTCCCAGAGGTGCAAATATCTTTTTCTGATTTTTCTGTTTCCAGATTTTCGATTGAGTTTCGCTCATAGTGTCTTCATTTAATTAAATATTACTTTGAGGTTTTACTCATAAAAGTTAAAATAAAAAATAATAATATATTTCATTGAAGAAGAAGATAACACTTATAATCTAAATGAAAATATGAAAGAAAACAAGACACAGAAAAACAGAAAAAAAACAATGGTCACAACTGGGACTCGAACCCAGACCTCTCGTCTAACCGGGACGTGCGCAATAAAGTCAATAGTTCCATATGAATAAATTCGGATACATTTATCCGAGACGCTATTCAGGTTACAAACCAATTCTTAGAATGATTGTTTCCAATAAAAAGAGTAGTTGCCTATAATATGGAAAAAGAACTAGTTGAAGATAATATTAATGATTCTAAATATTTGAAATATGAGATTGACAAATATGACGGTTTGACAGAAGGTGGCAATAGCGAAATTGGAAAGCGCGCACGTCCCGGTTGGACGAGAGGTCTGGGTTCGAGTCCCAGTTGCGACCATTGTTTTTTTTTCTGTTTTTCTGTGTCTTGTTTTCTTTCATATTTTCATTTAGATTATGTGTTATCTTCTTCTTCAATGATATATTACGTTGATGGGAATAACCTTCAAAAGTTATAAAAAGAGAGTTTTTCTCATTAAAAATTGAATAATGTATTTCTTTGGTTGATATTTATTTCATTGATTGACTATAACAACAACACCAATTCCAATCAAAATGAATCTATGCAAAGGACATGTAACTACTATAACAATAAATTTGCAAATATAGACACACGTGCTGACGTATTTACTGCTAGTTACTGTCGCTACAGAACTTTACTGTATAACATTCTAGGTGCGAATAACACATATTCATGACGATTAAATTAATTGTATCTAATATTTTTATATTACTTGCGTGGCAACTTTCCCTTAACTTTCCCTTATCCCTCTCCTTCCCTTACCCTTCCCAACCCAAATACCTATTTTGCAGTCTATTTCAGTTATAATCACTTATTTTATTGTTATGTATTGGTTTATCATTTGTTGAATTCAGATTTGTACTATTATTTTTTTTTTAATTGCTGTTTAGTTCTGTTTTTTTTTTTCATTTTTCTTAAGTATTCTAGTTTAAATTCAGTTAGTCTTGTTTCTAAATACCTATTAATAATTGATCTGTTTTTTTATCATCCTCTTATGTTTATTATATTACTAAGACTATTTAACTAACTAACCATCACGCCGTTTCCCCGCAGGGGTAGGCAGAGAGGACGGACCGCCAAACAACTCGATCTTGGCACACACTCCTTGCTTCGTTCACATTCATACATCGTCTCATACATGCTCTTCTATTATTCTGACTCTTGACATCGCCCGACTCAAGTATCTGATTCACTTGGTCGTGCCATATCTTCCTCGGGCGTCCCCGACTTCGTCTACCATTCACATTTGCGTCATATATTCACCTTACACTCCTTTCCTCATTCATTCGCTCTACATGCCCAAACCATTTGAGCGTCCCTTTCTTAATCTTATTCATTACGCTTACACCAGCCTTGCATTCTTTGCGGATCTCCACATTTCTCACACGGTCATACATGGTTTTACCACACATACGTCTCAGGGATCTCATTTCTACAGCATTCAGTCTACTTTCATCCTTTCTCTGCCAGTTCCATGCCTCACTGCCATACATCAGGGTAGGTACCAGCACTCCATTATGAACGGCTAGCTTCGCTTCTTTTGACAATTTTTTGTTGCTGCCAACGGCGTTCAGTCCTCCATTAATGGAGTTACCGGCATTTACCCTTCTTTCGATATCTCTATCAGTCTTCCCATCTCTCGTAAACATACTTCCCAAATACACAAACTCATCCACCTGCTCCAAATATTCGTCATTCACAACTATGTTGCACATTGTTTTCGCACTCTCTCTTTCAAATACCATTACTTTAGACTTACTTACATTCATCATTAACTCATTCTTCACACATACTTGTTCCTTAACACATTGTAATCTGATCACGTATTAATACGTGTTTAGCAAATTAATGCTAGAGAGCGGAACACGTATTTATACGTTTTTGATAGATTGTTAGTGGAGCGCGGGTCACGTTAAAATGCGGGTTCCAATATACTTGAGTTTTCGCTATATAGCCTCTGTAGGGTTGTAGCCATGCAGGTAAAAACCTTTTGAGAACAATAGATGGGGTGTACGGTAGGTACCGAGGTAGTGTAAATATAAATTTTTTCATAACTTTCCTGCTTTATGTGAAATTCTGCACTAGTTTAACGATAAAGAATACATTTCTAAATATAATAAAATAAAATGAATTAAAATAAATAATTTGCAAAAAGAATTATTGAAATCAAACAAATATTTTTGAAGTTATCGCAATTTTTCTAGAGGTCTACGTTAGCGCGAAATTACGCGAAAAATCACCCGTTACCAGCACGATACGCGGCCGAAAACTGCCCGATCACAATGTGTTAAATAAACAAATAACTTTCGGTCACTTATCATTATTCCCTAGGATCGCTGACGCACAAACAACAGTTGAAGTCGAATATATTAAGAACACTTAGTAATTGTGAGCTATTTTAAGTTCGGACTGAAATCATTAGAATACATTGCGTACACTAACTACAACAAATTGCCTGAAGAATTAAGACAGGTATATGCCTCTAACAAATCTCCAAACGATATATTGAAATCCTATTTTTTAAAATGTTATTTGGAAAACGAGTCATAAGTAGGTACAAACTCTGTTCATGGGCGCAGTTTATATCTTTTTTTAAATCTTATCATGTAATTTTTTATGTAAACATTTTGTATTAGGTCTGTGTATTTTTGAGCATGTACCTTTTATTGTATTTTTCCTGATTTGTTTTTTATGCATTTCTATAGTCCATCATGGAGGATACTTTATTTTAACTTTGTGACACCAACAGTACATAAATCAAATGAGTGGTTATAATATTATTCATAAAATCTTATAAGACATGTTTCTGTGAAATATTTGTTAAGTGATTCTTCATATGTTTGTGTCTGTATGTTGCTTCTGTAAAATGTTTTGTAAAATTTTTCTTTATTTATTGTGTCTGCATATTTATTTATTGTTGATTTATTTATTTATTGTTGTTATACGCCCATATGGGCTTTTACGTAGATTATACAATAATATTTAAGATATCGAGGATTATACATAAATAGAATTTAAATCAAAAGTTATAAAAATGAAAACATTTAAAAAATATAAAGGTAGTTTTTGAAGATTATAGCGTAAAACCGTGAAATATTTGAAACAATATAACATTTGACAATAACATAGAATAAAATACAATATAAAACATTACAATAACACATCAAATCGTTAAATATATTACACCCACGTTACAATAATTTGTAGGATTCCACAAAGTGTTGGTTTAAAATGCATTTTAGATTATAAAGGGAATCAGCGAATATATCTACAATATCACCAAACTTGTTGCCTAAATCATGCATCCTATTGGTAAGTGAGTGTGATTGATAGTTGGTTGTGTATGTGTTGCAAAAGAATGTAATATTTTGTCTAGTATTCCTTGTCGGTACATGGAGTTTAATGGTACTAACAATGGCAGGGCTGTCAATTAGGTTGTTCATGACTCTGTATAATAAAATTAAATCTGAAATGATTCTTCTGTCAGATAGCGTAATTAAATTAAGTCGATTCATCAAACTTATATAATTAATGTTTTCTATTGGGATTTTGAGCTTGAAATTTAAGTACCTAAGAAATTTGTGTTGAACCCGTTCTATTTTGTTAGAGTGTACTTTATAGAAAGGGGACCAAATAGGTGAATTATATTCCACTTGATTTCTAACTAATGAAATATAGAGTGTTTTCATGCAATCAAAGGACTTAAAATCAGTTAAGGTTCTACAAAGGAAGCCAAGCATCTTTAAAGCCTTATTAGTTATTTCATCTATATGTGCTGTGAAAGTTAAGTTTGAATCGAATATAACTCCCAAGTCGCGAATTTGTGATACTGGTGTTAATTTAACATTATTTAAATTATATTCATGTAAGATTTGAGAATGAGTTCTGGAAAATCGAATTACTTGACATTTCTCAATGTTCAAAAATAACATATTTTGTTTGCACCATTTAAAAAGTTCATCTAAATTAGCTTGTAAAATTAGGCAATCATGTATATTTCGTATTCTTTTAAACAATTTTAGATCATCTGCAAAAAGTAGGACTTGTACATCTTTAAATATATTTACAATGTCATTAATGAATATTAAGAAGAATATTGGGCCGAGGTGGGACCCTTGCGGGACACCACTTGTGGCCTCGAATACATAGGATTCTATAAAATTAATCCTGACACTAAGCACTCTATTACTGAGGTAACTGATAATCCATGTCAATAAACTACCTTTGATGCCCAACAGTCTGAGTTTAGATATAAGAATGTGATGCCGAACCTTATCAAATGCTTTACTGAAATCGGTGTAAATAGAATCCACTTGTTGTTTCAGACTAAGGGATTCGCATATGTAATTATTATAGATAGTTAAATTACTTAAGGTAGATCGACCTCTGATAAAGCCATGTTGGTTAGGAACAATAATATTGTTGATAGGTTTTACAATGGTATCTAATACTAATGACTCGAAAAGTTTGGGTAAAGCAGACATAATGCAAATAGGTCTATAGTTTGATATATCACTTTTGTCACCTTTTTTATGAATAGGCGTTAAATAACTCTTTTTCCACAAAGCCGGAAAACAGCCAGAAGCTAAGGATTTGTTAAAAAGTTTATGTAAAGGATATATCAAACTATCAATGCAAGTTATTAAAAATATGGGAGGAATACCATCCGGTCCAGCAGATTTATTACTATCTAATGCTTTAATGCCCCTTTCTATGGATTCTAAATTTATGAAACATTGGCTTAGGTTTAATGACTCTTCTACTGACGTACTGGAGACTGCATTGACGGGAATATCTTTATCGTAAACACTTTTAAATGAGTCAGCAAAGAGATTTACTATACCCTCAATACTGTCAGCACATTTTTCTTTAAAGTACATGCTATTAGGATATCCACAGTTGTCTTTTCGTTGAGATTTAGTAAAATTCCAGAATTTTTTCACATTGTGATGATGTACCTCATTTTCTATTACATTAACATAATCACTATAGCATTTTAATGATAATTCTTTACATTGTTTTCGTAGTTTAGAAAATGTTATATAATCATTAGGATTTCTGGTATGTTTATACTTTCTATGGATACATTTTTTTTTATTAATTAAACTAGTTAGTTCCCTTGAAAACCATTTTGGATAATTAGATGATGTGAAGCTAACCCTGGGAACAAATTGTTCTATAGAGGTATTTAAAATCGAGTAAAAGTATTCAATTTGATCATTAATATTATTTTCCTCATCTAAAAAAGACCAATCTGTTTGGGTAAGGTACTCAGTAATATGATGGTATTCAGCTTTGGAAAAGTTATACGATGGGGCACTTGTTTTTTTTTGAAGATGTTAAAGGCATATTTGTTATGATAATGTCCAATGGTGGGTGGTGTTGATCTAACGGTAATAATAATTCGTCGGATAACTCAACCACTATTTTCGAATCACTTGAAAACACTAAATCCAACATTCGATTGTTAAAGTTGAAAATCTTGTTTGATTGAGTTAATCCCAGGAATACTGACATATCACGAATTTCACTGCATTTAGCACACTGTAATTCGGCTTGGTTTATAGCAGGTCTGTTGTCATCTTGGCTGGTCCAGTTAGGAAGGTTATAATCACCGGCAATAATGACATGAATATTGGGTTGGGTTGGGTTTATCTTTTCAAATGTACCAATTGGCGATCCCTTAATGAGTTTTGATAACCCATGGGAATGCAACTTCGTTGTATTTAAATAAAAAAAAATAAAAAATATTTCTAATTCGTTGGCGATCTGCAGGGAACGATGAGAAGTTACCGAAAGTTATCGATACAGTCCTTATTGATCGACTGTTATAGGGATCCAGATTCTGTGCAGAAAAGTTTCACAATGGACTGCGCCGCAAACCGTTGCCTTCCTAGTGAACTTTCTTTTGCGCAGGGTCTGGTTATTTCAATGCGCGCTCTTCGGCGGTCATCGTACGACTCGTAGTTTATTCAAAGCATTCTCGAGCTCAGGTATGATTTTAGGTTTTCACGGCCAAAAGTATTTTTGTTATTTATTTTTGGGGTGTTATGCCATGTTGCGCTGCCTCCTTCTTTTTGTTTCGGACAGCGTTACAGTGTCCATCATCAGGGCCGGTGAGTCACTCATCTGAATAGTATTGGAATAAAATTTTTACATGATCCACAAAACTCGCCAAATTGATATTAAATATGCCAACCTCACCTAAGTATTGATTTCCAATGGTGTGAAATCGTTGTATCGAAGAGTGGGCAATGTAGTTACGCTTATGAATGCTGCAGTAGAATAGTGTATTTTGTCGTGTTGTTACTGTGGGTATTCGTAAGTTTATGAGTTGCAGTCTTCTTACCACGATATTAGGGGGGAGACAACAATGATGACCGTTTTGTTAAATATCAATACCGCCCAACTGTTCCCGTCTGGAGCCAGTGAGACTATGGCATCCCCAATTCGGGTATGTTATGATGCTGAAGGTAGTATGGAGGGGAAGGAGATAGAGAGTGAGGAAGGTGGGGAATTACCTGGCTATTCAGATCTGGTCACCAAACACGGCTAAAGCCATTTCAAGCAACGTTTCAATTCTGAATGGTGGTCTTACACCAGGGCGATACTAAGAGTACCTATATGAGTTATTCTCAAAAGCAAAGAAAATGATTTATTTATTTAATATAAACGGTATAGATATATCATAAACACGAATTACCTATCACAAAATCATAGTTAAAAAAGAAATAACAAAAAGAGTGCAACAGTTAATTGTGGCTTTTGATTAAGAAATGACAACAGAGATACAATTACATATAAAATTCTATAAAATAAAGTCAATACTGATTGAAAATATTTGATAGTATGGCCTTCTTGTACCTAGCTTCCGTGCAGTTAAATAGATCTGCCACATCTGCATATCTATTAGTAACTTCATGTAATCTAGGTACAAGCGAGTGTTTCGTATACTCAGTCCGGTTATTGTAGCATTTAAACAGGATTTTAGAACGAGTGGCTCTCGTGGGTGAGATATGAAATTCAATGGAGCTTAGTTAAATCAGGACTGTCTATTCTACCATTTACAATTTTGAATATTAAGTCGGATATAATTCTTCTATGTGAGAGTCTTAATAAATTTAATTTTTTCATCAAGTTATAGTTTATGTTTTAAATGGGAATGCCGAGTTTAAAATTTGTCAGAGAGACAATTATTTATTTGCTAGTTGGGAGCTGTTCACAAGAGTTGTGTGGCCCGACCATCATAACGTTTATTTTGGGTTTTCCAGTAAGAGGTGTTATTTTGAATATGAAATGATTTTTTTATGACCATAATTGGATCGTATTGATCTGGACAACGTTTACTTTCAACAAGACAGCGCTGCGTGCCACACAAGCAACGAAACCATTGATCTTATACGGGAAAAGTTTCCGGACCGTGTTATCTCTTGAAGAGGTGATCACAATTGGCCACCGAGATCTTGTGATTTAACACCTTGCGACTTTTTCCTTTGGGGCCACGTAAAAGAGAAGGTCTACGCTAACAGCCCAGCGTCGATTTAAGACCTCAAAGATGGAATTCGTGAGGCTATGAGGGCATAGGGCAGCCACTTTGCGATTTGGTTATGGAAAATTTCATGAAAAGGATATTGCCCTGTAAGCGTGGTCGTGGTGGTCATTTGCCTGGTGTTATTTTCCACTAAAACGGCATACCTTCCTCTTATAATGAAATAAACATCTGATCATTTATATTAAAAAATGGCACTTTTCTTTGAATATCAAAATAACACCTTTTATTGGAAAACCCTACATGACTTACTTTTCCAAAAAATGTCTTTTGGGGGTAACAATGTGGTTGAACCCGTGAATAGACGTCTCGTTGCAAAAGTCCTCGAAAAACTTGTTGGGAAAACAGGACCACAGCTTCTTAGCGAGTCCTTTCTTTCCTTTGTCCACTTCGCTCGAAGCCTTTGACAGCTTTTCTGGTGCGTTCCAAGCATCTGCTGAGTTACAAGAGATCTTTTATGAGCCGCAAAAAATGCGTAAAAGCAGTTATCTGTAAAGCATAAAGATTCAATCCAAAATTTAAGTTAAAAATAAATTATAAATTGCAATAAAAGTCTATCGCTGCGGCTCTAAAACACATTTCAAATTTAATTCTTCCCTAAAATGCATTTCAAATTTGGCTCTGCTCCGTAATATACATTTAAAATTTAACTCTTCCCTAAAATGCATTTCAAATTTGACTCTGTTCCATAATATACATTTAAAATTTAACTCTGTTCCCTAATGACATTTTAAATTTAAGGCTGCTAACTGGCACATATTTTAAATTTAACTCTGCTCCCTGGCACACATTTTTAGATTAACTCTTGCTACCCTAAAATACATTTTAAATTTAATTCGCTGCTAACCTAACACACATTTAAAATTTTAAGCTGCTAACCTAACACACATTTTAAATTTTAAGCTGCTAACCTAACACACATTTTAAATTTTAAGCTGCTAACCTAACACACATTTTAAATTTTAAGCTGCTAACCTAACACACATTTTAAATTTTAAGCTGCTAACCTAACACACATTTTAAATTTTAAGCTGCTAACCTAACACACATTTTAAATTTTAAGCTGCTAACCTAACACACATTTTAAATTTTAAGCTGCTACCCTAACATACATATAATGTAGATGTTTGATTCCTTAATTTAATTGATAAATAAAACACTTGTGTTGCTAAGTTGTGTAACGAAGAAACGACATTGATGTTTATTATATCACTTTCTTTTTATGGTTTCTTCTAACAAACTGACACTTTACAATAAAATCATATAATAACAAAACAAGTGACAATTCTCAATCTAACCGACACCACAACAATACTTTTTCTTTACATACATTTAAAATTTAACTCTGTTACTCACTTTTTGACTGACCCTAGTACATTTTATTCTACCCTACTAATCTCTGCTTTCCTAACACAATGATCAGGTATTTTTGAGTAGGTACACAATTATGCATTGTCAGTGCATATTTAGGCATTGCTGATACAATATCTGTCTGTGCATGGTCACTAGCGTGGGCCGATTTTTTTTTCTTCCGAATTTCTTTTGGCGCTAGAAATTTCCGCAAGACCTCTGAAGTTTGAGAAAATATCGAAATATTTCCATTTTTTCAGCCTTTGCACAAAATATTCTGAAATAGTTTAAAGATTTTCAATTATGAGCTCTTGTTAAATAAATTCTATAGCTTCGTTGTATAAAACCACCATTTATTATTTTTGTAGTGGTATGGCACTAAACCACGTCCGCCCGCAGTCCCCAAACCCGCCCTCGCTTGAGCAGCGCGCCATATTGACCGTTCCTTTGACGACCAAGGACCCTCCGTTTCGTGATATTGTTTTATAGGTAACTAAAAGTACTTTAAAAATATGGGATTAAGCTTCTTTGCCAACCGTTTCGAAAGAAAGAATTACAAAAATTATTAAGGCATATCAACATAAGTATATAAACTTGTGGAAGTCAGAAAAGGGTAGAAGAAATACAGTTTTCTTCTAAAGAAGAGTCTCTCCATTTAAAATCACAAGCTACCTATTGTTTGTTATTGATATTGTAAATGGAAAGACAATGAATGCAATTTATTAATGCAAATTACAGACAATAAATGAAAGTTTCCCCTAAGGAAAAAGAGTTTTTGGAAGACCAAAGAGGTGAGAGAAAGATGTTCATCGGCAGTGTTGATATACCGACTACGAAACAATTGCTAAAGCCTATGAAGAGAAAATGATAAGATCTTACCAAATTGGGTGAGAACAGGATGAGAAGAAAAAGCTTTAGAATTTGTGGATACTTTGAATCATTGCTTATCATTATCTTCCACCTTAACATCAAAATTATCTTCTCCGATCGCAAATCAAGTCGGCTACTCAAGACTAATAACACCGCCTTTCCGACAACCAGCAATTCTTCGTCTTTTACAGTTCTCTCCAAGATCTTTGACAGGTTCAGGATATCGGATCGAGCTGGAGCAGCAATCGCTTCACCTCAGACGCCAACTTTGGACGAAGAAAGTTACATCACTCACGCCAAAGGATAACAGCCTATGGAAAATGGCAAAAGCGCTGAAACATCAAGACCACACGATTCCCCCGCTAGAGAAGCTAGACGGCTCAGGATTGGCGCTGTCACTAGAAGAGAAGGCGAACGCGCTCGCCGACGGATTCGAGAGAGCCTACGCAGCCACGGACGGCCTATCCGATCCGGAAACGGATCGACTAGTAGATGAATCTCTACGACATCTCGAACAAGCGGAGCAGACGAACGTCGAAGACATCCATTTCAGCACACCGAGCGAAGTTGCCGTCATCATTAAGCGATTGAAGACCAATAAGGCGCCGGGAAGCGATCAAATACACAACATTCTACTCAAACATCTACCTCAGAAAGCCATCATCTACATCACAAAACTGTTCAATGCCTGTCTCATCACCGGACATTTCCCACAGATCTGGAAGACGGCGACCGTGCTGCCCTTCTCGAAGCCAAACAAGGACAAGAGGCAGCCGACAAGCTACCGGCCGATCAGTCTACTATCCACGCTGAGCAAAGTATTTGAACAGGTTATACTCAACAGGCTGCTTCCACACCACGAAGAAAACAACACTTTGCCAGACGAGCAGTTCGGATTCAGAAAGAGGCATTCCACCACCCACCAACTCACCCGAGTAGCGGAATTCATCACCAGAAGATTTAACGAACATCGCTACATCGCCGCTGCACTGCTAGACTTGGAGAAGGCATTTGACACCGTTTGGATCAGAGGGCTACTGCACAAGCTGCACAGAACTAACACGCCCATATACCTAACGAGAGTGATACAAGAATACCTCAAGAACAGATCCTTCCGAGTCTTCATCAGGAACGCGCTGTCGTCACTACGTGAGATTCCAAAAGGCGTGCCACAAGGAAGTCTACTGGGACCTCATCTCTTCAACATCTTTACACATGACATCCCCCGAGACGAGAGATGCAACCTGTCTATCTATGCAGACGACGTCAAGCTGTACGTTTCCTCGCTGAAAGCCGAGATGGCGGCCATATACCTACAGAGAGCGCTCGACGCTCTCGTAGAGTTCTACAAGATGTGGCGCCTCAAACTGAACGAGGCCAAAACCGAAGTCATCATGTACACGAGGAAACGCGTCAGAAGGACACCAGACGTCAACATCGAAATGGGCGGACACGTCTTAGAATGGAAGGATGAAGTCGTTTACCTGGGCCTGACTATGGACTCACGACTCAACTGGAAATCTCACCTAGCCAAGATGCACGCAAGAGCCAGAATGGCACTCGGCATGATGAAGCCCATCTTCAATAGAAAAAGTCCGCTACTTCCCAGAACCAAACTCCTGACTTACTATTCGCTCATTCGACCGGTGCTGACATATGCTATTCCCGTGTGGAGTAGCATCTCACAATCTGACTTTACAAAACTACAGACACTACAGAATCTCTGCATTAAAATCACATACAACACTAGAATCAGAACAAATTTGAAAAGACTACATGCGAGAGAAGACATTCCGACCTTATTTGAATACACTCACAGACTGACAGACCGATTTTACAAATCTTTAAGACACAGTAAAAATAAACTCATACAGGAAATCGGTCAATACAATTCTCCCAGCGACTTCACATTCAAATACGTACACAGACTACCCAAACACATTCTGATGGACCTTGACCACATCTGGCATGAACCAGATTCAGACGCCGACGAGTGAGCGAGCAGTAGGTATTCCCAAACTCCAGACCCCTCCCCCGTAACTTATGTTTATATATCTATGTATATATTTATATAATATTGTATAGTATGTATGTATATGTATGTTTATCCCCTATAGTCCCATAAAGTATATATCTACATAAAAACAGACATACACCCCACACACACACAATGCAGGATATCGTACACCGATATCACTGAAGGCCGACCGGGTTCATGTTGACCGCCGGCCGAATCTTCCTGGATGAGGTTTTTCATGGTTTCCTCATTCCCGAAGGCAAATGCGGAAGAACTCCAAATAAAAGGACATGACCGCCTCCTTCCCACTCCCAACATAACACAAACACACACGTATGTATTTATGCTTTCCAGTTTGCTGACGATCGAGAGTAAATGATGACCAAAAAAGATGCAATTTTAGTAGGGTTTTTAGGTAACAATTTTTCCCTACCGATTAAATTCAGGACCTTAAGTCTATAATAAACAAGTAAAATTTTTAAATACCCACATGAGGTAAAGATTGCGAGGCGCAAATGACGCCGTTCTATTTGTATAAAGAACATTAACTTTAAATTCAGTAAATTTAAATGATTCACCTCTTCAAGGAATATAAGAATCTAGTAAATCAAAAAAAAAAAAAAAAATCAGCAATCGCTTCTGCCAATTAAATAATTTCAACGTAATCACGCAGGATAATAAAGTTATAGACAAAAATAGACTGCGTCGCGGACGTCCGCGTACCAGATCTGTACTCATCAAAGCTATGTGCATAAAGTAAGTAGATTATTTTTAATGGTCGAAAGGATAAGACCTTAGCTAATATAAAAAAGACACAAATACTATGAAAGCACAGTACTCGAAGAACACGTATCAATAATCGAGGAACCAATTTTCTTGGCGCGTATTATGCCTAGGTCAGCACTTCCGTAAACATAGCCAAACTAATAGTGGAATATTTTGCTGGTCAAAACATTTCACTCTACCATTTTAAAGCAATTGGGTGTGACGGCAAAAATTTTAACCCAGGAATAACTGTTGATGTGATTCAAACGATGGAGAAATACTTGAATGGACCGGCACAGTGGCTGATCTGCATTTTTCATTGCAACGAGCTGCTTCTACGCCATTTGATTATGAAGTCGGATGGTACAACCACTGGACTTCATGATTTTTCCGGCCCCATAGGTTCGACTCTTCATAATTGGCATAATTTACCGGTACAATATTTTTTTTAAATTTATGTTGAGTATTCAACACCAAGATTTAAGCACCGATCAAAAATATTTGCTTGATAGTTTGAAAGTAGTTTCCAGCGGACGTTGTCATCTTGATATTGCCAGAAGAACCCAGGAGTGATTACTACAGCGAGTCAAATCCCACGATTATATAATAATAATAATAATTGGACAATTTGTAGAGCGCCGTTTTTGTGAAAAATCACCTCAAGGGCGCTTGGAAGCGCAATGCCATCATATTTTTTCGTTATGTTAGCCACGTTTATCTTGAGGGCATACTCTCCTACGTAGTTTGATATAAAACTACATGGGTCGTGCAAAAAGGTGCAAGGCGTATTTTTAGCACGATTAAATATTCGCGCTATCTTCCGGGTGAATTAAAAGCAATAGTTAATCCTGTACAGCAAAGGGCATACTTCGCTCATACTGAAAATTTACTCTTGTCAATGATAACCGATGAATCACCTACCATAAAAAAACTTGGAATAAAGCGTTTATCGAAAGCCAAAGAGTTATTCTGGACAGAAAATCGAACATTTAAAGTACTCCCATTGAATTTTGATGCACAATCCTACTTTGATTTGATATCTTGACGAGATACGCCAATCATGAATCCTCTCATTTTGGAAAATGTAACGGAAGAATTAGAAGAACTTAACCGAACTTCAGAAGTCAGTTCCATTTACAAAGAAGCTTTTTCCCATGTTTTAACAATACTTTTAGTTACCTACAAAAAAATATCACGAAACGGAGGGTCCTTGGTCGACTACGGAACGGTCAATATGGCGCGCTGCTCAAGCGAGGGCGGGTTTGGGGACTGCGGGCGGATGTGGTTTAGTGCCATACTACTACAAAAATAATAAATGATGGTTTTATACATCGTAACTACAGACTTTATTTAATAAGATCTCATAAATTAATATCTTTAAACTATTTCAGAATATTTTGTGCAAAGGCTGAAAAAATGGAAATATTTTCTCAAACTTTATAGGTCTTGCGGAACCTTAGGGTATTTTTTGATTTTTTTTAAACTAAATTATTTTGATGTTTTAGATGCAAAGACAACTTTTTATAACTAGCGCTTAAGGAAATAAGAACTTTTTTTTTTCGCCATACAGTCGCGGCCCACGCTAATGGTCACTGCCTTGTCAGTGCGTATTTAGGCATTGCTGGTACAATATCTGTCTGTGCACGGTCACTGCCTATTTAGGCTTTGTCAGTGCATATTTAGACATTGCTGGTACAATATCTGTTTGTGCACGGTCACTGCCTATTTAGACATTGTCAGTGCGTATTTAGGCATTGCTGGTACAATATCTGTCTGTGCATGGTCACTGCCTATTTAGGCATTGTCAGTGCATATTTAGGCATTGCTGGTACAATATCTGTCTGTTCATGGTTACTGCCTATTTAGGCATTGTCAGTGCATATTTAGGCATTGCTGGTACAATATCTGTCTGTGCATGGTCACTGCCTATTTAAGCATTGTCAGTGCATATTTATGTATTGCCGGTACAATATCTGTCTGTGCACGGTCACTGCCTATTTAGGCATTGTCAGTGCATATTTAGACATTGCTGGTACAATATCTGTTTGTGCACGGTCACTGCCTATTGAGACATTGTCAGTGCGTATTTAGGCATTGTCAGTGCATATTTAGACATTGCTGGTACAATATCTGTTTGTGCACGGTCACTGCCTATTGAGACATTGTCAGTGCGTATTTAGGCATTGCTGGTACAATATCTGTCCGTGCACGGTCACTGCCTATTTAGGCATTGTCAGTGCGTATTTAGGCATTGCTGGTATAATATCTGTCTGTGCATGGTAACTGCCTATTTAGACATTGTCAGTGCATATTTAGGCATTGCTGGTACGTAATTATGCATTGACACTGACTATTTAGACATTGTCAGTGCATATTGGTTTTGCTGGTACATAATTATGCATTGACACTGACTATTTAGATATTGTCAGTGCATATTTAGGCATTGCTGGTACGTAATTATGCATTGACACTGACTATTTATACATTGCATATTAAGGCATTTATTTTAAAAGTTTTCTTTATTCATCTGATCTGAATAGCCAGGTACTTCCCCACCTTCCTCTTCCCTATCTCCTTCCCCTCCTCACTACCTTCAGCCTCACAACATACCCCAATTGGGGATGCCATAGTCTCACTGGCTCCAGACGGGAGCAGTTGGGACTCTTGTGCGGTATTAACTGTAAAAAAAAAAAAAAAAAAAATTAAAATGTTAGTTACATGAATTTTATGATTTTTCGACCTCCATGCTAGGCACATGCCCGTGTTGTGGTGGTCGATTGCTGGTACAATATCTGTCTGTGCATGGTCATTGCCTATTTAGGCATTGTCAGTGCATATTTAGGCATTGTTAGTTGATAGGCATTGTCAGTGCATATTTAGGTATTGCTAGTACACATTTGTATTCATATTTCGCCATTTTCATAGTTTATTTCGTAATCCGTTGTCTACCAATGACTATCAATAAAGTTATTCTTATGTATTGCTTATTTATGTAAATTTCGCGGTGTGAACGTAACACAGCGAATGTATATTTTACCTGGGTGGATGGGCCCTCTGGGAAAAGTGACTCCAGCTTTCTGGTTGTGCCTATTGCAGAACGGAGGATGCGTTGAATCTTCGTACTCGAAACTCATGGCGGCAACTCGATATAATCTTCGATGAATAACTTTTGGGGGTTATAGAGTTCAATGTAATACTAAATCATTGAAGAAGAAGAAAATATTAATAAATCGAAAATGAAATAGAACAAGACATAGAAAAAAAAGATAATCGTTAAACTTGGGATCGAACCCAGGACCTTTGTCTTATCGGGACAACACTCTACAACTGAACTAATGACACCTGATTATTTAACGTTATTATTTGTATCGATCTCATATATCAATTTAATAATCAGATACTAATATAATTATCAACTACTGTATGTAGGTGTAATTTAAGTAGGAGAAATTCGCTCAACGTGTAAGTTCGTTGATGTGTAATTTCGTTCACACGCAATAAGGAACTTGAGTGAACAATATATGCTGATGTAGATTACCAAGCAAACGCTGATTATGAATATGTAAGTTTTATTATATTTTATTTTACGTAAAATTCATAAATCGTCATTTAAAAGCGAATAAAACACCATCACAATAAAACACACCGTTTTGTTGGCATAACTGTTTCTAGTGTACTGATTTGGTTCTGTTGATAAAAAAGTAAGTTTTTGGTATCTTGAGACGTCACAATGTGAAGCTATGACATAGCTGTCATAGCTTGTTTGTCGCGGGT